>JAWZYU010000009.1:14516400-15141400 GCA_038380435.1 Ryuthela nishihirai
GCTTCAGCCTTTAGTGGTGGGGGAACGGGTCTTTGCCCCATGTCTGCGATTAGGGGGCTGTTTGATATTGTCGGCATTCCTTCTCTCAATAAACATAGTTTCTTTAAACATCCCACTAACCATTTTCTCTCCATAGGTAGTTGGAATGTGAAGACTCTGCACAGAGATTTTTCTCTTGATGTTCTCACACAAGAATTCCACCATTATAATTTAGATATTCTTCGTTTGCAAGAGACCAGATGGACAGATAAAGGTCAGATTCTTAAAAATAATCTTAAATTTCTCTTTTCAGGGAGGGACGACAATAAGCATCACCAAGGCGTGGGTCTGCTTCTCAGCAGACACGCTAGTGATGCTCTTCTAGGATACGAGTGCATTAATGAAAGGTTTCTTACAGCAAAATTTCAGACAAGCGTTAAAGACTTGAATGTTATATGCTGTTATGCCCCCACTGAGGATGCCAATGAGGATGACAAGGATAGGTTTTATGAAAAACTTCAGGATATATCGAAATTCTGTCAAGAAAGGAGATATTACCTTTGTTCTAGGTGACTTCAATGCCAAAGTTGGTACTGACTCTGACCATTGGGGAGGAGTAATAGGCCCTTTTGGTATTGGTAGCTGCAATGGCAATGGGCAGCGTCTCCTACAGGTAAGTAAACTCAATGGATTCAGAATAACTAACACTTATTACAAAATACCGCGACATACATAAGTACACATGGGTTTCACCCGATGGGCTGCATAGGAATATGATTGATTATATATTAATTAACAGCAAATGGGCTAGTTCTGTTAGGAATACCAGGGCATATAGGGGAGCTGAAATTGGATCTGACCATTACCTTGATAAAAGTGTCTTGCAACTTAAACTTAAAAAGTGTTGTGCTAGGGTTAAAAAATTTACTTTTAATACTGAAGCTCTGAAAGACCCAGTTATAGCCAAAGCTTACCATGATAGGTTTCTTAGTCATTATGACAGTCATGGTTTGCTTACTACTGAAGTTGAGGAAGAATGGGATCATTTTAAACATGCGTTTTTGGACACTAACAGCACTCTTTTAGGAAAAAAGGAGCAGAGGAGACAGAACTATCTGAGTGATAAAGCACTTGAGCTTATTTCGGAAAGAAAGAACTGCAGGAATGTCCTTAATCAATACCCTACTAGTCCTAATGGAAAGCATTACAGGGAACTTAATAAACGTGTAAAGGATCAGTTAGCTGCTGATAAGAATCTTTGGCTTGATGGCTTGACTGACAAAGCAGAGGAAGCAGTTAGACAACACAACAGCAGAGAGCTGTACCAGAGGGTTAATGTTTTGTGTGGTAGAAAACGAACAGGTATACAGGGATCGAAGGATAAACATGGTAAGCTAATAGAAGGTGAAGATTCTGTCATGGCTAGGTGGACTAAGCATTTCAGTGATGTTCTAAACAATGTGGTTAGTTCTACTCCCATTGTTTGTAATTATGACAGATGCATTGGTGGCTTTAATGTTGTCCCCATAACACAATCTGAAGTTATCTTGGCTATTTCTAAACTTAAACTACATAAATCCCCAGGGGTAGATGAAATTACTACGGAAATGCTTAGAGCTGGTAATGTTTCAGTTACCACTTGGATGACAAAAATTTTGAATATCTTTTATGATAAAGGCATAGTTCCTAAGGATTTTGCCAGAGCTATTGTTATCCCTATTTTCAAAAAGGTGATCACAGTTCTTGTGATAACTATAGGGGTATCAGCCTACTCTCTGTTCTAGGTAAAGTTCTTTCCATGATTGTGCTTAATAGAATTAAGAATCTGGTTGACAGTCAATTGCGTGATGAGCAATGTGGATTCAGAAGTGGTAGGGGATGTGTGGATCAGATATTTTCACTTAGGCAGATTCTTGAGAAATGTTTAGAGTTTCAGAAACCTTTGGTTGCTAGCTTTGTTGATTTCAAAATGGCTTTCGACTCTGTTGATCGTCATAATTTGTGGTTGATTGTGAGATCATATGGTATACCTGACAAGTTAGTTAACATAATGAAAGCTCTCTATAATAACACTGAATCGTGTGTGAGAGTTGGTAAGGCTGGTAGCAATTGGTTTAGCATTACTTCTGGTGTTCGACAAGGGTGCATTTTGTCTCCTTTTCTCTTTAGTTTGGTTATTGATTATGTTATGCGAAATTCACTTCAAGGGAAAGGTTTTGGCCTTAAATGGACTGGAGATACGAAAATTTCTGATTTAGATTATGCTGATGATTTAGCCCTTTTGGCAAATGATGTTGATGAGATGAACTCTTTCATTCGAACTGTTGATGAAACTGATAGTAGAGTAGGTTTGGTTATAAACAGAGAGAAAGCTAAAGTGATGAAAATTTGTCAGGCAGGCTGTGATTCAGTTAATCTGAATGGTTGCAGTCTTGAGCAGGTGTCACAGTTTAATTACCTTGGGAGCTATGTAACAGATAATGGTGATGTGCGGCATGAGATTAACAGACGAATAGGGATTGCTGCCGTGACTTTTAAGAATCTATGGAGAGTGTGGAGAAATAGGCGTATACACCTAAAGACTAAAATTAGACTGTATAATAGTTTGGTTCTTTCTAGGGTTAGTTATGGTAGTGAAACTTGGACACTTTGTAAACAAGATAACAGGAAACTAGATGCTTTTGATTCCAGATGCTAACGCAGTATCTTGGGCATTAGGTGGTTCAACTTTGTAACTATTGATGTGGTTAGGCAAAGGAGTTTGCAACCTCCTTTAAGCAGCATATTGTGCAGAGAGAGACTCCGTTGGTTTGGCCATGTTGCCCCGTATTAATAATTATAGATTGTCGATTAGGGTTATGAACCGTGTGCCTAAAGGTCTCAGAAAGAGGGGGAGACCTAGGATGCGGTGGGCAGACAATGTCAAACAGGACCTTGTTAGAATTGGTGTTCAGTAGCCAGATGCAGTAGATGTAGCTCAGGACAGACTTGCTTGGAGAACTAAATTACACGGTCTGGTTGGACCTCCGTAGTCGATGGCTGCTTGATGATGATGATGATGATGATGATGATGATGATGATGATGATGATGATGATGATGATGATGATGATGATGAAAAAGCCTTTCTAGAAGGATATCAGATCTTCGACGAAGACGTGAGTGAAAGTGAAGAAAAAATTATGAAAAACACTCCTTCTAAACTCTGTAAATCCCCGGAAAAGAAATCAAAAATTAGAAAGCTTGCTGATGCAGAAAAAGAAGCCAAAAAGCAATAAATTAGAACAAAAAATCTGTTAGTTTAAAAAGTTTTTTAAAGCACTAGCTACAGATAAGCAGAACGACTCTACAATTGAAATTCACTAGAAGCTTAGTGTTCTGAAATGATTAGTGGACTCAAATGGAGATCTCAAGGCAGTATTCTCAGAATTTGTCCGCGAGCTACATAGAAAGTTCTACATGTATGGACAGAAATTTGTTGCGGAAATGCAAGTTACGTTTTTACCTGGGCTCGACGAATTTGGTATTGAGTTCGTCAAGTATGCTAAGAGTCCTCTTTCCTAGATGGTTGACGTAATAATTTGCTCTCTATCTTTCCTTTTCCCACCTCTTGTTCTCTCTGCCCGTTTTCGTCTTTCCACTTTTCATTTTGCTTTCCCCTTTTTCCGTTAGCTTACCGAGATGTTCGCGGTCTCCGTAAGCAGTTCGTTGCAGCCCTATGGGCTCCGGCTTCACCCGGTTAATTCAAAACTTTCCTCACTCTTTTTTAGACGGTTCGGATTTTGTGGTATGGGCCTTCGGTCCGGTACTCATTTCGCCACATATGATCTTTGATCGGAACGCAAGGGCCTACAGTTACGAGTTTGGTGTCAAATGAAAGTTCGTATAATGTAAACTATTCCTAATTTGGCCCCCACTATTACCCCTGATAAAATGTGGGGGTCGGATTTTCTCGGAGGTCGACTTTAACGAGTCGTATCTCAAATTAAAGCTTGTGATGTCTCCAATGTGATGCCTCAAACCTGAATCCAAAAAGGTGGTAAATGTGCTCGATGTTTATGAGTCATATATCAAAGATTATGAAGGTAAGTGGTTTTAATGATAGAAAAAAAAATTAAAATTAAAAAGTACCAATTTTTTTATAGGGCCCTAAAAAGTAGAAAATAAACCTTAAGCATATCGATGGTGCAATCCGTCACTGAGTTCGTTTTCGCTTCGAAGGAAGATAGGGCGCCGATTTTCCTACTCGACAAGATTGCTGGCGCCCTATTTTCCTCTGAAGTGAATAAGAACCCAGTGACTGATTGCACCATCGATATGCTTTAGGTTTATTTTCTACTTTCTAGGGCCGTATAGGAAGATAGGTATTTTTTAAATTTTTTTTAATTTATATTTATTTCCTATCTTCCTTTTGTCTACCGTTATATGCACTTCAGTGTGGTTTTCATTGGCTGTGACTCTTATGAAGTAAAACGGGAGCGAAAAAATACTTCCCCTCCCCCCGGCCTAAATCAGCACCGGACAATTGTCCCCGTCTACCTCTTGGAATCGGTGCCTATGGCTGCAAAGTATGAGGTGTCTAAAAAGATTAAAATATCTGATAATATGCCAAAGTTCAGAATTCAAAATATTCGTTAAATTCTTTTTAAACAAATGCAGAAAAATATATCAGGGGTCTTGTTTCGAGCTTGTTGGGATAAATATGACTTAAACACGTGCAGACAAATTCTAATTCGTGGCAATACAATGTCTAACTGTTCATTTGGTCAATTTCTATGACAGTTTTCCAACAAAGACTAGCAAACCCCAGTTAAGCATTGAAAAGTAAAGAACGCAGAGTATGTGTTGTGGTTTTGTTCTTTATCAAAGGATGGTTTATCTGGCTTTACGTTGACATCTCTTTTTCAGTTTAATTAAATGCTCAGTGGTTTTCTTGACATCAGGTATGTTTGCTCTTATGTTATGCTTATTATGTTCAAGCTCAAATTACGCTAATTTTAAGGAAAACAAATTAGCCAAAAAAAGAGCATCTGACATCTTTCTGTTCAAATACTTATGAGAAAACATCAGTTTTTTTTCCTTTCAAGAATCCTCGCTCTGAAACATGCAGGATATATCACATAATTAAGAGAGTATTGTTGTCAAAGTATATGGTAATAAGAATTTCGTAATGAACTTTGTTTAGATCTTTAAAATATCCAGACCTTTAAAAAGAACAGATCCCTAGAAATAGAAAGACACAGTTCAGTTAAACAGACTTCATAGTTCAGAATTCCATGGCAGAGTAAATCCTAGTAAAATCTAATTACGTTTCATGTCATTTCCCATTTTTAATTAAGGTTTCAGTCTTTTGCAGTTAGTAGACAGATTTTGGATAAACTCATTACCTAAAAGAACAAAGAAATGTTCGTTTTGTTATAGTGATTAAAGGATTTAAAAATGTGTAGAAGTTATTCGCACTTTTTCGGAACTCTGTAGATGAAAAGAACACTTTGTATTGAAGAAAATGGATTTTATCCTTTTTATTGACGTAACTTAATTTCTTTCGTCAGTGAAGAGTCACTCAAAATGGGCATTCACATGATTAAAAAGGATGGACTTTTATTTTAACTTACATATATACCAACAAACCGCTGTGTTTGCGTGGTCATGACCAATAAATAAATAGTTAGTTATAATATTGCTACAATAGACCATTACTGACAAAGTTAATAAAAACATTATCGCCGTTTAAAGGCATTGCGGTTTCAATTTCATGAGCCCCATTGGTTTATAATAGGAGTTCTCAACCTGGGGTACACGATAAAATATTTTGGGGTACCGTGAGAGCTCAAAAGTCGATTACCCAGTAAAATGTTTATAATTTTATAAGATTTGTTAAATTGTTTATGTCTTTTTTTGTGTTTATCGATATATATAATTTATTAATACAAAATTTAATGTGTATATATATATATACGTTTTATTTTATTCCCACTGTTATACTATAACTATAGTTTTATCTATCTATACAAGGGGTACGCCAGTTACATACACATTTCCAGGGGGTACGTGAAGCATGAAAGGTTGAGAACCACTGATATATATGTTTTATTTTATTCCCATTATTATACTATAACTATAGTTTTATCTATCTATACAAGGGGTACGCCAGTTACATACACATTTCCAGGGGGTACGTGAAGCATAAAAGGTTGAGAACCACTGATATATATGTTTTATTTTATTCCCATTGTTATACTATTACTATAGTTTTATCTATCTATACAAGGGGTACGCCAGTTACATACACATTTCCAGGGGGTACGTGAAGCATGAAAGGTTGAGAACCACTGATATATATGTTTTATTTTATTCCCATTATTATACTATAACTATAGTTTTATCTATCTATACAAGGGGTACGCCAGTTACATACACATTTCCAGGGGGTACGTGAAGCATAAAAGGTTGAGAACCACTGATATATATGTTTTATTTTATTCCCATTGTTATACTATTACTATAGTTTTATCTATCTATACAAGGGGTACGCCAGTTACATACACATTTCCAGGGGGTACGTGAAGCATAAAAGGTTAAGAACCACTGATATATATGTTTTATTTTATTCCCATTGTTATACTATTACTATAGTTTTATCTGTCTATACAAGGGGTACGCCAGTTACATACACATTTCCAGGGGGTACGTGAAGCATAAAAGGTTAAGAACCACTGATATATATGTTTTATTTTATTCCCATTGTTATACTATTACTATAGTTTTATCTATCTATACAAGGGGTACGCCAGTTACATACACATTTCCAGGGGGTACGTGAAGCATAAAAGGTTGAGAACCACTGATATATATGTTTTATTTTATTCCCACTGTTATACTATAACTATAGTTTTATCTATCTATATAAGGGGTACGCCAGTTACCTACACATTTCCAGGGGGTACGTGAAGCATAAAAGGTTGAGAACCACTGATATATATGTTTTATTTTATTCCCATTATTATACTATAACTATAGTTTTATCTATCTATACAAGGGGTACGCCAGTTACATACACATTTCCAGGGGGTACGTGAAGCATAAAAGGTTGAGAACCACTGATATATATGTTTTATTTTATTCCCATTGTTATACTATTACTATAGTTTTATCTATCTATACAAGGGGTAGGCCAGTTACATACACATTTCCAGAGGGTACGTGAAGCATAAAAGGTTGAGAACCACTGATATATATGTTTTATTTTATTCCCATTATTATACTATAACTATAGTTTTATCTATCTATACAAGGGGTACGCCAGTTACATACACATTTCCAGGGGGTACGTGAAGCATAAAAGGTTAAGAACCACTGATATATATGTTTTATGTTATTCCCATTGTTATACTATAACTATAGTTTTATCTATCTATACAAGGGGTACGCCAGTTACATACACATTTCCAGGGGGTACGTGAAGCATAAAAGGTTGAGAACCACTGATATATATGTTTTATTTTATTCCCATTATTATACTATAACTATAGTTTTATCTATCTATACAAGGGGTACGCCAGTTACATACACATTTCCAGGGGGTACGTGAAGCATAAAAGGTTGAGAACCACTGATATATATGTTTTATTTTATTCCCATTGTTATACTATAACTATAGTTTTATCTATCTATACAAGGGGTACGCCAGTTACATACACATTTCCAGGGGGTACGTGAAGCATAAAAGGTTGAGAACCACTGCTATATATGTTTTATTTTATTCCCACTGTTATACTATAACTATAGTTTTATCTATCTATACAAGGGGTACGCCAGTTACATACACATTTCCAGGGGGTACGTGAAGCATGAAAGGTTGAGAACCACTGATATATATGTTTTATTTTATTCCCATTATTATACTATAACTATAGTTTTATCTATCTATACAAGGGGTACGCCAGTTACATACACATTTCCAGGGGGTACGTGAAGCATAAAAGGTTGAGAACCACTGATATATATGTTTTATTTTATTCCCATTGTTATACTATTACTATAGTTTTATCTATCTATACAAGGGGTACGCCAGTTACATACACATTTCCAGGGGGTACGTGAAGCATGAAAGGTTGAGAACCACTGATATATATGTTTTATTTTATTCCCATTATTATACTATAACTATAGTTTTATCTATCTATACAAGGGGTACGCCAGTTACATACACATTTCCAGGGGGTACGTGAAGCATAAAAGGTTGAGAACCACTGATATATATGTTTCATTTTATTCCCATTGTTATACTATTACTATAGTTTTATCTATCTATACAAGGGGTACGCCAGTTACATACACATTTCCAGGGGGTACGTGAAGCATAAAAGGTTAAGAACCACTGATATATATGTTTTATTTTATTCCCATTGTTATACTATTACTATAGTTTTATCTATCTATACAAGGGGTACGCCAGTTACATACACATTTCCAGGGGGTACGTGAAGCATAAAAGGTTAAGAACCACTGATATATATGTTTTATTTTATTCCCATTGTTATACTATTACTATAGTTTTATCTATCTATACAAGGGGTACGCCAGTTACATACACATTTCCAGGGGGTACGTGAAGCATAAAAGGTTGAGAACCACTGATATATATGTTTTATTTTATTCCCACTGTTATACTATAACTATAGTTTTATCTATCTATATAAGGGGTACGCCAGTTACCTACACATTTCCAGGGGGTACGTGAAGCATAAAAGGTTGAGAACCACTGATATATATGTTTTATTTTATTCCCATTATTATACTATAACTATAGTTTTATCTATCTATACAAGGGGTACGCCAGTTACATACACATTTCCAGGGGGTACGTGAAGCATAAAAGGTTGAGAACCACTGATATATATGTTTTATTTTATTCCCATTGTTATACTATTACTATAGTTTTATCTATCTATACAAGGGGTAGGCCAGTTACATACACATTTCCAGAGGGTACGTGAAGCATAAAAGGTTGAGAACCACTGATATATATGTTTTATTTTATTCCCATTATTATACTATAACTATAGTTTTATCTATCTATACAAGGGGTACGCCAGTTACATACACATTTCCAGGGGGTACGTGAAGCATAAAAGGTTAAGAACCACTGATATATATGTTTTATGTTATTCCCATTGTTATACTATAACTATAGTTTTATCTATCTATACAAGGGGTACGCCAGTTACATACACATTTCCAGGGGGTACGTGAAGCATAAAAGGTTGAGAACCACTGATATATATGTTTTATTTTATTCCCATTATTATACTATAACTATAGTTTTATCTATCTATACAAGGGGTACGCCAGTTACATACACATTTCCAGGGGGTACGTGAAGCATAAAAGGTTGAGAACCACTGATATATATGTTTTATTTTATTCCCATTGTTATACTATAACTATAGTTTTATCTATCTATACAAGGGGTACGCCAGTTACATACACATTTCCAGGGGGTACGTGAAGCATAAAAGGTTGAGAACCACTGCTATATATGTTTTATTTTATTCCCACTGTTATACTATAACTATAGTTTTATCTATCTATACAAGGGGTACGCCAGTTACATACACATTTCCAGGGGGTACGTGAAGCATAAAAGGTTGAGAACCACTGATATATATGTTTTATTTTATTCCCATTATTATACTATAACTATAGTTTTATCTATCTATACAAGGGGTACGCCAGTTACATACACATTTCCAGGGGGTACGTGAAGCATAAAAGGTTGAGAACCACTGATATATATGTTTTATTTTATTCCCATTGTTATACTATAACTATAGTTTTATCTATCTATACAAGGGGTACGCCAGTTACATACACATTTCCAGGGGGTACGTGAAGCATAAAAGGTTGAGAACCACTGATATATATGTTTTATTTTATTCCCATTATTATACTATAACTATAGTTTTATCTATCTATACAAGGGGTACGCCAGTTACATACACATTTCCAGGGGGTACGTGAAGCATAAAAGGTTGAGAACCACTGATATATATGTTTTATTTTATTCCCATTGTTATACTATTACTATAGTTTTATCTATCTATACAAGGGGTACGCCAGTTACATACACATTTCCAGGGGGTACGTGAAGCATAAAAGGTTGAGAACCACTGATATATATGTTTTATTTTATTCCCATTATTATACTATAACTATAGTTTTATCTATCTATACAAGGGGTACGCCAGTTACATACACATTTCCAGGGGGTACGTGAAGCATAAAAGGTTAAGAACCACTGATATATATGTTTTATGTTATTCCCATTGTTATACTATAACTATAGTTTTATCTATCTATACAAGGGGTACGCCAGTTACATACACATTTCCAGGGGGTACGTGAAGCATAAAAGGTTGAGAACCACTGATATATATGTTTTATTTTATTACCATTGTTATACTATAACTATAGTTTTATCTATCTATACAAGGGGTACGCCAGTTACATACACATTTCCAGGGGGTACGTGAAGCATAAAAGGTTGAGAACCACTGCTATATATGTTTTATTTTATTCCCACTGTTATACTATAACTATAGTTTTATCTATCTATACAAGGGGTACGCCAGTTACATACACATTTCCAGGGGGTACGTGAAGCATAAAAGGTTGAGAACCACTGATATATATGTTTTATTTTATTCCCATTATTATACTATAACTATAGTTTTATCTATCTATACAAGGGGTACGCCAGTTACATACACATTTCCAGGGGGTACGTGAAGCATAAAAGGTTGAGAACCACTGATATATATGTTTTATTTTATTCCCATTGTTATACTATAACTATAGTTTTATCTATCTATACAAGGGGTACGCCAGTTACATACACATTTCCAGGGGGTACGTGAAGCATAAAAGGTTGAGAACCACTGATATATATGTTTTATTTTATTCCCATTATTATACTATAACTATAGTTTTATCTATCTATACAAGGGGTACGCCAGTTACATACACATTTCCAGGGGGTACGTGAAGCATAAAAGGTTGAGAACCACTGATATATATGTTTTATTTTATTCCCATTGTTATACTATTACTATAGTTTTATCTATCTATACAAGGGGTACGCCAGTTACATACACATTTCCAGGGGGTACGTGAAGCATAAAAGGTTGAGAACCACTGATATATATGTTTTATTTTATTCCCATTATTATACTATAACTATAGTTTTATCTATCTATACAAGGGGTACGCCAGTTACATACACATTTCCAGGGGGTACGTGAAGCATAAAAGGTTAAGAACCACTGATATATATGTTTTATGTTATTCCCATTGTTATACTATAACTATAGTTTTATCTATCTATACAAGGGGTACGCCAGTTACATACACATTTCCAGGGGGTACGTGAAGCATAAAAGGTTGAGAACCACTGATATATATGTTTTATTTTATTACCATTGTTATACTATAACTATAGTTTTATCTATCTATACAAGGGGTACGCCAGTTACATACACATTTCCAGGGGGTACGTGAAGCATAAAAGGTTGAGAACCACTGATATATATGTTTTATTTTATTCCCATTGTTATACTATAACTATAGTTTTATCTATCTATATAAGGGGTACGCCAGTTACATACACATTTCCAGGGGGTACGTGAAGCATAAAAGGTTGAGAACCACTGATATATATGTTTTATTTTATTCCCATTATTATACTATAACTATAGTTTTATCTATCTATACAAGGGGTACGCCAGTTACATACACATTTCCAGGGGGTACGTGAAGCATAAAAGGTTGAGAACCACTGATATATATGTTTTATTTTATTCCCATTATTATACTATAACTATAGTTTTATCTATCTATACAAGGGGTACGCCAGTTACATACACATTTCCAGGGGGTACGTGAAGCATAAAAGGTTGAGAACCACTGATATATATGTTTTATTTTATTCCCATTGTTATACTATAACTATAGTTTTATCTATCTATACAAGGGGTACGCCAGTTACATACACATTTCCAGGGGGTACGTGAAGCATAAAAGGTTGAGAACCACTGATATATATGTTTTATTTTATTCCCATTATTATACTATAACTATAGTTTTATCTATCTATATAAGGGGTACGCCAGTTACATACACATTTCCAGGGGGTACGTGAAGCATAAAAGGTTGAGAACCACTGATATATATGTTTTATTTTATTCCCATTATTATACTATAACTATAGTTTTATCTATCTATACAAGGGGTACGCCAGTTACATACACATTTCCAGGGGGTACGTGAAGCATAAAAGGTTAAGAACCACTGATATATATGTTTTATTTTATTCCCATTGTTATACTATTACTATAGTTTTATCTATCTATACAAGGGGTACGCCAGTTACATACACATTTCCAGGGGGTACGTGAAGCATAAAAGGTTGAGAACCACTGATATATATGTTTTATTTTATTCCCATTATTATACTATAACTATAGTTTTATCTATCTATACAAGGGGTACGCCAGTTACATACACATTTCCAGGGGGTACGTGAAGCATAAAAGGTTAAGAACCACTGATATATATGTTTTATGTTATTCCCATTGTTATACTATAACTATAGTTTTATCTATCTATACAAGGGGTACGCCAGTTACATACACATTTCCAGGGGGTACGTGAAGCATAAAAGGTTGAGAACCACTGATATATATGTTTTATTTTATTACCATTGTTATACTATAACTATAGTTTTATCTATCTATACAAGGGGTACGCCAGTTACATACACATTTCCAGGGGGTACGTGAAGCATAAAAGGTTGAGAACCACTGATATATATGTTTTATTTTATTCCCATTGTTATACTATAACTATAGTTTTATCTATCTATATAAGGGGTACGCCAGTTACATACACATTTCCAGGGGGTACGTGAAGCATAAAAGGTTGAGAACCACTGATATATATGTTTTATTTTATTCCCATTATTATACTATAACTATAGTTTTATCTATCTATACAAGGGGTACGCCAGTTACATACACATATCCAGGGGGTACGTGAAGCATAAAAGGTTGAGAACCACTGATATATATGTTTTATTTTATTACCATTGTTATACTATAACTATAGTTTTATCTATCTATACAAGGGGTACGCCAGTTACATAGACATTTCCAGGGGGTACGTGAAGCATAAAAGGTTGAGAACCACTGATATATATGTTTTATTTTATTCCCATTGTTATACTATAACTATAGTTTTATCTATCTATACAAGGGGTACGCCAGTTACATACACATTTCCAGGGGGTACGTGAAGCATAAAAGGTTGAGAACCACTGATATATATGTTTTATTTTATTCCCATTATTATACTATAACTATAGTTTTATCTATCTATATAAGGGGTACGCCAGTTACATACACATTTCCAGGGGGTACGTGAAGCATAAAAGGTTGAGAACCACTGATATATATGTTTTATTTTATTCCCATTATTATACTATAACTATAGTTTTATCTATCTATACAAGGGGTACGCCAGTTACATACACATTTCCAGGGGGTACGTGAAGCATAAAAGGTTGAGAACCACTGATATATATGTTTTATTTTATTCCCATTGTTATACTATTACTATAGTTTTATCTATCTATACAAGGGGTACGCCAGTTACATACACATTTCCAGGGGGTACGTGAAGCATAAAAGGTTGAGAACCACTGATATATATGTTTTATTTTATTCCCATTATTATACTATAACTATAGTTTTATCTATCTATACAAGGGGTACGCCAGTTACATACACATTTCCAGGGGGTACGTGAAGCATAAAAGGTTAAGAACCACTGATATATATGTTTTATGTTATTCCCATTGTTATACTATAACTATAGTTTTATCTATCTATACAAGGGGTACGCCAGTTACATACACATTTCCAGGGGGTACGTGAAGCATAAAAGGTTGAGAACCACTGATATATATGTTTTATTTTATTACCATTGTTATACTATAACTATAGTTTTATCTATCTATACAAGGGGTACGCCAGTTACATACACATTTCCAGGGGGTACGTGAAGCATAAAAGGTTGAGAACCACTGATATATATGTTTTATTTTATTACCATTGTTATACTATAACTATAGTTTTATCTATCTATACAAGGGGTACGCCAGTTACATACACATTTCCAGGGGGTACGTGAAGCATAAAAGGTTGAGAACCACTGATATATATGTTTTATTTTATTACCATTGTTATACTATAACTATAGTTTTATCTATCTATACAAGGGGTACGCCAGTTACATACACATTTCCAGGGGGTACGTGAAGCATAAAAGGTTGAGAACCACTGGGTTATAACAAATTCTGTAAAATAAGCGAGAACGCTCTGTTAGAAAGGAGTTATTAGATTTACTGTGTGGTTTTAGAAAACGAAATAATGCGAAATGACATTTGAAGTGTAGTATTTCAAGCTTGCAATTATTGGTAAAGATTTAATTAATGAAAAAGGATTGTAATTGAGTACTTTCTTAATGTGATTAGCATGTTTGGTTGCGAATCAAAGGCACCTGGATGTTTTGTCTTTCTGCTGAGGTTCGCTGCCACGTCTGAGGTCTTACCTACCTCAGAGACTGTCTATGACGTATTAAAACTGTCAGATCTGTGTAGCAAAACAGCCGCCTGAGGGGTAATTTATATATATGTGTGTGTCAGTGTAAATTACTCTGGACTATTATTTAAGTTTGATGTGTTACATCAAATTATTGGCAGCTTTTTTTTTTCGTTAAATAAATGTGTGTGTGCACTTATTTTGGCTTCTTTCTTTCATAAGACCACAGAAAGAAAAAAATTTATTCCAAAATGGAGTTAAGACGGTAAACAGTAAATAGATTTTACACAAAAAATATCACTATCTATAAATTTCGCCCAAAGCAAGAATTAAATACACTAGAAGAACATTGGCTTGCAGAATTTGTAACCTTGTACAAACGTATTATTTACAGCATTTTCAACTAGTGATGGACAAGATTACAGGATGATCTCTGAAATCATTTGTTGAATGACAAATAATACATGAACATAAAAACTTTCACATACGAAAATGCATTTGATTATGGGGTAGTTTTAATTCTTCTGGAATCGATTTAACTCTTTTTATTCTATCCTGATATACCCCTGTCAAGAATCGAATACCGAAACAGAAAACAAAGTTTTCTTAAAAGCAGATTTTCGTAAGCAGCAGAAAAAAAACAGCTAAAAGCAGTTTTCCTAAAAGCAGATTTTCTACAAAAAAATATAGTTGATTACTCAGCAAATTTATCCGATTACGAAAATGTAATGCATTTTACAATTAAATGTGCAATTGATAATTACAAAAAATGCAAGGTTAATTTGTCTAGATTTGTTAACTGCTTCGCTATTAGCCTATTTCCCCGCCTATTCTATTCTAAGACGTTACAGCTTTCTGGGAGGTCCGAATTTACTCGACTTAGCCGTATTTTAAATATTATTTGAAAAGCTTGATTAGGAAAATTTCCAATTTTTCTTGAAACAGCAATATCTTTAATATGGATTTCTTCGGTTAAAATCATTTTATAAAGAAGGGCCTTCTTATATTTGGTAGGTCTGTTTTTTTAATTGACGGGTTGGGTTGTTTTACCTCTGAGCGGCACTTTTGCACACAATTCTAAATGGCCAGATCAGAAGGACCTCGAAGGCTCAGAGAATGTTGGGGATAGGGGACCCAATGGACAGCTGTTAAGAGACAGATGTAGCCTCCCGTCAAGGCCATCCAACTTGCTCTTTAACGTGCACAAGGTATGGTTGTCCCGCATATGTGGCCACGGCTTAACGTTCCATCCAACGGACGGTAGCATTTTCAAGCCCGTGGTGTTCCCTACTGACCCAGGTCAGGGCGGGGAGTTTTGCTGACCGGTTTACAGATAAGGAGTGTTTTCAATTGTGAGTTTTTCTATTATGAAGGACAGACTGCATTCGGCCAGTCTTTCACAATGTGCTGCCAGTTTAGGTTTAGAGATAGCCAAATAAAACTTCAGACTGTGATACACGGTCAACATTAAAGCCAGTGATGCATCTATCCTCATTAGAAACAACGGGAGCTGGAAAATCACATTGTTTAGAACATCTCTGAAATGCCCTGCCCTTCCAGCCATGATATAATCCTCACTTTCAACCACCTTACCATGTTTATCCCTCAATACCTGTGTACGTGTCTGTTTCTTCCCACAAAAACATTTACTATCTGTTACAACTCCCTATTATTGTGCTGTCTAATTGCTTCCTCTACTTTGTCAACCAAGCTATCAAGCCATAGATTCTTATCAGCTGTTAACTGATCCTTTATACGTTTATTAATCTCTTTATAATGCCATCTGTTAGGACTAGTAGGCAGTTGATTCAAATTATTCGTGAAATTCCCTCTTTCTGCAATAAGCGCCACAGCCTTATCACTCAAACAACTTTGTCTCATTCGTCCCTTTTTTCCCAAAAGAGTACTGTTTGTTTCAAGAAAAGATTGTTTAAACTGATCCCATTCTTTCTCAACTTCAGCAGTAAGGAAACCACGATTGTCATAATGACTAAGTAGCCTATCATAGTGAGCTTTTGCCTTATCTGGATCTTTCAGAGCTTCGATGTTAAAGGTAATTCTCAAACTTAACACGATATTCCTTAAGCTTCAGTTGTAAGACACTTCTAACAAGGTAATGGTCAGACCCAATTTCGGCTTCACTATAAGATCTGGCATGAAGTAGGAGTGGGAATGCCAAAACAGAAAGTTTCGACTATCGTCAAGATTAATGGCCCTTTTCTTGAATTCACTATCCTATAACCAAATTAACCTGTACATAGTTCCTTCTCCAAGGCAAGTACATGGTGAACCATTTAAGTGGGTCAGATGGAATTGTAATATATCTGGGATTTTCGCCCTATTGTAATTGCCCTGTTTTTCTTCGTCATTAATGGAGACTCACCCTTTCTTTTCCAGTGCAGCTCTTATCTGGCTAACACAAATCCCTTTCTCTGAGCACCCATTATGAGGAAGGTGGCTAAGACAGCTGCTTCCCAAATTCTTTCGGAATATGTCATTGAGCAGAGTCAATGAAGGGCTTTGTTCTTAAAAGTAAATTAATTGTACATCTGTCTATTTCACACAAGTTTCTAAGTATATCTTATAAAAGGAAAAATCTGAACTATATAAACACGAAAACAAAGAAATTATTTCTTCCGTTGTTATGTTTTATCGTTATAAATATTTTGAAATTCTGTTAACGTTATGAACGCTTCAGAGCCTGCAATTGTCCTATTGGCAGGACTTCGATAAGTTCATCGACCGTTACGATAAATGTCTCAGCAAGTCTGGTGGCCACGTAGAAAAATAATGCATGTATGTGGAGTCATCTCCTGCATATTGTCTTCAGTTTAATTACCTAATATCCACATAAATTAAATTTGGAACCTTGTTTTATAAACGAAATTTCTCCCTATGCCCATCTCAGCCATTATAGCACCTTAAAAAATTTAGCATATTAAAAATAAATCAGTCTATCAAATTTTCGTATACATACACTACATTAAAAGCCCACGGGATCGAAGTAATAATAAGAGCAAGACAACTCTAGAAACTATTGATTGCAAAATGTTTCAAAAGAAGAAAAAAGGTTGCGCAAAAACTAAGGAATGGCGCTTATATAAAATACCGAAAATAAATGAAAGAAAGTCGAATTTTTTTCCCGCTGTTCTCCCTTAGAAGATTAAAGGCAAAAAAAGGATATTATGCAATGTGGTATGCAAATTTAACGCATCATTACACTAATGATTAAACAAACGGAGTATCGAGCGAGAGGAAATTCAAAACCTCTGCCTTTCATTAAACAGTGCTCCTCTTTGGAATGAGAGAGGAGACTTTTAAGTTTGTGCATAAGTTAAATTCAAGAGATAATGAGGCGAATGCCTCGATGGTCCTGCTAGCTTTCTTTTTTTGGATATCAGTGGTTAATGTTTTACTTGTCGTTTTGAAAACTTGCAGTTGTATACGAAATTAGTTGCTCATAATGGACAATAACAATTAAACTTCCCATATCTATAAGAACTATTAGTCTCTTTCGTAAACCACGATTTTATTATACGTTTGATTATTATTATTTATATTGCTCTTATGTTTTCGAAGTAGTTGATTTTTCATCAGTTTTTTTTGTAGGTAGAAAATTTTTCGTCTACGATTTCCCCTCAGTATATTGACGTCTTTTTACAAGAGCGAATCTGATAGCGAGGAGACAGTCGGTCCATGGGACCAATATTGGAGAATTTTAACAACCGGAGAGGAGCAAAAATATTACACATTTTATACATATCATATATATTTGAAGAAAATATTTTAAATGATTAAAATAAAGACAGAATAACTTGCATTGCACTATTTAGAGAGAATAATTCCCCCCAAAATATACTAAAACGGCGTTTTGACCCATTAGGTTTAATATAAGCATTTTCCTTTAAATTAGAGCTGTCCAACTCGCGGCCCAGTCCCTCACGCCCGCTGCTATGTAGGCTTACTATACAGTGCTCTACAGCCCCCGAATTTCTAACTAGCGCTTCACAAAGTGTAATTAATATGGATAGTCTAAAATTATGTTCTTACAATATTTTGAATTGTCCTACATTTACACATGAAATGTTTGCTTGAGTAAATGAATATTACATGGATCGTAGTCGATTCAGCTTTGTCATTGACTGTAATCAGGCCCGGATCCAGGAAAAAAATCAAGGGAAAAGAGGGACAAAACACCCTCGAGTCGTAAATTTTTAAAGAGTGGTCTCAAGGGACTGGATTTCCATGCAGTATAATATTTCCTCCTCCGTCTAACAGTTCTTTAAAAAATTCTGGAAAAATATATGGAATATAAACACGTTTAATAATTTTTGCCTTATTACCCTTACTAGTATTCTGAAAGAGAGGTCATGGCCCCTTTGCCCCTCCCCCTTAAATCCGACCTTACTGTAATCCTCTGCGTGTCAGTGTGCAATACTCTACCACAGATTAATTAGCTCGCAAAGATAGACTATCTCCATACATGCCCATTGTATCACAAAATCGGTGCTAACGCTCCTACCAAGCAATGGTCCAGTGAAAGCTGTATCAAGAGTTTATCGAGAGTAATATTTTATTTAAATTCAGCAGTTTATTTCTGATAAAGAATTCTTGAAACCTTTTCCTGATAGCTGCCAAGTTAAATGATCACATTTTCGTAACCTTTTAATTTCTTGCCGTTGCTTACCTGGAGAAAGAAATATCCCACTTGGAAAAATTTGTAAATATGGAACTTTTACAGACCCGATACTTTAAGAAAATCGACTTGCAAATCTCTCTATTGTCATTTCCTCAACACTCGATTATAACTTGATTTATAATGAACATCCCCTAACTGTATCGTTTTAGCAGTGCACACAACTGCAGCCATCTTCTCTTCTTCGAGAATTGGTGCTTTTAGTTCCTATTTGCTGTTGAAATTTGTAAATCTTCTGATTATTACTATTAAATGCTAACACCGCTAGAATGCATCATCTAGCAACTAAATAAAGTAGATTAAATCTTTTTTTTCGTATCATTGCTTTGTTGAAACCAGTATATAGAGGCATATGGGCATTATTTTTTACCCGAACAAGTACACTTATAAGTGATGAGATCATCGCGCCGGGATCGGATGCTCCTAGGTTCTAGTCCTAACTACGTAATTAAAAATAAACTAAAAACTACAAAAATATACAATTTTTCTCGGAGAATTCATTGAGAATATTCTCCACTAATCCCCATTTTACTCTCAGGAGAAAGGGATTATCATTGGGGTTGTTCCTACTTAGATCGTTTCAATGGACGACTCTTTTATTAAAACCTTTAGATGGACACTCCTAGAACTTTAGAATGGATTCATCTCCTTCCTCCTCCCCAAGTCACTTGACCACTCAAATGGATCCTTTAAAAAAGCCTGGACCGTCTCTGAGGAGATGAGCTTGACTGACGTGTGGACATCTGGCAAATAACCTCATTTAGAAACTTTGTAGCTAAACTTTGAGAGTCCTTTCTTCTTTTCGAATACAGCTTGATTTTTCACCACAATCCATTCCTTTCCTATAAAAATTAATATTTCAGACATTCATTTCTACGTGTACACCCTATACGATTTACTTACTTAGTTTAAAACTCATATAATGCTGAACGTTTAATGATTAAAATTTCAACATTAAATTATGTTTATTTTCATATAGTAATATTTTTTTAGTAAATCCCATAACAGGAATAGCCCTTCCAGAAATAATTAATAAATGAAGAGTTAGCTGAAAAAAAAATTAACCTAATAGAACTTGAACCTACAACCTTCTAGTTACATCTCAAATGATCCACCAACTGCGCATCACAGCCATTCAATCATCTCTTACCAGCTGAGCATCACAACCATGCAATCATCTGTTACAAACTGAGCATCGAAACTATTCAGTCCTCTCTTACCAACTGAACATCACAACCATTCAATCATCTTTTATCCGGTTGAGCATCACAACCATGCAATCATCTGTTACAAATTGAGCATCGCAACTATTCAATCCTCTCTTACTAACTGAACATCACAACCATTCAATCATCTCTTACCAGCTGAGCATCACAACCATATACAATCATCTGTTTCAAACTGAGCATCGCAACTATTCAATCCTCTCTTACTAACTGAGCATCACAACCATTCAATCGTCTCTTACCAGCTGCATCACAACCATGCAATCATCTGTTACAAACTGAGCATCGAAACCATTCAATCCTCTCTTACCAACTGAACATCACAACCATTCAATCATCTTTTATCCGGTTGAGCATCACAATCATGCAATCATCTGTTACAAACTGAGCATCTAAACTATTCAATTCTCTCTTACCAACTGAACATCACAACCATATACAATCATCTGTTACAAACTGAGCATCGCAACTATTCAATCATCTCTTATTAACTGAGCATCACAACCATTCAATCATCTCTTACCAGCTGAGCATCACAACCATGCAATCATCTGTTACAAACTGAGCATCGCAACTATTCAATCCTCTCTTACCAACTGAACATCACAACCATTCAGTCATCTCTTACCAGCTGAGCATCTCAACCATTTAATCTCTCTTACCAACTGAGCATCTCATTCATTTAATCACGCTCTAATGCGAATAAACAAGTATCTCCACGATCCACAGACCAGGTTTATCTTTCGATCGGATGAAACCAAGCTAATATTCACAGAAAGTTGTTTTATAGTCAAATAGCAAATCCAGTGGATTTGCTTCTGGACGTGAAATAGAAAATTTATTAACTTGCGGAATAAAATTATCTTTTGCTATATTTCTTCATAAAATCTTAAATAAATTCTCTACACGTTATTTAAAAGACTTCTCAGCAGAGCTCCCATTCTCTTTAATCGTCATACCTATTTTCGGAAACCTTCATTACTCAAGGGAAAATCAATCGTGAGTCCTCAAAGCGTAGTTTTACCATATATACATATTAATGTCTTTGTGCCTAAACCGTGCGTTTAAATATGGAGTGAATTGGAGATTGCTTGCAGATGTGAAAGCGAAGTTGCTTGATACCAAAGTTTGTGGCCAAAGTAAACAGAGGCGGTCGCCTTGATCCCTGTTGGCGTTGTTATAGACGGTGTTGTGCAATGTTTATGTAGCCTTGTTTATGTATGCTTATGGTACTCGTGCGAGGGTCAAGCATAGGATGACAAAGTTATTACGACCTACTGACATCGACGTTTGCTTATATCTGTGCCGTTAACATGTAAATAAGTGACGTGCTCTTACCTATTATTCACTTATGAATTTAAGGACTAAATTTCGGGTAGTAAATTTAACATTTTAAATAAGTTTCCGATGAGTTTTTACAACTAGTACGAGTGTCATCTTGTTTATAATCATAATTGCAATGCATATATGTTTTTCCGAGGATTTAGAAAATATATTTTAAATACTTCAATAAAATGTTCTTTAAAAGGTCTTGTCTCTAATAGTCTTAAAACATTTACTAGAGAAAGATGGCTCAGTCGGTAGCACACCTGGCTTGTAAACTTATTGATTCCTCACTGTGCCCTCATCGAGATTTTTCCTTGTTAACCCCCACTCTGCCTCATAGAGATAAAGTCCATCTGATGGAACGTTAAGCCGTGATTCAAAATGCACTGGAACACAATTTATTATACACATCACACCAATCCACAAACTTGTCCTACTCTGCCACAGTAATGTGGTCAGACAAAACACCTCGCTGGTTATAAATAGATCAAATATCTACTTGCTTTATAGCATATCTGTGAGTGATATGATGGGTAAACATGATGACCTGAGCGAGTTCGATCATGGGCAGAGAGTCATCAATGAAAATGGGCTGATCCATATCTGCGGCCGGAGAACGTCTGGGTTTCCACGTGTGAAATGGCCAAATGTGTACCAGAACTACATCAAATTCGACAAAACCTGCAGCCACGGGGAAAATGTGGCCATAACCATGCTGTTAGTATTTGAGGTAAGCACCGCTTCAACAACGTGGAAAAACAATAAAATTTTATGAAAAGATCATTCGAAGTACAGTCGCTCAAAAAAATACCCGAACACTGTGGTTGATTACAGAATTCAGAAAAAATATCTGGCAACGATCTTTTTAGAAATTAGTAATCTGGCAACCTTCGTGTACAGTACACGAAGGTCTCCTTGACAATATATACCTGATCTTTATGTATTATATAATACATATCCTATCTTTATATTATATATCAAGAAAATAATATAGGAGCGACAAAAAAAAGCAAAAAGATCGGGATTGTCCAGCCCCTACTCTAGATAGTCGTCACAGGAGGTTTTCTTCTGTCTCCTAACAGCTGCCCAAGTATATTTCCATTTCTTTACTCCAGCTCTGAATTTTCGTGACACAACAATTTAGCCTAGCGTATGCAAAATGTGCCACTCAGAGGCAAAAACCCAAAAGTTTAGAACACTTATGTTAGGTGATCGGTTGAAACATTGTTTCAAGTTCTTATCCCTAAAACTTATAAAACTTTTTTTTCATGAAGAATATTCACTAAAATCCAAAATCAAATTATTTCAAACATATATAACCATACGTATACTTTAGTATGTCATTGATAGAACCGGCACTAGCTATTTTCAGGCCCGGAGCGAACTTGGGACTCTACTGCCCCTTGCTCCAAGTCTGATTTTATATATTAATGGTTAAGTTAGCTAAATTTAATGTCATTTTTATGAGCAGTTGAAAACCAACCGACGAAAAAAAGATCGAACTTCAGTCAACCTGAAACAGAGAGACAGAAGAACGCAGCATGCCGTAGGGAACTTCATTGCACCAAGTTGTCAGATATTGGCATTGAACGTTACGAATAGATGCTGTCATATTACCAACACCTGTTATACAGATTAAATTGTCATCTCAAGTTGCGCTAACTTCGCGTTTTTGTTCTTGTGAAACAAGAAGCCTCGTTTGGAGACCCAATTATGATACGATTACATTATTTAACCGCGGTTACGTTTAGCTGACATGCAAAAGAAATCCCTGCCATCGTCATTGTAATGAATGTCTCCTTTACCAAACCGTTTTAATCAGGCATCGTAAGACAAGCACTTGTGGCTGCTTTGCACAGATGTCACCTTTGTCACTATCTTGGTAACATAAGGCTTTTCGATGGGAAACTTTCATTAGGAATCAGAATAATATTTACCTCCAATGCTATTCTCCCTTGAGTTTTGCTTAAAATTTAAGATATATATTTACAATTATATTGTATCTTATGATGAAATGATATTGAAGCTATTCTTGTGGAGGTTTGTTTGAAAAGTTACTTAATAGAGGTAAACACGTCTTCATAATTAGCTTTAGTTAGATATAGAAACAATATAAGAGTATTCTATGGCTCACGTACGGTCATAGTTTGACAGATTATATATATATATCAGTGATCAGCAGGAAATAATCTGGGGAGAAAGACAAGGAGTCATGCCCCCTGGAGAGTTGGGTTGGGTTGTTTTACCTCTGAGCGGCACTTTTTTGCACACCATGGGCTAAATGGCCAGGTCACATGGACCCCGAAGGCTCAGAGAAGGTTGAGGGAGGGGACCCACTGGAACAGCTGTTGGGAGACAGATGGTAGCCTCCCGTCAAGGCCATCCAGCGTGTTCTTTAACGTGCACAGGGTATGGCTCTCCCGCACACGGGGCCACGGCTTAACGTCCCATCCGACGGACGGCGGACTTTACAAGCCCATCGGTGTCCCCTACTGACCCTGGGCAGGGCGGGGAATTTTTGCGGAGATAAATCTCAACGCTGACCCAGCTGGGACTCGAACCTGGGAACTACAGATTACGAGCCTGGCGCGCTACCGACTGAGCCCCCCCCCGCCCCCCCCCTGGAGAGAAGTTAAGTACTAGAGATTTAGGAGAGAAAATATATATGTATCTGATCAACGACCATAATGAGGGGCGGGGAGGGGTGGCTCAGTCGGTAGCGCGCCAGTAGCTGCCACGGTCAGTAGGGGACACCGATGGGCTTGGTAAGGTCGCCTTCCGTCGGATGGGACGTTAAGCCGTGGGCCAGTGTACGGTAGAGCCATACCCTATGCACGTTAAAGAGCACTCTGGATGACCTTGACGGGAGGCTACCATCTGTCTCCCAATAGCTGTTCCAGTGGGTACCCTCCCCCAACCTTCACTGAGCCTTCGGGGTCCTTGTGGCCTGGTAATTTAGCCCATTGTGGGCAAAAAAGTGCCGCTTAGAGGTAAACCAACCAACGAAAATAATATGTTAAAACGTTTTGCACCTTTCAACAACTTTCTATTTACTCTTATGGTGATAAGTGATTTTTTTACGAAACTGATTATGAAAACGATGAAAAGATTCCATAACGTCGTTTTTCGGAAATTAGGATTCCTTTTATTGACTAAAAGTGATTTTGCGCATCAATTTACAGTTATTTCAAATTGTCTTTCAAGAAGATGACAATACCCAAAAATATAATGCTGTAGCTTTTGCGGGATGATAAATATGTATTACCTAAAATCGAAACAAATACTGAGATTAATGCAAAACTAATGAGTAAAACTTCGGATACTACGTACAAGCAGAATTCATTAAAATTTTAAATCAATCAAAACTCATATTTACAAAGATTTAGTGCAAGAAATTTAGTAATGCAATTAATAAAGTCAACGAATACAATTCGTGGACTTGTCAGAATTATTCAGCTAAATTATTTTGCCATGATAGTAATACATTTACTTGTCGAAGATTGGGTTGTTTACCTCTGAGCGGCACTTTTTTGTACAAAGTGGGCTAAATGACTCCAGGTCACAACTATCTGATCTACATTTCTCAAGACTCTGCCTAAGTGAAAATATCTGATCTACACATCCCCTACCAGTTCTGAACCCACATTCCTCATCACGCAATTGACTGTCAATCAGATTCTTAATTATATCAAGCACAATCATGCAAATAACTTTACCTGGAACAGAAAGTAGGCTGATACCCCTATAGCTATCACAAAAACTGCGATCACCTTTTTTTAAAAAGAGGGACAATAATAGCCCTGGTAAAATCCTTAGGAACCATGCCTTTATCATAAAAGATATTCAAAATTTCAGTCATCCATGTGGTAACCGAAACATTCCCAGCTCTAAGCATTTCAGTAGCAATTTCATCTACCATAGGGATTTGGGTAGTTTAAATTTAGAAATAACCAAAATAACTTCAGGCTGTGTTATAGGGCCAACATTAAAGCCAGTAATGCACTTATCATCGTTACCAACAATGGGAGTAGAACTAACCACATTGTTTAGAAGATCACTGAAATGCTCAGCCCACCTAACCATGATGGAATCCTCACCTTCTAAATAAACTTACCTTGTTTATTTTTCAATCCCTGTATACCTGTCCGTTTTCTACCACAAAACGTTAACTATCTGGTACAGCTCTCTGCTGTTGTGCTGTCTAACTGCTTCCTCAGATTTGTCAGCCAATCCATCAAGCCAAAGATTCTTATCAGCAGCTAATTGATCCTTTACACGTTTATTAATCTCTCTGTAATCCTTTCTATTAGGACTAGTAGGGTATTGATTAAGGACATTCCTGCAGTTCTTTCTTTCCGAAATAAGCTCAAGTGCCTTATCACTCAGATAATTCTGTCTCTTCTGCTCCTTTTTTCCTAAAAGAGTACTGTTAGTGTCCAAAAAAGCCTGTTTAAAATGATCCCATTCTTCCTCAACTTCAGTAGTAAGTATACCATGACTGTAATAATGACTAAGTAACCTATCATGGTAAGCTTTGGCGATAACTGGGTCTTTCAGAGCTTCAGTATTAAAAGTAAATTTTTTAACCCTAGCACAACACTTTTTAAGTTTAAGTTGCAAGACACTTTCAACAAGGTAATGGTCAGGTCCAATTTCAGCTCCCCTATATGCCCTGGTATTCCTAACAGAACTAGCCCATTTGCTGTTAATTATTATACAATGAATCATATTCTTGTGCAGTCCATCTGGTAAAACTCATGTGTACTTATGTATGTCGCGGTGTTTGTAATAAGTGTTAGTTATTCTGAAACCATTAAGTTTACTTACCTGTAGGAGACGTTTCCCATTGCCATTTCTGCTACCAATACCAAAAGGGCCTATTACACCTCCTCAAACGTCAGAGTCAGTACTAACTTTTGGCACTGAAGTCACCTAGAAAGAGGATAATATCTCCTTTCTTGACAAAATTCAAAATATTCTGACGCTGTCCGTAAAACCTATCCTCCTCAGCTTCATCAGTATTCTCAGTGGGGGCATAACAACAGGTAACATTCAAGTCTTTAATGCTTCTCTGAAATTGTGCTGTAAGAAACCTTTTATTAACGCATTCATATCCTAGAAGAGAATCACTGACGTGTCTGTTTAGAAGTAGACCTACGCCTTAGTAATGCTTATTATCGTCCTTCCATGAAAAGAGAAAGATTCTGATCTTTATCTGTTCATCTGGTCTCTTGGAAGCCGAAAACATCTAAATTATAACGGTGGAATTCTTGTATGAGAACATCAAGAGAATAAACTCGGTGCAGAGTCGTCACATTCAAACTACCTATGGAAAGAAAATGGTTAGTGGGATGCTTAAAGAAACTATGTTTATTGAGAGAGGGAATGCTAACAATATCAAACAACCCCCTAATTGCAGTCATAGGCAAAGACCCGTTCCCCCACCTCTAAGGTCTGAAGTCATCTACACTGGAAAACTTCCTCTAATGTAGAATTTAGCGATTCCATTAGAAGCAAGAGTTCAGGTGCCTGCGATAACCTCTGCTCAGGATTATCCATCAGCTGATAAAACATATCCTGTGAAGCTATTCACTTTTGGCTGCACAAACAAACAGAAAACAAAGCGGAAGATTTTCCCTCCACAGAAGCCCCCAGTTCCACAAATTCAGGATCCATTATCAAGCTCAGAGCCATAATTACATTCAGGTTGGTATATAAGGTCAACACCAGAACCCTGTGCGGTTGACCACTCCTCAGCAGTGTAGGAAAAAACGAAAAGTAGCCATAGTTGTCCAGATCAATAGGCCACACTGATCTGGCAGCCCTCCCCTTCCGCTCACTTTCACAAAAGAGTATCTCCGGCCACTGAATTATAAATCTTTATGCAGATGTATGTAAACATCACTTGCTTAGCGTATATGCAAAATACGTGGTCACGTGCATCATCACGTGATCTATGCAACTATTTGAGACTGCTGCTCGTCAGTAGTGTTGATCCCAATGGGAAAAAAACAAAGGATCTTTCGGTTTATTGTTGGTGCCCATCTGGCTGGAGCGACGATTTTTAAAAACAACAGAGCTGACTTGTTTCTAAAAAGGTGAGATATCTCGGATTTTTAATCAGTGGAAAAATAGCCCACACTGCTTGTCTAAAAGCTGTACGTGTGACGCAAAGACAGTATGTCAGGAACGAGATCGCTGTCGTCTGAGAAGGCTTGTATGGAGAAACAGGTGCAGCAAATGCTTCGATCAATTCCTGTGTGCAGCAATTGATCGAAGCATTCAATGAAGGCTGTTCCGACCCTTAGTGAACTATGCACAGGGAATTGTAGAGGATCGGTATTAGCAGTCGTATGCCTATACGGGAAACGCTGATTTCTGCGAAGAACCGGAAAGTTCGTCTACGGTGGTGTCAGGAACACAGTGACTGGACACTGGAAGACTAGAAAAAAGTCATGTGGTCCAACGAATTTTGGTACACCTTGTTCTGTACTGACGGTAGGCAGAGAGTTTTGCAGGAGCCCCATGAAGCAATGGATCCAGCTTGTCTTGTAAACACAATTCAAGGTTTTGATGATGGTGTCATGGTGTGGGGCACGTTCTGTTGGTACGGAAAGGGTCCCCTGATATTGCTGAAAGGTCGGGTGTCCTCCAAGTATTATCTGAACATTGTTGCTAATCAAGTACATCCTGCAATGTTGACTTTTTATCCAGAAGGTGACGGCTGTTTCATGGAGGACAATGCTACTGTCCATCGTGCAAAATGTATTCAACAGTGGTTCAGCGAACATCGACGTCCATCATTTTCCCTGACCACTACAAAGCCTGGATCTGAACCCCATTTAAAATATATGGGACATGTTAGAAAAACAGATCTGGGATCAAAGTCCTCTTCTGTCAAATCTGAGTCAATTAAAGGACTGTCTAGTGAACTGTCGTGCCCACATTTGTTTTATCATGTGGACACGACTTTTGGCAGGGAGGGTCATGGTCGCCCTTATCCTCGTTCCAAAGGCCATTTTCCCAGTGCCTCCATTTCTGGTGTCCAGTTTGACGAAGAGGAACTCCACCGCAGGCACAGAATTTTCCAGATTGACCCTGGAACCCCAGATGGCAGAGGGACTACGTGACATGCTTGATAAACAATGTTGGCAAAAGGGGATCTCAGATTCGCACCTCGGCTACTCTGGCCAATCACGTACAGCCACGCACTAGTGTAGGTGACCTCTGCCGGGGGGACTGGACAAGGTACCTCGATAAACAAGCGAAAAAATGCAGTTGTTGTTCGTTGCTCTAAAAGGAAGAAAGTCTTGAGCTGTTGCCGCTGGAAAGATGACAATGAGGAGAGTTGTCATCAGAGCCATGTGAGATACAGGGGGCTGCCAAGAAGCGAAATCCTGCAGTCACGGGAAAGCGGCTAGCCAACCTGCGATGTCGTCCCCTGGGATCAGCCTGCACGGAACGAAGAGATAGGGTCGAAATCCAATTTACTCTGGTTTTAACTTTTCCCTCTCAATTGCATTACTAGTAAAGTCAGTCACGCGGCCTGTATGGAACTAACACGTGGTGTGTCATCGACTCACCTTTTTGAAACCGAATTTAAGTAACTGTTTGGACTGTGCTGCACTACGCTGGGGTAAGCCCCTTAAATTGAGAAGTGTTGGGCCGAGGGCGCCTGATGAAATTGTTTGATGAATGGACCTACGTGTGTGAAAATGTCAAAATAGTAACTTGTTAATAAATGTTGTTTTATTTGTTAATTATAAATTATCTCAGTTTTCATTATGGTAATGTCTGTATTCTTAATGTTGGGTTCGGGAACTGCCTTAGACTTGGCAGCAAGTAAACAAATCACGGCCTAAGTACGTGCGCCAAACTAAATATATACAGGGGTGGTCAATGCAGAATTCTGCAACACAGAATCAAAAGTCCCGCCCCTTTTATTAAAATTCCTTCCCTCCTTTATTAAAAACCCCAGGGACCATCTAGTGTATATGATGAGTACTATATTGGCCCATTAACATATTGCCCCATTGGTTGACCCACCTGTATTTTAAGCTCTCTCTCTAAAGACCCCCTGGTTCACCTACCTGTATTTTAAGCCCCCTCTTTAACAGCCCCCCCCTGGTTGACCTATATATTTAAGCCCCCCTAATTTCCTAACATCTGAAAAAGATTTTTATCAGCGCCATCTAGTGTATACTTTAGCATGATTTTAACCGAAATTATTTCCAATTTTTTACTCACCCTTATCAAAAGTTCCATCCCCCTCTATTAAACTCCGCATCACCGATCTCAAACTCCCGTCCTATGGTTTCTATCCTCATCTGCAATTTTCCAAGTCCAACTAAACTTTGGGTGGCAACGATCAGAATGGCTGATTCAATCCTCAAAATAATTGCAAAACTAAACTTTCGGTGGCAACCCCTCGCTGAACGGGTGATGCAATCCTCAGAATAATTAGTCTCAATTTCTACTCCTCTTCATTAAAACCCCCCTCATTAACAGTTCTGCCCCCCTTTTAAGGACTATCCCGCAGTAACTGTTTTAAAAGACTGTTCTGCAGAAAATAAAAAAATGCTATTGGGTAAAAAATTAATAAAAGGAAAACGACAAATAAAAAATCTGATTTAAAAATTTATTCGTGATTATGTATGATTGAGGGTAATATGCTCTGGTGACCTGTATGGGTGACATAAAAGACCCGCTTTAGAACAAGCGTTCGGTACCGTGCCCCGGACAACGTTTTATTGACGGATGAATCTCAGATCACGTCATCCCCTGTGCTGCTTCCCTTGCTTTCGTATCAGGCGTGATGTCTTACAACATGAAAACCCACTGACACTCTTTATCGTAGTTTTGGGACTCGAAATTTTTCCAAGTCCAGAGACGGTTCTGACTAAACCGCATTGTCACTCCCAATTCTTCCCTTTATGATAGGTCAGCGTTTCAATGTACCCCGTCGGAAGAATTTCCCTTCGAGCCCCTAAACTTTAAGAGTTGAGCTTCTCTTATTAAAATTAGTCTCCATCGGGTTGAAGGATGATGCTGTCAGATATCTGTGTTTCTGCACTTCCGCGTCAGGACTTGTTTTGGAACGATAAAATGGTTTTACGTTTGTCTCAATTCATTACTCTCCGTAAGTATATCCATTATGTGACATGGTTTAAAGATTTTTATTCCTAATATTTATTGTCGCTGTATCCTCAGTACATGATGTAAAATATTACTCGTTCCTGGGAAGTAACTCAGTAACAATCGATAACAATTTCTTCCTCCGAAGAAAATCAGCTAATGGGAGTAAACAGTTTTTAAATATCATTTCTTCCACAGTTTACCGGCGAACGTATGCCTCATCAAGCTGATGAAATTTTATTACGTGTTGCGACGTTAGTACATGGTTGTTCGCTTTACAAGGTCAGCTGTCTTTCATTGGGTAAAAAATTTTGTACGAGGTAGAATGCTATAGAAAGTAAGAATGCTAAATGTACGTTGCGGTTACCCTTGCATTTTCGCTTACGTTTCCGCTTGCTTAAAAACTTTAGTTCCAACACGAATGTATGTTAATGGAGTAGGGGACATTAGTTTTAACAAATACACTAAATTACTATACAAAATAATACATTGTCTCACTCGATCACGCCCTCTCAACTTACCTGAGTTAATCCACCAAAATTTTATTTGCAACTGGACTGATAGTCAAAATTTAGCAAATACTTCAACGAATCCGCCTAACTATGCTCTGACATATATGTTCTGACTAGGCCTTGTGAAAAATCCCTGCAATACCCTTCTCTCCATACATACTCCCACTATCATTGTCACGTGATCTGCTGAAATATGGGGCGGGGGTGGCTCAGTCGGTAGCGCGCCAGGCTCGTAATCTGTAGTTCCCAGGTTCGAGTCCCAGCTGGGTCAGCGTTGAGATTTATCTCCACAAAATTCCCCGCCCTGCCCATGGTCAGTAGGGGACACCGTGGAAAGGCCGCCGTCCGTCGGATGGGACGTTAAGCCGTGGCCCCGTGTGCGGGAGAGCCGTACCCTGTGCACGTTAAAGAACACACTGGATGGCCTTGACGGGAGGCTACCATCTGTCTCCCAACAGCTGTTCCAGTGGGTCCCCTCCCCCAACCTTCTCTGAGCCTTCGGGGTCCATGTGGAATGGCCATTTAGCCCATTGTGTGCAAAAAAGTGCCGCTCAGAGGTAAAACAATCCCAATCCCAATCTGCTGAAATGACAGGCACATCACGGCAACAAGCTGGCCAACTGGTGCTGTACAAAGGTCTCGGACCACTCGCCCATGCCACTAGCGTACTGACCTATGGAACAAAACAGATAAGCCGAAGCACATTTAATTCCTTTATTTTCAAGCAGACTGCCCGCTCCGTGCTTTTATCTTCCACAAGAATCTTTTGAACAAAGTTAAATAATTACTCGTTTCCTGCCGAAATGAAGATATTTCAAAATAGGGGATTCTTCTGCCGATAGATTAGCTTCTCAAGAGATGCACTTAAAATTTGATAACAATCTATGAAATTCAAAGTTTCAAGGGAGAATGCGGTGTATTTTTCCATACTATTAGAAATGCAATTAATCTTCTTATTTTTGATCATTCCTTGCATAATAAGATGGCTGTCCTTTAGGTTATGAAATATAACTGGAATCTTATTTGAGAGCTTAAAAATGAGATTATACGTATTATGAGCGGTTCCTCAGAGAAGCGCTATAACACTTTACCCATCCAATGAAAGTATGGAACTCATTCAACATAAAAAACTTAAACCAATGTCACGACTCGTACACAGACATGCTCCTCTTAGCAGATGTGTTTGAGAAAACTTTGTGTCAGATACTATGAAATTGATCCCTGTCATGTTTACACAGCTCCTGCCTTCATACCTGATGATGACAAATATTAATCTAGAGTTGATAAACTACAATGTACCTTTTCCTGGAAAAAGGCATACGAGGGGGAATTTCAGTGAATCGTTTTAGCATGGCAAGCACAAAGCATTTAGAATGAAAGACAAACTGATTGCAAGTTTGTTTCACTGTCATACAACCTTAGAGATAAACTAACTCTTCAGATGCATGTTTCTCCATAGATTCGTAAAGCTCTCAATATCTATTCTTTGCATTTCCTCATACATCTCACAAGAAAATTAAAGTAACTCGCTCAAACACTGATACATCTTCCCTATGTGTATATTTACTTTCTAATAAACCATACTTTAATGACCAAAATAGATAAATCGCAAGCATCATCTGAGTCAGATTATTATTTTTTCCATATATCTGCTAATTCATTACATTGAAAATCTCCCAATAGCCTGAAATGGACAATAATTTACCCACGATACAGAATCACCATGTGACTAGGTCGTTTAATCAAATTGCATGCATAAACGAAAATTAGAAAAACAACGAAATGGTTGGTAAATTCAATGAGAACCACTAAAATGTAAAGAGTGTTGGAATATCTGTAAATTCGCATACATTGCTAATGTTGGTAGAATTGCTTGTAAGACACTAAATTACAATGAAATGGATCTTGGAATACCTGTAAATGCGCACACATTTCAGTGGATAGCTGAATAGTTTCACAATTCTTTGGAAGTGGAAGGCACAATAACTGTAAAATCAAACATAGTGTACAGAAGATGATAGAATATCAATATTAATCTAGAATTGATAAATTTCAACATATGCTGGAATGGATGACAGAAATAACGATAAAATCAACAAAGTACATGGGAATAGATCAGTAAATATCTACGAATATATGGATCGGACAGCACAATAACTGTAATAGTCGTTTTTTCTATCTTACAGTATTTGCACTGTAATTTGTTGTTTTGAAGCGATTTTTACAGCCATCCCACTGCATTTTTATACTTTTTTTCTCTCTCGTCACAGTATGTTTTACAGTTATTGTGCTGACCTTGTAAAGCGAACAAACGTCGAAAAGAACTTGTAAAACGTACTAACGTCGCAACACGTAATAAAATTTCATCAGCTTGATGAGGCATACGTTCGCCGGTAAACGGTGGAAGAGATGATATTTAAACACTGTTTACTCCCATTAGCTGATTTTTCTTCAGAGGAAGAAATTGTTATCGATTGTTACTGAGCTACTTCCTAGGAACGAGTAATATTTTACATCATGTACTGAAGATACAGCGACAATAAGTATTAGGAATAAAAATCTTTAAACCATGTCACATAATGGATATACTTACGGAGAGTAATGAATTGAGACAAACGTAAAACCGTTTTATCGTTCCAAAACTAGTCCTGATGCGGAAGTGCAGAAACACAGATATCTGACAGCATCATCCTTCAACCCGATGGAGACTAATTTTAATAAGAGAAGCTCAACTCTTGAAGTTTAGGGGCTCGAAGGGAAATTCTTCCGACGGGGTACATTGAAACGCTGACCTATCATAAAGGGAAGAATTGGGAGTGACAATGCGGTTTAGTCAGAACCGTCTCTGGACTTGGAAAAATTTCGAGTCCCAAAACTACGATAAAGAGTGTCAGTGGGTTTTCATGTTGTAAGACATCACGCCTGATACGAAAGCAAGGGAAGCAGCACAGGGGATGACGTGATCTGAGATTCATCCGTCAATAAAACGTTGTCCGGGGCACGATACCGAACGCTTGTTCTAAAGCGGGTCTTTTATGTCACCCATACAGGTCACCAGAGCATATTACCCTCAATCATACATAATCACGAATAAATTTTTAAATCAGATTTTTTATTCGTCGTTTTCCATTTATTAATTTTTTACCCAATAGCATTTTTTTATTTTCTGCAGAACAGTCTTTTAAAACAGTTACTGCGGGATAGTCCTTAAAAGGGGGGCAGAACTGTTAATGAGGGGGGGTTTAAATGAAGAGGAGTAGAAATTGAGACTAATTATTCTGAGGATTGCATCACCCATTCAGCGAGGGGTTGCCACCGAAAGTTTAGTTTTACAATTATTTTGAGGATTGAATCAGCCATTCTGATCGTTGCCACCCAAAGTTTAGTTGGACTTGGAAAATTGCAGATGAGGATAGAAACCATAGGACGGGAGTTTGAGATCGGTGATGGGGAGTTTAATAGAGGGGACGGAACTTTTGATAAGGGTGAGTAAAAAATTGGAAATAATTTCGGTTAAAATCATGCTAAAGTATACACTAGATGGCGCTGCCAAAAATCTTTTTCAGATGTTAGGAAATTAGGGGGGGCTTAAAAATATAGGTCAACCAGGGGGGGCTGTTAAAGAGGGGGCTTAAAATATAGGTAGGTGAACCAGGGGGTCTTTAGAGAGAGAGCTTAAAATACAAGTGGGTCAACCAGTGGGGCAGGTTTGATAAGGGGTTTTTTAATTAGGAGGAGTCAAAAATTGGAAATATTACGACTAAAATAGAGAGCTTTTCTAAATATATTACTCATCATATACACTAGATGGTGCCAGGGGTTTTTAATAAAGGGGGAAGGAATTTTTAATAAAAGGGTGCGGGACTTTTAATAAGAGGGGTTTTTAATGAGGAGGGAGTCAAAATTGGAAAACTATGGGTAAAATAGTACTCATGATATACACTAGATGGCGCCAGGGTTTTTTTTAATAAAGGGGAGAGGAATTTTTAATAAAGGTTTTTTTTTTATTGGCGTCTTAGGGGGAAAGCTCAGTGCGTTCGGGGTCCCAGGGTGCCCCGTAATTTTCAGCTGAGTTTCATCACCCCCCGTTGCGAATTTTTTTTTTTTTTTTTTCAAAAACTTCCTTTTGACGTCAATCAGATCATCTTTTTTCCTCATGTCACACTTGACTTTGCTTTGGGCCATGCCTTCACTGCTTTTAAAGAACTTCGTAGTGACGTATAATATTAAAGTCTGTAAGAAATTCTGCATACATTGGCAGGTTTCATGGTTCTTCGAGCCCGATGCAGTGTTCATAATAATATGGCCAGGTCGTGCATGTTTCTTCTTCTTTCTTTACAATTGGATTGATGGGACTTATAGTCAATTTTACCTTATGTCCCAAAGTGATAAACTTACAATTTCGACATGCATAAATAACTGAACAAGTGTAAGGTGAGAGATAGTCACAATATACATGACAGAACAAACGACCATACTATCCCTGAACTTGAACCCGGACCCTAACAGTTGCAGTGTCACCGTGATAACACTGCGCAACCGAAGTAGTCAGTATGCCTCGTCCCGAGATCAAAGAACGTAAATGGTTTTATTGGAATACCCATTTATAGAAAATTTTCCATAGCCTCCTTCATATGAAAAGAACTAGCATCTGATGGGAATGAGGTGACTGAACATCAGTGAACTTAGTGGTCGCCAGGAGAAAGAACATAAAACAGTGTTTGTGACTAAACGTAATAAAGCATGAAGCGAATCCACATTTAGATTGTGGTCTTTCTTATTTATATCTGAAGTTTTGCATTGTCTAAAGTAGTAGAGTTCGAAGTCTTTTGATCTTCTATTAAATAGTATGCTCATAGTTTGTAAAAGATCTAATGATTTCGTTGGGATTGCGTTCAACAGAAGCATTAATATTGACCGTTGCCTTTTCAAAGTATGCAATGATGTATTCAAGTTCTAAGCCTTTATGAAAATTTATGTTCTTCACCAATCATAGGAAATCTATGCCCATTTGGAGAAATATGTTTTGCATCGTCTGAATTCTTTTATATTTGTCTTATGTGTTTAATACTCCAAATCGAATAAGCATAAGTCAGAATTGTTCGAATAATAGTTTTATAAAGAAGAGTTTATTTCCTGTAGTAAGTTTGGACATTCATTCTAAAAGCAACTGTCTTCTGAGATTTATTGAGAGTTATATTCAAGTTAAAAGCCGTGAAATCCTATCAATATCAGGATTCCAGTTGAGCTTCTGATGGAGTATTATTCCAAGATAATTGAATGTTTTTAATCAAGGGATATCAACATCAAAAACGTTAGTAATCTGCTATTGCGGATTTCTAAGAAATCGTAGCCAATTTTGCATTTTCATTGTCATATTCGGGTTTAGCACCTTGAAATCTTTAAGAAATGGCTACTTTTATCTCAGAGGCATGACTTTTATGAAATTTTGTTGCCCAATGTAATCAATGAGAGAGAGGAAGTGTTAAAAGGTCACTTAATAGCGGCCAAAAGTATAAAAGGAAAGGAGAGGCCGTTTTGGCTAAATGACCGAAACAGAGACGCTAAAGTTAGCCGAGTGCTGATCTAACAGAAAAAGGTTCTGATGTTCATACAGTCATTGGACAAAAATTGGATAAATATAGAAGAAAGTACGGATAATAGACCTAAGTGGTCATTAAATATTGATAAAGAGTGTATTAATAGTAGGCGTAAATTCGGTGTTAACAGGGACGAGGCAAAAGGATTTGTTTCTGAAGTAAGGGATGGTATCTCGTTCAAGAATAATGTTCCATTTAAACACGGAAGCTCAATAAAGAGTAGTGATAGAGGAAATAGAGGATTTATTAGAAAAATGACAGAAGGTAAAGGAAACAAATCCGTAGCTAATGAAATTTGAAAAAAAAAAATATTACTTTTGGATTCATAATAAAGAATAAGAATTGCAAAATGAAAGATAAAGCGCGAGCAATAGCATTTAATAATGAGCGAGTACGAGATTGGCCAATGCCAGGAAAACCGAAAAGGAGAATCCTCGATGCGTCATCGTCATCGATACCGGGCATCGAGCGAAAGTCAAATGCCAGCAGGCCTGCAAAAGCTTAACCGATCGGAGTTCAATCTATTGAACAGCACTCTGTCATTAAGAAGGTTTTTGGGGGTGTTGGTAATTAGGTTAGGAGTTACAATGGAAAGTGTGAAGTCGCTTTGGGTTGGGTTGTTTTACCTCTGAGCGACACTTTTTTGCACACCATGGGCTAAATGGCCAGGTCACATGGAACCCGAAGGCTCAGAGAAGGTTGGGGGAGAGGACCCACTGGAACAGCTCTTAGGAGACAGATGGTAGCCTCCCGTCAAGGCCATCCAGCGTGTTCTTTAACGTGCACAGGATATGGCTCTCCCACACACGGAGCCACGGCTTAACGTCCCATCCGACGGACGGCGACCTTTCCAAGCCCATCGGTGTCCCCTACTGACCGTGGGCAGGGCGGGAAATTTTGCGGAGATGACTGCACATGCTGACAAGTTGAAAGACCTTTTCCCACACACGGAGCCACGGCTTAACATCCCATCCGACGGACGGCGACCTTTCCAAGCCCATCGGTGTCCCCTACTGACCGTGGGCAGGGCGGGGAATTTTGCGGAGATGAATCTTAACGCTGACCCAGCTGGGACTCGAACCTGGAAACTAGAGATTACGAGCCTGGCGCGCTACCGACTGAGCCACCCCCGCCCCTGTGAAGTGGCAACTCAAAGTGTAAAAATGAGAAGGGACGGAATCCACCCAACTCACTTGTGCTCTGTTCGAACACTGAAGATCGCTGAGTCTGCGAGCACTCAAAGAAGTGAACTGAAGTTAATTACTTCTGAGAGGCAGAGACGTTTGGTGCACTCCAAGTAAATTAACTGGACAGTCTTCGAGTGAGGACATTGTACACCACCCAAGCCGGGTGTCATTGATATTAGCGTGACAAAGCTTTATAAGTATGGTAAAAACTGATAAACCTCTTTGGGGAAGAGACGTGTCATGTCCCTCTAATTTATTTATTGTTGCATATTTATTGTATTTTTGTTGTTGTAAATATTTATATGCATTAAGTGTATTTTTGGAAGTGCTGTTGTCAGGATGTGATCATGCGCTGTTGTTTTCGGGTCTAAGCTGGCTGCCTGCACATGCTGACAAATTGAAAGACCTTTTATGACCATTTTACAACTAGCCTCGGTGCGAGTGGAGTGCTGGAGATGAGCCACGCAGTAATGAACAGCAGTCTTGAGCGTCGCTGTCAAACAGGAAGGACATTTGAACAAATAATGAACAGCAGTCTTGAGCGTCGCTGTCAAACAGGAAAGACGTTTGAACAAATAATGAACAGCAATCTTAAGCGTCGCTGTCAAACAGGAAGGACGTTTGAAGAAATAATGAACAGCAGTCTTGAGCGTCGCTGTCAAACAGGAAGGACGTTTGAACACGCGTCAAGGGACACCGCACTTACTCAAACAAACCTTTAAGGAGAGGGTTCGATTCTATGTGAGAATCAAGGTTCGGTTCTTGGTGAACCAAGTACAGTTCTTGCTCGGTTCTTGGTGAACCAAGTACAGTTCTTGCTCGGTTCTTGGTGAACCAAGTACAGTTCTGTGGAACTGAGGTGAGTTCTATGTGAACCACGTTGTAGGCAAGGGTTCGATATCCTTTTGCCAAGTTTGAGATCGGTAAAGCGAGAATCTCCACCTCATTGCTTAAATTGTTTGCAGCAACAAAGCAGCAAAGGCCTACGGAGTCGAGAGCATCCCAGCACGCGATTGCATATAAATGTGAATGAACTGGGCCCTATACAACTCTCATCCGTGAATTGATGGGCAGATCTCTATACATCACTTGGCACATTGAGTCTAAAGCATACATCGGTACGGGTGTAACAATCCTCGAATCTGTTATTTCATCTAAGCAATGTGAATCTAATTAAGCGGCTAACCGATCTCCACTGCTAAAGAGCGACATTTATGTCATCGGAGTCACGACACGACATTCGGCGCAGTTCATTTCAGCAGCATAACTAATCAACGTGATTTCATTCATAAGATGAAAAAAGTGCGTCGTTGACTTAACATAGACCACCACATTTGGCACAGTTCAAGCAGGATATCTAATTTCACGTGACGAAATAAAAATCCTCCCCCTGTGCACCATTCGGTGTGGAATTGTAATCATTTGCATATCTCAACCAGCATAATGCTTGGTGCGAATTTCATCATGACTCTACCTCTCTTTCTTGCTGGAGCAACTTCCGTGTTTCGTAGTGTACTTTTTCATGCTATAACAGCAGGTAATAATACCACGGAGAAGATTAATGCAAGCAATATCATTTTTATGCTGAACAGACTCTATTAAGCTCAAACATTTTTTGAATGACGATGAAAATTTTTACTCTGTAATTTACAACTTTTAAAAAAATCCAGACTAAACTATCTTCTTTTTAAGTGAAAGTGTTAGCCTATACTTTAAGCTGTTTTCTGTCTACCTTATCTGCCGGAAGCGATTGAAAATTAGTGCCTCCTTTCAAAAAAAACTTTTTTTTCTGCTGTTGTATGTATTTATGTGTTTCGCTGGCTACTGACACGATAACACAGAACGACTTCTTCTCACAAAGTTGAGCCATAAATCGCTCATTTATTCCCAGACGAACAGTTCCCTCACCGGGTGAGGAAAGCTCCGAGGCTATCAGCTGGTAGATTTGTGCGGATAAGCAATACCGGTGCTTGTCTTGACATTAGCAGTAGTGAAATATTACCACGTGATCCACGTTTATAGTGGCTATTAATTTTCTGCCCCAAAACCTATTTAGGACAGCGACAAGCAAAGAAAAAGAGATCTTTTTACCTACTTCAGATAACATGTTAGTAAAGGAGTAAGTAGGCCACCAGTTAAAGACAAATTTTTGGGTTTTTTTCTGTTTGAGAGAAGATTGAGCCTCATCTATTCGACGTTTTAGGGAATTAAAGGCTATAGGATAAGATAAAGGTTTTTTCAATGGAGGATAAATAATAATATGCCACTTTTTTCTTCTCACAACATTAATACGATATTTTCATAATAATATATTACAAAGCAAGCATATATAGAAACCATTAGAATGAACAGGATCAGGTTCAAATCTGAAAATGTTGTATTTAGGCGGAAGATAAGGATGAAATGATTAGATTTAACCCACATGGATCAAACGCCATTCTAGTATATAATATATATTTTAATTTTCAGAAATTATGCTTGGGAAATAATGCAATAGGTGTTTTTAATACTCTTCGTATAATTCTTGTAAAGTGTTATTTTTATGTATATAGGGGGAACGACTCGCTTGACCCACAATGTAACTCTGAACATAATCAAATTAACAATTATAGCAATGTAAATTTAATGATGACTGTAAAAACGAACAGTAATCCTTTCCACTTCACCGACGAAAGTGACTTCATTCTCACTTGAAATCAGTCAGATCCGCTCATCATTGGGGGTGGCTCAGTCGGTAGCGCGCCAGACTCGTAATCTGCAGTTTCCAGGTTCGAGTCCCAGCTGAGTCAGCATTGAGATTTATCTCCACAAAATTCTCCGCCCTGCTCAGGGTCAGTAGGGGACACCGATGGGCTTGGAAAAGCTCGCCGTCCGTCGGATGGGACATTAAGCCGTGGCTCCGTGTGCGGGAGAGCCATGCCCTGTGCACGTTAAAGAACATACTGGATGGCCTTAACGGGAGGCTACCATCTGTCTCCTAACAGCTGTTCCAGTGGGTCTCCTCCCCCAACCATCTCTGAGCCTCCGTGTCCATGTGACCTGTCCATTTAGCCCATTGTGTGCAAAAAAGTGCCGCTCAGAGGTAAAACAAACCAACTCATCATTGGAGGATTTCTCATTCCCATGCTTCGGCTTCTAAATGAAGAAAGACAATTTTTTTAGTTGAAGACAAAAGACATTTTGGTGTTTACCGCCAACTATCTCGTGAATTGTCATTCGGAAAGTCCCAGCAGTTTGCTAAAATGATACGATAATAAAATGGCCAAAACGTAGAATTGTCGGTTTTAAGAGAAAAGATGTTGGTTCCTTGTGCCACTTATGCACAACCTCCAGCTGAATGTACCGATGTTATATAAAATTCGCAGTTTGGGCTCCAAGATTCGAATCCAACAGTTCAAGTTTCGTCATTTCGTCGTTGCGGTTTTCGTCAAGTTTCGTCATTTCGTCGTTGCGGTTTTCGTCAAGTTTCGTCATTTCGTCGTTGCGGTTTTCGTCAAGTTTCGTCAAAAGAACTGAAGAAAGAAAACGTAATTTAGTTAAGGCACCATTGCCTTCGAGCTGGGTTCGGGGGGTTGACTTGGCATATTGCGTCGATTCCACATCCAGTGGCCGAAACGTAGAGGTAGGGTCACATTGACCCTACCTCCTGTAAAAAAAAAAAAAAAAGAACTACATGACCACGGTTGGTGGTGTTTTTAAACTAAAAGAACTTTCGATAAAGAGTCAGTTGCGTGCCTGCATCAAACCCTTCGCATGTCAGGGTGGATTGTCTGAGGCTTTTTAACCAGTTTCTTTCACGTAGCGGTAGGACCTCTGAGGCTTAGTGCAGCTGGGTTGATCATCCCATCGGTGACTGTACCAGGGTGGAATTGGATTCGGTTTTTTACCTCTGAGCGGCACTTTTTTGTATGGCCAAAACGTAGTATTGGCACCATGGACTAAATGGTCAGGCCACAAGGACTACAAGGGCTCAGAGAAGGTTGGGGGAAGGTGACTCACTGGATAGGTGTTAGGCGACAGATGGAAGCCTCCCGTCAAGGCTATCCAGCGCGTTCTTTAACGTACACAGGGTAACGTACACGTTCTCCCGCACACAGGGAGCCACGGCATTACGTCTCATCCTACGGATGGCGGCCTTTTCAATCCCACTGGTATCCCCTGCTGACCGTGGGGTTTAGTGGATACAAATCTCCACAATATCCCAAGTGAGACTCGAACATAATAACTACAGATTACGAGCCTGGCGCTCTACCTTCTGAGAAAACCCCTCCCCTCCGGGTGAGCAGTCACTGCTTATTATATAAATGTTTAACTGTTTGTTATAACCACTATTGTAAATAGACCCCCTCGATAGGGAACCACCTTGTCGGGATGAGGAGGCTTGAGGGCCTAAATGAAGTTGAAGGCTATGCTGACTGGAGCTGCACCAGTCGAACAGGTCAAGATGGAAGGGCCGGACTGAGAGTTCCCGTCACGGGAGCCGAGGCAACTTGGATCTTTATATCCTTGTTTGTGGCGATACGGGACTTAGATTAAACTCCAGGTTTTGCAGCGGGTTATGCCGTGGGTTGAGCTTTACATCTATAGTACTGTTCACCCTAGATTTTCGTGGGCTGTGCTTTACATATATGGTACTGTATTTTCCCCGACCATTAGATAGTGGTCAACATGACATTATCCCAATACTGGTAGTGCTTTAGGCGGAACTAGTGGGTCTTGTCATTAAGTATATTTACCTGTTGTAAATAGAAGTATAAATTATATATTTGTAAGTCTCCAACGAGTCTGTATTTATTTATCCGCCATCTAGCCAATAACATCTTAAAGAGAATAGTTCCGGGTATTCTTCCACTTTCTTGCACACATTGGTTTTAATGGCTAGTCCAAGAAGACGCAAGAGCTCAGATAAGATTGAGGAAAGCGATCCACTGAACATCTGTCAGAAGATAAATGGAAGTCTTCCGACATGACCATCCAGCTTGTCCTTTAATGTGGGCAGGGTGTAACTCTTTTTAACACGGAAAACGGCTTAACGCCATCCGACAAAAACATCCTTTCCAAGTCCAGTCTCCTCTTTAATGTCCCCTTTCTCACCGAGGGCAAGATATGAGAGAATGGAAATGAATCTCAAAGCGGTCACAGCTTGAATCTGAGAATGAATCTTGAATCCTCTTTATTTGCTGATTGAAAGACGAGTTTGAAAATTGTAACTACAATACTTTCGCTTTAAGGAATTTGAAAATCGTTGCAATTTACGTTGACTAATTTATACGTTGGGGTGTTTTACCTCTGAGCGGCACGTTCTTTGCCACACAATGGGCTAAATGAGTCACAGACGCTTAGAGAAAATTGAGGATCTACTGTGCAGCTGTTAGAAGGCAAATGTAAGCCTCTCTTCAAGACCATCCATCGTGTAAGAACACGTGCAACGTGCATAGCACATGCACATGCACCATCACTTGCACATGGGCCACGACGTAATGTCCCATCCGATGGGCGGCTGCTTTCAGGGGTTCATCGGTGTCCCCTTTCTCACCGAGGACTCAGCTAGAGTTAGAGAAGCTAAATCTCAACGCAAGCATAGTTAGGATTTGAATCTGGCAATTACAGATTACGAGTCTGATGCGCTAACGACTTAACCATCATTTTTCATGTTCATTTTAATTTTTAATTAAGAATTGAAATTGTTATAAAAAGTTAAAAGATTCGGTTGACGAAAAATGAGAGCTGATGGGACCGGATAATCTCTCAAAAATCTGAAGGATGGTGTGATGGTCAAACGAATCGTAGCTTTAACAGCACTAATATGCAGGCTATTAATAGGTTGAATTGTTTTAACTCTGAGCTGCACTTTAGTGAATTAGGTACGAAAAACAAATTCACTAGACAGCTGTTAGGAGACAGATGGAAGCCGGCTAGGCAATCTAGATTATTCTTTAATGTGCACAATAATTAATTACTGCTTATTTTAAAAATCATATGATTGTTCGGTATTATTTTCGTCTAATATTATTTTTGTTTGGATCTGTTAAAACTCTTTTTAGAAAAATCCAAAATATTATAAGCTGCTTGATTCCCACAGATAGCACGTCATTGCTTCAGGCTGCTGTTGCTGCTAATCCTACACGAAACAATAAATCATCTTCCCTTAGCAACTATAAATGACAAGGCTGCCTAGAATTCTTTTATGTCTGGTACAACTGGATATTGCATTATTTTATTTTATTTTTATTGAAATGTATTAAGACCTACACTGAGATGCCAGTTTATAAGGTACACATACCTAGTAGTACGTCTCCTTTGGCCTTCAGAACAGCCCGAATTCGTGGAGGGATGGAACTTCCAAAATGGTGGATGCGTTGTGCAGAAATGTTGTATCACGCGGAAATAACGGTATTGCGCATTTCCTGAAAATTGCGTAGCGGCACAATCTCGCTGCGAACAGCAATTACCAGGTATCCCACAGATGCTTGATAGTGTTAGATCTGGGTACTGTGCAGGCCAATGAATCAAGGAAAACTCGTCGACATGTTAATGGAACCATTTGATGATGATACGTGCTTTGTTAGCAGGTTCATTATCATGTTGAACGCTTCCATGCGAGTGAGGATACACGGCAGCCATAAAGGAATGTACTTGGTCAGCAACGACGTTCAAATACGCTGTGGCGTTCAGATGCTATTTGATGAGTATCAAGGGGCCTAATGTATACCAGGAAAACATTCTCCACACCATCACATGCCATCATCGGCCTGTACTGCTGACACCAAACAAAGATGACTCCGTGGTCTCATGTTGTTTGCGCCAAATTCTGATCCTTCCATCAGCATGATGCAAAAAAAGCCTTGATTCATCCGACCAGTCTACCTTTTTCCAGTTGTCAACAGTTCTGTATCGATGCTCCTGCACCTACTGGAGACGTGCTTTCGTGTTCTTCGCTGACAGCATCGTCACTCGACATGGTTGGCGTCTGTTGTAGCCCATTTGCGACAAGGTCAGATACGTAGTGCGTTCGGAGATGCCCTTCTGCTCAACCATGTTTAATTCTGCTGTGATTTCTCTGATTGTGGCCCAACTGTGCGCTTGCACGATTCTCGCCAATCTCCTTTAGCCCCTCTGATCCACAAGTTGTTTTCGTCCACATTCTCGGTAAACCCTTGAAACGGTTGTGCATCAAAAGCCCAGGAGGACGGCAGTATGGGAGATGGTAGAACCGACTCGACTAGCACCAGCTATCATGCCACGTTCAGAGTCGTTCAGGTCGTTCGTTTTGCCCATCCTGACGCTCAATTCAACTCTAACTGATGCTCGATGAGCTGGTCTGCTTGATTTATACTGCACACCACTGTCATGTGGCATATTAAGTGTTGGAATGAACCTTTATGTGATGAGGGGTGATATGCGTAATAAACTAGCATCTCAGTGTATATTGACTAGTTTTCTCCCAAAGTATAACAAGTAAGACTACTCATATATTTTGAAGCGAATACAAATTAAATTGATACGAAATATCTTGAATCTCATGACGATGATGGGCAAGGTAGTTCTTCAGGTTTCATCGCCCACTGCGCCTGCGCTTAAATTTCTCCAAAATCCTCGTTTCATCTTCTGTGAGAAAGTAGCCATCAAGTCTCGACGCATTCGATCGGATGGGACGTCAAACCACGATCGATGGTGCTCAATCGAGCCATACACTGTACATTTTAAATCATCCAATAATGATAAATTTACTGAACGTTATTGGAAGTAAGGATTGCACCTGTCTGTAGATACAACTGCCTAGTAGATATCCTTTTCTTCCCTGGGAACCTTGTGACTTGACCATTTAGTCAATTAAAAATTTATAATAACAAATTCCCTCTCAAGCGGTTGCTTGCCACAGAAGTCTGTCAATTTGTAGGCCATAGTACATTAGTAGGTCTTTATTTTAATCATTTATTTATTCATATAAATTCAAATAAATCATTTCTATTTACAAATGTCCCTCAAAGCTAACAGCTTATCTGCAGGAGAGAACAATACACTGACATAATACTATTTCAGTTGAAAATTTCGACTTTAAATAATAATATGCTCTCTTTACTAAAATTTTTACCTTTTTTCATTTAGAATATTTCAAAATGACATCGGGTTTTTTTTATATTCACATTCAGCACTACATGTTTTGTTAGTAGGTATTAATATTTATTCTCTAATTTTTTATAAAAATCTATTTAATTCGTACTTTAATTCTCTGAAAGAATTTACGGCTAGACGTTCCCTTGGTAATTGATTGAAAATGTATGGAATTTTGTAGCCGCATGTGCACTTCCCATAGTTATTTGTAAAATTCGGTAGTTGAAATAATTTTTTTAAGTCTTGTGTTTTTACAATGCTGCACTTTACTTTTATGTGTGTTGTGAAAAAAATTACGTATAACTACGTTATATTTTATAGGCTCTGGTAAGGTGAAATATTCTTTAATTGGTATAATATTTTTAGCTATTGAGGATTGAATACGTTCTATTTTTCTAATATTTGTTAAGTTGGTTGTACTATGTATCGCTATGGCGTAATTTAAGAGCGACTCATAGATTGCATTATAAAGCATAATACATGTGTTGGTATCCAAAATATATCGGAATTTATTTAATTTCAAAGTACAAAGCCTTAATGTGCCGCAAATTTTCTCAGTACGAACGTTCCATTGGAGGGTACGTACTATCGAATAGTAGGTCGTACTATTGAAAGGGTTCGTACTATCTCAGCCTTGTCATTTATAGTTGCTAAGGGAAGATGATTCTAACAAATATTCTAACACGTACTATCGAAAACTGATAATGCTTATTAGTTAAAAACGTCTTTAATATGCTGGATGCTATTTCTCTCACATCTCTGTCATAGATGTGAGAGAAATAGCATCCAGCATATTAAAGGCGTTTTTAACTAATAAGCATTATCAGTTTTAACCAGTGCATATAGAAGGAATGAATTATTGTGTTATAACCATTCTGAGAGGATTTAAATAACATGTTTCCTAATGCAATTCCCAAAATCGCAAAATTGAAACATCTGCAATAATCAACTCTCTTTGGACTCACACACATCAAAACCTCACCTTTACATTTAAATGTTTTCGGTACGATGCATGAAAAATATGCAGAGGCGAAATTTTAAACCACACGTCTCGAGAATTATGATGCAAATGCCAACGACTATCCAAGTAGAAATACATACCATTGTTTAACTCTCCATTATAAAGGAGTCTTTGTCGTGAAGTAATTAATAACAGTGAAACATTTTTTGTGTAGTTTACGTTCTGTGAGGTCTGTTTAGTTTGTGAGGATGGTTTCGGCTCAGAAAAAAAAGTGGTCCTCAGAGTCAGAACTATCTGACCCAATCCTACCACACTAACTTACGTTTAAAATTGCGAATCCTGTTGTTACGCATTATTTATTTATTTCATTTGAAAGCACCACACAGTATCTGGTCTCAGATCGTCGGTCGCACCATCACTCCGATAACCAATGGAGCTTTGCTAATGGTTTCGAAGTTAAATGAGCCACCAATTCAAGAACGGAGTCTCTTTCTGAGGTCGAGACTTAGACTCTAGAATCGATTTTCGATCGATGATGATGTTCCTTCACTTCATTGTTGTCCTGTCCAAAGTGAAAAGGATAGAAAATAATTTATTACAACGTTCACAATATTTTAGGTTTGCATTTTCTGTGTCGCAAAATACCATGTGTTGTTACTGCTACACAGAGCGAATTGCAGTGCTGCTTGACTAGTCATCCGAATAATTTGCATCTTTTAGGAATTGGATCTGTAAGAGGAAATCTTCCGTAAATGAATTGAAGCTTGTCATCTGAAGTTATTGTTCCAGGCTATTTCGCCAGTAATGCATTTCATTAATATTAGAATCACATGTAATGACCATGCTAATAAATGCTTATCAAATTAGTCGTTTAATGAAATGTTGCTCTTAACGCTTCACGTAACGTTGATCAAATATATGTAGAATTTCGGACATTTCAATATATATGCAGTTTATTTTATAATTATATGCATATTGTGTAAAGGATAAAATGAATTTAATTTCATTCCAATGCATATTCTTGTCTTATCTCTCAATGTAAGTAAAGTGTGAATTTTTGAAATTCAATTTATTTCTTGTAAATTAATGTCTAAAAACACATTTCGACAATAACATATATACACTGAAATGCCAGTTTATTAGATACACACTAAACCATGTCACATAAATGGTTCATTCCAACACGTAATACTCACGTGAGCACGGTGTGCGGTATAAATCAGACAGACCAGCAATTCGAGCATCAGTTAGATTTGGACTAAGCGTCAGAATGAACAAAACGAGTGACCTGCGCGACTTCTAACATGGCATGATAGTTGGTGCTAGGCGTGCCGGTTCTAGCATCTCCCAAACGCCCGGCCTCCTGGGCTTTTAACGCACAACCCTTTCAAGGATTTGCCGAGAATGGTGCGAAAAGCAAAATACTACCAAGTGGACGCAATCCTCTGGACGAAAAAAGCTTGTGGATCAGAAGGGTCAAAGGACACTGGTGAGAATTGTGCAAACGAACAGACAGACGACAATCAGACAAATCACAGCAGAAATAAGGGTAGGTGTGCAGAAGATCATCTCCGAACGTACTAAATATCGGGGCCTTGTCGTCAGGGGCCTACATCAGCCACTGACTATGTCAAGTGCAGATGTCAGAGAAGAACACGAAAGTGTGCCTCCTGGAACTGAGGACTGGAAAAAGGTAGCCTGGTCGGATCAATCAATTTCTTTTTGCATCATACTGATGGAAGGATCAGAATGAGGCCTATCATATCTATCTTGTCTGGTGTTCATCTATCTTGTCTGGTGTTAACAGTACAGCTGGGTATTTGAACATCGTAGCTGCCCAAGTTCATCCCTTCATGGCTACAATTTATCTTCACTCGGATAGACAGTTCAGCATGATAATACACCTGCTCACAAAGTACGTATCATCATCGAATGGTACAGAAACATGCCTTGGTTCATTGTCCTACATAGTCCCCAGATCTAAAGCCCATCGAGCGTCTTTGGATGAGACGGTAAGACGCAGGAAGACTGTGCCACCATCCAATTCGCAGCAACTGAGCGACACAATAATTTCCGCTTGTTACAATATTCCTGAACAACGCATCCAGCATCTTGTAAGCTTCATGGCCGATGAATTCGGGCTGTTCCAAAGACCAAAGGAGATGCAACACACTACTAGGTAGCTGTACCTAATAATTCAATTATTTGTATATTCAATTTATTTGATTTTATTGATAAACAGGCATCTCATCAGTTATATGGTTGTAAAAATCCTTATCAACAAGTGTTAAAAACGTTTTCTTTAATCATGGTAAACAGATCAAATTCTTCAATTTATTACTTTGCTCTCTTTTTCTAAAACACAAATATATAATTTTTGAGCGATTAAAAATATTTCTTGAAAGCAATTTGAAACAATAAACAGATTGCAATTTATTTCATAAGTAACTGCCATCAACATAGTTAGCAAAGATTAACTAATTTTCGATTTTAAGTCCAATAATTTAAAAAAAAATGTTAAGCACTTAACTCTCAATAGTAGTATCTTTCAGTTCACAGCTTTCTTTACTCTCAAATTCGAACATTTTGTAAATGAAGCCAAGCAAGTAATTAATATTCTCCCTTCGGCTTTATACCTAAAACTATTGTGAGTACAGGATCGTAAAATTTCTTGGTGAGGATTATATTATGTTGCATCGAACAATTAGCATATCCACGCTTTTGTTTTGTTTTTTGTGAGGAGTAAGTGAAAGCAGAAAATATTTTGTTCACGTTTTGATCGTCAAGTGATGAGCTAATGAATGAAAGTAAAGAAAAACCTTTCCTTATATGTTAAAACTTCTTTAGCTAAAGTGTTAAATCGAACAAACCTATTTAAGTCCATAAATTGATGTTATATTTTAATTTCCATTTGGTACGAATTTCAATGATAGTATTTAAAATCGAAAAACCCTTTCACATAACACCACTCCATGCCGATGATTTTGAATATCTGAACTGAAATTCAGAGAGAAAGTGCAAATGTCTTTTATTGTATTGAACCCAATGACGATCCAAATTATTTTGGTCACTAGAGCATTGATTCAAATAGTTTTTCCTTTATACAATTTTCATTAGAATCTTTTTATTTTTGTATAGAGATGATCGTGAGAGTACCCTTAAGTTACTCTACCCCCCCCCCCCCCCCCCGGCAACAAGTAGGCGAACTGGAACTTTCAGCATTGGTTAATGTTAATAATACTTTATTTCTTCTTACAACTCAGTTTTTCATCAACATGACGTTATGAACTCTCAAATCTAAACCCAAAGACGAATCTACTTGGAGACGGTTCAGCTATTTCACCTCTAAGCGATGCAGGGACAGCTTATAAAAGACAGATGGAAGCATTCCGTCAAGGCCATCCAGCATGTTCTTTAACGTGCATAGGGTATGGCACTCCTGCACAGAAAGCTATGACCTACGCTGAATCCTACACAGTTTAATTTCCATTTGGTACGAATGTAACAGTGACGGCCATAAATCTTAAACCTGTAGGGGCCCATTTAGGGATGTATGGAAGATTTTTTAATCCAGAAATGAAACTCTTAACTTTACTAATGGATTATTTAACAATCGAGACTCTTTTTAACAGATTGTCGTTTAGTCTCTGAGATCGTGAGGGTGTTAAAGATTTTCCTTCCTTCCTAACAAAGAAAATGGCTACCAAACCTTGCAACCCTAATACCATCAGGAATGAAAAAGGTCCGAAAAACACATTCGCAGGTCCATTGTAGTCCCCGTTAGTAGCGACGATAAGGAGGAGGTCATGACCCCCTCTTTATAACCGCTACTAATCAGACAGACCGTCCTTCCAAACCCATTAATAAAAAAAAAAAAAATAGTAATGAAAGGCCCCTTCAAGCAGCTGCTTGCCGCAGAGGTCTGACAGGAGCCTGTCAGTTTAATAGGCAGCAGAAGAAGATTTGTGAGGATGGCGGGACCTCAGCAGAAAAACAATCTGATCTGGACAACTATGGCTACTTTTCTTTTTTTTCTACCCTGCTGAGGAGTGGTCAACCACACAGGGTCCTGGTGCTGACCATATAAACCCACTGGACTGGACAGATATATTGGTCTGAGCTTCATTATGGATCCTGATTTTGCTGCACTATTGGGCTTCTGTAGAGGAAAAATCTTCCGCTGTGTTTTCTGTTTGTTTATGGGTTGACAGCCCCAAGTGAATAGATTCACAGGATATGTTTATCAGCTGGTGGATAATCCTGAGCAGAAGTCATCGCAGGCACCTGAACTCTTTGCTTCTATTGGCATCGTCAAATTCTACATTGGAGGAAGTCTTCCAGTGTAGATGGCTTCAGCTTTTAGTAGTGGGGGAACAGGTCTGCGATTAGGGGGTTGTTTGATATTGTCGGCATTCCCTCTCTAAATAAACATAGTTTCTTTAAACATCCCACTAACCATTTTCTCTCCATAGGTAGTTGGAATGTGAGGACTCTGCACAGAGCTTTTTCTCTTGATGTCCTCACACAAGAATTCCACCATTATAATTTAGATATTCTCGGCTTGCAAGAGACCAGATGGACAGATAAAGGTCAGATTCTTAAAAATAATCTTAAATTTCTCTTTTCAGGGAGGGACGACAATAAGCATCACCAAGGCGTGGGTCTGCTTCTCAGCAGACACGCTAGTGATGCTCTTCTAGGATATGAGTGCATTAATGAAAGGTTTCTTACACCAAAATTTCAGACAAGCGTTAAAGACTTGAATGTTATCTGCTGTTATGCCCCCACTGAGGATGCCGATGAGGATGAGAAGGATAGGTTTTATGAACAACTTCAGGATAGTTTGAATTCTGTCAAGAAAGGAGATATTACCCTTGTTCTTGGTGACTTCAATGCCAAAGTTGGTACTGACTCTAACCTTTGGGGAGGAGTAATAGGCCCTTTTGGTATTGGTAGCTGCAATGGCAATGGACAACGTCTCCTACAGGTAAGTAAACTCAATGGATTCAGAATAACTAACACTTATTACAAACACCGCGACATACATAAGTACACATGGGTTTCACCTGATGGGCTGCATAAGAATATGATTGATTACATATTAATTAACAGCAAATGAGCTAGTTCTGTTAGGAATACCAGGGCATATAGGGGAGCTGAAATTGGATCTGACCATTACCTTGTTAAAAGTGTGTTGCAACTTAAACTTAAAAAGTGTTGTGCTAGTGTTAATACTGAAGTTAATACTGAAGCTCTGAAAGATCCAGTTATAGCCAAAGCTTACCATGATAGGTTACTTAGTCATTATGACAGTCATGGTTTGCTTACTACTGAAGTTGAGGAAGAATGGGATCATTTTAAACAGGCTTTTTCGGACACTAACAGTACTCTTTTAGAAAAAAAAGGAGCAGAAGAGACAGAATTATCTGAGTGATAAGGCACTTGAGCTTATTTTGGAAAGAAAGAACTGCAGGAATGTCTTTAATCGATACCCTACTAGTCCTAATAGAAAGCATTACAGAGAACGTAATAAACGTGTAAAAGATCAGTTAGCTGCTGATAAGAATCTTTGGCTTGATGGTTTGGCTGACAAAGCCGAGGAAGCAGTTAGACAGCACAACAGCAGAGAGCTGTACCAGATAGTTAATGTTTTGTGTGGTAGAAAACGGACAGGTATACAAGGATTGAAGGATAAACAAGGTAAGGTTATAGAAGGGGAGGATTCTGTCATGGCTAGGTGGGCTGAGTATTTCAGTGATGTTCTAAACAATGTAGTTAGTTCTACTCCCATTGTTTGCAATGATGATAGATGCATTGGTGGCTTTAATGTTGGCCCTATAACACAATCTGAAGTTATTTTGGCTGTTTCTAAACTTAAACTTCATAAATCCCCAGGGGTAGATGAAATTACTACAGAAATGCTTAGAGCTGGGAATGTTTCGGTTACCACTTGGATGACTGAAATTTTGAATATCTTTTATGATATAGGCATGGTTCCTAAGGATTTTACCAGAGCTATTGTTATCCCTATTTTCAAAAAAGGTGATCGCAGTTCTTGTGATAACTATAGGGGTATCAGCCTACTCTCTGTTCCAGGTAAAGTTCTTTCCATGATTGTGCTTAATAATATTAAGAATCTGGTTGACAGTCAATTGCGTGATGAGCAATGTGGATTCAGAAGTGGTAGGGGATGTGTGGATCAGATATTTTCACTTAGGCAGATTCTTGAGAAATGTTTAGAGTTTCAGAAACCTTTGGTTGCTAGCTATGTTGATTTCAAAAAGGCTTTCGACTCTGTTGATCGTCATAATTTGTGGTTGATTGTGAAATCATATGGTATACCTGACAAGTTAGTTAACATAATGAAAGCTCTCTATAATAACACTGAGTCGTGTGTGAGAGTTGGTAAGGCTTGTAGCAATTGGTTTAGCATTACTTCTGGTGTTCGACAAGGATGCATTTTGTCTCCTTTTCTCTTTAGCTTGGTTATTGATTATGTTATGCGAAATTCACTTCAAGGGAAAGATTTTGGCCTTAAATGGGCTGGAGATACGAAAATTTCTGATTTAGATTATGCTGATGATTTAGCCCTTTTGGCAAATGATGTTGATGAGATGAACTCTTTCATTCGAGCTGTTGATGAGACTGGTAGTAGAGTAGGTTTGGTTATAAACAGAGAGAAAACTAAAGTGATGAAAATTGGTCAGGCAGGCTGTGATTCAGTTAATCTGAATGGTTGCAGTCTTGAGCAGGTGTCACAGTTTAATTATCTTGGGAGCTATGTAACGGATAATGGTGATGTGCGGCATGAGATTAACAGACGATTAGGGATTGCTGCTGGGACTTTTAAGAATCTATGGAGAGTGTGGAGAAATAGGCGTATACACCTAAAGACTAAAATTAGACTGTATAATAGTTTGGTTCTTTCTAGGGTTAGTTATGGTAGTGAAACGTGGACACTTTGTAAACAAGATAACAGGAAACTAGATGCTTTTGATTCCAGATGCTTACGCAGTATCTTGTGCATTAGGTGGTTCAACTTTGTAACTAATGATGAGGTTAGGCAAAGGAGTTTGCAACCTCCTTTAAGCAGCATATTGTGCAGAGAGAGACTCCGTTGGTTTGGCCATGTTGCCCGTATGAATAATTATAGATTGGCAAATAGGGTTATGAACAGTGTGCCTAAAGGCCTCAGAAAGAGGGGGAGACCTAGGATGCGGTGGGCAGACAATGTCAAACAGGACCTTGTTAGAATTGGTGTACAGTGGCCAGATGCAGTAGATGTAGCTCGGGATAGACTTGCTTGGAGAACTAAATTGCACGGTCTGGTTGGACCTCCGTAGCCCATGGCTGCTTGAGGATGATGATGATGATGATGATGATGATGATGATGATGATGATGATGATGATGATGATGATGATGATGATGATGATGATGATTCCTTTTTGACAAAAGTTGGGCAGTTTGGAGGAGATAAATCTCAACGCTGGAATAGTTGAGACTCGAACCTGGGAAGTGCGGATTACGATCTTGGCGCGATATCGACCAAGCCAACCGCCGTGCCCGTGCAGGAGCAAAGAACAATAGCCTTTGCAATACAAAGCCATTTAAAATAACCTTACGTTAAACGATTCAACAGTAGCAACATTAGTGAGCATCAAGTTACATTTAATCCTTTTTATTTCATTAAAGGAAATCCAAAAATTATCTCTTTAAGTAATTAAAGATCACCAGAAATGTTTTTACTATGCTTACCGTAATGATTTGTTGTAGTTGCGTTTATTCGTGAGTTTCTTTCGGAATAACTCGGAGACGGCTGCGTTAAACATTTTCTTTTTTAATAGATGAATGTTTTGTATGAGAGTCATATTTCGAAAATGAATTTATTTCTCCATTTGAAACAAAAACGGTGCGAAAATAGCTTTGTGTTACGCAGTAATTCTGCCTGTAACCTGGTTGGACATCAGAGAGGCAATATAACTTCACTACCTTTCTTTATCCAGTATAAGGGCCGGATCAAGGGGGAAGGGCAAGGGGGCCATCCCCCTCCCACTTCAGAATGCGAGTAAGTTTAAAAGAGGAAAAATATTATTAACTTATTTATATATCATGCATTTTTCAAGATTTTTTTTTAAAACCCGTAAAGCGGAGGGGAAAATATTATACTGCATTGCAAAATCAAGTTTTGTAGACTCTCTTTAACATTTGTTTGGTACGATTGCATTTCTTGCCCCCCCCCCACTCCCTCCTCGATTTTTTTCTAGATCCGGCCTGTCCAATGCGATATTGTTCGTTTACTCCTCGTAAATATTCCTTTGAGTCATTCATTTTACTTAAGAACTGTAAGTAGACTAAGTAGTTGGTTCATAATTATCATTTCGTTCTAATGCTCAGATTCGCAAGATCCCCTAGTTCGAATCGGAATATGCATCAGTATAAAACTTCCATTCCTTATCGTCAAAGGGGGTTGGCTTAGTCGGAAGCGCTCCTGTCCAGTAATCTGTAGTTCCTAGTTTCAAATCCCCCTGGGCCAGTGTTGTGATTTTTCTCCGGTAAACTTCTACCCTCAGTCATAAAGGGGGTACTGATGGACTTCGAAAGTCTACCGTCCGTCGGATAAGACGCTAAATCGTGTCCTCTGTGTAAGAGCTCCATACCATTTGGAGTTTGAAGAACACGATTGACGGAAGGCTACTATCTATCTCCTAACAGCTGTCCAGTAGTTCCTCTTCCCCAATCTTCTCTGAGCCTTTGAAGTCCCTATGGCCTGACCATTTAGCCCACTGTGAGCAAAAAAAAGTGACTCTCAGAGGTAAAACAACCCAACCTTACCGTCATTTGTTAATACCTCGCACTGACTGATCAATAAGCCCACAGACAGATAGCATTGAGAAATCTACATTTTAGAATTCAAAAACAAATGAAACTTATTCCTAATCGTAAAACTCGATTTGTTTTATTTTTCACAATAACTCATCTCGATATTTTGCACGAGAAAGCAAAGAACTCGTTGGTTAATTGATCACTGCTCTCAAATCTGAATTAGCCTCCACCAAAAGAACTTTTTTGACACGCGGCATATATATAGATTTCTCCAAAGAGCATCAAATGTTCTTCATTTTCTTTGAAGAAAATCTTACCTCAGACAAAAAGCAAAGTGAAAAATGATGATCGTCTTCATTCCCTCTCGATACATCGCTTCAACAACAGCAAGAACAAAAGGCCTCCGCGCTTCCTTGAAGAGCTGCTTTTATCACTGCTGTTGGTCAGGTACAGCTGCCAGGCTTCCAAGTACTTTTCTGTTATTGTTTCTTCTTTTTTATTCCCTTACACTTCTGGCTGATACTATTAGCTCCAGACTGCTTTCAGACACAGAGGATCCTGTTAAGGTTAAGTCGCAAAAGTTCCACTTGCAACAGCTGCTTCCGAACTATTTTCGATTATCTTCAACTATTCAGCGCGGAATGTTCGGAATTCTTCCTTCAAGCTCATTATTTTCATCTCTTTGGAAATTTTTTTGGGGGGATGCGTTTTTTCCTTCGCTAAATCGAGATCCTTTATGAGAGAAAATGATAAGTAGTATTTTTTGATATAAAATATTTTGGATTTTGTTTATCTTTGAAAATTTCGGGACAAACGAAATTTGTCTGAAAATTTTGAAATAAGATTTAATTTAGTTTCATTATTTTAGACATAGTCAGCAGAGATTAGGTGTTAAAAACACTTGAACAAATGCAACACAAACATGGTAAATGGTTTCATGCGGAAGCTTACGATGTTACATTCGTTGCCGAACGATACAAAAGTATCTTACTGAAAGAGATTTAGCAAAAAACACGAAAAATAACTTACATGAAAAGTACTAAAATACCTAATCTGGAGGATACGATGGTTACAGATGCCTATATCATATACAAATCCAACGTAACCCTTAAAAATCTCTGTATACAATGTAAATCAGCTAACGTATGAGGGTAATCCATAAAATACGTAATACTGTCTACGCTGTTTTAGACGAATTTCACGATCGTGAGATTAGTTCAGTAAGAGGGAACTAGATTCGTATTCTTATGTTTCTAGATTCGAGTCCAAACTGCGCCTGCTTTGAGATTTTCTCCTCTAACACCGCTCTATCCTTGGTGAGAAAGGGGATACCGATGTCCTGGAAGTTGTAGCCCATTAAATGGAATTTTAAAGCAGTGGCTCTGTATGCAGGAGAAACATAAACTGGGTATATTAAACAACACGCCTAGACGGGAAGTGACATCTGTCTCTTAATAGCTGTTCCCTTTCCCCATCCTTCTCTGTGCCTTTTGGATTCCTATGACTTGGTCATTCAGCCTATTTCATGCCAATTTCGGCTGAGCTGTTTTACCTCTGAGCGCACTTTTTTGTCCACAATGGGCTAAATGATCAAGTCACAAGGACCCCAAGGGCACAGAGAAGGTTGGGGGGAGGAAACCCATTGGACAGCTGTTAGGAGACAGACGGTAGCTTCCCATCAAAGCCATCCAGCATGTTCCTTAACGTGCACAAGGTATGGCTCTCCCGCAGACAGGGCCACGCTTAAAATCCCATTTTAAGATGGCGGCTTTCCAAGTACATAGGTAATTTTGTGCGACAGACTGCAACTCAAAGGTATAACAGCCCAATCAAAATTAACCGAATTTTCACCCTCTTTTCCATTAGGTATCTGCGAGGGTATTTATTTTTATACGGTAATTAACTTAGTCAGTGTTACGGTAGTAGCAGTTAATCAGGGGCAATTACAGAAAAAAATCACTTATTTTTAACCGAAAGGGGGGAAGAATATACCAATTGCCGAAACAAGTATCTCCAAATACTGCCCCCCCCCCCCTCTTTCTCCTACAAGAAACATAAAATTAATAACCCTTCCTGCCGGTACCATGAGGCTCGTAATCTGCAGCTCCCAGGTTCAAACCCCCATTGGACCTGCGTTGAGATTTATCTCCGAAAAGCCAGCACACTACCCTCGGTTTAGAAAGGGGACACTGATGGGCTTGAAAACGGCGTTGTCAGCCGGATGAGATGTAAAACCGTGGGCAGTGGGCGGGAGAACATACCCTGTACACTTTAAAGAAAACTCTGGATGGTCTTGACTGGAAGCTTCCTTCTGTTTCCTAACAGCTGTACAATGGGTCTCCCCCCCCCCCAACCCTTCCTGAGCTCTTGGAGTCCTAGTGACCTGACATTTAGCTTATTATGTGCAAAACAAGTTATGCTCAAAAATATAGCAACCTAATCTTCTCGAGATGTTACATAATTTATGGATGGCCTCTATGTTGTATAAATATACACACACATACCAAAAACTCTTGAAAGTTGATTAAACATATCCGAAGTCAAATTTTCGGGAAAACAGATGAGAGAGCAAAGTAAAAGGCTAATGTTTTAAAAGAGAAGAAGATACCTCCCTGGGCAAATCACAGACATAACCTAGAAGCTTTATGTGCTCGTAGCTTCCCCTGGTTCCTCATACAACATAAAAACACAAAACTATACCCGTTGGTTTTGGCAGTCAGGTACGTTGAACACTAGAGCAGGTAGAGCTGATTATAACAGAATGATTCAAAATTCGCGCAACCCGTAATGCAAATTATTTCGCGTCAACTGAGAGGAATTAAATGCCGATTCTAATGTTGGCAACCCTGCACTCACTGACATAAGCAACACTAGTTTAATTCTCACGCTGTCAGTTCTTTGTTGGTGACGTATATTGTATTAGTTGCCCATAATGAAATTTTCCCAGCCCTAAAGTGTACTACACATAGTCGAACGCTATTTATCAACCAAATCATTTTAACTGCTCAAGCTGACTTCAATAAACAGTTTCCTGATTCTCCGGTACCCAAGAAGTCTACAATATCACGTTTAATTGCATGATTCCACGAGAATAAAAGCGTACTTGATAAGAAACATACTGGTCAAACATTGAGTAAGGTTGCGACAAACATGATGAGAAGGGTTCACTTTACAAAGGCATAAATAATGCTTTTATAAAGGTACACGTCTTAAATAATAATGCCTTTGTGAATCTGTACCGGATTTTTGTATTCAAGAAGAGGAAGGACACTTTCAACATCTATTGTAACACTTTGTTAACAATTTGTAAACGTAAATGGGGAATAAATGAAATTTTCTAATAAGGGTTGCCGAATTTTGAATCACTCCTTATTTTGTAAACCTATTATTAATATTTAAGCATAAACATCTGCAAATTAAAGACCTGTCGCCTTTCATGATATTTCAGGTCCCTTAGCTTCGGTAGATTGTTTTCGCTTTGATTAGTCCATTTGGACTACTCCATTCGCAAGGTAGGCGATGGCAGCGCCCCCAGAAATTTCCGCTGCTTTTCGAAGGATATCCCCGACCCACGGCAACTAGGAACCCGATCTGTTACCCCAACAGGGATAAAACTAAGTGGACTACCACACCAAATTTGGGACAGATCGCCCAATTACCCACGGAACCACAGGGAAACCGACAATATCCGCCACCGATGACGTCACACGTGCCAACCCGTTTGTTCGCCCGAAATTACGGCTATTATACGTATGATATGATACCTGTTGTGGTAGATGGAGTTCTTCCTTCCGAGGCCTGAGTGTAATAGCCTTTAACTCTTGGGTAATTTTTACTAGTTAATGTTATGAGGAAAGATACCTCGGCCGAAAGAGAAGAATTTGCGTAGAAGACAAATATTTTTATTGAAAAAGGCGAAAGATACTACAAATGAAATGTATTTCATATCTTTCAACTAACATATTTTTGAGCTACCTTGATGGTAGTTGATCTGCTCTATGGTTACAGGGACCTGAGTTCGAGCCCTGGATATAGTATGGATGTTTTCTTTCTTGTGTTGTCCTCATGAATTCTCGACCCACAGATTCAGCACGAAAAATTGTCTGGCTTTGCTAACGTTGCTTTCATAGCAACGTTAGCAAAGCCACTTGAGCTTTCATAGTCCGTGGCTTTCATAGTCCGTGGTGTCTTAACGTGAGCTTTCATAGTCCGTGGTGTTGTTTCTATGTAAACTATTCGAGTGTCTTATTTCGGTTCCCGCTTCTACATATTTGGGTACCTGTGGTTCCCAAGATACTGGACTGAACGGTCCCAAATTTTATGGAACCCTGTGTTAAGTTAAAAAAATCGGGTTCAATTATGCAGTGGGTCATTTTATTCTAACATAAATAGTCTATTATAATGCTTGTATATAAAAACATTTAGTACAATTTATATCCAGAATTACTTTAAAAAACAGATACATTCAAGTATGTTTAGCATTTCACACCTACAATAAATTCTATAAATTTTTGACACAATAAATTTTGACACAAAAAATTTGCTTCAGAGAGATTAGATGGGGTAATAAAAAATATTTCTGGACTTGCTAAAGATATATCTGAACTAAAGAAAAGAAATTCTGAACTGGAAGAGAACAATCACTTTCTAAGGAAAGAAAAATGTCAAATTAGAGATGAGCTAACTGATCTGCAACAATATTCAAGGAGCCAGAATATGGAAGTTGTGGGTATACCAGAGGAACACGATGAAGATCTAACGAACATTGTGAACAAAATTGCTAAAAAAATTGGAGTTAATATTAAAGAGGGAGATATATTGGTGAAACACAGAGTGCCAACAGTAAATAAAAATAGGATAAAGCCTATAATTGTGAAATTTAACAATAAGAATAAACGTGATCAATGGTTCATTGCAAATAGAAACACCAATTATAGTATTAATTGTACAGATTTGATGAAAGATTTAAGAGTGCCAAAATATATTTAAATGAACATTTGACTCCCGTATTGAAGCAATTGTTATATAAAGCAAAAACAGGGTAAAACATCTGGTTATAAATTCATATTGGTTCGTGGCCGAGTGGTTAGCGCACTTGGCTACTGATCTAAGGGACCTGGGTTCGAGCCCCGGATAAGGCATGGATATGTGTGTTGTTTTTCTGCTGAGGTCCTGCCATCCTCACAGACCTTCTACTATGGCATATAAACTGACAGGCTCCTGTCAGACCTCTGTGGCAAGCAGCTGCTTGAGGGGGTATTTTTTTAAAGAAGGTAAGATCTTTATGCGTTTAAATGAAACAGCAAAAATATGTAGAATCAGAAATGACGATGATTTAAGAGATGCATTAAAGCAAAATGGCTCGCAAAATGGCTAAGTGATGTTGAATGCGAAGTCAATAATGATTGTAGTGTATTAGATTTGGATAGATTAAAATCATATTTTAATTCTGCTAATTATCCGTCTATATGCATATTAAATCTTAATATACGCAGTATTAGGAATACGTTTGGAGAAATAGAGACAATTACAGATGATAATAACTTAATAGATATATTAATATTAACAGAAATATGGGTTAAAGAGGACGAAATTTGTTTATATAATCTTAATGGGTATAAAAAATTCTATAAATGCAGACAGTATAACAAATCAGGAGGTATCTTAATATATGTTAAAAATTGTATAAATATAGTTATAAATGATGATCATTGTGTTTGACACTAAACAATTGTAATCTTTGTATATTAGCAGTGTACCTGTCTCACGATTACACACAATGTCAGTTCATTGAAGAATTAGATAGAGTATTAGGAAAAGTTGATACGAAAAATATATTGTTTACGGTGACATAAATATTGATTTATTTATTGACAAAGAGTATGTAGATGACTATTTGCTACTGATGTCGACATACGGTTTCCAATCGTATTTAATTGAAATAACCAGAAGTGCACAGACTAGTTTTTCGTGTTTGGACCATGTATTTGTTAAAGGAAATTCTGATATCGATGTGAAAGCAGTAGTTGTATTTTCGGACATATCTGATCATTACCCAATTGGTATTAAAATTGGTTTAATTAGCAAAAATTGTAACATAGAGGAAAAGCAAAATAATTTTACATATAGAATAGACTATACACTACTTATTAAAGAATTGGAAAAGACTAATTGGGATAACATTAAAAATATAAGAGATACAAATTCGGCATACAAGATATTTATCGACAATTTTTCTGAAATGATTAATAAATCTAAACAATACTACTTAAAAAACACAAACAGAAAATAAAAAAAACAATTGGATAACAGATGAAATTATAAATCTTATTAAAATAAGAGATAAATGCTATAAGAAATTTAAAAAATATCCGCATATAATGTATATGAAACGAATTATAAAAATGTAAGAAATCAGCTTAATACCAAAGTAAATAATACAAGAAATAATTACTATAGAACAAAATTTCAAAAATGCAATGGTAATAGTAAAAAGCAATGGAAATTTATAAATGAACTAACTGATCAAAAAAAGAAAACTTCTGTTACACCGAAATTGTTTAATATTGGTAAGAAAACAAATGATAGCGATTCATTAAAATTAGCAAATGAATTTAATCTTTATTTTACTGGAGTTGCAGAAAATATTATTAAATGCCAAACACATGAAACTACTGCTAATTCATTTGAGCATAGTACTAGAACAAACAGTTCTATGTTTCTGCAACCATTTAGGGAAATTGAAATTGAAAATATTATTCTAGAATTGCATGACAATAAAAGTCCAGGTTTTTATGGTTTTACTGCCATCATATTAAAAAAACCTGTAAAGTATATTACTAAACCTCTTTCATATATTTTTAACATGTCAGTTCAAAATGGTGTCTTCCCAGATGAATTAAAGAAGGCAGTCGTGGTTCCTGTTTATAAAAATTGAAAAAAAAAAATATGTTTTCAAATTATAGGCCAATATCTATCATTTCAATTTTTGGGAATATTTTCGAAAAGCTAGTTAAAAAAAGAATTAACTGTTTTTTATTGAAAAATATTTTTTTTCAAATAGACAATTTGGCTTCAGAAAGGGTAAAAGTACGGAGGACGCCACAATTGATTTTATTAAATTCATATATGACTCTTTAGAAAATAATTATCAAACTATATCTATATTTTTGGACATACTAAAAGCATTTGACACCATCTCCCACAACATACTATTGAATAAAATGGAACATGCTGGAATAAGGGGAATTGTACTATCATGGTTTAAAAGTTATCTAAAGAATAGTATACAAGTTGTTAAAATAAATGGTATTATTAGTTCAGAGTTAAAGGTAAAATATGGGGTGCCGCAGGGTTCTGCACTGGCGCCGATTTTATTTTTAATATACATCAATGATTTTTGTCAGATGAACATAACAGGGAGAATTACTAGTTTTGCTGATGATACTGCCATCACTTTTCGAGCTAAAAATAAAACAGAATTAAAAATATTAATCAACAGTGAATTGAAAATTATTGGTACTTGGTTTAGTACTAATAAATTAACTTTGATTTTAAATAAAACGAAATTAATGTATTTTAGTTTGAAGAGCAGAATTACTGAAGATCTGGATATTAGAAATCATAATAGAGCCTGCAATCAAGATTTGGCTTGTAATTTTAAACCTATCGAAATTGTTGATGAGACTGATTACTTAGGTAAAGAAATCGATTACAAATTGAACTGAAAACCGTATGTGGATAAAATTAAAATAAAACTTAGATCAATGTTATACAAAATTTATTACTTAAATAAATTGGTAGATGCAAAAATGATGTTAAATATATATAATTCCTGGATTCAGTCTGTATTTTTTTATGGGCTATTGCTCTGTGGGGGAACTTATAAAACAATTCTCAATCCAATAATTACAATTCAAAACAAAATATATTAAAAAACTAACAAATAATATTAATATGTCTTCTAGTGTACATTGTAGTTATGCACATGTGGATATTATGCCTTTAAGACATCTTTATGTATATAAGCTAATGACATATGTATATAAAAATAGCAATTATCTTCAAGAAAAAATATTTGAACATCATTTGCGTACTGAGGGGAAGCAATATATTGTTCCATTGGTTAAAAAAGAGATTGTACATAAGCATTAAATGTACTTAGCTCCCAAAATATTCAATAGCTTACCTTATGAATTAAAATTTTTTTCTGGAAATATTTATTTGTTTAAAAAAAAGTTAAATTTTTTTCTTATGGGGTTTGCTGATATTGAATTTATGTATAATATACTTAAGTAATTCTTGTTGTTGGATTAATATTATAGAAAATAGAGAGTTAGTGAGCTCTGACCGAGATCTTCAATTTATATCCAGTTACTGTTTTTCCGTAAAAAGCTTATTTTCAAAGTTAGGTAGATTTGAATGTGGCTATTCGTTCACTTAACACGAAAGTGTCCGGACACTTTTTGCAATATAGTGTATGTGCATATATGTTAATAACTTTAAATTTCTATGTGTTTATTTATATTATCAGTATACACTATAATATGTAATATAACAACCCGGAAAAGCTTTGCTTGTGGGTTGTTTATAGGAAAAACAAAGGTATATTTATTTGTAAAATAAAGTTCAAAGTTCAAATTCCGAAATAACTCAAGAAGAAAAAATACTCTATTAAATTTTGAAACGTCTACAACGATTTCCCGATGGGTTATGACTGCCACAGACACACACACACACAGATACCTCTTTTATTCTTACAAAATATGCAGCATTTAAAAATCACCTTTAATCATTCCATACTGAAGGCTTTACGGCTGAGGAAATCAAATCTGATATCTTAACCCTAAGAGGAAAAAATAAATATCATACATAGCACCCAACATATAAACGCTTTTGCTGCATATCAGGAGCTTCTATTTGGACCCCACCATATTATCCAATGAAAACTTATAAAGTAATATTTGTACGGGAAAGTGAGTTTAACCATGAAGGACTAAACAAAGCCTATCTAAATCTCGCTCTTCAGTAAAAAACTTTCAATATGTAAAGACTATCGACGGCGAAACATTAGGTAATAGTGAACAAGCCATAGCAAGTTTCCCTAAAGTTAATAAAACCATAATTAGAGACTTTTGTAGAAACTATTTCAAATAATGAACTATTTTTGGGAGATCTTGGTTGGAAAATATTGTCATTTAGGTATCGGTTGAACAGTATATTAAATTATTAATAATAAATTATTTAATTTTTTGGTATGTATATTTTTTGGTATACATTTTTTGGTATGTTTTAGTCCAAAGAGAAAAAATGATAGCATAAGTTTATTCCACTGAATCGTAATTAGCTGTATCGATGAACTTGCTGCCAAAATACATAATTTCTTTGCATTGAAAACTCTTTTACATCGAATATTTTTCTGTCTCTTGATGAAAGTACTGATGTTTGTAACGCAGCTTAATTAGTGATGTTGGATGTAGAGTCGATGTTAATTTACACTGAAATGCGTTTCATTTTTATCTAAATATGCTGTTTACTTTCAGTTTTTTGAAACACACTGGTGTACTGTATATTTAATCATCATTTTAATTGAAAATAAGTCTTTTTTTTTTATTTACAAAAGCACATGTTCCTTTTTGAAATAAAATATATATATGTGAAAATTTAATTGTTTACACATATTGTCTACTCAGGGCAACGGACGTGGAGGGGGATAGTAAGTTTAGAATATTTAATGCGATAAACAAGGATCTGGACTGCGGCAACCTCAAAACTCGTCACGTGACCCGTCGATGAGAAAAGGTTGCCCAGTCGTTTGCTTAGAAGGTAACTTCCAATTATGATTGCTCTTAACATAAAATGCTTTTTATGTAAAGGGCAGTAATCTACAACTTCTAAATCTGTTAATAATGTGAAAAGATAAAACTAAGTGGATCAGTTTATTTGAAATAACTCACTTCTTTATGTGTTACATACAAGAATGTTCTTTTTTTGCAAAGCATGTTCATTAAATATTTACCAATTTCAGGCCATCGTTTCGCTCGGGAGTGTAGACAAACATTCCCATAGAAGAAGAAAAAAACTATCGCAGAATTCGAGAAAATATTCCAGTCGTTTTATTTAAAATACGTCCTCACTTCACTTCTACATCCCACAGATTTTTCAAAATTGAAAAGCTGCTCGAGTTTAGAAATGCGTTTACCCAACAGCAAAAATATTGACTTAGTACTTCTGAAGTGAAATTGGAAATTTCTGTTCGGGGCCGCACATTTTCCCCAATCCTACGAACCTATTCCTTGGACTCCCGTTGAATGGGTTTGTCCCGCGTATAGAGAGGGATAGAAAATCCAAAGATAGAGAAGAGAGGGGGGGAGGGTTGATGGAGGAAGAGGAGAAAACCGAAAGTCACTTTGGTCAGCAGCGAGCAACTTCTGTCCTTGCTATTTACAGTGCTCTTGTCGTAATACGTTCTTTGGAAATAAGATCTCAGGAGGTGGGGAAGGAAATTACTTCAGCCTATCTGTAAAGTGTCTTCAAAGAGCGCCCGTTTTGATGCATTCCGTGAAGGACAAAGTCGAATTTTTCTTTTAAGCACATAGTGCGAGTAAGATTCTCGATGTGTAAACAGTTTCTATTCTGATGACACTGCAAAAATGAAAATGTCTTCTAAAGGTGAAGTCTAATGAGCGCGATAGTCTAAAAATAAAAGGAAACAATTCAGACTTCTTTTTTCGAATGTTTACTCCTGTTATTTTTAACATGAAGCGGAATTTGAATAGGCCTGGGTCGGGTTGTTTTACATTTGAGAGACATTTTTTACACGCAATGGGATAGGCCATGTCACAAGGACCCCGAGGGTTCAGAGAATGTGTGGGAAGGAGATCCACTGGACAATTTTTAGGATATAGGTGGTAGCCTACCGTCAATGTTGTACAGTGTGTTCTTTAACGTATGATACAAAGGGTATGGCTCACCCGCACTTGGGGCCACGGCTTGATCCGACAGATGAGCCATTCTGAACGAGGGCAAGAAGGAAGTTTACCTGACAGATTAATCTCAACGGTGGCATAGGTGGTACTCGAACTTGAAAACTACAGATTACAAGCAACTTCACCTCCTGTAATCTATACCTACTATGAAGATTACTATCCTCTGAAATCCCCTATTCTCTCAAAAGTAATAGAATAAATTGTAAAAATAAGAATAATCAGCTTCTTACATATATAGAATTTTTTTTTCTTTAAAACAATTCGGCTTTTAAGAACACAAAAACACTAAAAAATTCATTATGATACTAATAGGAAAATTTTTGAAAAGTATAGATGAGAATAAAAAAAACTGTGATAATATTCCTTGACATATGGAAAGCATTTGACTCTGTAGATGTTAATTAATAGTCAAGTAGATATTAATAAATAGTAATTAATAGTTAATAATTTTACTCGCTTGTTTTCAACAAGCGACTAAAATTAACAATGAAATAAGGAGTTTATGCCAGTTAGAAAAGGAACACCCCAGGGATCTGTTTTGGGACAGGTTTTGTTACTAATCTTTATTAATGACCTTTTTGAGTTAGATTTAAATGGTTCTTTGATTTGTTTAATCAGATGATGCAGCAATGGTGTATTCTTCTGATCTAATATGAAATTAAATATTCAGAATGATTTAATCGAAATCCATAACTGGCTTAAAATGAATACGTTATCTTTAAACACTCACAAAAGCAAGCTTTTATATTTTGAAATGCATAAAACTGATTATATATTAATAATAAATATCATTTTGAATTAAATTTTAACCAGACAAACAGTATAATTGAAAATAAATCATATGTTATATAATAATATATACAGTCGTATCAGAATAATATGACCACCAACCATACATATACTATGGGAGGTGATCATATTATTCTGATACGATTGTGTATATACTTTAATTATATTAGTTAATATATAACTTATATAATATTATTTAAGTTATTGACAAATCATTGTGAAATAAAGGTTATATCAGGAGAAATTGTGTATGATATAAAATATTATATTTGGGGAAAGGGTTAAAATATCATTTTGGTAACCATTAGAAGTATGAGAAATTTTTTTGGACATTTTTCTTTGTTTTTAAATCTTACAGATATTTATCGAGATATTATTGAATTAACTGAAATCTGGATAAAAAAAACGAAATGCAGTTGTATACATTGCAGAGTTATTGTATTTATTATAAATGTCAATTAGGAAACAGAGCTGGAGGTGTCTTAATGTATGTAAAAGTTGAGTTTGTTGTTTTTTCTTGTAACACTACATTCGTAAATGCAGACTTGTTAAAAATGGAATTTAAATTTGGTAATATTATCTCTACTTTATTGACATTTTATAGGTCACATATTTATTCAAAGTCAGATTTTATTGAAGAATTAGAATGTAAGTTAAATACAATAAATAAAAATTATGGTATTATAACTAGTGACATGAATATAGACATCAAAGCTAGGGATCAAATAAGCGAAAAATATATAAATTTGATTAATCACCTAGGATTCTATATTTAAAATAATTTAATAACTAGAGAAGCTGCAAAAAATTTCTTAGGTCATATTTTTGCAAGAATACCAAACCCAAATAAACTAAATACTTACCTTATTCAAATACATGTAACTGACCATTATTACCTAGGTATTCATTTAAAACTGGATTCAAATAAAATTCAAATATAAAGGAATATTTAAAACAGATTTAGCTATTTTAATAAATAAAATTTTAGATTACAATTGGAAAATTATAAAAAAACGTAATGATTTAAATATTCGATTTGAATTATTTATAGAAAAATTACAGGATTTAATTAGTTTCGAGTTATATTAAATATAATCATTATTTTCGGGGAAAAAGTAAATTCTGGATTAGAAGTGCATTATTAAAGTCGATAGAAAAAAAAGGAGCAAATTGTATGAATAATGTAAGGCAAACCTTCTAATGAAATTTTAAGGGAACAATTCACAAAATATAGAAATTTATTACTTAACCTTATTAGGCATGCAAAATCAAAATATTTTAAAAGTGAAATATCTGAAAATTTTGGAAACATGAAAAAACAATGGGAAATTATTAATGAATTATCTGATGTTGAGTAGAAAAATAAAATATTTCCTACGGAATTAATTTGCAAAAATTTAAATTACAATTTCCATGATATCTTTTCGTTTTTGTTGATATTTTTAATAAATATTCTACTGGAGCTATAGGGGATTTAATAAAAATGATCCCTATAAATGAAACATGTGATTTGACAGATTCCATACTGCAGTCAATTTTTATTGATTATGTAACTGAAACTTATGTGATACAGACAATAAACTCACTAAAAATAGAAAAGGCTTTAGGAAATGATTATTTATCGCCCTTTTTTAAAAAAAATATATGCCCATATATTTCGGAGATCTTATGTCATCTAATAAATTATTCTATATCAGAGGGCAGTTTTCCAAAATGTTTGAAAAGGGCTACCATAATTCTGGTTTATAAAGGAGGCGATCGAAAAAATTTGGGGCCTTACAGATTAATTTCAATACTATCAAATTTATCAAAAAACTTTGAAAAAATTATGAAAATAAAAATGGTAAAGTTTCTTACAAAGATAATTTTTTTGCTGAAAATCAATTCGGATTTGGATTGGAAAATCAATTCGGGGGGAAAAAAGGAATACAGAGGATGCAATTTTAAAATTAACCTTAATAGTTCATAAAAGAATAAATGGTAACCTTAAAGTAGCTATTGTTTTTCTGGATATACATAAAGCTTCTGATTCTGTTCCACATGATATAATGTTATTTAAATTTGGAAAATATAGATTTAAGGGAAAAATGTATAATTGGTTAAAAAGTTATTTAAACGATAGGGTTCAGATAGTTAAAATAGATGACATTGTTAGTATGGAAAAATTGTGCAGTTTGGTGTTCCTCAAGGTTCAGTTTTAGGACCACTTTTATTTTTAGTATATACAAATGATTTATGTAAACTTGTTATAGTAGAAAATTTAATTGCTTTTGCTGATAATACAGCTTTATATACTGCTTCCTGTTTGTCTATTAAGGGAGTTGATTGCTTTAAATATTTAGGTGTTTACATAGACTGTAAGTTAAATTGGAAGGAACATATAGCAAATATTATTAAAAAGATAAATATTGTAATACCACAGTTATATTATATTAGACAATTTGTAGATATTTCAACTTTAATGATGTTATATAATTGTTGGGTTGAATCGCATTTGCAATATGGAATTACTTCTTGGGGTAGCACATATTATACTAATATTAACAGATTAATTATAGCTCAAAATAGAATTATAAAATGCATATTGAAGAAAAGAAAATATGAAAGTTTTAAAAACTTATATAAAGATGTTGATATTTTAACAATTAGAAAATTATATATTCATTCACTTTTAAAACATTTCTTTAAAAATTGGTCGGACCATAATGTAAAATTTTCAAATTATAATGTAAGATACAGTAACTCTGTTAATCTCGCTGAATTCTTACCTAGGAAAACTGTGGTTAAAAACTTTATATTTACCTTGCGCCAAAATTATTTAATCTTTTGTCAAACAACATAAAAATGGAAACCTATTTTTATAGCTTTACTTCAAATCTTCGTAAATGGCTACTACATGTTCATAATATTGAGTTGTTGTTTGCAATATAATTTCATATTTTTTGATTATTCATCAAACTTTTTTCTTTCTATTTGCTCAAATTATTTTGTTCTTTGATTACTTTAAAAATGCTTAAATCGTTTAGACCGTTTGTTTCCTAAAAATGATTAATCAGATATTGAGTTTTAAAAATTCCACATGCGAGTTTATAAACTCTTGTGGATTTCTGTAAATTTGCATTGAAATATTTGTGCTCACTGGGCTAGAACAATGTAATCGGGTGTGTTATGTGTTAAGAAATGAAAAAAATAAAATAAAAATTTTTTCTAAATTATTTAATATGATACGTTGCAACTGCTCAAATATTGAAAGAATATATATCTTTAACTATTTAGGTGTCCAACTTGACTCCAATTTAAAACGTCATGCTGATAAATTAAGAAAAAAGATTTCGATATATTTTGCACAAATTTTATTATGGTTATATACAATTGTTCAAACAATTTCCTAATCACATTATACACCGAAGAGCCAAAACTTTATTATCTTTATGCAAATCGAAGCAACTGCGGGTAAACGAAGGCGCGTGGGAAAGTCATGAAATGGTATAATTAACACCTGACACTGAGCTCTGTTAAACAGTGTTATTCTTGTTCTTCAGATGGGAAAGGCAATGGATTTAAGTGAGTTTGACAAAGGGCAAATTGTAATGGTCAGACGACAGGGTCAGAGCATTTCCGAGACGCCAAGACTTGTGGAGAGCTCATGGTCAGCCATGGTTAGTACCTTCAAAAAGTGGTCCGAGGAGGGAAAAACCCACAAACCGCCAGCAAGGTGTGGGCCGACCACGGCTCATCGATGTTGAGGTGAGCGAAGGCTATCCCAATGGAAGAGAATAGAAGGGATACTCTGCTGCAACTCGTCTGTAATTTGGATGCTGGTGACGGAAGTAATGTGTTACAACACACAATACATCAAACCCTGCTGAAAATGGGGATGCTTAGCCTCAGGCATCTCCGAGTGCCCATTCTAACCTCGGTTCACCGTCGAAAGCGCCTAAAATGGGCACGCAAGCATCAGAACTGGACATTGAATGATTGGAAGAAGGTCGACTGGTCCGATGAATCTCGTTTCCTATTGCACCAGTGGACAGCTTGGTTTGTGTTCGCGTTTACCGTGGAATGAAAACAAGCCAGTGAAGGAAGGTTAATGCTTTGGGCAATGTTCTGCAGGGAAACCCTGGTTCCAGTCATTCATGTTCAAGAGACTATGGCGTCTACCACCTTCTTAAACATCATTCCAGACCAGGTAAATTTCTTCATGGCAACGGCATACCCCTCTAGTACTGCTTTCTTTCAGCAGGATAATGCACCATGCCACACTGCCCGGATTGTTCGAGAATGGTTCGCGTAACAGGAGGAAGATTTCCAGGTATTGCTCTGGCCTACAAATTCCCCAGACATCAATCCAGTCGAGCATCTGTGGTTTGTGTTGGAACAGTATATCTGATCTGCGGCGACTCAACCACGTAACTTACAAGAGTTGAAGGATCTGCTGGTAACGTGTTGGTACCAGATACCACAAGACACCTTTAGAAATCTTGTAGCGTCCATGCCTCGCCTGATAAGAGGCTGTTTTGGCGGCACGTGTAGGACCAATATCATATTAGGCAGGTGGGTTGGGTTGGGTTGTTTTACCTCTGAGCGGCACTTTTTTGCACACCATGGGCTAAATGGCCAGGTCACATGGACCCCGAAGGCTCAGAGAAGGTTGGGGGAGGGGACCCACTGGAACAGCTGTTGGGAGACAGATGGTAGCCTCCCGTCAAGGCCATCCAGCGTGTTCTTTAACGTGCACAGGGTATGGCTCTCCCGCACACGGGGCCACGGCTTAACGTCCCATCCGACGGACGGCGGCCTTTTTCAAGCCCATCGGTGTCCCCTACTGACCGCGGACAGGGCGGGGAATTTTGCGGAGATAAATCTCAACGCTGACCCAGCTGGGACTCGAACCTGGGAACTACAGATTACGTGCCTGGTTAGGCAGGTGGTCATAATGTTTTGGCTCTTCGGTGTATTATGCTTGTGTGTACTCAATTTTATAATATGGAATTAGCCTTTGTGGTGGAGATTATATCAACAATCGAAGCAATTTATTTTCTATTCACAGAAAAATTGTTAAGCTGGTATTTAATATTAGTTATTCCAATATTATTCATTCTTTATCGTTTCTCATAATATTAGGCAAATTTATATTTTAAAATAATTATAATTTTATACAAAGAGCAATGGTTGTCTCAAAAAAATTAATGCTTTTAATACCAGACAAACTGGACTTTTATACAATGTACCCACTAGCAAAAAAAGAATATTTGGAAAGATAAGTATTGTTCCTTGCACCCAAATTATTTAATTCATTGCCTTCCCAGTTGAGAAATGAAAAAACAATCCTAATACCTTCAAAAAGAATCTACGTACTTTTATGTTCTTATAATTACTAATTTTGAAATACTGTTTAGATGATGTTCCTATTCTGATTTATGCTAAGCATGCTTACCTTTTGTGATTATTGTTGCCAAGTTTCAAGTGGAAGATACACATGGAATCTGGATGGATTTTTTTTCTGTTTTCTGATTCTATAATAGGTGATACCAGTGGTGCACTCAGGATTCAATCTTGGAGGGAGCCGAGGGGCCTGCTGGCCTGGTTCGGGCAAACGAAGTAGCGCTCGGTCTGTCCGAGAGCTACTTCTTTTGCCTTGTGTTCACAGCGACCGTGATTCCCGAGAGCTATAGGGATTCCCAACTTATGTGACCGGTAATTCATAAGTAGTATAGAAGTAGAAGACACCACATAACATAAATATAAAAAATGAATTTTAATTAGGAAAATATTTTTGGAAAATTTTTTAGTGTTTTTTTTTTCCTTTTCCTTTGGGAGGTGCCAGGGTCCCTTGACTCCCTCTCTGGGTGCGCCACTGGGTGATACTCTTCAATTTATTTGTTTGATTATTTTATATTTTGTACGAAAATGTTCAAAGGAAATAAATTATTATTATTATCTTTTCCAGGCAGTCGAGGACATAGTTCTTGAAAGCCTTCTTAGCGATAAACGAAAAGGAACATCTTATGACCAATTGCTTTTATTCTCCTTTAAAACTTATTCCACAAATAATAGGGCTATTAACAACATTGTGAACGTTGCGCTCCAGGTTAACATTAATTTGAAGACATAGAAAGTGTTATGGGATGATTTTAAATGAACAATTAAATTTGATAGTTGATTCATTCATCGTGCATACGTAGTCGTTAAATTAATCTCCTATTAGAGTTCATGGAAGTGCAAACTATAAAACATTATTTATAACTTCAAGTTTCCAAAGCAATTTATTTTCTTGATGAAGTTCAAAGTAATGCGCTTCCGATATTGTAATTTGTCTTGTGGTTTGTAAATTTAATACACCTGAGTTGTTATTTTTCTAATAACGTGATGGACCGCTTCGCTGGTTTTTAATTCATTAGCGTTCTGGGTCGGGGGGGAGTGAATTGTTTGGGGAAACAAAAATGTCAAAAGGAAGAGATGAACACGGAGCAAAATATCAGCTTGAAGAAGAAATCATTAATAAAACATGATAATGCTGTACATCAGTAATACTTAAAATGTAATTTCCTAATGGAATTTACAGTCTAATGAAATAATTTAGTGAAAAACTCGGGAGAATCCAGAAGCTGAGCTTCTTTTGTCAGAAAGGTATCCAAAGTTTAAAACTTTCTAGACTCCAGTCAAAAAAAATAAGTACACACTGCCAGAAGTATTTACATCTCTAATCTGAAGCTTATCGTAGAATTCGAAATTTGGGGTAATAAAAATTTGAATTCTATAACGTAAGCTAAACATATGACATATTTTTAGATATAATATATTTGCAAATCAATTTATATAAATAGATTGGTGTTCACTAAGGACATTCCGCGAGCAGTCTTTGGGCGTTCCGCACAGATATTCTCTTTGGCGTATTAAACTGACAGGTTCCTATCAGACCTCTGTGACAAACACACAGGGGCTGTTTGAGGGGGTATTTAATTACTTATTTTTTATTTAATACGGACGTTTGTGATTCATAATGATACTATATATGTAATCTTAGGACAAAAAATTTTGGAATAACAATAATAAAGACTGATGTTTCCCTTAAAACTGGATATATTAGCATTGGTCGAAGTATCCTCTGTTAAACCCCTGTGGCTTAGCAGGAATGGCAACCAGGGACACTATGAGAGTGCGTAGTTGGGGCTTCAACAGTTTCCCAAAGATCATAAATCAATATGTACAATCACGTCAGTTTACTTTTCTACATGTCACTATAGTGACTGTGTGTTCATCGGTATCATGTGTGTCATTTTAATTTTTTTGACACTGACGCACAAGCTTTTGTAGGTTTACCTATACTGTGTTTCTATACTGATTGTGTGTTCATCAGTACAGTTTTTCCATTTCAGGTTTTTCTCAACTGATTGCGTTACGTCAGTATCAATCAGGGCCCGGATCTAGGGATGGGATATGGTCCCCTTAATCTTCCCCACACCTTTGAGAAAAAAGGGAAAGAAGGTGGCCCCCTATGCAAAGGACGGAGAATGGTAGTAAGAGTAATGGAAGCAAAACATTCTTAAACTTGTGCATATTACACGCATTTTTCGAGAAATTTTTAAAGACCACTAAAACAGAGGGATACTATCATTAAAATGGAACCTGCCTTCCTAAATGTTTCTGTATTAATTGTATGGGCGTCAATGTAAATCTGTCTCTCTAGGTGAGTGGTTCGCGAAAGTTTCGCCACAGTGGACTTTTGACGAACGAAGTCTCATTCTTTCTGCAGATCCTCTTTTCATCATTACCTGATACATTTTGTTTAACTGAAATAGAAATCATCACAAAGAAAACTTTTTAATAGTTCCAAGAATGAGTTATATATATCTAGTTCTTTATCTATTCATTTATTTCCTATTTTGTGATTTTTAATCTAAACATTTGAATAGAGAAATTCGATACATCTGAAATTTTATATGAACTGCCAATCACAGCTTGTGATCATCATAGATAACCAGTTTTGCCATACCAAATTGACATAATTTCAGTTAAAAAATAATAAACGCTGACTCTGTTATGTAATCATGGTTATTTTCATTAGAGCTATTTGAAATATTGAGGAATACTCTGCAATTCTGAATGAACGCATTTTGCAAGGTCTGGCACCCTTGAAAAAGGCTTCCCAGCAAGTTGTTTTTCAATCTTTGGAAACAACCCAATATCGCATGGTGCAAGATCGGTTGAATATGCAGGATAGGGTAGCTGTTTGATGTTTTTCCAGCTCCAGATAGGCCGTAACTTGCCGGGATTTCTGAGCACTAGCATTGTCACGAAGAAGAGGAACCCTTGACACGCCTGTTGTTAGACGCTGCTCCTTCATCTCTATAATCATTTTGGGAAAAACAATATTGGTGTAATATTGTCCACTTAGAGTAATTTTTTCACGTAAGGTGTCTACTGCTACCATTCTTTGAGATTTGAAAAAAAATGTGAACATCCTCTACCTTTAGTGAAAGTTTTGTCGGAGGATTTGGGGACGCGGTTCATCTTCCGCAACCCAAACAAAATTGTCGAGCTTTCTGGGAGTTGTACAGCAATAAAATCCCATCTCATCACCTGTGACAAGTCTGTTAATTGTTCGGGGCCACTAGGTTCAAACATTTCTAGCTTCTCCTTGACTCCAGCCGTTTTTGCTGTTCTGTCAGTTTGTGGGGCATCCATTTGACACAAATCTTTCTGAACTTTAAATGTTGATGAAAAACACTGGGCAACAAATTTTCATAAAGTCATGCCTCTGAGATAAAACTAGCCATTTCTGAAAGATTTCAAGGTGCTGAATACGAATTTGACAATGAAAATGCAAAATTGGCTACGATTTCTGAGAAATCCGCAATAGTTTCTTATATAACAGAGCAATATGTACATATGGCATGTATCGGTAAAATTCGCTTCTACTTCCGATGTCGCTTTGCCCGTCCCTTGTACAGCTGCTCATGATCATCTCTGGCGAATGTCCAACAGTAGTCAGTGAACATTGAAGTGGAGCAGTTTCCCTGGTATCGTTTCTCCATCGTTGCAATGTCCTGGTGAAAACGTTCACTGTGCACATCATTAACCATGCCGCAGTTGTCAGGGAAGAAATCTAAGTGGTAATTGAGAAAGTGGATCTTTAAGGACATATTGCAGCCAAGTTTGTGATACAGAGACATGTCCTTAGCCAGTTTTTTGTAGTTGTCTGCCCTGAGATTACCGAGGAATTTAGTTGACACCAGATGAAATGCTTTCCAAGCCTTTTTCTCGTCACCCTGAAGCAGATTGTCAAACATCTGGTTTCTGAACAGCTTGCGGATCTGAGTATCCACAAAAATCCCTTCTTTAATTTTCGTTTCGCTGAGTCAAGGGAATTTGTCAGCCAAGTACTTGTAAGCTGATGCAGTCTGGTCAATGGCTTTTACGAAGTTTTTCATCACACCAAGTTTGATGTGTAGGGATGGTAGCAGGATTTTGTGCGTTTCTGCCAGTGCTAGATGTTCCACATTCTTCTCTCTAACTTTCAGATATTTCCTCTGAGACCAGTTTCTCTTCACGTAGCGCAAAATCTTTGCTCGGCTCTCCCATTCACAAAAGAAACAGCAGTACTTCGTATATCCCAACTGCAGACCCATCAACAGAGCCACTACCTTCCAGTCATAACAAAGATACCAGCTATACTTGCTGTATTGAAGACAGTTCAACAGCTGTTTTAAGTTGTCGCAGGTTTCTTTTATGTAGACAGCGTGTCCCACTAGAATGAATGGAAGTCGATTTCCATTATGCATCAACACCGCCTTGAGACTCAATTTCGAGGAGTCTATGAATTGTCGGCATACTCGAGGGTAATGTTTGATTCCGAGGGCATTCATCAGGCCATCTACATCGGAGCAGAACACAAAGTCATCTTCCTTTCTGAAGTAAGGTGCAAACTGCTCATGACGAGTTTGAAACGAAGTCACTCGGACATTTTCCTTGAGAAGATTCCATTGTTTGCATTGATCCAAGTAATTCTGTTTTGGCATTGGACAGCTCCAGATCGCGAACAAGATCGCTCATTTCTTCTTCAGTGAAAATGTGTGGCGAAGATGACGCACCATGGCAGATTCATGGATTATCATTAGACACTGAAGGCTGCGGAGAACCCGACGTCGGTTCGCCTCCTTCCTCATCGTCTGAATCCATGGATAATTCTTTTGGAGGTTCGGGAATGGAAAGGCCTTCGCCATGCGAAACTGATTGGAGAGCAGGTTGTATATTCGGGTTCGCTATTGTTCCACCAAGAATGAGTTTTTCCTTGTGATGCTTCCAGAAACAGGTGGAACCATGCAGAAGTATCAGTGATTTGCGTGATTGCTTGGCTCTTTCCAAACCATAGGAACAGCAAACGGCATCGCCACTTTTTCGCCTTTCAGCCACTTCAGAAGATTTCTTGCACACATACTGCAGCATATGTGTGGGGGCCAGGCCTTTTCCTGATCCTCGATATTGCATCCAAAATAAAACTCATACGCCGCTTTCACTATTTGAATGATGGCCCTTTTCTTCCTTGCAAACGTCACTTCCCCGCAAATGTACCAAAATGTATCTGTACTATTAACACAGTTATGAGACATCACTTCTACTGGATTAAAACTGCAAGGATCACTTGTGCTGTACTTATGACTCAGGGGTAAATGATAGTCGCTCAAAAGACTTGTTCACCCTACGAGACGAGACATCGTTTACAACCAGTGGTGAAAGTAGGCCGGTACGCCATACCGGCAAGAAATTATTTGCCGGTAAGACGTATCGGTAAGACATTTTTCAGTAGTGTCTCCGTTAACGATTTCTTTTTCACCTTAATTCATTTTCAAACGAGAATTTTATTTTTTTTTTTAAAGCGAACGATTCCTTTTAAGAAAAACTCGTCAAGTTTTATTTACATTACTGCAGTTTAACCTTTTAGATACCAAGTTGTTTAGAAACCGGATACTTGAGATTCCATTTCTGCCGAAAGGGAGTGCCAAGGGGGAGTGTTGAAATTGGAAGTAATGCTTTCTCTTTTTGAACGATTAGGAAGGATATTGGGTATAGAAAGCAGAACTAGACAGACAAAGGCGACTCCTACAAAAGCCGTCATTCGGGGAGTCGTATTAAGAGTTCACGGACAATGCATGTTCCCATCCGCCGTAGCTATCTGGGTTCGGTCTTGGCAGAACTGGGAAAACGGGGTGGTAAATCAAAGAAAGGATATGAACTCACTTGGACATTGAAATCCATTGCAAAGTATCGTGTACTTGTGTTTTTAAAATTTTCGTTTTCAAAATATATATTTTTTTATATTCTGCTGAATGGAAAATTCTAAACTTTTCTGGGAATAACGGAAAGCAACTTAATGGGGGCGATGGGGCACATGTTTCCTCAAATTTAAGTAATGAGTTTGAAGGGGGGGGGGGGTAATGTAAAATCATAGAAAAACAGTTTTTAAAAATTAGTTTTATCAATCAATCACTTTACATTACGCTACTGGAGTAACCATAATAGAAAAACCAATACACGTTCTTTTAATTTTATTGTCCCACAAAGGTTGGCACATCATTTTTTTTAAACATAATTTTCGCTTAGCACACCTCCCTTAATTTTAAGGCAGGAAATCTTTGCTATGAATTTTAAATATTAATTTGTCCTTCCTAGCCATTTCAAAACCTGGTGGTCTATTTTGTCATCTCCTAAACAACTGCGAGTTCTAAACAAACATGTATTCAGAGTATACACACACATACATAGTAAGAGAATACGCACACTCCTAAACTCTACGACTGAAATTATTTGAAAGATTAAAAAAAAAAGAATTATAGCGTATATTAATTTAAATTTTTTAATTTGAATATAATTACAAACTTTAACACAAGAAAGTAAATATTATATTTACTCTACATAAGTTTATTTGAATATTAAATGAAAGTTATTATACTTCAATCGCATTTTTACTTTCTTCCTCGTCGCTCCTCATAAGATTAGCTTTAGGCCCTTCAAAAAGCATTTTCCACCTGAGTCTTGTCGCCATTATACTACTGGGGAAAACAATTTTGCGATTTTTATTTCAGTGTAGTTAATTTGTTTATAGAATTTGAAGAGAAAACTTCAGATTGCTGTAAATTTTCTCTTTGTGAGTAATAATATTCCATTTTTTTGTTTGTTTGTTTAATGTTAAATATTAATAATGAATGCTTTTGAAAAATATCTTGACACTTAATACGTATCTGTAGTCTGAGATTTTGGACATCCAAAAAAGACTCATATTCAAGGCAATTGCAATGATGAATCCTCTTCATATTTCATCAGTATTTTATACTGAACTACCAGTTTCGACTTTTATAACCACTGTCATTTTCACTTAATTCAGCATATTTGTTAGTATTGACTCGCAGCATGTCAACATTGTTGTCTGTAAAAATGAAGTTTAAAATAATAAATAGCTAATGATGCACAAGATAGTTCAAGAATAAGGCCCACATAAGATTCAAAATTATTAACAAAAACTGCGTCGTTGATAACTGGCATTTGTTAAATTTATTGAGCTTGACATCGTCCTTTTGATCAAGTGGTGTACACTCTTCGCTTCAAGTTTATGGGACCTGTATTCGAGGCCTTATAGGTATGGCTATTTTCTTTCTGCTGAGATCTAGTCTTCATAATAGGTCATCTGACGTCTTAAATCGACAGATTCTTATCAGACCAGTGATAAACAGCTGTTTGAGAGGTGTTAAAAATTATCAACTAAGAATTTAATTCTCTAATGCTTTTTTTTCATCATTTGCATCCCTTGGAATTTAACCTTCAGCATCAGAAGTTATAGCATTTGTATACGTACTAAGCCATCCCGTGGCCCAGTGGTTAACGCGCTTGGCTACTGATCTTCAGGACCTGGGTTCGAGCCCCGGGATGGATGTTTGTGTTGTTTTTCTGCTGAGGTCCTGCCATCCTCACAGACCTACTGTGGCGTTCTACTGTCAGACTTCTGTGGCAAGCAGCTGCTTGAGGGGGTATTTATTTTTTTTTATTATACATATTAGATACGTCGAGCCGTTTCAGATTCCCAAATATCAGAATCGTTAAAATAAAAAGAAATTATGATTATCAATTTATGATAAAGATGTTTTTCCTTAGAAACATTGATAAAATTATTATCAACTTTTTAATTACACCACACAATAAGTTTGATATAAAAATAATGCTATAACATGATTTGGGTTCTGCTTTAACGAACAATGCAGTGGAACTGAAAGAAAAAGCCCAACAGTTTTGCATTAAAGAAAAGCGAGGTTACTTTTCTTGGAACCGTTTATCAGAATGGATTAAGGTTAGGAGAGAAGAGAAAGAATTATCCCAGGTCCACTAGAAGAGTGGCATTGCAGTTTACAATTAGGGGCTACCCCTTAAGGGGGAAAGGAAACAAGTATGAGAGATGAGGAGAGTTTGAGATGCAATGGTCTTCTACATATCGGGCTGCGGCGGCCGACCTAAAAGTTGCCATTTTCACTCTGTGGTATTAGCGTCGCTAAACATTTCTCATTAAGGTGAAGACAAGGTCTATATTGTGGTCAAATCATATATAAAGTTAAGCGTGCCAACAAATGCATATATCACGTGTAAAAGTGAAATGATTATTTTTTCTACTGCAGGAATGGCCAACCTATAGTACTCATGACAAGAGTGGAAAGCTAAATGAATTTGCTTGGCACACAAGAGCGCTCAACAAAATCATTTCGTAAATATTTTTTGACAAAAGTCACTCTTTTCCTACCTCATTTTGGACGCGGAAATTCTGCAATTTCGCGTCTATTATCAGGGATAAGTCAGAGACGAAATTTCCGTATGTCATGTAATCAATGATTAAACTTTATAAATTTTAAAGGCTATTCCAAATCTCTGATAAATGTTATTCTGAAAAAATGCTATATTTGGCATCTGAGTTTAAAATATGCAAGTTGAGTATTCTAAATTACGATAAGAGTGAAACGTTAATTTTCCTTTCTAAAAAAATTTCTTTAAGTACGAAAATGATTTTAAAAACATCTAAATCACATTATTTTTTTTTCAATAAGACTGAAATCCACGAATACAACGGAATCAGCAAGTATTTAAATATATTAATATTTATTTAACATTAAAAATCCCTAAATCATTCACTATTTGCGGAAAACACATGGAAAATTAATAAATCTAAGAGCATTGTACTTTCGTCGCCACACACTTCAATTTAATAACCCCTGTAAGACGACTTCACTGGAGTGATCGCCTGTGTGTAATTTTCCACATATGGCTGTGCTTTGAAGCGTACCGCTAAGAAATAAAATCTACTTTCACTACTGCTTACAACTAAAGATTGCATCCTCTTTTGTCCGCTATCGTAAAGCCACGATGTCATGACTCAACTACATTGCATCAGACAATGATGCAATATCTCTGGGGATTGTGTGTATGGCGGTCTGATGCAATAGAACGCAATATCTTGCAATCTGGAGTTTAAATTACAGCGTAGCGAAATTACAGCGTAGCAAAATGGTTACCTATGTACTCAATGCGAACTGAGTCGTTTATACATGACCAACTCTTTCTCCCCCCAAAAAGAGCCAATCGGCAAATTTTATTGTCATTTTCGTGTTCAGCACTTCGAAATTAATAAAGATTGGCTATTTTCATTTCAAAGCCTTTTTTGTGTGTTGCCCAGTGTAATTGTTTCCACACTATCATTTGATACACTGACATTCGATCTTTCTGCACGAGAGAGGCCTTCGAAACTCTGCTGTCGTTCTCTGAATTTGTGCATCCATCCGTAACAGCGCCATATGAACAATCATGATCTCCCATTATTCTTGTGATAAATCGACATGAATATTTTTCGCGTCGTCCCCTAGCCGCATCCTTGAGAAAATGTAAAATCTTTCCTCGTCTTCATAGTAGTCATTTTTGACGATGAAGACGGGTCTCCATAGCAACAACGCACAGATTTCGCAGACCGAACTTTACGCGCCCCCAGCGAAGAGAAAAATGATAATACTGTCTTTGATTTTAACCGGTAATGATAAGTTTAGACAAGCTTTGAAACAAGTCGTAGCTCATTAACTTTGGAGGAACGAGTGTAAATCTACAGACACGTGTCAAGAACTTTTTGAACTCCCTCTGTAATTGTTGCTTCGTTCACTGGAAAACTAATCATATTCCGAACTAAGCAGACCAAGAACTCAACGTGAATTCTCTAGTGAACTTTCTCTTCTGTTCGTTGCGACCAGATTTAGAACACCAAGTTTTGAGAAGTTCCATATTATTAAGATTGATTACTGAGATGAGGATTTTAGTAACATTTTCTTATTATCCCAAGAGGTACATCAACTGCTCCATAAAGGAACATTTTGCCTCAGCTGAATTTGAGAGATTCGCGAGTCAATGAGACAGCGAACAATCGTTTCACTTCGAAAGTTTCGTAAACATAAGCTAAATTAAGGAGTGCGTAAACAAAGGGAATTAAAGTTATCAGTTCCTACAAAATAGTAGATTAGCGTTAACCCCTCAAAGTATGTCTATCTGCGAACGATAATCTGATTTCGCTTTCCTTTAATTATATAAGAGAAACGGTTTATCATGTTAACGCAAAATTTCAGATGCGAGTAAGGTGTTAATTCTCTCCTTGTTTGTTGCATCTTCTAATTCTTCTGGAAGAGGGTAAAATATAATTAAAGCTGTGGTCAGAAAAGAGAGAAATTCGTTCGCTACTTTGTCTTCACCTCGTGGAATGCAATTGCTCCAGTATGTGCAATACTTTCTGAACGTACCAATAATTATAAGATATATTTCCTATGTTTATGGGTTTCCGAACTCAATTGACATAAAAATTAGATTTTATAAAGAAATAATGATTATTTAATATCATAATATATATACTCAAAGTAATGGTGATAATATATACTCAAGTAATAATTATATATACTCAAAACTAGTCTCGTGACTTTTCAAATGAAGTCATGTTTTTCGATAAAGAACTATTTTAAAAAGCTACTGAGCTCTGAATCCTACTTCCTATTTACCTAACATGAATCTGTCCTTATGACCGCTGCTTCAAAATGGCCATTGATTCTTTATAACGCTCGCTCTATTAAACAAATATAATTCTTTAAGATGGAATTTCCATAAGAGTGTGAAAGCAATATTGTTTTTAAGACACTGTTTTGCCAAAAATGCATCATGAGTTGGGTTGTTTTACCTCTGAGCGGCACTTTTTTGCACACCATGGGCTAAATGGCCAGGTCACAAGGACCCCGAAGGCTCAGAGAAGGTTGGGGGAGGGGACCCACTGGAACAGCTGTTGGGAGACAGATGGTAGCCTCCCGTCAAGGCCATCCAGTGTGTTCTTCAACGTGCACAGGGTGGCCTACCTGATTTCGTGTGTGCGGGAGAGCCTGTGCATAGGGTGCACAGGCTCTCCCGCACACTGGGCCACGGCTTAACGTCCCATCCGACGGACGGCGGCCTTTCCAAGCCCATCAGTGTCCCCTACTGACCGTGGGCAGGGCGGGGAATTTTGCGGAGATAAATCTCAACGCTGATCCAGCTGGGACTCGAACCTGGGAACTACAGATTACGAGCCTGGCGCGCTACCGACTGAGCCACCCCCGCCCCTTATGCGTCATGAGACCAAATCATTGCCAACTGTTGTAATTTCACAAATGAACTGTGACTTGCCATGGGGAGGGGGATTATATAAAGGAGAGAAAGAATTGTATGTTCCAGTTTCCGGTTCTTTACTCTAGACTCTGAAGAACCTTTAAGAAAAGTGAAGATTCAAAGAAGACAAAATTTCAGTGCAGCGCAATATCGTTTAAATTCGTGTTATTTTGGTCACTGAATCTGCTAAACCTCTCTGGAAGATGTTCGAGAAATCTAATTTGAAATAGACTGACACAGGCAGAGATACGTAGTAAGGTCCAAAGGTTTCCGGTCCAAGGGTATTAAAGAGGTAATAGAATCAAATAATAGTTTTTATTTTTCAATATAATCACCCTTTATTTCAATACATTTTTTAGAACGGCTAATTAACTTTTCTATACCACTGAAAAAATAATCTGAATTTTTGTCCTTTAAATTGTCTAAAACTGCAGAAATGACTTCTTCCTCAATTGTAAATTTTTTCCCACGCAGATCCGACTTCAATTTTAAAAACAAAAAATAGTCGCTAGGGGCTAGGTCGGGGCTGTACGGTAGGTGATTTAATTCCTGGAAACCACATTGCTGAATAGCAGCCTTCACAGCAACTGAAGTATACAGTAGCTCAAAAAAGTATATTCTTTTGAGTGACTGTACACTGGCGCATTGTCGTTCAATAGCCTCACCCCTTGAGACAGCTTTCCTCGCCTATTATCTTTGATGGTATCCTTCAATTTGTACATTAATGACGCATAATATTCACCAGCAACTGCAGTATTTCGTTCCTTAAAGTCGACTAGCAGAATCCCTTGAGAATCCCAAAAGATGGTGGCCATGATCTTTTTTTTTGGGATTGTGTCACTTTTGCTTTTTTGGGCCGTGGGGATTCAGGATACCGAAACTCCATAGATTCCCGTTTAGACAGGGGATCATGGTACAGAACCATAGTTTCATTTCCCGTGACAATTGAATCAATCATTTCTTTATCTTGCCCCTCACATAGTGCTAAAAATGCAGTATAGCATTCCACGCGCCGTTGTTTTTGGATAACATTCAAAGGTTTTGGGACCCATCTTGCACTCACTTTGTTCATACCAAGATGGTCGTGTAACATTCGAAGCACCGTGGTTTTTGAAAGTGTTAAGCCATAGTGACTGAGTGTATAGCAAGAGTGAAATTCGGAAGTGAAATTTATCATTGAAACCGTTTGATTTGCTATTCATTATTTGATAATATTGTTAACTGTTTTTCTTTCTCTAGAAGTAAATCACATTCAAAAAGCGATGGGAATAGTTCATTTTAACCCGTTAGTATACCAAAACACTTCGCGAATCGAGCCAGTAAACCGTGTAACCAAAATCATATAGATAAGGCTAAGTTCACTGCTTCATAAAGAACGCAAAAAATTTCATATGAATGCAATATTTTCTTAAGTCAAAAATTGCATTTGTATGAAAATATAAAAATCCAGTATTTATATATATATAATATGAATGAATGAATGAATACCCCCTCAAGCAGCTGCTTGCCACAGAGGTCTGACAGGAGCCTGTCAGTTTATATGCCATAGTAGGAGATCTGAGAGGATGGCAGGACCTCAGCAGAAAAACGACACACACATCCATGCCTAATCCGGGGTTCGAACCCACGTCCCTTAGATCAGTAGCCAAGCGTGCTAACCACTCGGCCACATACAATATAAAAATCCAGTATTTAGGAAACATCTTTATTTAATGTATATCTCTATTTACATGTGACCTCATATACATCTAGATAACTTTATTCTATTCTCAGGAAACATTACAGACTTTACCTAAAATTACAGCTCCCTAAATAATCTTATCAGTCCTGTAAATGTAAGCTTTTCGTAAAAATCTCTTAAGAATAATTCGACCCTTCAAAGTTCAAGACTTCAATCAGAAGACCATTAACCTAACAGCTTAAATCTTCGTAAGTGGTATTAAAGACGTCAAACAAACCCCGTTTCTCGAAACGCCCCAGGGAACATCAAGCATCTCATCAAATAATTATCGCACTAAATCAGATAATTGCTCGAGTTATTGTTTTTGTTCTTTTCCTGCATTTTGTCTAAATACTTCCCTTCATTCGTCGTATCGTGCGCCTCTCAAGAGTGGGGAAATATACGTAGAAAGCTGCGTGACCTTTTTGTTGTTGTTTGATGCCTTCGGGGAGAGGTCGAATCTAGCCATTAAAGGCCTCCAAAGTGATCTGATAAATGTTTAAAAGCAGAAAGTACGCGCCCGAGGTAAGCTTTTAGACTGAAGCTGCCGCTCTCCCACCCTGTGGGTATGATTAGTTTGTTCGAGACTGCCAACGAGCCACTTTGACTCTTAATGGAAGAGAGTTGTCATCTCCGGGAGATATAACAAAATCCTGTTAGCAGAGATCTTCGGCTTTTCTGAAACAGTTCTGTGAAAGACGTTACCTGAAAATGTCGATGCATATTGCCTGTCGTTCGCAGTGAAACCATTTTCCTTCTTATCGCAAAGGAAAAATAGTATTAGCTGAAGATAACTGATAAAGAGCAGATGGCTCTGCGTAGTCAATGCTCGGTGAAGGCAGAGTATGAAATATTAAATAGCTGTTGAGATCTCGTGACAAAACTGATGGTGAGAGCTAATATCCGGGTGTTTTATCTCCACTGCCTATTTCTATTTTTATTCCTGTTGTCAGAAAGCAGATTTTTCTTTTTCCGTCAATAGCGAATAAATGTAACGGAAGATTCAAAGATCTCGAATGTCTCAATGTGGATAAATATTATTTGGATTTCTGGTGTTGAAAAGGCACTTTTCGTTTTGTGAATCCTAATACTTGAGTGTAGGATTTCATTGAGGTTTGTGTTATGATATGTAAGATACAGTAAATTTATTCAGAATTTGATAAATGTGAGTTAACTTTCAATGCTCTACCAAAATATTAGAGCATTTCCGTGTTATGTCAATGGCAATCAATCTTCGAAGCTGTCTACTTGTAAAATGTGAGTACTAAGAAAATGTGACTGAAGAAAAATTAAAGATCATAATCTATTAAAAACTGATTTTCAAAAACATTCGTTTAGTGTTTAAGAGTTATGGAAGCTGGAATATTTCAAAAGTTACAATTGATCAGAATTTTACATCAGAAATTAATTAACACTTATTACAATAACAATACTTATTATTTAAGTATTGTTTCGAACCATTTAATAAAATAAATATGCATTTTTAAAGTTTGTGTAATGATTATTTTAACATTAAACATATGAATGATTTTTATAAAACAAAAACATTTTTGTTGAATGTTCCAGCTTCCATGACACTTTAAATAGTAAACGAATGTTGTTGAAAATTGTGATTTAAATAGATTTATGATCTTTAATTTATCTTTAGTCACATTTATGCGACTCTATATTACATATTTATGTGTACTCTATAACTATATATATATATATTATTTATATATACATATTTATGTGTACTCTAGAGCTATATATATTATTTACATATTTATGTGTACTCTATAACTATATATATATTATTTATATAATTATATATTTATGTGCACTCTATAACTATATATATATTATTTATATAATATATATTTATGTGTACTCTATAACTATATATATATTATTTATATATATATATGTTTATGTGTACTCTATAACTATGTGACCATTTATTTTATGCACATTGCGTTGTTATAGAGCTTCGAAGTTAGATTCCTATTGACATAACACTCTAATGCCCGGAAAATAATGGTGGGATTTCGAGAACCAATATTTAGGAAAACAATATTTTAATTGAAACGTACCTCTAATAATTTGAAATTAATTTATGAATTTCCAAGGACATGTTACGGTAGTTCTTAATGCAAAATTTCCAGACAGATGAATTGGCAGGGGTGGTCCAATTTCGTGACTATCAAGGAGTCTGATTTGACACCCTTCATTTTTTTTCTTGTGGGGTTTTGTGAAATTATGTTTATATAGACAAAATACTCATATATTATAGACTTATACGAAAAGAGTTGGGTTGTTTACCTCTGAGCGGCACTTTTTTGCACACCATGGGCTAAATGGCCAGGTCACATGGACCCCGAGGGCTCAGAGATGGTTGGGGGAGGGGACCCACTGGAACAGCTGTTGGAAGACAGATCGTAGACTTTCGTCAAGGTCATCCAGCGTGTTCTTTAACGTGCACAGGGTATGGCTCTCCCGCACACGGGGCCACGGCTTAACGTCCCATCCGACGGATGGCGGCCTTTCCAAGCCCATCGGTGTCCCCTACTGACCGTGGGCAGGGCGGGAAATTTGCGGAGATAAATCTCAACGCTGACCCAGCTGGGACTCGAACCTGAGAAATACAGATTACGAGTCTGGCCTCTACCGACTGAGCCACCCCCGCCCCATACGAAAAGAGATTTGAATAGGTAGTAGAGACTATTCATTGTCTTCCAACTATAACTTATACTAGATTTGTTAGAACAATTGCAATCCTATATCCCTAAAGTATTTTCCGTGAAGATTTACAAATGATAGGTTTAGAATGTTAATGCTGTAGTAGAGACTTCTGCATTGTGCAATTACCATACGAAAATGCAGTTTCCATTAATCCGATCGCGCCGCTGGACGCATGGCCGATTTCATGGTAATAGCCTAATTTTATGTTGTTTAATAAAATTACCGTCATCACTACACACTGTGTTTAATAACGTGCACAAAGTTTGACTCTCCTGCACACATCATATCCGACGGACAGCGGCACATTCCAAACCCATCGGTGCCCTCATTCTTACCGAGGTTATGTTAGGTTGTTTTACTTCTGAGCGGCACCTTTTTTTGCACACAATGTGCTAAATGGCCAGGTCACAAGGACCCCGAGGGATCAGAGAAGGTTGGGCAAGAGAACTCACTGGAACAGCTATTGGTGAAACAACTATATATCTGATGGTAGACTCCCATCAAGGCCATTCAGCGTGTTCTTTAACGTGTACAGGTGTAACGTGTACTCAACTACATATGGGGGCCACGGTTTAACATTTCCATCCGACGGACGGCGGCCTTTCCAAGCCCATCGGTGTCCCCTACTGACCGTGGATAGGGCGGGGAGTTTTACGGAAATAATTTTACCGAAGCCAAGGTGGGTGGTTATCAGAGAAAACCTTCGTTCGGGTGCAGTGGGGTTTCGAAACTTGGCATATTTGGATAGAAGCATAAGACTCTACCAACCCGGCAAATTGCTGTCTTTTCACTTAGAGAAGTGACAAGGACAGGAAATGACAACCTAATAATATTTCTATTAATGGAAACTGAAAAAAACGTGTTAAGAAAATTACGTGCAGAAAGCATTATGATCAAGAAAATGTGTAAGAGGACCTAAGTAAGTGACTCTTGGTCAAGTAGTCGAAAAGAGTTGTGAACATAAAGCATTGAATATCGTTTGACCATATGAAGCATTCTTTGCTAACATGAATGTATTCTATAAAATTAAGATCAATAGGAAATGCATTCAAAGCGTTTTTGAGTGGCCCAGAGTATCTCGTATGAGTGCTGTCGACTCGTATGCAGTGTCAGCGGAAATAACAGCACATAAAATAGCGCAATTTAGACCAGAATTTATGTTTCTCGAATGATTCTGTGAAAGATACTCAAGATCATAACAAAAGTGGATAATATGTTTTCAAAGACAATAAAATGTTTCAGGCATCAAATTTTCATGTTTCAGCAACCAAGTGTGGCGAAATGACCATCATTAAGCTGATCATGTTAATGGAAATGTATTTTTCAACTGTAAAACAAACAGTAAAATTGTCATTGATTCCTACTCTGATGGGAGGCAAATCTTGCGAACAATACCGTTAAGCAATAACCCTTATGAATTTTCTGCAACAACTACTAAAAGAATTATTCAACCCATGGATGTGTACTGTTTTCGTGATAACTTTGTAGCCATTCTAGAGGACTGTGTCTGCAATGATGATGCTGGATTTGTTTCCCACCAGAGAGATAATTTAATTGAACTGTACTCCCTTGTGCTAACTAATTTTGTCCCTCAATGTTTCAGGGATGTAATCAATCACCATATGTGTCACAAATCAGAATGTTTTAACCAAGATTCAAAACATTTTGCATCACTTCAAATGCGCTATCTTAAACGATAACCACTTTCAAATCAGAGATGAGGTAGAATCGATCGACCCTTTTACTCCTATCTGTTGATCATAATACAATAATATTTTCTCTATGTATAAGAGAAACTTGGTATATTTGGATAGCATAAAGTATGAATTATGATCAACATAAAGTATGATATAATGATATATAATGATAAGATGAAGCATAAAGTATTTATTTAGCTATAGATATTGCCTATGCCTTTTAAGATATTTGCCCCCAACGTGAAACTAGCAACATGATACCATGTTTGTGGAATGAGTTCGGCAGTTGTTTGAAGAATTCTGTGACCATGCGCTGCACTCATTCTTTCGAGACTCAAATTTCCTTTCTTTAATATTTTTTTTTCTTTTCGGAGGACCGAAAAATATGAAATTCGCAGATCACGATTGTAGGGAAGATGTTCCAGTCACTTCCAACGATATCTCTTCAATGTTTACTGTTAATTGGGCAGTCTAGGGGTGAGCATTGTTATACAACGAAACAAGCTTCTTGCTCAAAAAATTTGCGGACCCTGATAGTCCAAGAAACACAAACTGCATACCTCACATTGTTTAACTTTGGATGGATGCTTCCATGTTGCATTCTTCTCGAATCTACACAATGTCTATCACGTTCAAGCCCATACTTTCTACCGATTTCAGTATTTTTTATAAGTTTATAAATAGAAGGCATGTATATGCATTGCTTTGCGTGAGGATGCAACTACCATTCGGTCCGTTACCCAGATAGATATAGGGTTTTCCCACTTTACATTTTAACGACGCATAACTTTTCTGACATGTTAGGCGTAGGAGAGATGGTGGACAGTCTGTAGGGCAGCAGGCTCGTAATTTGATTTTGCCAGGTTTCAGTTCCTATTCCTGGTCTGTGCCTGCATTGAGATTTTCTTCTCTAAACCGCACTCTTCCTCTGATGGGCTTCAAAAGGACTGTGTACATAACAGCCATACTTCGTCTATCTGCTTACAGATGTCCAATGGACTCCTTCGTCTATACAGTTCTTAGCCCACGGAGTCTTAGCGACCTGGACATTTATTCTAACATGTACACAAAACTATTGCTAAGAGATAAAACATCCTTACTTACTGTTTCATTATATATTAATAAATATGCAAGTTGTATGTAGGATAAATGCCGTACTTCCTTTCCTTGTTAGTTTTACTTCAAATTACTGTAAATCCTCACTAATCTGGATACAGTTAATCCGGATTGACGAACGGGAGTTATTAGTCAACGCGCTCAACAAACGTGTTTCGTTTGGAGTGTTCAGTGGTGTTTTGACTCTGATGGAATGGAGTTATTGCTTATATCACATAATTTTTGTTCTGTTATTAATTACGTTAAGATATTCGATTGTGGGTCCTAAACAGTTGAAAAGTGATGCTCAAATTTTAGTGTTTGTCTGAGATAAAAAAATTAATATTATAAATAGAGAAAGTGACTCTACATTTACTTGCATAATTAATATATAAATTTCTTTATAAGATTAGTACCATATATTTTCCATTTATTTGTGTTCAGATATTGTGTCATCTTTTGCTTCACTAATCCGTAACCCTCTCCTTCCCCCAAATTATTCGGATTAACGAGGGTTTACTGTATATCATTTATCACAAAAGCAACATCTCTGCATTGTTCCCTCTGACTCCTATTAAGAACCCCGAGAATAATTTAAATCCCCTGAAATTTCGATTTCGTCGATTCTCAGAGACATTAAACTTCTCCGATAACTCTCCAGCTAGTCACCCTAGATGTCTCGTTTATTAATTACAGAGAAGATCGGTACTGACAAAGCCGGAGTAATATTCATCTCTCTTCATTACGAATTCACAACTTGTCACCCTTCACTCATGAGCAACGGATGCTACTGCAGTGAAGCCAAGAGCCAAAGAGTCGTCATTGGTCGGTGACAAGGAAGGAATAGAGTTGATTCGATTGACCTTCCAAGCCTCGGCTGCCGAATTGTGCCGACAAGCAGCAGAAGTCACATGACCAAGCAACTTGTTACCTCCATTAGTGTGATTAAATAAGAGCAGTGGGCCACTGGCCAGGGAGGGATTAACCGGTGGCAACAGCGACAGCCACTTTGTCACCACCGACTCTCTAACTCTAAATCACTGAAGAGAATTTTAAAAATCCTTCCAGGTGGTCCTATTTTTGCTCTCTTTCTTCCCTCTTCCTAGACAAAATTCTGAAAAATGAAAACAAAAGTGAGCTTAAAATATCTCTCGTTTTACAGTGTCTTAAATAGGCTAACAAATGCAATCTTTTATTTCTGTTTCTTTTTATGAACGTAAGGGACTCTTGGACTTTTTTTTTGTACTGCTAGTTATGAAACTTACCTTAAAATGTTCTATCAATTGTATATTTTTGAGAAAACTGAAAGCAATGTGTTACACAGAAGTCTGAAATACGTCAATATTTCATCGTAATGTTTTTGTAAAAATCAGTTCAACCTCACCTAAATATTTTTGCTGATGCCATCTGTTTATAGGCAATATTTGGGTTTCCTTTATTAGTGTCCATCAGTAGTCCATCGAGCATGCTCTTCTTAAGGGGAATCCATATAGCTTGGTATCGTTTTTTTTTTTCTTCTTCCCAAAACTGAAATACAATAGAGTGTTTTCCTATGCTCATTAATTAACGTCTTCAAGATATGGGGAAGATAAGATCATGCTTTTTTTTTTAGGTATTTTGTTCCAATTGTTTTAGAATTTGAGTGGGAGGTAAGATGTTCGTAAAATAAAATGTTAATTTTCTACGCTCTCACTTAAATTTATTCCACCGAATTTTCAAGCCTTTAGTGATGAGCATGGGAAATATCTACGCGGACCTTGGTATATCCTCTACGATAGAAAGCTACCAAGGAAGATAGAACTCTAGCTTATCTTCCAACTACTGTTGAGAAATGCAGAACAAAATATCTGCCAGGACATCTGTAGAAATACAGAACACAATATCTTCCAAGAACAAAACAATATATAAAAAACATTTATTTTGTTATTAATTACTGACACCTTGTTGCTCGACTAACTGTGGTTACCATTTTTGATCAATGTGGCGGATTAAGTTCATTCTGGAATTTGAGTCATACTTTTATACAAAAAAATATCATTATTATTATTATGTTATTAGCCAAAATGAGAATAATTTATTCATCCTTTCGAGACCTATTACGTGAAAAACAAATACACAAATGAACAAAAATCCCGATTGAAATCGAAGACCTCTTTTTTTCGCGCCATTAACACGAATTCGTTTGTTTTATACGTTAAAGTAAGAATTATTATCATATTATTCATTGACGTAACAATCATTGATTATTTATCAAGTTCTGAGAGTTCAGTTTTCCTTCCCTTTTTTTTCATCCTACAAATCTCTAAGATTTTCAGCAATTATAATCTGAAATATTTTCCTTTCCGGTCCCTCGCACATTCCTCCTTCCCTCGCAAACGTCTTCTGACAGCAAAATTGAAGCCTTATAAACGCTCGTGTTCGCCCAACGTTCGATCTGCAGTGGCTCTTGTTAAATCTAAATGTGATCGCAGAGCCAAAAGTTTCGCAGAAGCTATTACGTTTTCTTCTCTACGTTATTTAAAGATGTCCAAGAGATTTGGGACCTTTTATTTTCTCCATTCACGAGAGGACGAGGGAAAAAACTCGAGTCGATCTCTCATTCTAAATGCAACTCTAGAAGAGTGGCGCTCGGAAATCCATTTGGTTTCTGGAGATATGAATTATAAAATCGTTTTTTCCTGAAGTGAGTTAAAGTGACGACTTTTAACGGGGAACATTTTTGTAAGTGTCGAAAAATGCAAAACATTCTTTTTCCATTAGTCGCTTCTATTTATAATTAAACCTATCCTTCAATGTCTGGAAAGAGTTGGGTTGTTTTAACTCTGAGCGGCACTTTTTTGCACACCATGGGCTAAATGGCCAGGTCAAAAGGCTTAGAGAAGGTTGGGGGAGGAGACCCACTAGAACAGCTGTTGGGAGACAGATGGTAGCCTCTCGTCAAGGTCATCCAGCATGTTCTTTAACATGCATAGGGTATGGTTCTCACACAGACGGGGCCACGACTTGACGTCCCATACGAGGGACGGTGACCTTTCCAATCCCATCGGTGTGCCCTACTGACCGTGGGTAGGGTGAGGAATTTTGCGAAGATAAATCTCAACGCTGACCCAGCTGGGACTCGAACTGGGAATTACAGATTACGAGCCTGACGCGCTACCGACTGAGCCACCCCTCATCTGGAAAGAACTGACCAAAACAGATAAATTTAAGCGACGCTTTTATAGGTTTCGGTACGAGTGTGAAACTTCAAATTATTTACTGAGAGATTATAGGATTTTGGATGGCAAAATCTTTTTTTATTTGATCAAATGAGGTAATATTGTACAGAAGATGTGCGATATAACGCGATTATCGAACATTTTTCGATCATAAGAAAATGTAAATAAGGGATGCAATAGAGTTAGTGTCGTCTACCCATTCGACACATAATATACATCTATATTTTTTTTCAAAACATGCAACTGAAGGTTTTTATGAAAACATGTAACTGAAGTGTTTTATTAAAACATGAAACAGAAGGTAAATGACTCAATCGGATCAATCCGCACTCGGTTCTTAAAAAAATCATTTAATTTTTACAGAATTATGGAAGCTGAAATTTTAACAGCGTCTTAGCTGTTTCTGCAAAAACAAAAACATTCAGAATTGGTCAAATAACGAAAAAATCGTTTTCGCCAATTGCTAAAAATAAGTAATACGTTGTAATCGAGTTTCATGTGACGGTTACTGCTTTCGTTTCAATCTGTATGAATTTTTTTTTCAGATTGTTGTTTGTTTTCAATTAGCTTTGCTGCTGTTAAATATTTGAACTTACTTATATCTTTAAATAATGAACGAATATTGTTAAAAAACAAAATTTAGATCAATTTGATTGAAATGTTTAATATAGCTTCAGTTACATTATCCCACAAAAACTTAAGACGCTATTGAGTTCTCAATAGGACTTTCATTTGACGCGGGTGGGGTTGTTTTACCTCTGAGCGGCAATTTTTTGCTTACAATGGGCTAAATGGCCAGGTCACAAAGGCTCAGAGACGGTTGGGTGGGGGATACCAACTGGGCAGTTGTCAGGAGACAAATGGTAGCTTTCCGTTAAGGCCATCCAGCGTGTTCTTTAACCTAAACAGGGTATGGCTCTCTCTCTCACACAGAGACACGGCTTAACGTCTCATCCTACCGACGGCGGTTTCCCTTTGTCCGAGGACATGGCGGGAGTTTTGTAGATATAAATCTCAACGTTGGCCCAGTTGGGACTCGAACCTGGGAACTGAAGATTACAGTTTGTGGCGCTACGGCTGAGCCACCCCCACGGCGTGGGGGGTCGGCTCAATCGCTCCAGGCTCGTAATCTGCATTTCCCAAGTTCCATTACACACCTGTGCCAGTGTTGAGATTTATCTCTTCTAATCCTCACCTGCTCTCTCTGAGAAAAGAGACATCGTCAAGGCTGTCGGAGGGATATGTGCAGGAGATCTATATCTTTGCATGTTAAAGATTGGTGGCCTTGACGGGAGACTTCCATCTATCTATTGACACAATATGGGTCTCTTTAATAAAGTAGTCAGAAGTGAATAATTGCAACTGATAACAGTTACAAGTGAATAATCACAAGTGATAAAGTAGTCACATATCTTTCTGCACTAAACATCATCATTAGTGTAATGATAATATGCAAAATCAATTTTATTTCATGTTCTTCCTTTTCAATTTATTGACTAGAGGCCAGGAGGGGTTGCGCTTAGACTCGAACTATTTTTTAATTTCCAATTTGTCGTATAATTATGAATATAATATATGCATAAATTAGATAAATTCCTTTTGCTTATGATTCCTACATTTTAATCAGTATTTAATATTTAAAATTAATAAGTACCATTAAGCTCTCCATTATTTTTTAAAGGACTTTCTCTACCATTAAAGAATCGCCCTTAGCGTTTATAATGATTTCATTGAAGAATCTTCAGTTTCCACGACTATTTAAAGTATTTTTAGTTCCAAATAATATTAAGGATTTTTCTCTTCAATTAATTATAATTGCTTTAAAAATTGTAATAATCGATAATGCAAAGAACGAAAATAATAAATGGTTTAGCAGCACGCATTTCTCTTTCCCTTTCTCTCTCTCTCTCTATAAAATGGTAGGTTGGTTTCTCTCTGAACGGCATTTTTCTACACTCAATGGGCTAAATGACCAGGTCACAAAAACCTCAGGAACTCAGTTAGTTAATGGAAGGTACCTATTGGACAGTGGTAGAAGACCGATGGAAATCTCTCATCAAGACCATCCAGCACCCAGAGGATTTTTGCCCCCAGAGGATATGTCTTTCTTGGGCTCAATAACCATGGAAAAAGTTTGGACCCAGAGCGTTCGGGTTCATATATTTCTTACTCGATCTCGGAAATTCCATGGGATGGGATGGCTCAATCGGTAGTGCGCCAGACTTGTACCTGTAGTTTGCAGGTGCGAAAGGGGACATACAAGGGCTTAGAAAGGCTTCGTTCGTCGGATGGGGAATAAACCAGTTATAAAAAATAATATAACTGTGTCTTTCAGAGCTTCAGTATTAAATGTAAATTTTTTAAACTTAGCACAACACTTCTTAAATTTAAGTTGCAATATACTTTCAACAAGGTAATGGTCAGATCCAATTTCAGTTCACCTATATGTGGTCCAGTGTGCACGTTAAAGAATACGCTGGATGGCGTTGATGGGAGGTTTTTATCTATCTCCTAGCATCTATCCAGTGGGTTCCGTTGCCCTAACTTTCTCTGAGACCTTGAGATTCTTGTTACTTAGCTAGTTAGCTCAATATGTGCAAAAAAAGTTCCTCTCAGAGATAAAACTACCAAAACAAATCTGAAATTTCAGCACAAATTCTATGTACTTTTTACAGTAAGACAAATGCATGAAGCAAAGTATAAAAGGTGACGTAATAAAATTATTTGTGCATATTTCGTTTATTCACAGATCAGTGGTTCTCAAATGGTCTGCGGCGGCACACTAGTGTGCGGCGAACTTTTCGATGATATTGTAGACGAAAAGAAATTTATAAACCATTTTTTGCTACTTTCTGTCACAGATTCTTCATTAAACCTTTTCCGTTTAGGCAAAAACTTTGTATACTTTTCGAGTTTTTAATTTGGTAACATATTAAATTTTAGTATAAAAAACAAAATTAGCATAACACATGCCCATAACAAGTACGGCGTACACACTAACCTCAATACACGTCAGAACTTCAACAGAGTAGCTCTGAGTTTACAAACGACCCAACAGAAATTCTATTATTGAACGCAAACTCTCCTAACAACTGTCCAGTGGGTCCCCTTCCCCCAATTTTCTCGGGGTCCTTGTGACCTGGCCATTTAGTCTATTGTGCGCAAAAACGTGCCGTTCAGAAATGAAACAATCCAAAATCTCAAACTGAGCATGCGCGAGTCTCCCGTGGGGTTGCCATTTAATTTTTTAATGTGTCCTGAGTATTCCCGCGAAAAACAATGTGCCGTGAGCAAAAAAAGTTTGAGAATCACTGGACTAGATGTTGTAGCAAAACGCAGAGCAAATAAAATAGCTTTTAAACAATGTTCATGTTTTGTTACCTAACCAATCATATATACATTACCTAACCATGTCTCTAGCTTGCTCAAAGGATGCATATTATAATAGATGCATTAAAACCGATAATAAAGCATGGCTTAAATTTAGCGTTTTTTTTTTATTTTTTTAAACAATTATCTCTGTAATAGTACAATATAATAAGCATATTTATTATTGCAAAAATAATCTTATTTGGTAAAAATATTGTTTTTGGAAACTATTTTCGTTCTGACTTTGTGAGATATTAAATTGACTGCAAAAGCCTATCAGCAGAGTTGGTTTTATGGGAGTTGCACCCTCCTAAAGAAGGTTAACAATCCAAATGAAGGCGAAGAAACAGAAATTACAATTATTTCATATTTCACATGACTATTTTTAAAAGACTACTACGATGGAGGTTAAAAATATATTCTGGTACTTGGCGAGAATAATTTCTAGAAAATATAAATAAATGACTTTAAATGGGTTCTGATCTGTTTCGGCTCCTGCCCCATTCCTAGACCAGCAGACAGGCTGTCCCATATTCAATTACATGAAAGCTTATTTTGCCTCCAACAATCTCGCAATCTTGAGGTGTAAATCACATGTTCCATGTATAGATTTAACTCAAACGCCCTTTGGCGTAGCTGTTTATTAAACTTTGCTTTGTTTATCTTGCTAATTTGGTAACGTTTTGCAATGAAATGTGCAGCAGATCTGGATATTTAATCTCCGTAAGCCTAAACACGAAACTGATTTCCATTTATTTTTTGGGGGAGGAGGTGATTCTTATTTATTTTAGCATTTTTCAGAACTTTCTTCCAATTGGTAAGCTGTTTGTTCAAACATTTCTTTTCTTACATTTTTGTTAATTTTAGGCTAACATACTGAAATAAAATGCCTGCTCAAAAATACGAATATAGCCGTAATCCAGAAGATTGGCTGCAATGGTTCATAAAACACACTAAAATTACATTGTCTACTTATTCCAATGGGCTTGGAAAGTCTGCCGTCCGTCGGATGAGACGTTAAGCCGTTGTCCCGTGTGCGAGAGAGAGCCATACCCTGTGCACGTTAAAGAAAACACTGGATGGCCTTGACGGGAGGCTACCATCTGTCTCCCAACAGCCATTCCAGTGGGTCTCCTCCCCCAACCTTCTCCGATCCTTCGGGGTCCATGTGACCTGGCCATTTAGTCCATGGTGTGCAGAAAAATGCCGCTCAGAGATAAAACAACCCAACCCAACTTATTCCTATATATATATATTGTTTTGCATTATAGGGTTTTACGGAATCTTAAATAAAAATGTCAGAAAGACTGCAGTCAATAAAAAAAATGATTCACAACTCTTTAGTCCCTCCCCTTGCCTTCGGTCAGAAAGAGGATACCGATGGGCTTGTAAAGTCTGGGACGTAAAGCAAAGGCTCCTGTGCACGTTAAAGAGAACGCTGGTTAGCCTTTATGCGACGGTTCCTTCTGTTTCCTAACAACCGTCCAGTAGGTCCCCTTCTCCAAGCCTTCTCTGTGCTCTTGGGGGTCCTTGAAACCTAGCCATTTATCCTACTGTGTGCAAGAAAAGTGCCGCTCACTGGTAAAACAACCCATCCCAACAACTGCCTCCACGTTCCCAATCGCCTAACCTCGCTCGAAGGGATGAAAACTACATATTCTTCCACTCATTTAGCAAGACTGCAACTAGAACATAATTCTTTATTTCACCATAAGCCTTCATTGCTTGCTTCACTCCTAATCTTGAACAACTTCACGAAAGCTATTGGCATCCTCCAAAGAAACCGCGATATCTCCCCAAACATCCCCCCCCACACACACACATCTCCACCCCTCTGTAATTTAAGAGTCGACTGCCATCACCAAACCCTAAAAAGCCATCGACTTCAAGTTGTCCTCTTCCAATCCCTTACTAGCCGTTAATCATTTGAGCACTAAAACCTGTGCTTGTGGCTCGGCTACGGACACCAAGCCTCATTATGTGCATTGCAGTGGAAAAATCCGCGCTCTTCACTTTGCGAGTTTGTAATAATGGTAGGCGCTAGGCTGCGTCAAGTCGAGATACTTAAGTTCTCGTGTCCTAAAATCGATGGAATACATTAGTCAGTTGTGTGGGGCTGGAGATAATGAATGTTTGTTATCTGCGATTGCTGTGGCAGTTTTCGTAGCAGACCCTCCCATACGCGGCGAAAGCTGCTTATGAGTTCCGCCCGAGACCGAACGGAAGTTAAACTTAGTAACTTTTAAAAGTTTAAGAAATTATACGCATCGTCTATGCTTCGTCTCCCGTTTAATCTCCTACAAAATATTTTAGGAAAATGATATTGCATCCTGGGGTTGATGTTCCTTGTGTAATGGAAGGACTGGAAAACTGAAGGACTTCGAAGTTTATTGCTGCAAACTGGATTGAAGAAACTTGAAGTTCTATCAATAAGCATAAAATGGCAAAATAATGGTAGGTCAGATTTCGTTTTTTTTTAAGGTGTGGGGAGAATTCGTTTGTTAAACTGTTCATAGTATTAAAATTATTTTCAGTTTTTAACAGGTTTGTGCTGTAAATTAATTCATAGGTATTCGAAAATGCAAAAAGTCCTTTATTTGTTTCGATTTCAGTTAAATGTCTTCGTTTAATCCAAATGAAATATTTCGGTTCCAATTGATGGCGCTACGAGTTTACATGAATGCAAAATCCCCAAGAATTAATAGATTATGGAGATCCAATCAAACTGTAATTTAGTCGCTCAATCTCGTATATCATGAGTGACATTTCACCACTGAAGGCCAATTCTAACATGTCCTGTTTGACATTGTCTGCTCAGTGCCTCCTAAGTCTCCTCATTTTCCTAAAGACTTTTAGGGTCCCTTGCTCTTAATGACTTTATGGCTTCCGTGCCATCTCTGCGGAATCCAAACTCGACCTTCTTCCTAGAAGTAAATGCCTGAGGGAAAATGCACTTCCGCTAGTCATCCACGTTAATGCGAATCTCGGATCCCAGGAAGCGAATGTCAATCTTTGCCTATTGATTATATCCTATATCCAAATAAATACATGACATGCTATTGAGAGCATCAATATATTATAATATCAGTCGGTTGCATTCCAGGCTCGTAATATGCAGTTCCCAGGCTCAAGTTCCAGTTGGGCCAGCTTTGAGATTTATCTCCCCAAAACTCCTCGGTCAATAGGGGACACCGATGGATTTGGAAAGGCCGTCGTCCGTTGGATGGGTTGGGTTGTTTTATCTCTGAGCGGCACTTTTTTGCACACCATGGGCTAAATGGCCAGGTCACATGGATCCCGAAGGCTCAGAGAAGATTGGGAGAGGGGACCCACTGGAACAGCTGTTGGGAGACAGATGGTAGCCTCTCGTCAAGGCCATCCAGCGTGTTCTTTAACTTGCACAAGGTATGTCTCTCCCGCACACGGACCACGGCTTAACGTCCCATCCAACGGAAGGCGGCCTTTCCAAGCCCATCGGTGTCCCCTACTGACCGTGGGCAGGGAGGGGAGTTTTGCGGAGATAAATCTCAACGCTGACTCAGCTGGGACTCGAACCTGGAAACTACAGATTAGGAACCTAGCGTGCTACCGACTGAGCTACCCCCCCCCCCACCCCGTTAGATGGGACGTTAATCTGTGGCCACATATGCAGGAGAACCAAACCTTGTGCACGCTAAAGAACAAGCTGGATGGCCTTGACGGGAGGCTACCATCTGTCTCCTAACTGCTATCCAATGGGTTCCCTACCCTTAACCTTCTCTGTTCCCTTGGGGTCCTTGTGAACTGGCCATTTAGTCCATTGTGCGTAAAAAAATGCCGCTCAGAGATAAAACAACCCAACCCATTGATTATATCCTTTGTTCAGTGATCTCGAAATATAGCGAATCGATTGTTAATCGATAATCAATACAATCAACCACTTATGAGTCTCCAACTGTATCGAACCAGTTGTTAAAAATGATCGGCAACACACTCCTGCAATGAAATTTACTTTAAAAAATTCCAAAATTAAAAGTTCGTCATCGTGTGTGAATGATTAATGAGTAAGTATACTAATTACTATAAGTTGGCCTGGCTGTTGAGTAAGGAGTCCACAATAACCCATCTTGTCAAAATGATGGATTAACTCTAATGGCCGAAATGACTGTCTGGAAGAAAATTCTGCTATTTTCGAATAATTTAATGGAGTTAACAAATATTCACAGAACATTCTTTAAATGCAAACAATAACATCACCACAGAGGGTCGAAACTCATTACCAGCCGTGAAGTTTCCCGCATCTTCGGATCAGAGACCTAATCGCAGTCTCATTGGATCATACAGATAGCTCTGGATATAGGAAAAACGGACTTCCTTACAAAGCGTCTTCCCATTGCGTTCACAATCGAAGAAAAACTGCTTCGTTTTTCAAAAACACTGCGCAAGCAGTGATTGCTCACGTGATGTGTATGCTATGCATTTGATCAATTACTGTTTTATATCCAGTAAAATGAATCAGTAGCTAATTGATCTCCAATTATAGAGGACTGGTTAACTGTTTTCCAATGTGATGAACAGTTGTTAATTCATCTCAAACATTTGTAGTCAAACCTGCCTATATAAAAATGCCGTGTGGCTCTCCTACACACTGGTCTGCAGCTTAATGTCTGACTGACGGCTGCCTTTCCAAGCCTATCATTGTCCTCTTTCTGACCGAGGACAGGGTCGCAACACTGGAAAATGTACTTTACAAGCCTAGAGCGCTTCCGATTGAGCCAGTCCCGCAGATGGTAACGAACTGAGTCAACATCTAATGATTCCAGCCTATATATATTGATGCCCATGGACTTTTGTTTCTCCTAATTCAGCAAATCTGGTGATTGCCTCAGTCGTTTGCTCGCCAAGCTCATAATCAGTGGATCGAAGTTCGAATCCCAATTGTGTTTGTGTTGAGACGTTCGCTGCTAATTCACTTTCTGCCTTCAGTAAATCTTGCCGACGGGATTGAAATGGTCGCTGTCCATCGGATGATGAATCCACGTATAGAAGAACCATAACCTGTTCACGTTAGAAAACACGCTTTATGGTCTTGAAGGAAGCAACACTAACAACTGTCCAGCAGATTCCTTTCCTCTACTCTGAACCCAATTAAGAGTAATTAAGAGTGCTTGTCCAGAAAATTTAGTCCAGGAGGTTCCCAAACTGGGATGGGGAATGCATCAACACCCTAGTTAAGGCCACATTTTTCCTGGCAGCTGTAGGTTTTGTCAGATTTGATGTAGTCCTGGTTCACATGTGCGACAGCACAAATCGAAAATCCCAAATGTTCTGCAGTCACGAATATGGACACCCCATCTTCCCCGCACTGACTATCTACACACGATCGAACTCGTTCAGGTCGCCATGTTTACACATCATAACAGTTGCAGATACTCTATACAGCAGGTGGGTATCTGACCTATTTATAGCCCGCAAGAGGTTTCGACTGACCGCATTATTGTGGTTGAGTTTTGAAATTTCCGTCCCCTTATTGAGAGAAATAAGAGTGTGGGGAAATCTTGAGGTAACCTACGACAGTCACCATATCACAAGCTCTCCTGACACCAAATATTAACAACCTCACGTTTGGGAGATATAATGGCACAGCTTTGTTCACATTTCCCGCTTTTAAAGAGGTAGAAAACACGGGAATGGGTGGGTGAATATTTTTATATCCCACTCCCCGTTTCACAAGCTTTCATTTGACACATGATTCATTCCGATCGGTCAACGGCTTGGAAAGTTATGGTGGAACAACCGTTTTGACAAAGACAAATGAGGAGAGAAAAGTAATGTGTAAAAAAAGTCTTTATATCCCAGTATTTAACTAAACATCTACATCTTTATTTTACCGGACTTCTCTTTTAGTCATAATTAAAAGTTTAATACTGTAGCGACCATTGTACTTGATTGGATTTTACTGTTGTAACAGCAATAAAATCCGATCATGTCGCCAGCGATAGCGATGGTTTTTACTATTTTTACCACACATGTTCAAAAAATTATTTCCTAAATGACTCCACCTTTGCCTAATGAGTCCCCGTGCACCAAATAAACGTTCTCCCTTATTGCTGACGATGGTGTTTGGAAAGTTCCAATGATAGAGTCTACTAGATATCCATACTTCCCTGACTATGTGGCCACTTTCATCTCGTTCTTTTGTTCCTAATGTTCCTCTCGGGAGTCTTCTTCCCGAAAATCGCTCGTGAAAAATCGATCTTTAAGGCTATTAGCTTTATCACGTTTTCTTTTAACAACGGAAGATATTACTCGAATGTGATTTGCGTCTAATGAATATTACCCAAGCAAAATTTTAAAGGAGAATGAAGATGCGATAACTGAGCGATTTACAGAGCTAACAAAAGAATGTCTCTAGCTATTCACTCGTAAAGGGGGCAGGTTGGAGGTTTAAAACGGCTTCGACGGACGAGAAACTGATTTTATTTGTTTTTTTTCTTTTTTTCCAAAGCCTTCAGCTTCTTTTTCGATATTTTGATAGTTAGTATTGACGTTAGCAGAAAGGAAGGAGTTAATAAAACGAAGGTGGAGGTTGATATCGTCCAAATGTTCTTCTGATAAATTCACTATCTCCAGTTAATGTGTAGTTCCTTCAGGTTCCCTGTTAGGTAAGAAGGCAAGGGAATTTCTTAGGATTTCTTAACGTCTAATGACGTTACTGATAATTTAAGTCAGAACTTTTCTAAAGGTTAAAATGAAGGTATAAACAAAAACTTAATGTAACACTTTGTATGTTTTGTTTCTTCAGGAAAAAGCCAATATAACTCGAAATATCTAGTAATAATGAGAGAGTAATTGTGATTGTCAACATGGAGTCTTTAGTTTTACAGCATCTAAGGCATCGTTTATTTTTATTATTGATGTAGTCACCGTTTCATATACTGGAACTGATCAAGAAAAAAATAAAATAGGGAAGAAGGTCAACGTCACAATCGAGCTTAAGAGGGGGAGGGGCAAGAGACAGGATTTTCATTACAGTGTAACATTTTCACATTTGTTTCCAAAGTTTTAAAACAATTCTTGAAAAAATGCGTTAAATATGCATGAATTTAATAATTTTCGCCTCCATTACCGTTACTAGCATTCTCAAACGGGATGGCATACCTCCCCCCCCCACACACTAGATCCGGCCCTGAATACATATAGGATATTTTTAAAAGGTTATAAGAAAAAAATAAACACAAACGCCATAGAATCTTGGGGGCGGGGTGGCTCAGTCGGTAGCGCGCCAGGCTCGTAATCTGTAGTTCCCAGGTTCGAGTCCCAGCTGGGTCAGCGTTGAGATTTATCTCCGCAAAATTTCCCGCCCTGCCCACGGTCAGTAGGGGACACCGATGGGCTTGGCAAAGGCCGCCCTCTGTCAGATGCAATGCTAAGCCGAGGCCCGTGTGCGGGAGAGCCATACCCTGTGCACGTTACAGAACACGCTGGATGGCCTTGACAGGAGGCTACCATCTGTCTCCCAACAGCTGTTCCAGTGGGTCCCAACCTTCTCTGAGCCTTCGGGGTCCATGTGACCTGGCCATTTAGCCCATGGTCTGCAAAAAAGTGCCGCTCAGAGGTAAAACAACCCAACTCTCCTTAATTTCAGAACTAATCCCAATTTTAACAACTCGCCTATATTTTACCAAGTGGATTCGAATTTTGCCAACTACCCTAGATTATGCCAAATTCTGTCTATTTTCCCAACTATCCTAGATTTTGCCAAATTCTGTCGATTTTTCCAACTTTCCTAGATTATGCCAACTCGCCGTAATTTTTGCATCTTCCCTGTATTTCCCAAGTCACTTCGAATTTTATCAACTCTCCTTAATTGCACAAGAAAGGCACAATTTTCACAACTCCCCTGCATTTTACCAAGTGGCTAAAGTAACTCCCCTAGAATTTGCCAAGAGTTTTCGATTTTTCCCAAAACCAATTTCAATTTTCACAATTCACCTGTACTTTTACCAAGTGGTTTTCAATTTTGCAAACTCTCCTAGATTTTGCCAAGTTCCCTGGATTTTACCACCTCTCCTTAATTTTGCAAAAAACAATCCCATTTTTACATCTCTCCTGAATTTCCCAAGTCACTTCAAATTTTTCAAGCTCCCCAAAATTTTGCCAAGTTTTCTAGATTTTGTCAACTCTCCTTAATTTCACAAAAACAATCCCAATTTTCACAACTCGCCCGTATTTTGCCAAGTGAATTCAAATTTTGCCAACTGCCCTAGATGTTGCAAAGTTTCTTCGATTTTGCCAACACGCCATAATTTTTACAGAAAAAAAGGTACCAATTTTTACATCTCACCTGAATTTTGCCAACTCCCCACGATTTTGCCAAGTCGCTCAGAATTTTGCCAACTGCCCCTAGATTTGCCAACTCCCCAAGATTTTGCCACTCCGAGTTTTGACAACTCCTCAAGATTTTACCAAGTCACTCCGAATTTTGACAACTACGAGTTACTTTGGGGGGGGGGCGAATTCTCCCCATAGCTACGTCCCTGCTTGACCCTTTTTGGTTCAACGTTCAATTCTGATATTTTTTAATGATTTCCATTAAAAAGAAACACTAGAGCAGGTTAGCCCACTATAGTTAAAAAGCATTGATCCAATTCAAATGCTCTAAATACAATCCAAATTTCATTAAAGTGGTCGAGAAGACAAACTCAAAAGTAATACTAATGAAGAGCAGAGTTTTTATAATAATCCTTTTCAATAGTTTTATTGCATACACTTGAATATACTTATTTTAAAATTATACGTTATGATTTTATTTTCGTTAACGAAATAATATGTTTTTGTTTTTCCTGTATGGCTCTTGGCCGAATAAAAAACAAAATTTACAGTTCTCAAAATTTGCTGATTTACCTTTTTCTGCTGTTTTGGCTCTTGACCCAAAAAAGTTTCAGCATTTTTAATGAATGACATAAAGATTAAATGATGATAAGGCAAAATGATAAAAACTTTAAGACACCTGAATTAATTATGCAACAGTCACGTCAGCAGTTCGTTACCAGGATCAAATATGCAGCTATAGTCTGCTTAATATTTACTCGGAAAATAATTTGCAGCAGAGTCAGCTCTTACTGAATTTTTCCGGGATTTAGAAAGATACTCAAACTCCCATGATAATACTCAAGTGTAAGATTTAGCATGAAATTCATTTTCCATCATAAATAAGATCGACATATTTTTAAAACTTCGACAGCATAGATTTCATGGAGATATAACTTTCATAAAAAGACGCAACGGTTTTAATATTTCACAACAATTTTGCTTTTGAAGCTGCATAAGATTAACTTCTAAGCGCATACGTGCTAAGGAGTAAGTCAACGATGATGGTTAAATATTCATTTTGGAGTTCCAAGCAATTAAAAGATGTTAAACGCTGCGCATATCGTTACACGGGAACGACCTCGAAATGACGTCATTCCCTCCAACGTCGTCGTCAAATTTATTCCATACAGGTAATTTAGAGATACGAATTGCTTAGATACCTGAAAAGTATTCTGATAGAAGAACAAAATTTTCCAGTTAGAATAATTTTATTCATTTCTTAGAATGACAATGAATAAAATATTGTTTTAATTTTAGATATTTGATTTTAATTCATCTGAATTGCTCATGGATTGAAACTATAATTTCGATTCTTAGACTTAGGTTCGAAATAATAAAAAGGGATGAAACAAAAGATAAGGATAAGGACGAAAAGATAAATTCAAAGGCATAATATGCTTAATATTGTAACAGGCACGCAGCAAGGAATTCTTTTCGACTGTGGTGGATGGAAAAAAATATTTGTATGTAAACTTTTTTTTAATTTGCTTCTTATAAATGTTCATAATTATATGCAACAGAATGATAAAAGGATTAAAAATACCTTTCTTATGTTTTTATTTTCTAAACCTTTTATAGTACTGGAGTTTCAGGAAGAAGGAATTAGATACCACCGACAGTGAAGTGAAACCACTAGTTACCTCTTTTCCTGACTCAATTTTTTTCTAGTCCTTCACTTTTCTTGATTCTCTGTTTCTTCCTGATCTTTCACTTTTTCTGATCCTCCACTCTTCTCTGATCTTTCTTTCTGATTCTATGTTTTTTTCCCTGTTTTCCATTCTTTTTCTGTTCCTATGTTATTTTCGATCATTCCTTTTTTCTGCCTCTTCACTCCATTCTGATCATCTGCTCTTTTCTGATTATCCATATTTTTCAAATTCTCCATTCTTTTCTGATCTTCCGCTCATTTTTAATCATCCGTTTTTTCTGCTTCTTCAATATTCTATTCTGATCATCTACTCCTTTTTGATCATTCAAATTTTTCTATTTCTTCACTATTCACAATCCTTCGTTCTTTTTTTTTTATCATACATATTTTCTAATTCGTCACTCCTCTCTAAATCTGGGCTCTTATCTGATCATCCATATTTTTCCCTACTTTTCTAATTCTGCAATCTCTTTTGATCCTTCGCTCTGTTTTAATCATCCATATTTTTCTTATTCTTCAGCCTTTTCTGACTTTTACATTCTTTATATGCATCATATTCTTTTCCAGAAATATAAATCTGTTGATACTTTTCACAACATATTGCGGACTTTTCCCAGTTAGATACATCATCAATCATTTGAATGATAAAGAAAGAGAGAAAATTTGTATCAGCTAAATTAAACAAATGAAAGACGTTCCCATTGTGCATGCGGTTAGGTTGGAAGCTTCTCTAATGTATATTTTATACTCGATACATATTATCGTCGAATAATTTCTGAGTATATAAGTTACTCTAATATAGGAAGTACAGTCGCTCAAAAAAGTATCCGAACACTACGGTTGATTTCAGAATTCAGAAAAAATGTCTGGCAACGATTTTTTTAGAAATTAGTGATCTGGCAACCTTTTCAGAAAAAATATCTGGCAACGATTTTTTTAGAAATTAGTGATCTGGCAACGATTTTTTTAGAAATTAGTGATCTGGCAACCTTCGTGTCACGTGACACGAAGGTTGCCAGATCACTAATTTCTAAAAAAATCGTTGCCAGATATTTTTTCTGAATTCTGAAATCAACCGTAGTGTTCGGATACTTTTTTGAGCGAATGTACAATGACATACGGGGGGGGGGGGAATAGATAGTAAAGAACTTCATCCTAGTCTGTCGTGTTGTCTATAGATCTGTAGATGATATCAGGAACACTTATTTTCTATTATAGTTGAGAATTTATTTAGACAACAGTTTCATTGTTCGGTTAAATGCTATTAACAATTACATTAATCTGAATAGCTTGATTGCACTAACATTTAAAAGACACGAAACTATATTTTTTCTAGCCCCAGTCAAAACTGAATTCGCAGACCATCAATAACAGTTGTCTACTAGATAAACTTATCATATCCAGCTTTGTGACTTTGGGTTCATATGTTCTCGTTATTTAACAATGAGTGCACAATAGTGACTCTCAGAGGTAAATCAATCAAAATTTGGGATAGTCTTCAGTACGTTTGGTGAGTTTAGACTAGCAATTCATTTCATATACACTCGTCAAAAGTTCAACACGAATAACCAAAATGTTAACAACAAAATAATGGTTAGAGATAAAAGAAACTTTTTAAACGCATCTTGGAAATTTAATGTGTATGTGGAAAAATCAACGTGTAAATCCCATAGAACGTCACGGAATTTGTCGAACAGATACCCTATAAAAGGAGTACTTTCGTAAATGTTCGATCGTTTCAAATTGAAGTACTACATTGTCAGTCTGGAACAGCGCATTACTTAATGGCGTCTCAAAGGAAACGTACCTATGACTGAAAATAATGGAGAGCAGTTGGAAGTTTGGAGGCTGGTCAAGCAATCACGGAGGAGCACATATTCTTTCGCGTTGACCATTCTGTTATCGCAGAGCTATGAAAATATTTCAAACAACCCAAACAATTATCCAACCTGTTCAGAGGCGGCCTAAGGTTACAATCCCTCAAGACGATTGCTATGTATGAGATTACTGTTCCGACGGAACAGAAGATCAAGAGCATCATCACTGTCTTCAGCCCTCCCCCCCCAATAGGGGACCACCTTGTCGTGGTGGGGGGGCCTAGGGCCCAGCAACCCGGCTGAAGGCTGTGCCGACCGGGTTGGGCGCCGGTTGGACATGGCCAAGGCCAACCGAGGTCGAAGACGCTGCTGGCCGGCTTGATTGCCGGTCGGGTGGTGACGGCGTCGGAGACCTCACCTCAGGGACCTGTGTGGTCAGTTCAACGGCTCTGCTGAAAGGTTTCCCTCGGCCTAGTAGGCACGAGCTGTTCAAAAAGTCTGGGTCTTACTAAGAGTCTCCACCCCGGGTGCCGATCGAGCTTGGATCTTTATATCCTTGCACATTTGCAAACCGGGGAATAGATTAAAGTTAGGTTTCTTCCGGTGGTCAGCTTTCCTTCTATAGGACTGCTGCCATGTGAGGCCGGGGTTGAGGTGCGCCTATAGGGCGTATTCCTTGCCCCCGGCTCTAGATAGTCATGGCTTTTCTTTAACCAGGTAGTGCTGTCAGGCGGAACCGGGAATTGCCGTGGTTGCACAAGATCGCAACATAGAGATCCATTGTCTTCAGCCCTCGTTGCAGCCAAAGGAAAACACATATCTGTCTCAACTGTGACCAGAGGGCTTCACAAGGCAGGATTCTAAGCCAGTTAACCTGTTGTATGCGTCTCTTAAATCTCCAAACACAGACAGGAGTGCTTGAAATGGCGTCACCAAGCTGGACCCGAGAATAATGGAGTAACATCCTGTTCACGGAAGGGTCGAGACATATACTGATGTGGTGAGAAATGGTAACTCACAACCAGCCCCATAATGTCATTGTTGATAGTGAAAAAAGATGGATTGTGGGTCAGGTTTGCATTAAGAACGTACCGACCTCTATATGTTTTATTGAGGTTCTGTGAAATGCTATGAGATATCGCGATGAGATCATTAATACCTATATCAAGCCCTATGGTGGTGCAATAGGTAACGATTTTCTTCTAATGGACGATAATGCCCAACAACATAGATCAAGACTACCAATCAACATCTTGAGGAAGAAGATATCCAATAAGTGGAGTGACCTGCATTCTCTCTGAATCTCAACTCAATAGAATACCTAAGGGATGCTCTGAGGAGACGTATAGTAGCCCTTCAACCATCTCCCTAAACGCTCAAAGACCTCAAGATTCTCTTATTGCTCAATGGAGTTTATTACCTTTCTATTCTCTGATTTTCCTATTAAAAGCATGAATCGTAGTTGTTAGCCATACATTGATGCTAAACACAGACACATTCTATATTAACTATATATTTTGTATTCAAAATTATCATTTTTCAGCGTATTTTATACTTTGAGTTTTAAGGTGTATTTAAATCACTTTGGTCCAAATTCTCACGACTTATCACATCATCTTTGCACCTTCCTGAAACATTTCATTAAATTTGTACAAATATTTTCAGAATATATCGATCCGTGCTTAACTTTTGGCAAACAGTGTAGATTGAATGCAATTATAACGCATCCATTGGCTTTTCGTCATCAATGAAATATCCAGAATCTAGTTCAAAGGGCATACTTGCTATCTAATGTGCTCCTTCAATCCATTTGTGAACATACATATATATAATTCGCCACCGTTTGCTTGTTTAAATCATTTGATATGACTTCGCAGACAGGGAAATGAGCATATTATCATGATGCTTTACTAGGCATACATAATTTGTCACTGTCGCACAAGGAATGCTTTTCCAGAAATTCAGCGTAGGGTTCATTAAACTCACGAGCAAGCACAAGTTGTAGAACAGTGACCTACAAACTGTGTACCTAAAAGATCCTCGAACTTTGTTTGTCTTCTATGGAAATATCAACAGTTTGATTAAGAGGAAATTATGCCAAAGCAGCTGCAATCGGCAGACGCCAGAGTCACTTTACCGTTTGACAAACTCGCATTGATCATCCACCTCGTATATTAGTAGAATTTAATTTAGTTGGAGAATATCTCACTGACGTTGCTAAGACACGACGGTACGAAAATAACTAAAAAATATCTGGCAACGATTTTTTAGAAATTAGTGATCTGGCAACCTTCGTGTCACGTGACACGAAGGTTGCCAGATCACTAATTTCTAAAAAATCGTTGCCAGATATTTTTTCTGAATTCTGTAATCACCCACAGTGTTCGGATACTTTTTTGAGCGACTGTACAGAATTCGAATCAGCATTGACACCAATTCTATAACCTCCGATTCCCAGTTCAGAATCTACTGGTATTAGCATCGAGATTTTCTCCACATTCTCAGCGAATCATCAGTAAAGTGGAGTCATCCACCTTTTCATGTAGAAATGGCCTGCACTATGGCCTGCACTGCACATTTAAACGTTCAGGAAAGTCCTTAAAGGCCTAGAGTTGGATAAGAGAACTCTCTGGACAGCTGTCTGGATACAAATGAAAGTCTTCCATCAAGAGCATCCAGTGTGTTTCTAGCGTGCACAAAGTACATCTCGTCATAGTGAGGTTTAGTGGAGATAAATCGTAAACCAAGCACAATTAAGACTTGTGAACCTGAGAACTGCAGATTACAAGTCTGGCACACTACCGAATGAGCCAACTCTCTCCAGACCTGAGTACTTTTTATCAACAACTTGACACTAAATGAGGTTTATACCCCTCGTTTTCTATTCCATTCTTATAAAACGAAAGACACAGAGGCATATATATTTTAGAAAATCTTGGAATCATTCCAAATTCAACTCTAAAAAACTACCGTGTAATTAAAAACGGATTAATAGCTACCGTGCCACAATTCTAACTGTGCATCTCATTCAGTATTTACTTGCTTATTACTATATAAATATTGTCCCGCAATTAACACGGGAATAATTTTACCAATAAGAGTGAGATTCCCTAAATCAGCTATCTGAGGCAGCGTCTGTGGCATCATTATTATGCACTAGTGATAAAAGCACATTTTGCGCCCCAGAGTAATTAACTAATGATCCATGCAGGTAAGCTTACATAAAAAGAAAAAATTTCCTTCTCAAAAATATTTCATTAAGGATAAAAGCTTACCTTTAATGCTTAAAGAAAAGAAATGCTATTTGATATATTTATTCTTCACGTATAATGGCAACATATTTATATTTTAAGAAGAATCAGGTTTTCGATGGATTAGATTTCTTCGTTAAGCAAAACTCTGCAAATATTCCTTTTTTTGCTTTTAGCATCTCATGTACCAGATCATTATAATTAACAAACGTGCTCTTAATTGAAAGCGAACGCTATTTGCATATACTGTTACAACACAATGCAAACAGTGGAAAGCTTTTTTTCTTGTTTCTGGATGATGGAAATCCGAGATATGTTTAGAAAAAAAAATGAGTGTTTACCTTTCCCTGTTTTGGCTGAAAAAAGGTCTCTTCTCCTTTAACACACCTGAGAGAGAAAAAAATGCCTTAGAAGGAAAATTCGTAAGATTAATAATTTACAATCCGACATATAATTTATAGAGCACCGATACAGTGAATAATTATTATTTAGTTTTAAATAATACGTGTTAATTTCGGTTGAAGTTATTTTGCTGAATACTATCAGATGAAAAAATAATACTTTAAAATATTTACGCAACATTGCTTGCATAGTTATGTGTAATCAGCGTATGAAAGAGGCTATTATGTAGTGTGTTTTAGTAAACTTAAGTTAGTTCTTTGTTCTTTAACTTTTTCACATAACGATGCTAAAAAGAAATTGGTGTAATTTGCAGGTTTATTTTATACTTCAGTGATAACAAAACAACAAAATTCAGCATGATGCTTCTTGGGTTATTATGTTTTAATCGTGAATTATTAGTAAAGTGCTTTTTTTACTGGTCAATTAGAAGCTTATTAAAGCTCAACTAAATCGGTATCTTTCTATAAAAAGGATTATGTTGGGAGAAATATTTTAGTGATTTTCAGAAACAGAGCAAACCTTATTTATCTGTGGGATGGTGATAAAAGCGGGGCTGGATGCAAAGGATAAATGTGGAGCTTAGATAAAGATAAATGCGATGCCTGGGATAAGAGATAAATTCAGGGTCTCGGACAAAGCATAAGCCTTCCTTGCTGTAAACCCAAGTTATCAAAAGAATTGAAAAAACTCTCAATTTTAATTTGCAGACGTCTGTTTAAATTATGCAGAAAAATGCAATTGCTGGCTGTGAGTTCTCGATCCCAAATATTGCCAGTGTCGCAGCACTGATGGATAATTAACGCGGGGTTTGAAATAATGCGGGATTTGGATAAACGTAGCATCACGAACAAAAGATATCTGGGAACAGTGATTATCTGGAATAAAATAATAATTCGAAAGTTGTGACTACTGATAAAGTAGGGGGGGGGGGTCTGGAGCAAATTATTAGCAAATTATTTACAAAAGCCGAGCAAAAATAACGAGCAAAACTGTTTACAAAAGGCAAATTCAAGCCTGAGACTATGGATAAACAATGAATGAACATTAAATAATAAATAAAAACTATTTACAAAAGGCAAATTCAAGCCTGAGACTATGGATAAACAATGAATGAACATTAAATAATAAGTAAAAACTATTTACAAAAGGCAAATTCAAGCCTGAGACTATGGATAAACAATGAATGAACATTAAATAATAAATAAATATCCCTTCAAACAGCTGCTTGCCACAAAAGTCTGACAATAGACTGTCAGTTTATGTGCCATAGTGGAAGGTCTTGAGGATGATAGGACCTCAGCAGAAAAACATGAACATCCATGTTTACACGGGGCTCGAACCCAGGTCCCTTAGATTAGTAGTCAAGCGCACTAACCACTCGGCCACGGGATGGCCGAATAAACATTAGGCCTGATATAGACGTTATGTGTAATCCTGCGACAAAGGGCTGTGGATAAAAGGGGACTCTAGAACAAAGGATAAATTGAGGCTTGGACAAAAGATAAATACGAGACCTGGAACAGAGAATATGCAAGGTCGGAACAAAAGTTAAACGCGGGTCTTAAGACTGTGGATAAACATAGAGTCCGGAGCAAACGATAAACGTGAAGGTTGGTTGGAACAGAAGATAAATATAATGCCTGAGACAAAAGACAAACTTAGGACCTGAGACAATGGAGAAATGCGGAATCTAGAACAAAGGATAAGTGTCAGGCCTGGAGGAAAAAAGAAAAAATGCGGGACTTGTGCTATGGATAAACTGGGAATCTGGGGGAAAAACGATAAACGTGTCTCTTGTAACAAAAGATAAATATGAGGCCTAAGACAGAATATGCACAATCCTGGGGCAAAAGAAACAACACTGGACTTGGTATTAGACAAACGCAGAGTTTATACGACGAAGGATAAGCGTGAGGCTGAGACAACAAATAAATGCGGAACTTTGGACAACGGAGAAGTGGAAAGTATGAAAAGAAAGATTAGCGTGAGGCCTGGAAAAAAAGGCAAAATTTAAGCATGAGATAGATATTACGCCTACGCAGCGACAAAAAAATAAATGCGTAACTTGATACTATAAATGCGGTGTATGTGAAAAATTATAGATGTAAAACCTGGAACAAAAACTGAATAAGAGACCTGAGACAGAAGATATTCTTTGGCTGGGACAAAAGGTCAAGTTTAGGCCTGCGATTAAGGAAGAAAATAAGGTCTGGTAAAAGTATAAAAGAGATCCTGAGAAAAAGGACAAACGCTGGATTTAAAAAAGCTATACATGCGAGATATAGGAAAAAAAGGGGGATAGAGACTGATTCGGGAAAAAAGGATAAATCCAATACCTGAGACTAAAGATAAAAACAGGGCGAGACGCATGGACCTTAATACAGAAAGAATTTTGCAGATACAATTTTCATCGCAATTATTGAGAATGCACAATACATCTATCCCTCGATTTGCACAGTCAAAACATGCAACCACTTTCGATTTACACGGTGATAGACTCGATTTTACACGGTCAAGAAAATGTAACCATTTTCGTTTTACATGATTACAGATTCGGTTTTACACGGTATGGATCGAGGTTTATTTTCAACATGTATGTAGATATAATGCATACAGTATAATGAAGTAGCAGTGGTACAGCGTCGATGGAGATTATTAGATGTCTTCTCAAGGTAAAAATCAACTAAACGGTTTTACTTGATATCATTTGTTTTCATGAACAATAGTAAATTCCTATATTATTAAAATCGACATCTGTAACAAGTTTATTTATACTCTTTCGCTGATATTATATTCTTTCCATTGAAATGCAAATTGTCTCGCAACACGGTAATGAAATGAAGCCTCTTATGAATCCGCAGCGAGATCTAACCGAATTTTTCTGAATAGTGAAAACAGTGTTTTATCTCAATTTTAGCAACTTTAACTTTGTAGACTATTATATAGGCTAATACAGGTTTTTGGTAAAATGTCATATAAATGCTAATTTTATCAAAATAAAGCATTAAGTGTTGGTACAAATGCTTAATTTCTAATTTGTATTCTATTCATAAATAGCCTTTTTTCAAATTTCGTCTTCAAATTCGATAGTTTGCATTTTTTATTAACGATGCGTATTTTTAGCAGCCAAAAAGAAATGTATGAGAAATTAATCTTAACTTATCTGAATTAGTCGCTCGATGTGTTGCTATATTGTTCCGAATTCATACTTTAAAAATGTACAGATTAAAGTCTTCTGAAACGAGCTTCTCCAACCCATAAAAACTCTTTGATAAAGCCTCACTGTGTCTAGTCATGAACTTCGTGCTCTTCTACAACAGCCATCTTTTTTTCTTTTTCTCCTCTTGAAGCTCCTATCTGTAACGATGTCTGATTTAATCGGAAGTGTTGAGGGAAAACAAAGCGGCGAAAGTGTTGCAGACTGTCAAATGATACAGTGATTGGGCTGTCACATTTTCTTTGCCTTGGGCAAGGGGTAAGAGATAATGAAAGCGTAGGATACGAAAGGGAAAGAAACAGGAAAAAGACCTCAAAAGCTTACCCAGTCGAAGGAAGGTCGTAACCCTCAAAGTTAATATCATTTCCGATAGCCTTGGAGGGCCGATGGTGCAAAAGGAAAGAGCTCGTGGTGGACGAGAAGAGATTTCAGAGATTGTTGTTGCTGTTGTCGCTCCGTTATCAGGTGGAGAGAACGTTAGGAAAGGACGGATGCAACTTGATAAATGATGGAGAGGATAAAATAAAAACAGGAGGAGGAAGATGACTCGGAGCGAATTTTCTAAATGGGATGTTATTCTCGCTGCAGCTGTGATTAAGAGCCGTGATTTGGGAAAGAAACAAGTCATCTTACTTGTTTCACTTAAGGCGACTGTAAAAAAGTAAAAATCTTTTTTTGTTTAATCTCTGTTTTCGTCGAAGCAGGATCTGAGAAAATGGTTAACGTTATTTAAGTGGTTATCATCAAAGAGACAAAAAACCGAGACAGTTAATCATTAATTAAAATTTAATTTGGTCACGAAATACCGTGCTTCAACCTTGTCTCGAAATTCCATGCTTCAACTTGGTCACGAAATATAGTGCTCCAACTTGCTCACGAAATATAGTGCTCCAACTTGCTCACGAAATATAGTGCTCCAACTTGCTCACGAAATATAGTGCTCCAACTTGCTCACGAAATATAGTGCTCCAACTTGCTCACGAAATTTCGTGCTTCAACTTCGTTGCGAAAAAAATAAAAGTTTAGTGTTCGCAAATGCAATGCATTTCGTGGCTCGAGTGAACTTTCAAATAACGAGTGTTTTCATTTCCCAACAACATCAATTCAGTTTCGGGTAATAGCGTATGTTCACACTAAAATGGTAGCCAATATGCTTATCCTCCTAATGCGATACCATATGGAATATATCCAAATGGAACCAATGTAGCTTATGAAACCTATTCATTGTTCGCAGTGCTGTTAAAAATGCTTTCTGATGCCTCCTTTATAAGCGTTCATGAACACAACCATAACGAAAACTAACTAATGCATTGCAATGTTAAAACAAGTGCTGTTTGAACCTAGTACACTGATATTCTTGATTTAAGGAAATTGTACAACGTTGATAATATATCAATAAATCCTTTTTGGAATTTAACGAAAGCTTCAGAGGATATTTACCGTGAAATAACTCCTATTTATCGGCAATTAAATTTGCATTTCTCAATGCGAAAGACTCTGCAATATGCAAATTAAGCTGGCGATTAAAGCAGCTTCAGATACAAGAGCTTCTGATTTCCGGATAAGAAAAGCTTTATCGAACGTTTCGGATTACAGTTTTGTTAAAATGTAAAGGAAGAACAGTTTGGATGACTGTCAGAGGTGGAGAGCCATCGGACGGATGGCCACTCACCATTTACATTAAAAAGTTGTAATTTTTTTTTAAATTAGTGAAGAATAATTATCTCATAGAATACTACATAATGATTATTACATTAACACATAAAAAATTTAACACGTAAAAAAAATGTTGAAATATATAAATTTTTCAAACGGAACACCAAACGCCTCTGACGTAGAAGTTAAACGAGTTAACAATTTCGTCTTCCCCATACAAGTGGCTGGCTTCGCTGCGTTTTTCGTTAGATCTTGGCTTTTTCCGTCAAAGCCTAACTTACTTTCTGATGAACCCAGAGACTGTCAAAGAACTGGTAATCTGTGTGTGAGGGAAAAAAAATTCACGAACCACTTTCCTAATCAGATATTTGAAAGGACTTTGCTCATTTCTTCTTCCGTGAAGAAATTCTCTTTCGTTAAGTGGTGATGGTGTGGAGAGTGCCCGGATCCTCAAAGGACCGATTAAGCTTTTAGCTCTCTCTCTCTGTTGTTTAGGACATTTTACACAGTTCGCTCTTTGTAGTTGGAATCAGTTTTCTATCTGAGCGGTGTCTGAAGGCTTCAATCTTGTCGAAGCCTTTTGAAAGAAGAAATACGAAAAGATATTCTATTGCGATTATTCAGGTAATATCTTTATAAAACCTGCCACTGGAAAATATATCGCTATTAGCATTTTAACTCGCGTTATTTTTATGTAAGGAAATGGGTTAGGCTGGGTTATTTTTGACAGCCACTTTTGTGAAGACAGTGGTCTAAATTGCCAAGTCACAAAGACCCCAAAAACGCAGAGAAAGTGATCCACTAGACAGCTGTTAGATGGCAGATGGAAGTCTTCTGTCAAGGTCATCCTGCATGTTCTTTATCGTGCACAGAGTTCTTGTTAGCTGTCCTGCACAAGAGGCCACGGCTTAACATCCCATCGGACGGACGGTAACCCTTGCAAGCCTAACGGTACCACCTTTCTCACCGAGGGAAGGGTAAAGTTTATAAAAATAAAAATCCCCTCAAGCAGCTCCTTGCCACAGAGGTCTAATAGGAGACTGTTAGTTTAATACGCCACAGTAGAAGGTCCGTGAGGATGGCGGGACCTCAGCAGAAGGACAACACAAACATCCATGCTTTACCCGGGTTCGAACCCAGGTCCCTTTGATCACTAGCCAGGGGTGCTAACCACTCAGCCATGGGACGGAAGTTAGTGGAAATAAACCTCAACCCAGTCACAGTTGGGACTCGAACCTCAGACTACGAATTTGGAGCGCTATTTACTGAGCCACCCCCCCCCCCCCCCATCTCCCCCAATGAAATGAGAACAGCGTGGATGATGCAAAGGACTCGTTTTCCAAAGAAAAGAAATCGAATGTTTTCACTTTGTCGTCTGTCTGTAGACATTTAATTTTTTTATTATAAGAGATAAATGAAAAATTATTTTTTGGGTTGGAGAGGTATTGATGATATATTAGGATTTGCATTTTCCAAACCTCCCAATAGCTTTAATACCGCCCTCTACAGGTGTAAGAATGTGGAAAATACAATAATCATTCACGTCAGGTCGTTATTGATAACACATAACGGCAAAACATTAATGTTGAAACCCCTCTGGGAGCAAACGCTTCTGCTCTTCTCACGTTCCATCGCAAACGCTATTTTTCTTCAGGACAATGTGTGGTCACCGTGGACAGCGGCGGTCACATGGATCTGATATCCTGACAGTACCTTCTTGATGTGGAATGCTTCCTTGGCCTTCACGTTCCCTAGATCTGTCGTTCAAACGCGTTCGATGGGCTAGGAGGTATTTAGGACGTTCAGCTCTCTCAGCCTCCTTTCAGCTCTCTGCTATTATTGCTCAGCTCACAGCATAGTTGCATGAAACATGGCTTAATGTTTACCAGGATAACATTCAGTACCATTTCGACTCGCTACCACGACGTTTGACCGCTTCTATCGCTATTCGTGGAGGAATAAGAACTATGGCCTCCACGAATAGCGATAGAAGCGGTCAAACGTCGTGGTAGCAAGTCGAAATGGTACTGAATTTTCTTAAACCGCATTTTCTTAACATTGGTTATTTGATACACAATCATTTTGCATCTACATTATTATTTGCCACTCCATTTGTTTTGAATTCAAAACGAGCAATCCTTGTAGGGACAATTTCAACGACGTGCAGTGTATACCCAAGACAAAAAAGCACGACTTGTAATTTTCTTCACCGTTTTCGCGAAAAAAATATTCCGTACGCGGTTCCTAATGCTCACACAGATTAGCCAGTCTATTGCTTTCGTTAAATAAAGTATTTTTCTTCTTGTACTTGAGCATTTACTATACTGATGCCATAAATATTGATTTAACCTTAATGACTTCTTCAGCGAATGAAGAGCAATTAATTACCTATCACCTCAATTTCCCGTTATGTTAATTAAAAAACTGTCATGTTGTCAGAAGTCTGTGAAGGTGAGTGTAAATTTCTAGAGCGGTTTTAGAAAAACTGTTGCTCTTGAGTTACAGGTCGACGAAAAGAAGACAATCAAAGAAAATGCAGAGTTAATGGCAATACCTTAAATAAAATTGATGAGTTTTTTAGTAAAAGAAGCCTTTAATGTTCTAGCATAGCGTTTTTTAAACAAACCCTTTTTTAGCTCATGAATACATGAGAATTTAGAACTTCCAGTAGAAACTTATAAATAAATTATCCGTCCAACAGCTGCTTACCACAGAGGTCTGACAAGCTCGTTAATAAAGATGAGTTCGGGATCGGGCTTTATCGGGCTCAAAACAGCACAGAAGACTTCGAGCTCGGACTTCGTCGGGCTCAGACTTCCTCAGCCTCAAAACATCACAAAAGACTTCGGACTCGGACCTCGTCAGCCTCAAAACATCACAAAAGACTTCGGGCTCGGACTTCGTCTGGCTCAAAATAGCACAAAAGACTTCGGGCTCGCACTTCGTAAGGCTCAAAATAGCACAGAAGACGTCAGGTTCGCAATTCGTCAGGCTCAAAATAGCAGAAGACTTTCAGCTTGGTATTTATCAGGCTCGTTCGCCCGGAATTACTGCAGTTATATAATATGATGACTAGTTAAACCTACGATGGGCGCGAAACGTATGTCCATTGATAACTCTTCCCATCGTTGTTCATTCGTAGCTTCCCACAGCTAACGTACTACTCCAGTAACAAGTGCGTCGATAAAGTACTACTCCATTCACAAAATATGCGACAGAAACCTCACGAGAAATTTCAGACGCTTTTCGAGGGACCACTCCCTATCCACGGTAGCTAGGAACTTCATCTGTTACCCAAACAGAGCTATAACTAAGTGGGACAACCACAACAAATTTGGAGTGATCAATCTCACTCCAAACCACAGGGAAACTGACAATTTCTGCCACCGATGACGTCACACGTGTCGGCCCGTTCGTTTGCTCAGAATTACGGCTATTATATATAGAATATTTTACCTAATGTGGTAGATGGAGTTCTTTCTTCTGACTCCTGAGCATGATAGCTTCAACTATTGTGTATTTTATACAAGTTAATGTTAATACACAGTCGTATCAGAATAATATGACCACCTACCATACATATACTATGGTAGGTGGTCATATTTTTCTGGTACTACTGTATATATCAGATTATCAGGAAAAATACCTCAGCTGAAAGCAGAAACTTCTTAGATGACAAATATTTTGATTGAAAAACACGAAAGATATTATAGCTGAAATATATTTCATCTTTCAACTGAAGTAACTAACCTGGTGGTAGATTGGTTAGTGCACTTCTTTGTGGTTAAAGGGACTTGGATTCGAGCCCTGGATAAGGTATGGATGTTTCCTTTCTTGTGTGATCGTGATGAGCTCTCGCCTTCCTGTCTCACATCTTCTCTATGGCGTATTGAACTGTCACACCTCTGTGGCAAGCAGCTGCGTGAGGAGCAATTTACTCCTTTATTTCTAAACTAGCTACACGGCACCTAGGGTTTGCTGCCGGATCAATCTCACCTTTAGTCTGTATATTCTGATTTTCACTGTACTATAAATTAGTTTTGTGAGTATTTCCCCTCTCCTTCTCCTCCCCTCTAGTACAGATTCAACACAAAAAAATTGTTCGGCGTTGCTGACGTCATTGTGAGTTCTCATAGTCCGTGGTTTGTTTCTATGCAAATTGTCGAATTTTTATTTCCGTTTCCGCAGATTTTGATATCTTGTGATTCTCGAGACACTGGACTAAACGTTCTCAAATTTCGTACCCGAGTTCCCCAGTGTGACCCGTGTTGGGTTAAAGCATCAAGTCCTTACCTGCATTAGGACATCTTAAAATAATAATGTCTATGGGCGTATGGGAAATCTGACAATGGCAACAGATTTAAATATTGTTATGACTCTTATGCTCACAGTTAAGAAACAGAAAATGTTAACAATGATTTGGCAGAGATTACCGTTTTTCCTAGGAATGCTATGGTTAAAATGTTTTCTCACAGCAAATCCCCCTTTAGGAATTTCGACTTGAAATTTGGCACTACAACTCAGATCACAGCCAGAAACAATTTGTGAGATTTTAATGCATCTACCACGATTTTCAGATGAGTTATGGCTGCCCTAGACAGACACAGACAGACATGTTTTATTCTTATAGATATGCAACATTTCAAACCCAATCCATACTGAAAATGTTTCCATACGTTTAAATCATTTCATACTGAAGATTTAGCTGCTGAGGAAATCAAATCTGATATCTTTATCCTAAGACCAAAAAGAAACTAATAGTATTGCACAAAATATAATCTCTTTTGCAGGGCCGCCGAGAGAATTTATGGGCCCCTATGTAATATTATGTTCGGGGCCCCCCCTTGAAAACTTTTTATCTTTACAAATCATTAATAGCAATTATTCTGGACACAATGATGACATACAGAGGAAAAAAAGCCTGTTGCGCAGTCAGGCATGCAAAAACATAGGTCTACACAGTTTGTGTCACATAAAACGTTTTAGCATAGGATCGATATATAGCCTAACTAAGAATAATTTTTGTAAGAAAAAGTAGAGTCACTTAATCTGAGGGACCCTTATTGCTGACGGGCCCCTATGCACTAGTCCCCCTTGCCCCCCCCCCCCCCCCCTGTCGGCGGCCCTGCTCTTTTGGACCCCACTACCAGCCAATGAAAACTTATAAAGTAATATTTGTATGGGGCAAGTGAAGTTAACCATAAAGGACTGAACAAAGCTTATCTAAATCTCGCTCTTCGGCAATAATCATGCAATTTTTAAAGGCTATCGAAGGTGAAACATTAGGCAATAGTAAGCAAGCCATAACAAGTTTCTCTAAAGTTAATAAAATCATAATCGAAGATTATCTTAGAAACAGGAATCGTAGTTCAAGTATTTGTGGAACCACAGGGAAACCGACAATTTTTGCCACCGATGAAGACACACGTGTGCCCCCCTCCCCCCGCCCATCCGTTTACCCGAAATTACGGCTATTATATTGTTATGACAGATAAACTTGCTACAATGAACTGTGATGTTATGCATCGTCTTGATGCTCGCGTGGACTACAGCGTGAGAATTACATCACACCAACGAATTCGAACAAAGAAACTAACTTCGAAATAAAGAAAAAAGAATTGCATGAGTTGGAGTTTGAAAGGAAACGTAGTTAGCCTCAGTTTGTGCAAGATAAGATGGTCTAAAGAAGAAATGTTTTATGTGGTGTGTGCGCGGGAGATTAAATAAGTTATTAGTGTTGATTCTACTAGTGGACTGACAAGAAAAATAAGGACGTTTAGGACACTTAAAAGTGTGAATGAGGAGATTTTATGTTAGTCGAACGTACCGAGCTGATTTCAAGTATTCTGTAGAAAGAGTTCATCAATTGGTGCATAATTACATCTAGTTTTGTTTACAAGAATTACTAAGGTTACTCTCTTTAGATTACAGATTTGTTTACAAACATGATTGTACTGCTCATCAACTGATATAAGCCTTATTTTATGATTTAAGTGTAAATAGTAATAAGATACTAAATTATTTTGAAGATTTATTTTTATACTGATATGGAATGCGTTGGTTGACTTTAGTTTATATAAATGATTTCATCCATATTTTAGTGGAAATTTACATTGTTTAGAATTATAATTGTTATATACTGTTGCGGATCACAAAAATGGATAGCCGCTGAGCGTGAGTATTAAAAGCTATATTTCAAAACCAAATTCAATACAAGGTAAATTGTTACAAAGGAAATATGGATGAAGTATCTTATTAACAAATCAACTATTAACATGCACAAGTCATCAATCTTCCTGCGTAGAGCACACAATATCAGCTCTGTGTATTTTACTAAAATACTACCTTTTACTTGATTTACCAGGTCACCCGAAGATCTTCACTCGTAAACCTATTCTCGTCCTGTGCTAATAACTTTTCACACACTAGCCGAACAAAAAGACAGTCCGTGTAGACATTCGAAGTTAGCCATAAAAGTTCCCACTTTTATACTTCCGCGTATACACATCAAGTTACTTCTTGATACTTAACGATAAAAGATCCCACTTTTATCCTTCCGCGTATACACAACACATCAAGTTACTTCTTGATACTTACGCGCACTGTCTCAGAACAGCTCACCGTCCATTTTCGAACTCTCCGACCGTTACAACACAACAACCGTTACAATACCAAACGACCGTTAACGCTCCACTCTTCTTCTCCAAATTCTCCCAACGTTCTTATTCGTTGGCTGAAACTTTTTGCTTCCGGTTGCCAGATTCCTTCTGTCGTAACACTGCCCCCTTCCTAGGTCTTGTTCGTCCCGAACAATTCTGGATTCCAAAGTTTCTTCAGTTCTTCGATGAAACGGAGCCAAACGATCCACGTGAACCACCTTGCACTTTGTAGCTGGACGTCGACGAATGCGATATACCACGTCATTAATCCTGTTAACTATTGTATATGGACCTTCCCAAGGTTTCTGAAGTTTTGGAGATAGTCCTTTCTTTCTATGTGGACTGTATAGCCAGACAAGATCTCCTTGATTGAAAATAGTTCCATTTATTTTACTGTCATATCTTGTTTTGGTTCTGTCACTTGTTATGTCGATGTTATGTCTAACGGAGTGATGGATTTCTTCTAGTCGTTGTTGCAATTCTTGTACGTATTGTGGAGTGGACACAGGCATTGCTTCGGGCCGACCATATAAAAGGTCACAGGGAAGACGTAACTCTCTTCCAAAAATCATCATGGAAGGTGTCTGTCCAGTTGTCTCATGCACTGCTGTTCTATATGCCAGCAAAAGGAGTGGTACATGGCGATCCCAGTCACGTTGGTGGTCGTTCACAAATAATGCTAAATGCTGAGCAATTGTTCTATTGAACCTTTCAACCATACCATCCGACTGAGGGTGTAAGGGAGTTGTTCTGGTTTTCTGAATGCCTAATAGTTGACAGATGCCTTTAAACACATTGGATTCAAAATTCCGTCCTTGATCAGAGTGGAGTTGTAAAGGTACTCCATACCTACTAATGAAGTTATTAACTATCATCTCAGCCACTGTTGTTGCTTCCTGGTCTTGGATGGGATATACCTCAGGCCACTTTGTGAAATAATCCATTACCACTAATAAATATCGATTTCCATCATCAGTTCTAGGAAACGGACCCATTACATCAATGGCTATTCTTTCAAAAGGGGCACCAACGTTATACGTCTGCAGCTTACCCCGACTCCTAGTCTTAGGGCCTTTCTTTGCTGCACAGGCTTCACATTGCCTACACCATCTCTCAACGTCTGCCCTACTTTTCAACCAATGAAATCGTTCCCTGGCTTTGGCTAATGTCTTATTAACACCGAAGTGTCCTCCAGTGGCACTATCATGTACATCTTTCATCACAAGTTCCACTCGGGATCGAGGAAGGATTATCTGCCAACGGATCAGTCGTCCAGTGGGATTCTCCCATCTTCTGTATAATACTCCGTCTTCCATTTTTAAGGAGTCCCACTGTGCCCAGTAACTTTTAGTAGTTGGACTATACCTCGAGATTTGCTCCCAATTAGGTCTTACATCAGATTTTTCAATCAATTCTAATATTGGTTTTATGTCTTCATCATCTAGTTGAGCCTTCCTGATTTCAATTGGATTCCAGATGTTAGGGGTGTCACTGTTTGTTTGTGTCGATACTATTTGTCTTATGGGCATTATCTCTTTAGTTTCAAATTTCAGTTCTGCATTATAGCAATGTTTACAATTGTCAATACATGGGCGCCTGGAAAGAGCATCTGCATTCTTATGCATTTTACCACTTCGATGTTCGATGGAGAAATCGTATTCTTGTAACCGTTGTATCCACCTAGCGATTTGTCCTTCAGGGTTTTTGAAGTTTAATAACCATCTAAGTGCAGCATGATCAGTACGTATAAGGAATTTCTGGCCATAGAGATAATGATGAAAATGTTCTATTGCTTTTACTATTGCTAACAGTTCTTTGCGTGTTACACAGTAATTCCGCTCTGGTTTGGATAAAGTTTTACTAAAGTATGCAATAACTCTCTCTTGTCCGTCTTGTTCCTGTGAAAGCACAGCACCAACTCCTGTGTTACTTGCGTCAGTATCTATTACGAATTGTTTTCCAGTTTGTGGGTACGCTAGCACTGGTGCTGTGGAAAGAGTTTTCTTCAGCTGTTGAAAGGCTATATCGCATTCGGTGGTCCACATAAACCGCTGGCCCTCTTCTGTCAGACGATGTAATGGCCTTGCGATGTTGGAGAAACCTTTGACAAATCTTCTATAGTAGGTGCAAAGTCCAATAAAACTACGAAGTTGATGAACATCTTGTGGTGGAGGCCAGTCTCTTACAGCTTCTATCTTACTAGGATCAGTCTTAATCCCTGCTGTAGTGATCACATGACCAAGGTAATGAACTTCTTGCTGGAACAGTTTACACTTTGTCGGTCCCAATTTTAACTTGGCTGCCTTAAGTTTTTCAAATACTTGACGAAGATTTCTCAAATGTTCTTCAAAAGTTCTTCCAAGAACTATGATGTCGTCCAAGTAAACCAGGCAGACCTCCAAAGACAAACCTTTGAGCACTGACTCCATTAGTCGCTCAAATGTGGCAGGTGCATTACAAAGTCCAAATGGCATCACCTTAAACTGCCAAAGTCCATTCCCTGTACTGAAAGCCGTTTTCTCACGGTCTTCAGGACGTATACCAACTTGCCAATAGCCGCTCTTTAAATCTAATGTTGAGAACCATTCTGACCCAGATAAAGTGTCTAGTGTATCGTCAATCCTGGGTAAAGGAAAGGAATCTTTCTTTGTTACGTCATTTAATCTGCGATAATCTACACAAAATCGTGTAGATCCATCTTTTTTCTTGACAAGAACTACTGGTGATGTCCAGGGACTCTGTGATGGTTCTATAATGCCCTGAGCTTCCATGTCCTTTATGAGTTGTTCCGTCTCCTCTCTTTTTGCCAATGGAAGCCTTCTTGCCGGCAGATGGACTGGAGGAGAATCACCAGTGTTGATTTTATGTTCTGTCAGGTTAGTACGGCCATAATCATTTGATGTGGCAGAAAAAATGTCAGAAAATTCTTTTAATAGGTTCTCGGCCTTAACGGCTTGGTTTTCAGTTAATATTTGTCTCGTTTCTCTCCATAATTCAGTTCCTATAATTTTTATACTGCTCAACAATATTCTTACGGTTAGCATCTTTAAAACATTGTTCATCTGTAATGTTACCTCCAGTGCTGTTAGTTTTGCAAATTTCACCTATTGGTTTTGGATTCACATTTTGATATGCGTTGCCTTTCTCTTTTTCCTTTTCATTATTTTGTGTAGCCATTGCGGCTTTCATTTTACCATTTTGACTGATCATTTCATCTAATGTCCTATTTTGTGCCGCTATTTCGGCTTTCATATCAGTCATCAGCTTTATTAACTCATCCATACTTCTAGTGAAAGGCATTCAATTAAATTAATCCCACTTCTGACACCAAATGTTGCGGATCACAAAAATGGATAGCCGCTGAGCGTGAGTATTAAAAGCTATATTTCAAAACCAAATTCAATACAAGGTAAATTGTTACAAAGGAAATATGGATGAAGTATCTTATTAACAAATCAACTATTAACATGCACAAGTCATCAATCTTCCTGCGTAGAGCACACAATATCAGCTCTGTGTATTTTACTAAAATACTACCTTTTACTTGATTTACCAGGTCACCCGAAGATCTTCACTCGTAAACCTATTCTCGTCCTGTGCTAATAACTTTTCACACACTAGCCGAACAAAAAGACAGTCCGTGTAGACATTCGAAGTTAGCCATAAAAGTTCCCACTTTTATACTTCCGCGTATACACATCAAGTTACTTCTTGATACTTAACGATAAAAGATCCCACTTTTATCCTTCCGCGTATACACAACACATCAAGTTACTTCTTGATACTTACGCGCACTGTCTCAGAACAGCTCACCGTCCATTTTCGAACTCTCCGACCGTTACAACACAACAACCGTTACAATACCAAACGACCGTTAACGCTCCACTCTTCTTCTCCAAATTCTCCCAACGTTCTTATTCGTTGGCTGAAACTTTTTGCTTCCGGTTGCCAGATTCCTTCTGTCGTAACAATACTATATTTCTGAACTCATGCTCAGTTTTCATCTATTTAATTTATAACAATATGATAAGATGATACTAGATTCGCAATATACCTAAATGACTAAAACACATGAGCATATACACCCTGCACAGAGTAAACAGATGAACAGAAAGTTCTCCGTTGCCTCAGGGTGCCGGGTGCGGAGAGAGAGCTATTTTAGTTACAAAGAGAATCGTGAAGATCGCTGCTCAAAAACAATGAGTCAAGTCTACGTGTCTCCAACTCTGTGATCCGTAATATGTACTAATATGTGTTGGTCCGCTAATAAAACTGAAAATATTTGATTGGCTATTTACAAATTCTTTCTAAAATTCATTCCATAGCGAAATACAGTAAGTTGCAAAGATTTAAAAAAGTGCGTATTTATGAGATTCTACTGCATTAGAAATATATAATTTTCTTCCTACGTCTAATAATCTTTTTTTAACGTTGAAAATTTGTTATCCGGGTCCGTAGGGATATAATCACGGGATCTAACTGAGGTTTTTTAGTATACCTTCGCAGGTGCATTTCAGGAAATTGCTGTTGCTTCCATTTTATATTTTAAAAAATGCCGTTCGGCAATAAAACAACCGAACTCAATCCTCTACAAATTCGTATTTCTCCGTCTGGTTCCGATAAAGTTTCGCTATTAATACAGATACACTTGCAAATCGTTCAGGTCTTTCTCAATTCAGAACTCTTCCATTTATAAGGAGCAACTTACCGATATGAGAGATCCAAACTTCGCTCGTCGATTTAGTTTGCTATTCACATCACAGATCACTTCGATTTCTATTTCAGAATGAAAAATGTTTCATCTTCCATATATCAGCACATGTTATAGCATTATTCAGAATCTAGATAAGTCTATATATATAATACCACCTTCCTCAGCTGCTGTGGATGAATTATTCATAGCATTCAGAGAAAGCCTGTCAATCAGTCTCTGTATATTTACTGCAAGCTAGGCCATGCATAGAGAGAGGACCGTCAGAGCTCAAAGATAGTTTTTCATATAAACACATCTACTTTCTATTCCAAATCTCGGTCTACTGCTTTGAATAGATGTAAGTGTAGTAATCAATTCATTCTTTCGTGGACAGTTTTAACTTTTGTGCTCGTATGAAATTGAGAATGTAATTAATTTTGTCAGTGATATACAGGATCGAAGTAAAAGAATACCCATTTTCAAAGTGTTACATTTTATTAAATAATTAAGTAAAAGAAAAAGGCACTTGTGTGTCCGAAATGCCAAGAAACTCTCAAAGTTTCCTTGTTCTGATAGAGTGGCGTTAGTATCACATGGTAGCACTCTATCACATGTATTGTCGTAAATGTCAAATTTCCAAAACGCTGGATTCGTAGACGTTGACGGATCTTGTGGCCTGCGAGAAATTCCGATTTGACATCATTGGATATCTTTTTTAGAGGATACATTAAAAACGTCGTTTATTTCTAAAAAAACAAAATCCGAAATTCACAGCATTTAAAGTAAAGTACCATTTCCAGTTGTTGCATGTTTTACGCCAGATATGCTAAGCCGAATGTGATGGAAGATGAATATCCTGATACCAATGGCGCTCACAATGAAGTCCGTTGGACACGAAACGAAGCTTTGAGAGTTTCTTGACATTTCGTACACACAATTACTTCGGCTATTTAATTACTTCATAAAATATAACACTCTAAAATATAGGTATTCTTTTATAATGACCCTGTATATAATACGAAAAACAGAAAGGCCATAAGAAACAGGGGCAGATTTACTAGTAAGCGGACTAAACGGCTGCTTAGGGTCCCGGTTACTGAAGGGCCCTTAAATCGTTCTGTAAATTGGTTTCATAAACTGTAGAGGTCATTTCAACTTTATACCACAGGACCTTCAATATTGTTACCCTTAGGGCCCCTGGACCTAAGCCAATAGCGCTCACAATGTAGTCGGTCCTAAAATAAAATAAAAAAATCATTTATCTCCGCAAAAATTCCCCGCCCTGCCCACGGTCAGTAGGGGACATCGATGGGCTTGGAAAGGCCGCCGCCCGTCGGATGGGACGTTAAGCCGTGGCCCCTTTGCTGGAGAGCCATACCCTGTGCACGTTAAAGAACAAGCTGGATGGCCTTGACGGGAGGCTACCATCTGTCTCCTAACAGCTGTTCCAGTGGGTCCCCTCCCCCAACCTTCTCTGAGACTTCGGGGTCCATGTGACCTGGCCATTTAGCCCATGGTGTGCAAAAAAGTGCCGCTCAGAGGTAAAACACCCCAACCCTAAAAAAATCCACAATGAAGTCCGTCCTAAATCATAAATCCCCAACTGAATAGAAAATGAAAAAAAAATTCTCAACATTCTTCAAAGTTCCAGTTCTGCTAGTTCAAGTTACGTAGATATTCGGAATTTATGAAAGACTACTAGAAAGTGTTACCTCTTCTAACTGTTCCGTTTCTGCAGTCGTTTAGAAACTAAATTCTCTTCCTAGCTGAAAATCATTTAGCAAATAATTCAGGAAGCCGGAGCCAGTTAAAGTATACCGTTTGTTAAAATCACATAAATTTTACAAAATTCTTCATAGTAACAGTCTCGTTTTCTTACAGTAAAATTTGATTTTTGCTTTCTAATATTTCTCAGTGAAATATGATGTATGCATAATGTATTCACCATCATCTCAAACACCAATTTCTTTTCCTTTGAAGAAAACTATTTGCTAGATTAATACAAATATCCCTTAAGCAGAGATATCCACAGGATTTTATCCAGGGGAGAGAGGCAAGAACAAAAATAAAAGGATGAATTTTATCTAGGGAAAGTAGGGGAAAAATAATAAACTAAAAAGGATAACAATTCAGAAAAATTAATTTTCTAATTTATGTGATTTTGTAATTTATTCTTTATGCAATAATAAAGATAGTATCATTTCAGGGATCTTGACATCGGCTTTAAAAAAAGTATTTTGTGTAATATTAAATTAAATTTCAAAGTTACTGATCGCAATATTTAACTTTATTTCAAAACATGATTCTTCCAATTTCTTCAAAAACATTGCTTTAAACTTATTTTTCCATTAACACCTCAGAAACAATTTATGTTGGGACAAGGTTGGATTTCTAAATTGTAAAAATGATCAATTTTAAAAGTTTGTGCGATTCTATGAAATTTTATAGGTTATGGCATCGTTTTAACCTTTTTTAGCAGAAGTAATTGCAGAGTTAATTGTAGCACAAATTTCACCAAACATATTTTTTATCACTATAACATTGCTACAATGTGGAATACAGATGCAGGATGCTTTACGAAACTTATTTTCGTTTTGTCTAGGGATGGCTTGCAGTTTTGAAACTTTTTTACTATCAACGTAATAATTTCCATGCTTCCATGATGCTGAACTTCTTCTGCGGGGCATAGCAGAAAACGGCATCAAATGATTACGAATATTCGAATCAATAGAATCTTTGAAGTCGAATCATGGAAGACCTTGCATTTGAAATTTTGAAAACCTTATCAAGTATACCTTCTTTGATATTTTCACCAATCAATATACACAAACTTTCTTTGGACATAAACATCGAACTGAACTTCATCATCAAAAACTTATCACTGGAGTTACTAACTCTAAAGAAAAAGAAAAACTCTTTCTTTGTCGCAGCATTTCCACCACAACGGCACCGAATTCGCAGCAATGAGAGAAATTTCATCAATTACCTTCTAATTCTGTTACGGTGGCATCACGTTATTCTGCGTCCACCTATATATGTCATTAGAACTATCTCCTAGTGCGTTCTAGCTCGCTTCTAAGCCTCTTCGACAAATTTGGTATCTGCGACCATTTCGCTTTCAACTACAAGATATTTTCCAGAAGAAAATATTATTCAATAGCACTTATTTATGTATATTGTACATAGATAATGAATTATGGTAACCTTTGTGTACGTCACTGCCCAACACAAAAATGTATAGAATATATAGAATAGCAGCAAGATTCTACCGGCGTTAGCTAGGCCTCGCTATTATCATTCAGAATAGCAAGCTCAGAGTGGAAGCGCGCAGACATTCACTATCCACGGTAGACACTCGGGTGATGTAATCGGTGGCAGAAGTTTTCGGCTCCCCGTAATTCCGCACGTTCTCGACTGGTCGGTCCCGAATTTGGTGTGATGTCCCCATTTAGTTCTTTCTACGATTCAGATCGAGTTCCCAGCTGCAGCGGATCGGGGTTGAACCTCAGTATCCAAACTCTCTGGGGGTGCTACCGTCGCATATCTTATGAATGCAACAGTACGTTATCGATGCGCAGAGTTATGAATGGACAGAACGTTTCATGGGAGAGCTTAATTTTAACACAGCATTAATTAACACTGCACTATGTTACGGTGAGACGAAACTAGACGAAATTTGTTGGTCCTAGCTCTGATCGTCTAGGGGGAGGTGTCGAACAAACAGACATGCAAACTCTCCATTTTATATATACATATTTATTCGCGACGGTATCCAAGAACTTAGCCCTTTATAATGGTCGACTGTTTATATATGGTTATATATGGTCGACTGTTTATATATGGTTATATATGGTCGACTGTTTATACATGGTTATATATGGTCGACTGTTTACCGATCATTTTTTTTTTCAGAAAAATTTATTCTCTTGTAAAATTCTCTTTTAAGGGGGGAAGGATTGATTATTTCCTAGCAGAGCCACCTCGATACAAGAGGCCTAGACAGCCATCGAACAAAGGAGTGAAATTAAGGTTGTTTTCTGCTCATGTCCTGCCGTCCTCACAGACTTTCTACTATGGCGTATAAACTGACAGGCTCCTGTCAGACCTCTGTGGCAAGCAGCTGCTTGAGGAGTAATTTTTTTAAGTTTTAAGTAATTTAATTTGTCTAAAATTTGTATCGATCTATTTCATTTAGAATAGATTTACTTACTACGAGTATAGTAAAATGTTGTTGAATATTTTATAATTAAATACTAAAATCTAAAAATAACTAACTACCAGAAGGATTTTAAGAGCAAAGATTTAGTTAAGAGCATCTATATAATTAAATATTTCTTCTTCTGGCTAGTGCAATATCCGAGCCGTAATGGTGTATCTAGGTAGCCTTCTCCCTAGTCTTTTCTGGCTACATCTGCGGAATGAAATCGCAAGTCCTGAAAGCACCTAACACGTAGCATACATAGGCGTCGGCAGAAATGTTTCCAGGGAGTGGGCGAAATAGCTTCAGGGTGGCAAAAATGTTTTTCGGGGGTAGGACAAATCAATATTTCAAGATAGAAATAGTTAGTCGAACTACTCATTAATTAACGCAATTTCGAATAAGCGTATATATAATATATTAATATTCGCAATATATAAATAATCATGCATATATATTAATATAATACATCTAAGAATGTCCAAACAGAAAAGAAAACCCAATTTTTGAAAATGAATATATTTTTGTTCTTCGTATTAAACAAATAAATGATATGCTTCCTAAGTCAAATTAAAGCATTAAAAATATGAGATTTTGTGCCATGATTGCATGTCATTAAATAAATGAAGATTGCGTGTCATTAAATAAAAAAATAACATTAATTTTTGGTACATCTGTATTTGTTCGTCATAAAATGTTTCTATCAATTTTTCTACGAGGGAGGCAAAGGCCCTCTTCCATTCCCTACATATGCTCATGGTAGCATTTAATCGACTAACAGTATATATATATATTTTTATAGCAATTAACGTTAGCAAAACTAAGTAAAATTTTGTGCGACCAAATTTCTTTAAACACGCAAAACACTCTAGTTTCCAGGTTTCTGATGTTAAAAACAAACTACCAGACAGTTAAATCTGAATCGGTGAAGCTGTTTAAGGAAAAAGAGGTAACGTGCACAGAAAACGGCAAAGCAAAAGATTGAATTAATATTTATGAAACGAAAACAGAATTTAGGTCCGACATCTATTTCATTGATCACGAAAAACTTTATGGTTTCGCTTTGCCCACTCTGTATGTCCCAGTCTGCGACACGAAAACAGGAGCCACGTGATCGCTGATGTGCCCTTTCCATTAGCGTGATTAAGGTACATTCGGAAGCTGTCGCCTGGAGAAGGATTAGGAGCTGGAATGGGAAGCAGGCACTTCGTCTCCGATGGGGTCAGTTCTCTTACGAAGTCGTACGTCTTTACTCTTTTCCTGAGGTGAACTTTTAAATCCTCCGTGTTCCTCGATCATGCTGCACTAATGATTCATTAAGTGACCTAAAAGAAAAACGCTTAACTAGTAATAGTAATGTACGGCATTTTATCATGTAAATGCTCCATCAGAACAAAAGTTTTCAAAAGACTTGAGAATAAAATCAAACGTTTTATTGCACACTTAAATATCTGAGGATCAGTTGTTTTTATCTGCTAGCTGTGTTTTTTATTGCACACAATGGACTATATGATTAAGTCACAAAGGCTCAAGATTTCCGAGAGGGTAGGAGGGAAAGGGATCCCACTGGACAGCTGTTAAGGGACATATGCAAGCCTCCCATCAAGGCCATCCAGTTTGTCTCAAAGTGCCCAGGATGTGGGTCTCTTGCACACGGAACACGGCTTTAAGTTCAACCTGAAGAACAGCTGCCTTTCCAATCCATCGGTGCTCCCTTTTTCACCCAGGGCACAATAGGAATTAACGGTGATAAATTTCATTGCAGGCAGAGATGGGACTCGAACCTGGGAACTGTCGATTACTAGCCTGGAGCGCTACTGACTGAGCCACCCCTCGTCCCCTTACCTAAGGAGTAGTAATACGAACCAAACAATAATAAACATTTCCGTTTGTACAAAAAAGGTCGTTTTCGATTGGATTTATCTGTTTCACTTTTGAGAGATACTTTTCTAATCTCCGAAGGCTGAACAGCCAGGTCACAAGGACCTAAAAGGGTTGCATCTGGATACGAGAAGGAAATCCTTTAGACAGATTTTAGGAGACAGAACAATGCTTCCCGTTAAAGCCATTAAATATGTTCTTTAACTAGAATAAGGCATGGCGCTCCTGCACATGAGACCATGGACCATTCGACAGGCGGTGACATTATACAAGTCCACACTGGCCCCATTATCATTGAGGACAGAATGTGAGTTAGCAGAGAAAATCTCAATGCAAATTAAAACGTTATGGGAATGCATTAACACTTTATACAAAAAAAATCTTATTTTGATCTGGTTGAATATGTTGTTCCTCTGTTTATCACCCAAATCTATGCCCAAAGAACTAAATGTTTTTAACGTGAAAAAAATGATCCCCCTTTGATGTTCTACTCTGTTTAGATACGCTGTTGTGATGCGCTTTGAAAATTGTCCCCACTTTGATGCTCTTCTCTGTTTAGATACGCTGTTGTGATGCGCTTTGAAAATTGTCCCCACTTTGATGCTCTACTCTGTTTAGATACGCTGTTGTGACGATGCATGTTACACTAGTTGTACGTACGGTGTACCAAAAATAATGCCTGTTAGGTAATAAAGTTTTATTATAATGAATAGAAGATTCCAGTTACACATACATGCATATTAATTGTTTCTTTACACAAAACTACCCTTGAAAACAATCTCCGGCACGTATGATGCATTTGCACCATCGCTGAACTAAAATCCTCTGTGGAAAAATTGAGTTTCTGATCCATGTCTTCAAGGCGACTTTGGTATCCTCCCCCTTCAATGGTTTTTTTCTCCTTTTGAACACTTTTTCACTCAACTTCGCACATTTCCGATGTATATTATCTGCTCACCGTGCACCTTGGCTATCCCAGCATGAATGTCGAAAGCGCTGCAACCCTCCTTCGCCAAGAATTCTATGACAGCTCCTTATTTTGTTTTATATCCACTCTTCATCAGCACTGATCTGCTGAAAAGATGACGCGAAAGACATTAGAAGGTGCAATTTACATATTTTACGATGTACATAAACACACAGCTATTGCTATGCGTATTACAGGCCTTATTTTCGGTACGATTCTCATATATCAAACTCAGATGATTAATGGGACACTTAATATGCTATTATTTATCAGACAAAGTGGCAACAACATTTGTGATCTGATTAATCACATAAACTTTTATGCACAATAGCCGAAACTTCTTGATGAATTCTAGCTTCTCAGCGATGCATTAGATATCGGGAAAAGGATATAGAAGTGTTACTACTGGTGTAAAAGTTTTCAGTAGATTCCAATCGCGCCTGTAGCTTTAACATTATGCTTTCCACTCTAAGTATCTACACTGCTCAAAGTGAAAATCGCAACACCGCGAAGGAAGTGTTATGTACGCTCAAAACTGACAGTATGGAAGCTATGAGGGTAGATGTGCAAATGATCAGAAAGCGGAACGTGACAACGCAAGATACGTGCATTTATTGCTGATTCATCAGTACATAGTAGACCCACTTCTGGCGGTTATACAAGCCTGTAGGCATCTTGACATTTCATCACTCAGATGGTTAACGGTGTCCTGAGGTACTGCGTTCCAAACAGCATCCAATTTTGCCTTGCCAGAGAAAGCTGGCGAAGAGAGCGACTCGTAAAATCCCCCACATGCGCAATTGCGACAAGTTCGAGGAGCTTAGTGGCTATGGAAGAATGTCCACACCTTGGAGACTGTCCATCGTTGCACGTACAGTGTGTGGAGTAGCGTTGTCCTGCTTCAGAATCAACCCAGTCATAGCGGTAAGGAAGGGTCGTGCCACAGGATTAATGATGTCATCGATGTAATGTCTCGCAGTTAGCATGCCAGAAACCTGGAGCAGAGGTGTCTGGCCACCATATGTGATGCCACCCCATACCATTCTACCGAGGTGGAGACTCATATGACAACTAATGGAATAGGCTTCCTCATATCATTGTCGATGCCGACGCCATGGAGAAAAACAGCCATCTTACATGCTGAAGTAGAATCGGGACTTGTCTGTGAACTACTCGCTCCTCGATTCTGTAGTCCAATGTTGCTTCACTCGACACCAGTGGAGACGGCGTAACCAGTGATGTCGCTGCAATGGCAGATGATGGACTGGACTTCTCGCCCTCATTCCTGCGTCATGCAAACGTTACCTAATGGTTTGTGTGGGGACCACGGTACTTGTAACAGTCGGCAAATCACTCTGCAGCACAGTCGCTGTAGTGAAAAAGTCGCGAATGACCCTCCTGCAGATTTTTGGGTTGGGTTGTTTTACCTCTGAGCTGCACTTTTTTGCACACCATGGGCTAAATGGCCAGGTCACATGGACCCCGAAGACTCAGAGAAGGTTGGGGGAGGGGACCCACTAGAACAGCTGTTGGGAGACAGATGGTAGCCTCCCGTCAAGGCCATCCAGCGTGTTCTTTAACGTGCACAGGGTATGGCTCTCCCGCACACGGGGCCAGGGCTTAACGTCCCATCCGACGGACGGAGGCCTTTCCAAGCCCATCGATGTCCCTACTGACCGTGGGCAGGACAGGGAGTTTTGTGGAGAAAAGTCTCAACGTTGACCCAGCTCGAACCTGGGAAATACAGATTACGAGCCTGGCGCGCTACCGACTGAGCCCCCCCCCCCCGCCCCTTCCTCCTGCAGAGCATGCGATCTTCATATCTTGTGGTGCAGCCTACCTATCCTTTATATCATTTGCTACTCCATAATGTTGCGTAAGACACACCGTTGCACTGTGCTCACATCGCGTGCGGTGATCTCTTGAAGGCTCAATCCGAGCTTTCTCATATCGACGATTTGCCCTCTTTCAGTAGGCGTCAATTGCTCATAAGAGTCTCGCCAGTGTCTCCAAGGCATGTTCCGAACATTTTTGCAACATGCACTCCAACCTCACTGTCGATCGTTCTATGATACGAGCTCGTGGGCACCCGGTATTCATTCGCGCCTCAGTTGGGTGTCAAGTGTCCATTCTCTGCGGAACTTTGATCATTTGCGTATCTCCGATGGCCGATTGCCTCCTGCGATTTACATATCTGTACTTCGATTCCTTCTTGGTGTTGCGATTTCCACTTTGAGTAGTATAAGGTCTTATATTAGTGTTTAAAAAGCTTATACCAAGCTAAGACTGTATAGAAAATATAGTGGCACACCCAAGGGGAGGGGTATAGTGTTATAATCGCATATATAAGAGAGTTCCCTAAAATCAGAAACCCATCATTGGATTGAAATATGTCACTCTTCCTTGCTCCGATTAGAATTTTCTAAGTGTGCCACTATTAATATAAGATCTGTATGCAACTAGAAATGGATTGTGGCTCCAATTTTACAGCCCGAACTAATTCGATAATTATTGAACTACTGAGTTCGATTTGAGGAAAAAATAAAAATAAAAATAAATAAATAAATACCCTCTTAAGCATCTGCTTGCCACAGAGGTCTGACAGGAGCCTGTCAGTTTATATGCCATAGTAGATCTGTGAGGATGGCAGGATCTCATCAGAAAAATAACACAAACATCCATGCCTTACCCAGGGTTCGAATCCAGGTCCCATAGATCAGCAGCCAAGCGCGCTAAACACTCGACATTTAACAAAAAATATATTGACAAAATAATAATAAAAGTTAGTTTAAAATATATAAATTTTCCAAATTATTCAAAATATGGATTGATGAAATTATTGGCATTGAAATAATCCTTAAGGAAAATGATTAAGTTATTGTATATTTGCTGTTATATATAAATGTAATGAATATTCTTTATGAATCAAGAGTCATTATAAATTGTGAAATTTAGTTCTCACTTAAATATAAATAAATTTTAATCAATTTATATTTTCATAAAATTGCAATTCCACAGGCGAGTATGATATTTCATATGGTTATATTCCATTAAATAAGGTTGATATTCCAAATATTATTTGTAATAACAAATAAATGATTAAGAATATCATCTATTTTATTACTTAACAAATGTATAATTAAACATACAGGGCCGTGCCGTGCTATGATGCAGAGAGGCGGCCGCATCAGGCGGCACCGTAAGGGGGCGGCATAAGCAGCGAAATCAAAATACAATTTGAACCATTCAATAATTAAAAATCTTTACGCAACGCTTTTCTATATTGGTCTCAGGGGTGGGCAAATAGCGGCCCGCTAAGAGTTTTTTGTGGCCCGCCAAGACAGTCAGAAAAATCCGCCTTGAACCGAGATTTCCTTCCCGTGCGCGTTTTCGTCTCGTATTTTCCACTAGGACGGCCACGTCAATACGCATGCGCAGTGTAGATACGAAAACAATTGCCCACCCCTGGTCTATATTATTCCGATATTGATGTATACGATTTATGATTTATCGTACGCCTCTCCTAAGCGCTTTCGGTACCCTTTGACCTCGGTTTCTGGTGCAGGTGCATCGTTGGCGAGCGCTCGCCGAAAAACTTTTGATCTGACAGCGCGAAGCTATTATTTTTGTTTGTAATATACCGCGCGGCCGCTCCTAAAAGCTGAGGCGGCAATTATCACAAATGACAATTGCACGTGTTACGTGTTGATAGTTCTGCTTTGAGCTTACAATTATTGACAATATTTGATTTTAATGTTAGTTTGTCATGAGTAGTGGCAAGTGGCTGTGCTGTATTGAAATCAGTAAATCAGATGTATACTATATCTGTATCAGTACAATATTTGTACATTTATACTAATTCAGTTTTTGTGTTTAAAAAGTAGATCAGGTAAGAGAATTATTGTTTTTTTACAGCAATTGTAGTTACTTATTATCATTGAAAATGATTATGTTATGACAATAGGGACTCGAATTAAAAGGTAGCATTTTCATGGACTGGGTATATCTCAGGTGCGGAACGTGTGATAGATAGAGAGTTATTTAAGTAATATTGGGCTACTTTTGCGTTCTGTGTGTGATAGAGAGAGTGTGAGCCTCTGTGTGATAGATAGAGAGTTATTTAGGTAATATTGGGCTACTTTTGCGTTCTGTGTGTGATAGAGAGAGTGTGAGCCTCTGTGTGATAGATAGAGAGTTATTTAGGTAATATTGGGCTACTTTTGCGTTCTGTGTGTGATAGAGAGTGTGTGTGCCTCTGTGTGATACAGAGAGTTATTTAGGTAATATTGGGCTACTTTTGCGTTCTGTGTGTGATAGAGAGAGAGTTGCTTAGGAAATATTTGCATTTACCTACTTTTGCGTTCGTTATTTATTGCTCTATTTTTACAAATTCATATACTTTGAAGAGGAGACAATACAATAACAAGTTAAAGATAGGCATATGTCAAAACGGCTGCTAGCTGTCAATTTGACAGATATTCGTTATCTATTTATTATGTTCTGTTACCTACAAATCTTACTAGCTCTGCAACTCATTTCTATTGTTTTTTTATCTAATCTATTTTAATAGCATGATAATTGCATCTTTGCGAAGGACTGTGTATTTTTATTTAATATTTTTATTACAGTATGGAACAGAAAAGGAAAAAATTGTCTGGAAGTCAATATAAAAAGAAACGCTTAAAGAAAGAGGAACAAGGAAGAAAGCTAAGTTATGTTATGAAGGAATTCTTAGTACAAAAGTACTGTTTAGATGAGCCGTCCACATCAACAGCGACTGCTTTGGATTTGGCAAATAAAAACTCAGTGCCGCCCCAATCACTTCCAGAAGAAGTTGTTGAAGAGAGCCAAAAAATAACACCATCAGAAGATCATCAAGAGCCGGGCAGCAGTAGCAGCCAGCAGATATTAAGCGAAATTCCTTCTGATCCTGCATTATGGAATGCTTTCTGCATGTCATCTGAAACTCGTCAAATACTGGTTGAGAGGGGTCCACATCAAATTAAAGAATTCGAGTTTCTTATTAATAAAGAAAAGCGTAGATTTTCGCCCTCGCATTATTTGAAAGTGTTGAGCAATAGTGAAGTCGTCGAGAGAAGTTGGTTGATTTACTCTGTTACAAATGATGCCGTTTTTTGCTTTTGTTGTATATTATTTGATAATTCGTCTGCTATTAATGACTGGCCCAAAAAAGGTTATTCTGACTGGGGAAATCTTATAAGAGCCCTCACAATGCACGAAAAGTCTGTAAATCACAGAAATGCTTTTAGAGCATGGAAAGAATTGGACATTCGATTAAAGCAGGAAAAAACTATTGAAGCTGAATATCAACGAATTATGGATATGGAAATTCAGCATTGGAGAGGAGTTCTAAAAAGAATTATGTCAATAATTAGACTATTGGCCTCACAATGCTTAGCTTTTCGTGGAACAACTGAACATTTGTTTCAGCCTAATAACGGAAACTTCCTAAAGTTGGTAGAATTGCTTTCTGAGTTTGATCCAGTTATGGAAGAACATATCAGGAGAGTTCAACGCGAGTCTGATAAATGGTCTGTGACTTATCTTAGCAATAATATACAGGATGAATTGATAAATTTGATGGGAAATGTAATTTTAAGCAAAATTGTCGAAATAACAAAAATCGCTAAATATTTTTCGATAATCGCCGATTGTACCCCAGACGTAAGTCATATTGAACAGCTCTCGTTAACAATAAGAGTTGTCGCTTTAAACTCCATTCAAAATAAATATGAAATTGAAGAATTCTTTATTGGTTTTTTTGAAGCTAGTGATTCAACCGGAGAGGGTTTGACAGAACTTATTCTGACACATTTGAAAAAGTTAGGTTTTGAGTTAAAGTGGCTTAGAGGACAAGGCTATGACAACGGAGCTAATATGAAAGGAGTAAGAAAAGGTGTACAAAATAGAATACTTGAAAAATATCCAAGGGCGTTTTATGTGCCCTGCGCATGTCATTCTTTAAACCTAGTTGTGAATGATGCAGCGTCTTCTTCTACAGAAACAACAACTTTTTTTTCTATTGTACAAGAACTTTACACTTTTTTTTCTGGTTCTACAAAGCGTTGGGAAGTGCTAAAAAAATATGTTTCACAATTAACTCTAAAACCATTGAATGCTACTAGGTGGTCAAGCACAGTAGATGCGTTAAAACCTTTACGATTTCAACTTTGCGAAATCTATGATGCATTATTCCAAATAATAGAAGACATCAACAGAGATGCAGAAACTAAAGTTAAAGCAAGAGGGTTAGCAAAAAATATTAAAAATTACAAGTTTATATGCGGTGTAATTCTTTGGTATGATATTTTATTTGAAATAAATTCAGTCTCGAAGCTATTGCAATCTGTAATTATAAATTTGTCAGATTGTGTAAGGATGTTATCCGAAACCATACAAAAGTGAAAAGTTATAGACAATCTGGATATGATCAGATGAAAATTGCTGCTAATGAGATTGCAGAGAATCTTGAATGCAGTACAGAATTTCCTGCCGAAACTGAAGTTAGAGCCAGAAGGAAAAAGCGTCAATTTGACTATGAAGAAGCTGTCGATCAACCCTTAACAGAGGAAAATAAATTTAAAATAAACTTTTTCAATTATATTCTGGACATTACCCTTAATTCTCTGAATGAACGATTCACGCTTATGGAAACCCATAGCAAAAATTTTCAGTTTTTATCTGACATTTTAAAACTCAAGGATATAGATGACAAAACGCTAGAAAATTATTGTACCAGTCTCCAATCAATACTTTCGGTTGAAAATGAAACAGATATAAATGCAAATGATCTTCAAGAAGAATTACGTGATGTATCCCGAATGCTACCATATTCTATGAAACCTTTGGATGTTTTAAATTATTTGTGCCAAAATAACTTAATTACTTTGTATCCGAATACTGTTGTAGCTCTGAGAATTTTATTAACACTCCCTGTCTCTGTAGCTAGTGGGGAAAGAAGTTTTTCCAAATTAAAATTAATAAAACACTACTTAAGAAGTTCAATAAGCCAAACAAAGCTTAGAAATCTGTCATTAATTTCTATTGAATCTACATTGGTTGCCACTGTAGACTACACATCCCTAATTAACGAATTTGCTAAAGTTAAAGTTAGAAGGGTAAAACTGTAGTTGATAGTTGATATCATTATTTTAGAGTAGTTTATATTTTCAAATTAAAAATAGTATCTTACATTTTGTGCAGTTTTTTTTTAAATCACAATCGAAGGTTATTTTAAAGAAAAAACATTTAAGGGGCGGCATTTCGAAGATTTGCATCATAATGAGAAAATCTACCGCACGGCCCTGTAAACATATATTGTATTATAAATATATTAATAAATATATTACATAAATTGTATTGTATTATAAAATTTGTACAGCAGAAACAAATTAATAATTTTTGTTGTGTGAACTCAAATTGCACAAAATGTAAATTGTACGAAATACAAAATGGAATAATGAATTGAATTGAATTAAAATTGAAAATTCTAACACATTGTAAAATATATACACAGGAATGTATATTGCTAAAAGGGCCGGAGATGACTCGTTGGTAGGACGCCAGACTCGTAATCTGCACTTCACAGGGGCCAGCTTTGAGATTTATATCCGTAAAACTTCCCGCCTTGCCCTCGGTCAGTAGGGGACACCGATGAGATTAGAAAGGACGCCGCCATTGGATGGGACTTTTGGCCTTGAGAATGCGGCGGGAGAGACATCCCCTGTGCTCGTTAAAGAACATGCTGGATGGCCTTGACAAGAGACTACCATCTGTCTCCTAACAGCTGTCCAGTTGGTTCCCTCCCTAAAATCTTCTCTGAGCACTCACGGTTTTTGTGATATGGATATTTAGTCCATTGTGTGGGGAAAAAATTCTCTCAGAGGTAAAACAATCCAACCCACAAGCATGTCGCTAAACAATTTTTTAAAATATTTCTATTATAGACTATTAAAAAAGTTAAAATAATTTTTTACTAATTTAAATCTATATAATATTAAAGTCCAATGTAATTTAAAACAAAAAATATTAGAAATAATTTTTGGAATCTGAAAATTTTGAGTAGCTTCATTATAAACGCTTAAGAGCGATTCCTTAATGAAAATAGAAAATACCTGAAAAAAATTACTCAAATGGTGAATGATACATATTTAAAATCTAACTTCTAAACAATGATTAAATGTTTGAAATCATAATCAAAAGAAATCATTTATTTAACTTTACTTTTTTTTTCCCACAATTATAGATATAAAATCGAAAATTTAAATTTTGACAGCCCACACCCTCTGCAAGTCTAAATTCGTCTGTTCCATTCTAAATACGAGCTGAGACAAAACACGAACCCATCTCTAATGTATATATACCAAAACAAGATATATAATGTAAGTCAAAAACCTATGTAGCAAACTATTTCAAGGTATTCTGCTCCCTAGGCATAAAGTATGCATTGCTTACACGTGTCAAGTAAAAATGAGCATATATTAATATTTAATATATGTAACATAAGCTAAAATTCAAACAACGTTGGAATTAATGCGAAACTTTCTTTGACAGAAAAAGTTTTTTAGTTCCTTCACAGGCTATTGTTCTACGAATCAACATCACCATAGGACGTTGTGACACAATTTTTTTTTCAGTGAGAATATATATATATACAGTGTAAATGTACTACCATCCGTTGCAATTTTAAAAAAATGCTTTAAATATATTAAAATATATATTTTATATATCTTGTAATGCAGAAAAGCATATGGACTTCCAAGTTGCGACATGAGCCTTCGTGCATTAAATAAGGATGAAATATAGCAAATACAATATGTATCTCTATCTATGCAGTTATGAGAATACAAGAAAAAGTGTCCTTTTCATTTACTTTTTCGTTCAAACTTGGAGCTCTCTCTTATATTTGCAAATGTAAGTAAAATTAAGAAGAGATGGCCGTGTAATGCGAAACGAAATTTTCTGGTGACAATTAAAAAGAAGAAGTTGTTTGTGGCAGCCAGAACTTGCTCCATTATAAAAGTTTTCCAGTCGTATAATGAATCCAGTTGAATTTTAAACGTTCTTTAACGAAGTAGTTTTGATCCATGGGGTAATACCAATAAGTGGAGATTTTATGTTACTGGCTAACTCTAAGCAACAGTATTTTAAACTCTCAATTATCCAGCATGAATAGAGATTGGAGTGTGCCGTTTAGATAGAGAGTTACCTTCGAGCAAGCAGTTAATGAATAATGGTAAATAATAAAGATCATGGATAAGTATTCATCAAATGAAGCATCTAAATATCATTAGAGTACTTCATGTTGAAACCACTAGGGTAGTAATACTGTTAACTTAAATTGTAGATTATTTATAGCAACCTGCGCAACACTAACGTTGTCCATACTTATTCTAAAATTACATTATTTACTGCACATATTTGGATAACATAGTAAGCAGTACAGTTTACTATTAAGTAGCAAAATGGTTACTGCTTTTTGAGATGCCGAATGGGCAGAGAATATGTCGTTATACAAGAGGTGGTTTGTAATGAAGACTTTGGAAATATATCGTCAGACAGTGCATGCCGCTAAATAGAGTGCCGGATAATCGACAGTTTGCTGTATATAAACTATATTCAGAACTAACTCGGAAAACCGAAGAGAGAGGTAGAAAGTTATTTTTTGAGAGGCCTCCTGCGATTCAAATTTTTTCTCTTACATGTACAATAATTATCTTTCCATTGGCTAGTAGAAAATCATAGAGTAATAAAGAAATTTACTTTTTTTCTCACTATGGCAATATTCACTATTTTTTCTGAAATTATTTTTTAAATTTATATCCCTCTTAGGACAAAGAATTTTCAGAGAATATATACCTCTCTAAACAAAACTTCCTAGTAAAGCCATGCAGACGGTTCGGCAATATTGAGCCAGCCGAGACTAAACTAATGAAAGAGATATTAGCGTGTTTAGAACTGCAATGGAAAGCGATGTGAATTCATATCACCGATAAAGCTGAATGTATTCGTTCTGATCTATGTTCCCTTTCTGACGATTCTATGGTGTATTTTACAGACAGGTTGCTGCCATTTCTCTGTGACAAATGGGTGCATGGTGAGAATTTTATTTTGTATAAATTGTTCCTGCGAATTACAGATATTTATTGAATTTTAAACTATATAGGACTTAATAAATGAAAAAAATTGTATTTAATAATTCAAAATGATTTTTTAACTAAAATTTGCTTTGTTGAAAGGATGTGGATGAGTTGCTTACACCTCATAGCGACTTTTTGGTCACATAAAGGACAAACAAAGACTTTAAGTAATTTGTTGAAAAATACGTGTGAAAACATTCCGATTATTAACATTCTCAAAGGAACTGCCCAAGGTCTCCGTCCCACCTACCGTCACATCCAGTTCTAGAACTATGTATGTAGTTGTGTAGAAATAAACAAGATGTACTTATGTTCGGTGGATCACTAGAAACAGAACTGAAAACTCATTAATAACTGTTACTGGTCATGACACCGTTTCTGCGAGAATAAAGAAGTTTATGTCTACCAAAGACAATGTCAATGACCTAGTTCTCATAAATAAAGTCACTATTTGCTGATTCAGAATCTGGTAGTTGTTGATTGCTTGCAGAACTGATTCCCAACCAAGCAAAAGAGGTGTCGTAAGCCGTAGCTTATGATCCCCATGTTGCACATTACAGAAGAATTTCTAGGTACTTAACTAAACGATTTCGCCAATTCATGGTACTCATTAAAAACGCATATTTCTGTTTCTTAACAAAAAATATTTTCTTGATTACTTAAAAATACTGTTACGATAGATAAATGTGCCACAATGAACCGTGATGTGATGTTTCATCTTCATGCTCGCGTGAACTATAGCGTGAGATTTTCGTCGCCAACTACTTCGCACGAACTTAAAAATAAGGAATAAGTTGTTGCAATTAAGAGGAATTGGAGTGTGAAGAAAAACGTAGTTTTAGTCTGTGCACTATAGTATAAAGAAGTGTTTTTATTTGATGAGTTCGCATAATCTAAATCAGAAATTTTAGTATCTCCAGACCATTTAAGGCCAAAATCTTTCCCTTGCAATGAATTTCGCATAACGTAATCAATAACAAAACTAAAGAGAAAAGGAGACAAAATGCACCCCTATCGAACACCTGAAGCAATACTAAACTAATTGCTGCAACATTTACCAACTCTTACACAAGACTCATTGCTATTATAGAGAGCTTTCCTTATGTTAACCCGCCCTGCCCACGGTCAGTAGGGGACACCGATGGTCTTGGAAAGGCCGCCGTCCGTCGGAAGGGACGTTAAGCCGTGGCCCCGTGTGCGGGAGAGCCATACCCTGTGCACGTTAAAGAACACGCTGGATGGCCTTGACGGGGGGCTACCATCTGTCTCCCAACAGCTGTTCCAGTGGGTCCCCTCCCCCAACCTTCTCTGAGCCTTCGGGGTTCTTGTGACCTGGCCATTTAGCCCATTGTGTGCAAAAAGTGCCGCTCAGAGGTAAAACAACCCAACCCAACCCTTATGTTAACTGTGTCAGGTACAATTTCACCATCTCACGATCAACCACAAATATAACGATCAGCAGGGTCAAAAGCCTTTTTGAAATCTGCAAAGGTAGTAAACACAGGTTTCTGAAACTCTAAACATTTCTCAAGAATCCGTCTGAGTGAAAATATCTGATTTACACATCCTCTACCACTTCTGAATCCACATTGCTCATCACGCAACTACCTGTCAACCAGATTCTTAATTCTAGTAAGCACAATCATGCAAAGAACTTTACTGGAACAGAAAGTAGGCTGATACCGCTAGAGTAATCACAAGAACTGCAATCACCTTTTTTAAAAATATGGATAATAAGAGCTCTGATAAAATCCTTAGGAACAATGCTTTTATCATGAAAGATATTCAAAATTTCAGTCCGCCATCAGATATATTCCTAGCTCTAAGCATTTCAGTACTAATTTCGTCTATCCTTGGGGATTTATGAAGTTTAAGTTTCGAAATACCCATAATAACTTCAGAATGTATTATAGGGCCGACATTAAAGCTAGTAATTCATCTATCATAATTACAAGCAATGGGAGTTGATCTAACCACATTGTTTAGAACAGTGTCTCGCAAACGTTTTTACTCTGCGGCACACTGAATCTAAATTTTTTTTCCGCGGCACACTGAATCTAAATTTTTTTCCGCGGCACAATTAAAAAAGAATTTTTGATGATTACGTAAAAAGAGGAAAATTGAAGTTTCGTTAAATGCATTTCATTTAAAATTTAGATATGAACATATTTCAATGGGATGTATGAGCTTGCTTCTGCGAACAAATTTGCATTATTCTTGGCTCAAAAGCTTGATAAATACTTACAAGATCCCAGTTGATAAAATCTGAAAGATTTTTATTAAAGCACGTCGATAGCACGTCGATATTAAAGCACGTCGATAATGCAAGTCAAGTCAAAATGAAATCTTTGGAACATCTAGTGTCAATTTGAAAATCTCTCGCGGCACACTTGGAATCTCTCGCGGCACACTACTGTGCCGCGGCACACAGTTTGCGAGACACTGGTTTAGAACGTACTGAAATGCTCAGCCATGGCAGAATCGACACCTTCAATAACCTTACCTTGTTTATGCTTCATTCCCTGTATACCTTTCCGTTTTTTCCCATATAAAACATTAACTATCTGGTACAGCTCTCTGCTATTGTGCTGTCTAACTGCTTCCTCGGCTTTGTCAGCCAAGCCATCAAGCCAAAGATTCTTATCAGTAGCTAACTGATCCTTTACACGTTTATTAAGCTCTCTGTAATCCTTTCCAGCCGTCCCGTGGCCGAGTGGTTAGCACGCTTGGCTACTGATCTAAGGGACCTGGGTTCGAGCCCCGGATTAGGCATTGATGTGTGTGTCGTTTTTCTGCTGAGGTCCTGCCATCCTCTCAGATCTCCTACTATGGCATATGAACTGACAGGCTCCTGTCAGACCTCTGTGGCAAGCAGCTGCTTGAGGGGGTATTTATTTTTATTTATTTAATCCTTTCTATTAAGACTAGTAGGGTACTGATTAAGGACATTCCTGCAGTTCCTTCTTTCTGAAATAAGTGCCTTATCACTCAAATAATTCTGCCTGCTCTGCTCCTTTTTTCCTAAAAGAGTACTGTTAGTTTCAAAAATGCCTGTTTAAAACGGCCCCATTCTTCCTCAACTTCAGTAGTAAGCGAACCATGACTGTCATAATGGCTAAGTAACCTATCAAGGGAAGCTTTAGCTATAACTGGATCTTTCAGAGTTTCAGTATTAAAGGTAAATTTTTTAACTTTAGCACAACACTTTTTAAGTTTAAGTTGCAAGACACTTTTAACAAGGTAATGGTCAGGTCCAATTTCACCTCCACTATTTGCCTGGCCTAACAGAACTATCCCATGTTATACGTCTATGCAAAGGTTTTTTTTTGCTTGTTTTCGTATTGAAATATAAATGTTTGATTACCGATATAGTCAAACAAAGGATGCTAAAAAATTTATCGCTCACCTACAGAAAAAACATTTTAGCTCACAGAGAAGCAAAACTCTTGAAAGAATAACAAAAAGATGATTTAAAACCTTCCAGATTATAGAACGTTTGATAAAGAAATCACGAAAAGTTTTCACAATACATTCAGCCACTTTATTAAGTATAGTTCCATGTGATATCAACAGAAATTCAGATACAGAACTCAGAAACTTTTAAATAAGTATTTTATGATAAAATCTGACTGAAGATAATTTAAAGATCTCAGTCAACTCTATTTCACTCTCGATTTTTCAACGATATTCTTTCGGTATTTAGAGAGTTATGGAAAGCGGAATATTTAATAGCAACAACTCCCTGGTAGAAGTGCATTGTAGGACCTTCACCTTCCATCTGGTTTGTTTCGCCGTGGTGACAAAAAAGTGCCCATGGTAAAAGTAGTTCGTTCAGTATCTACTTTAAGCATGTTTAGAAGATATGTATAAAAAAATATGTAACACTATGTAGGAAAAAATCGTGTTTTATGAACTTTAAAAAAATCACTGAAAATAATCTCACCAAAACAAGATTTCATTAACTAAGCTTATAGCTACAGAATGAACCCTCGTTTCGCACTTAAAAAAAGCTCCAAATATAAATAATGAAATCAAAATTTTGATAAGATTAACAAATCTTATTGCTAAAGAAAGAATGCTCCTTCGGAACTTAAAAAGCCCCAAAAATAAATAATCCCATCAAAATAGATTTCATTAACAACTTTTATCGCTAAGAAATGAATCTTTGTTGCTCACTGAAATAAATAACCTCATCAAAAGTAAATTTCATTAATAACTCTTATCGCTATAGAATCAACTTAAGAAACTCACCCCCCCCCCCAAAAAAAATGATAATCTCATTAGGGACAACTATACTGCTCACAAAAATTAGGGGATATTTCAAAATGAATATGAAGCGATAAAAATATCCCCTAATTTTTGTTAGCAGTATATTTCGAACAGCGCATAACAGAAATAAACATTGGAACATGCGGATGGATATCATATTGCAACTCAACGTTACAGGTTTTATGGTTTACGGGGGAAATGTATAAGATGGGGGGCTGTGGGCTCTACAGTGAACCGTAGCCCAACTCCCTTTTACAAATTTGCTGTGAAGATTGAGCTCAAATAATTTACAAATTTGAGTGAAGATTGAAATCAAATAAACAAACGTAAAGTACCTTAACGGAAAAAATTTTCGGAATCACTGGCTCGGTACCAAAAGATAGTCAGAAACTTTTTTATCTACAGTACATTAGACAATTATCCAATAAACTAATTTCAAATTAAGTGAGTCATTTCAATTTATTACGAATAGGATTAGTTATGAATTACAATGCATTATAAGAAAATAAACACTCCTCAAGCAGCTGCTTGCCACAGAAATCTGACAGTTTAATATGCCATAGCAGAAGATCTATGAGAATGGCAGGTCCTCAGCAGAAAAACAATAGACATCCATACCTTACCCAGGGCTCCCAGTTCCCTTAGATTAATAACCAAGCACGCTAATCACTCGGCCACGGAACAGATGACTTAAATTTCGTAAAGCACGAAGTGCATAGGTTTGTTGTTGTTATTTTAGTAAACGCAACTTGTGTGTATGGTAACTTAAACAACTTGTTATAACCTAATGAAAGGGGAGTATTTATACTAATATTCATTGTGTAAAGAAATGCTATGTATTACAATTTGGACACTAAATCGAAATAATAAAACTTGTGAAAAATATGCTTATTTAATAGCTTGTTATCGCAGTGTTAAATGCTTTAGCTTTCATGGGTTTTGAAATGTAATGAATGTTTCTGAAAGTCAATATTTAAATAGCCTTTATCTGTAAAATTTTCTCTGTGGTGATTCTTCCGCAGTTAATTCATTTCAAACGTTATTAGTTTGGAATTCTGTTCCCATTTGCATAATAAGTAAGTGTTCCATTTATTTTTGGTTTGTAATGCGTTTTATCATTTTATATTTCACAGCTAACTTCGGAAATGCGTTGAATAACCTATTCTCATGAACAGAAATTTGGTCCCTCTATTTTGGTAAAGTAAATAAGGAAGGTTATTGCAGTCACTAGGGAGAAAGAGCGATACGCAAAATCTATACTGCGAACCGTTTATCTGGTTCAAAGTACGTATTGTAAAATACTCAGTTTTGTGTACTTCTTTTCAGGCTCGTCAGATAAAATCTCTTTATTTAATTGCTTTAACTCTGTAAGCAAAAGACGAGAAACAAACGGGAATAAGTTCCTCGAAACTGTTTGACAGTTTGGAATTCTGCCAGAAGCCTATTGAGAGGTGAAAGCCAAATATGGAAGTATAAACCATAAAACAACATCTCTGTTTTCTCTGAGTAAAGAACTGATACCATTTCTATATTCTTTACAATAATCGTCATAAATTCTTCAAAAATAAAAGTTGTGTTCTGATTAAGTTCCCAAAGATGCACTGTTTCCATGGAAGCCACTGATACTAGAAAGGATTTAAATACAAACTACTCCTGCAGGAGAAAAAACCAAGTTGGCTATAGCGAATATGGAATGCTCATTTTCAGAAAGAATCAAGTTTGACAATTTTTTTTTTTTTTTTGCAATTTTAGCTGTTTCCAGCCGTGGAAAATAACGCTAATTGAAGATTCAGAAAATGAAAATGTTAATTTTTTATACCTCTCCATCTGAAACATTTTTCGGTTGGAACAGCATAAAATTCATTCTTCTCGTGGACCAGTGGTTAGCCTTCTTGGCTACTCATCGATGGGACCTGGGTTCGAGCCCCGGATAAGGCATGGATGTTTGTGTCACCTTTCTGCTGAAGTCTTGATTTCCTCAAAGATCTTCCTTGTAGTGTATTAAACTGACAATATTCTGACAGACCTCTATGGCAAGCAGCTATTTGAGGGAAGGGTGGTTATCTCTTGCAAAAGAAAATGTTGAAAACGTTGAAAATCTGCGATTACAGATTACTATATCGCATCTGTTGTAAATGAACTAAAGGATTGTTCCTCTAATTAGTTAATTAGGTGAACATGATCTATCATTAGCCAATAAACAAAATTCTCTCAAGCAGCTAATTGCTACATGGGACTGATGACCATACATGAGTAGCCATCGATAAGTAGCTGACAGCAGTCTGTCAATTAAATATGCCATAGAGGTCTGTAGAAGGCAATACCCCGACAGGACAACGACAGAAAAAAACTTTCATGCCTTATCCTGCATTCAAACCTATTAGTCGAAGTACTTTAGAAAGGAAAACCCCGATTGACATAGGGTTGGGTTGTTTTACCTCTGAGCGGTACTTTTTGGCACACCATGGGCTAAATGGCCAGGTCACAAGGACCCCGAAGGCTCAGAGAAGGTTGGGGGAGGGGACCCACTGGAACAGCTGTTGGGAGACAGATGGCAGCCTCCCGTCAAGGCTATCCAGCGTGTTCTTTAACGTGCACATGGTATGACTCTCCAGCACACGGGGCCACGGCTTAACGTCCCATCCGACGGACGGCGGCCTTTCCAAGCCCATCGGTGTCCCCTACTGACCGTGGGCAGGGCGGAGAATTTTGCGGAGATAAATCTCAACGATAACCCAGCTGGGACTCGAACTTGGGAACTACAGATTACGAGCCTGGCGCGCTACCGACTGAGCCCCCCCCCCCACCCCCGCAGTTAAACACTGAACCAAAGAGTCAGCGAAAGAAGTACTCTAAGGTAAAGTCGGGAGCTCAAAAACGCACGTCTGCAGCTCGCAGTGGTTGCAGAACAAAAGGGAGCCATTTTCTTAGTGCCGATTCCTATACTGAAAGTAGCAATGACTGGTCAGTTCGGGTGATGAGATTTGGCTTGTGCATCGAGGAGGAGAGGGTGGGGGTGGATGTGGGGGGGGGGGGACTCATGTACTAACATGAGCCAGGCAGCAGGTCGTCTCAGCATTCATCATCTCCTTCACTCACTCTAAAACTCAAGTTGTTTTCCGAGAAACCCTCAAAATCTTTGCCTTCAGAGACAGATGTTGCAACTTTAACACACTCCTTCTTCTTGCTGCCTGGTGCATCTTGTTACATGAGTTCCCACCCCCACCATCCACCACCATCTCCAACCATCCATCCCCCCATCTTCTCCTCCCCGCCGCATAAGCCTAATCTCGGCACCCCAACTGACCAGTTATTTCTCCTTTCAACGTAGGGATCGGCACTGGGAAAATGACTCTCTCTCCTCTTCGCCTCTCGTCGCTAGCATGAAAACGCATCCAAGTGCTCCTGACAACATACTGAAGATCTCAGCTACACACTGACTTTTGCTACAGTGCACGAATCGTGAAAGCTACCTCCACTGCAGAACCTTTTCCATCAGAATATGTCTTCAAGAAAAGAGTAATGCTTTCACCTATCTAACGTTTCACCATCGAACTTGGAACATTGCCCCGCCCTGAAAATGGCTGCTGAGTACGGTCGAAAGAGCTCTGCCTCTAAAACCTTGTAAATAGAATATTAGTGTCTTTTAAACTGATAGTCTCCTGTTAGACCTCTGTAACAAATATCTGCTTCAGGGAAATATTTTTTTATTTATTACATTATTATATACATTTATTAATAAATGCAAACGGCAAAAAGTTTTATTTTTTCTTCTAAGTTAATAATGATGCCGTGAAATCGTTTCTCGATTTTTACCTCCTCTACTACAGGTTTGAAATTCAGCTAAAAACTAATACAATCCGTGCCAATAATTGAAATGCCTAATCTACCTTCACAAACTGAGCTCTCAAGCTCAATGAATTATGAAATTCATGACAAATTGTATCAAAATTTAGTTTAGTTCAATGTCTATTTTTACAAACTACTGTTATTCGATATCTTGCGGAGAAAATTCTCTCCAAGTATGTATTACTTGTGAGAATCGGGAGGATTTTATCCACAAGTATCATTAGTTTTTTTTAAATTGATGTGTACTTCAGAAATCCCGTTTACACTTTTGAAGGAAAAATTAGCGAAGAAACGTTAAGTCATATGTACCTATGCAGGACATCATAACTGAAGCATAGAATAAATAACTCAACCGAAGACCTTGAGATGACTTTTCAAAAACCGGACATTTTCGGTTAAAACTGGGCGAGATGACAACTTTACCCACATTTGATATTTAATGATTTATCAAGTTTTGAACAGATGGTGATATAGGAGAATTTCTATGAATTTGAGAGTTGAAACTTTCCCTATACTATAAGACCTGGAGAATTGATGAAGCTCCAGAGCCCGAAAATGACATATTCAAATTCGGAGACTTGGGGGTCTAACCCGAAGAGGTGGTAACTCTAGTCGAAACATATTTTTTTACTGGTTTTGAATTACCGGAGTAAATGGTGCCTCCCTCACCCACTTCCACCGCATTAACCTTCATCCATAATGTATTTTTCGACGTATTCAAATTTTGCAGTTTGTTATTATATGAATTGTAATAAACTGCAAAATGACTTTGATTCTAGATGTTTGCGAATATTTTCATCATTAGGTGATTTGACTTTGTAAGTAATGATGAGGTTAGAAGAAAGATATGGCAACCTCCTTTGAACAGCATATTGTGAAAAAAGAGGCTGGTTTGGCCATGTTACTCGTATATATAGCTGCAGATTGGAGAATACGGTTATGAACAATGCACCTAAAGGCCTCAGAAGAAGGGGAGACATTATATGCGGTGAGCAGACAATATCAAACAGGGGTTTGCTAGAATTGGACTACAGTTGCCAAATGTAGACTACGGCTGCATGAGAAATTAACGGTTAAAAATAAGAACTTTTTAATTTTAGATTCTTGTTATCCTTCTACTCATGTCATTCCAACCGACTGCCCTCTTCGCCTGGCCCTAAGCCCTGCATGCTTCATTTAGATATATGAGTTTTATGTAATGCGGCATGCTTCAATTTACACTGCCTTTGCTTGAGACTTACGTCTTTTGATTACCGCTGCTACAACCACCAGCTACAACATCTCACTTTCAATCCCATTCAGCTTCCATTCCCGTTTCTTTGCAGATTTTCGTGAATGGTACAAAATGGTGTGAATGGTACAAAATACGTACTTATTTAATCGATAACTGCTAAAATCCGGGATTTTTTTTTTTGTTCTTTCTTCTGACGGAATTGTTTCGATGAACGAACTATATTTTTTCCGTAAAATCTGACATCTGAAGCGTCTGTTGGATGTTCTCTGTTTTTGGCAGGGAAAACGATTAAATCATAACAAAAAAATAAATTTATCAACAGTCGTGCAGAATAGACTATAGGTTGGATGGCTTTGACAATCGACTTCCATCTCTTAACCCTTTCACGACTAAGGGAAACATTTTTCCCATTTTAAAATTGGTGATTGTCGTATTTAATTATAACCTTATTTGCATTTTTTATACAGAATGTCAAAATAGAACGTATGCCGAACGCAATTACGTAAACGGGAACGTTTAAAAAACAAAAACAGATCTGTCAGGACGCATAATATATGTACTATGTGCAATGTCCATCTTTGCCTCACTACCAAAAGAAATTGCTTCGCAGAATATCATAATTAGCATATCATTTTGTATAGTAATTTTATTTCATAATTTTGCATTATATTAGTTAACATTTTGTTCTAATAAACCAATAAATAAACGACATTGCATAATAAGCCTAACTATAATTTGTGTTACCTTTATAGTCCATTGGGAAAAATATTTCCCATAAAATTCCAAAAAAACTACACATTGTTATGTATTTTTCTTATGATTTTTATTTATTTTACGCCTAAACAACCCTAAAATAAACAGTTACATACTAATATTTACTCTTAGAAACCTCATGGTCCTGAAAGGGTTAACAGTTGTCGAGTCAATCCTTTATCTAACTGAGGCGGTAGCGCTGCAAGCTCAAATGTGCAGTTACCAGGTTCTTATGCCAGCTTTGGGATTTATCTCTGCTCACCTTCACCCAGCTTTCAGTGAGAAAGTGTCATCGCTAGGCTTGCAAAAGCCACCATCCTTTCCAAGTCCAATGGGACGTTAAGCCGTGTCTTCCTGTTTAGGAGAGCCATACCCTGTGCACATTAAACAACACGCTGGGCAGCCTATTAATCTTCTAGTTGCTGTGAAAAGGATATCCTTCTCCTAACCATCTCTGACCCCTTGAAGTTCTTGAAGCTCTTAACCCATTGTGTGGAAAAAAATTCTCAAAGGCAAAACAACCCAACCAAAAAAAACTTTAGCTGACTCCTGAGATTTGGGAGTCCTTGTGATCTATCTATCTAGACCATTATGTCCAAATATTAATGCCACTTAGAGATAAAACCACACAACCGAAAGATCAGATGGAATCGGAGACTTAAGTGAAACAGCCATAACAAAATTAAAAGTTGGTACCTGGATTCGAGCCCAGGGTAAGGCATGGATGTGTGTGTTGTTTTTCTGCTGAGGTCCTGCCATCCTCTCAGATCTCCTACTGTGGCATATAAACTGACAGGCTCCTGTCAGACTTCTGTGGCAAGCAGCTGCTTGAGGGGGTATTTATTTTATATTATTTATTTATATCTTTATTAGCCTTCAGTAGAGAAGTAGCCATAAAAGCCCGGAATCTGCATAAATAGAAACTGAATAGTAACAAATATAAATTCTCTACAACTCGGTATTGAAATATTAGTCACTTCTAAAATCTCTCTCCTAAAATGTTAGATGGCGGGAATTTGATCCCAGCTAACGTCCTAGAAGATGCAGAAGAGTTTATGCTAATCTCTAATACAATTCCATTCTTTAGGACCACATTAGGGTTTTAATGAATCTGGTAGCAAATGACGAGAACCGAATTTACAGAAAGAAGGAAAGTTACGACAAAGATTTCAGAGAATTGATACTTTTGTTGATCTTAGGAAATAAACCAGTGAAATAAACCAGTGAGTGAAGACACCTGGTAAAACTGGAGGGGGGATTAGAATCTTACAAACAAGAAGAAAAACAAAGTCTAATAAACAACCTGATGCTTTGGTGCAGCTCCCGAAACGACCTAGTTTAGCCACACAATGCATCTTACGTCAGAAGTAGGGAACTTGCTAATGCCCCCTTATCCACTCTGTAAATGTTTTTACTTGTGGTTTGGTTCTGCGGTGAAGCAGACAAGGTGTTTGTTTTTTAGCTTATTTCCTTTATGCAGTCCTTGCAGGCTTGCAATTAAGTGAAACAAATTTGTGGCACTTTCCCTTCCTCAACGCTAATTAATCCCAGGCAGCTTGTTCTCCTTTCTATGACAATAGCACTTCTTTCTAATTTCGCTTTCTTCTTCTTCTGGGCAGGAATATCTGTGGACTTCTCCTTGCTTGCGGGAAAAGAAGGCTTCTCTTTCTCAGATCTTGACCATTAAAGATTCAAGACTAGATTTGTTAAACGTAGTCTGCTTTTCATTATCCTTATTACAGTTTAGTTGTGTTCTTTTTTTCTCCACCATTTTAAATTGTTGGCGCTCTAAATGAACTACTTAGTTTTGGGTTGTTCATTATCTCTTTGGCACTGCACCACGTATTGCAGAGTAGATAAAAGTTTTTTTTTTTTACTTTAAACTTACATTTTAACAGCCTTTAGTGTCAAAGTTTTGTTTTGCAAATAATTTAAGCAACTTACGTTCAATGGAAGGAGAGTATGCACCAATCCCCTGTGATGATGCACAGAACAGCCAGACCTAGAACCTAAAGTCCGAACCCGCCTTCTCGTGGTGCAGAAAAAGAGATACTCTCTTGTGAATGGGCACAGAAAAGGAGGCTGACGGATCAGTGTGGCCCACTTGTCTGGACTACAAGGATACTTATATCAATAGTGCCTCTTTTTTTTCTACCCTGCTAAGAAGTGATCAATCACACAGGGTCCTGGTGCTGACCATATACACCAACTTGAATGGAATGATGGCTCTCGGATTGGGTTGTTTTACCTCTGAGCGGCTATTTTTTCACACAACGGACTAATGGCCAGGTCACAAGGGCCCCGAGGGCTCATAAAAGGTTGGAGGAAGAGGACCCACTGGATAGCTGTTGGGAGACAGATGGTAGCCTCCCGTCAAGGCCATCCAGCGTGTTCTTTAATATGCACAGTGTATGTCTCTCCCACACACGACGCCATGGCTTAACATTCCATCCGACGAACGGTGACCTTTCCAAGCCCATCGGTGTCCCCTACTGACCGTGGGCAGAAAGGGAATTTGTGCGGAGATAAATCTCAACGGCTCTGAGCTTGATTCTAGATCAAGAATTTTTTGCACTGGTAGGCTCATGTTGAGGGAAAGTCTTCCGTTGTGTTTTCTTTTTGTCTGCGGGTTGACAGCCCCAAGTGAATAGATTCACAGGATACATTTTATCAGCTGGTGGATAATCCTGATCAGAGGCCATCTCAGGTACCTGAACTCTTGCTTCAACAAGCATTGTCAAACTTACATTGGCGGAAGTCTTTCAGGGTAGATGGTTTCAGTCTTTAGTGGTCTGAAACAGATTTTTGCCCCATACCTGAGATTAGGGGACTGTTTGATATTGTCGGAATTCAATTTCTCAATAAACATAGTTTCTTTAAACATCCCGATAACCATTTTCTCTCCACAGGTTCTTGGAATGTGAGGACTCTTCACAAAGATAATTCCTTTGATGTCTTCACACAAGAATTCAACCTTTAAAACATAGGTAATCTCAGCTTCCAAGCGACTATATGGACAGATAAAGGTTAGATACTTAAAAATAATCTTAAATTTCTCTTTTCAGGCAGAGAAAAAAAGTGAAAAGCATCTCCAAAATGTCCAACATATAGGTCAGCAGACACGCCAGTGATACTCTTCTAAGATATGAGTACAAAACGAAAGGTTTCTTTACAGCCAAATTTAAAACATGCATTAATGACTTCAGTGTTTGTGCTCTTACGCCTCCACTGAAGACGCCAATGAAGATGAGAAAGATACGCTTTGCAGAGAACTTCAGGATATATTTAGTTCTGTCAAGAAAGGAAATATTACTCTTGTTTGAGGCAACTTCAAAGTTAAAGTTGATAATGAATTTGACATTTGAGGAGAGGTGATAGATTCCTTTGGTATTGGTAGCTTCAATGGCAATGGGCAATGTCTCCTACAGGTAAGTAAACGTAATGATTTGAGAATAACTAACACTTATTACAAACACCGCGACATACATAGGTACATACACTAAAGAGTAAAACATGACCAGCGCGTGTTAATACAAATCGAAGCAACTGCATGTAAACGACGGCGCGTATGAAGGTCATGATCAAACGGTATAAAAAACATCTGATACTGAGCTCTGTTAATCAGTGTTATTCTTGTTCTTCAGATGGGAAAGGCAGCAGACTTAAGTGAATTTGACAAAGGCCAAATTGTAATGGCCAGACGACTGAGTTAGAGCATTTCCGAGGCTTGTGGGGTGCTCACGGTCAGCCGTGGTTAGCACCTTCAAAAAGTGTTATGAGGAGGGAAAAACCACGAACCGCATACCACGGTTCATCGATGCTAGAGGTGAGCGAAGGCTATCCCGTATGGTAAGAGCCAACAGAAGGGATACTGTGGCACAACTCACCATAATTTGAATGCTGGTGATGGGAGTAATGTGCCACAACACAGAGTATATAAAACCCTGATGAAAACGGGGCTGCATAGCTGCAGGTCACTCTGAGTGCCCATGCTAACCTCGGTTCACTGTCAAAAGCGCCTACAATGGGCATGCGAGCATCAAAATTGGACCTTGAATGATTGGAGAAAGGTCGTCTGGTCCAATGAATCTCGTTTCCTGTTGCATCATGTGGACTGCCGGGTACGTGTGCGTCGTTTATCTGTGGAATTGTTGGCTCCAGAATGTACCGTTCGACGAAAACAAACCAATGGAGGAAGTGTAATGCTTTGGGCAATATTCTACTGGGAAACACTGGGTCCAGTCATTCATGTGCAGGAAACTCACACGTCTACCACCTACCTAAATATCATTAATACATCCTTTCATGGCAACGGTATATCCCTTTAGTAGTGCCTTCTTTGAGCAGGATAATGCGCCATGCCACACTGCCTGTATTGTTCGAGAATGGTTCACGGAACATGAAGAAGACTTCCAGGTATTGCCCCTGGCCTCCAAATTCCTCACACCTCAATCCAATGAAGCATCTGTGGTTTGTGTTGGAACAGTATAACCGATCCGCATCGGCTCAACCATGTAACTTACAAGAGTTAAAGGATCTACTGGTAACATGTTGGTATCAGATACCACAAGACACCTTTACAAATCTTGTAGCGCCATGCTTCGCCGGGTAAGGGCTGTTTTAGCGGCACATGGAGGACCAACATCATATTAGTCAGGTGGTCATAATGTTTTGACTCTTCGGTGTATACGTTTCACCAGATGGGCTGCATAAGAATATGATTGATTATACTGTATACTGAATAGCAACAAATGGGCTAGTTCTCTTAGGAATACCAGGTCTTAATAGGGGAGCCGAAATTGTACCTGACAATTACCTCGTTAAAAGTGTCTTGCAACTTAAACTTAAGAAGTATTGTGCTAAGGTTAAAAAAGGTTACATTTAACATTGAAGCTCTGAAAAACACTTATAGCTAAAGCTTACCATGAAAAGTTACTTAATCATTATGACAGTCATGGTTTGCTTACTACTGAAGTTGAGGAGAAATGGGACCATTTTCAACAGGCTTTTCTTGAAACTAACAGTACTCTTTTAGATTAAAGGGAGCAGAGGAAGTAAAATTATTTGAATGATAAGGCGCTGAGGTTTATTTTGGAACGAAAGAACTGCAGGAATGTCCTTAATCATTACCATATTCGTCCTAACAGAAATCGTCACAAACAGCTTAATAAACCTGTAAAGTATCAGTTAACAGCTGATAAAAATCTTTGGCTAGATGGTTTGGCTGACAAAACCGAGGAAGCAGTTAGACAGCATACGAACAGGGAGCTATACCAGATAGTTAATGCTTTGTCTTCGAAGAAACAGATAGGTGTCAGGGAATACAGGGAATGGAGGATAAACATGGTAAGGTTATTGTAGATGAAGATTCTGTCATGGCTAGGTGGCCTGAGCATTTCAGTGATGTTTCTAAACAATGTGGTTAGTTCTACTCCCATTGTTTGTAATTGTAATTGATACATTACTGACTTTATTGTTAAATTACTATTGAAATGCTTACTGACTGAAACTTTTAATACCATTTATGGTAAAGGCATTGTTCCTCAGGATTTTACCAGAACTATTATTTTTCCGATTGTTGAAAAAGATAGCATTTATTGAGACAACTATAGGAATATCAGCCAGAAGACTTGCTTACCAGCCTACTTTCTGTTTCAGATAAAGTTCTTTCGATGATTGTGCTTAATAGAATTAAGAATCTGTTTGATGGGCAATTGGTGAGCAGTGTGGGTTCAGAAGTGGTGGGGGATGTATTGATCAGATTTTTTGACTTAGACAGATTTTTGAGAAATGGTTAGAGTTTCAGAAACCTGTGGTTACTACCTTTGCAAATTTCAAAAAGGCTTTTGACTCTGTTGATCGTCATAGTTTGTGGTTGATCGTAAGATCGTATGGACTGCAGCTCCCAATAAAATAATGCTTTAATAATGGGCTGTGCAAAACCTAAAACGGGTAAGGAATAGATATGTTTATGTAGTGTAAGGTGTAAGTTCAGTGTCTGTAAAGTAGCAACGAATGTAAATAATAAAGTGCCAGTGCCTACTTTTCAAGAATGTTGAGTGTGTTTTACATTGTGGTGCGTACTTCACTTGCTATCGGCAGGAAGGAAGTTAAAGAACTGCATGGTGCATGTTCAGGCAGCTACAAGTTGAGAGATAGGTTAACAACTATAAACCACAAGAAATATTGGTACGGTGTGCTGTATATTTTAAGCTTATTTTATTTTTACTTTCAGTGTAAAGAAAAGGCCTGTGAAGGAAAGTAGACCAATAGCTGGTAACACTGAAATGCTAGGTAGCCAGTAAGAGCAAAATTAGCGATTAAAACTTTTTAATTTTTAAATAATAAATTTTTAATTCAAGTTTACCAGACAAGTTAGTTGACATAATGAAGGCTCTCTATAATAACACTGAGTCGTGTGTGAGAGTTGGTAAGGCTTGTAGCAATTGGTTTAGCATTACTTCTGGTATTCGACAAGGATGCATTTTGTCTCCTTTTTCTTTACTGTGGTTATTGTGTTATGCGAAATTCATTGCAAGGGAAAGATTTTGGCCTGAAATGGTCTGGAGATCTGAAAATTTCTGATTTAAATTATGCTGATGATTTAGCCCTTTTGGCAAATGATATTGATGAGATGAACTCTTTCATTAGGGCTGTTGATGAAACTGGCAGTAGAGCAGGTTTGGTAATAAACAGAGAGAAAACTAAAGTGATGAAAATTGGTCAGGCAGGCGGTGATTCAGTTAATCTGAATGGTTGCAGTCTTGAGCAAGTGTCTCAGTTTAATTATCTTGGGAGCTATGTAACAGACACTGGTGATATGCAGCAAGAGATAAACAGAAGAATTGGGTTTGCTGTTGGGACTTTTAAGAATCTATGGAAATTGTGGAGAAATATGCGTATACATCTAAAGATTAAAATTAGGCTGCAAAATAATTTGGTTTTTTATAGGATTAGTTATGTTAGTGAAATATGGACCTTTGTAAATAAGATAACGGGAAACTGATGTCTTTGACTGTAGACACTCGGGCGTTAGGAGTTAAACTTTGCAAGAAAAGATGAGATTAAGCAAAGGAGTGGGCAACCTCCTTTGAGCAGCATATTTTGCAGAAAGAGATTCCATTGTGCGGTCATGTTGCCCTTATGCATAATTATAGATAAGCGAATAGGGTTATGAACAGTGTACCTAAAGGCCTGAGAAAGGGTGGGGGGAACCTAGTATGTAGTGGCCAGATGCAGCAGATGTAGCCTAGGTGATATATGCTTGGAGAACTGAATTGCACAATCTGGTTAGATCTTCGTAGCCCATGGCTGCTTGAGGAGGAGGAGGATGGATTTCATTCACACTTTTATTCGCGTATCTTCGGAAGTAGATCAACCCATGTAGGACAAAAAAGTGACATTTTCAAAATAATACTAAAATCTAATCATTAGGAATCTTAATAATCATGAAATTGGAAATTTCGCAAGGGTTGGTAATGAATGTCAGCAGGGGAAGGCTGTAAAAAGTATTGAAAATTAATTTAAAATTTGTTGACTAATATCAGGTGTACCAAAAAATAATGTTTTTTGTTTAAGTAAATGTAATCCTGATTTCTTTTTTTATTTGAAGTATATCGTTTATTTTTATTTATTAATATGAAAAATATTTTTACCTGAATTTTCAATAATCAGTTTCTTTTTATTTCGTTTTCGTTTTGCTTTCTGTTATCCTTAGTTGATTGTAATATGATGTATTCATGATTTCTGTATTCCCAGCTGCAATTATTATTGAACAACCTGACCTATTTCTATCTTGAAACATTATGTTTCTGCACTCCCCACGAAACAATTTTACATCCTCCCTGAAAAATCCGATGGGCTTGGAAAGGCCACCGTCCGCCGGATGGGACTTAAGCCGTGGTCCGTGTGTGGGAGAGCCATACCCTGCGCACGTTAAAGAACACACTGGAAGACCTTGACGGGAGGCTACCATCTGTCTCTCAACAGCTGTTCCAGTGGGTTCCCTCCCCCAACCTTCTCTGAGCTTTCGGGGTCCTTGTGACCTGGCCATTTAGCCCATGGTATCCAAAAAAGTGCCACTCAGAGGTAAAACAACTCAACCCAACCCTGAAAAATTCCTGCCTACACCCATAGAGCTTGTATCTTATCGAGACGAGACTTTAGCTGAACTTACACCAAGAATAGACTTAAATTACCACATGGGATGACCAGTGAAGTACTTTCTGATATGCATTTTTAATATCTGTTTCATATAGTTCAAAACACTTGATTGTTTCTCAGATTTGCTAAGAGTTATTCTTTTATGCTGAACTTTAAATAATTAATATTTGGCAGAAAAGGTTTAAGGCAAGTTTAACAATTCCAAAATGGAGGTAGTGCGTTAAGAAGTACAAGAGATTTTTAACTTAAGAATGTTTCCATAAGATGATAACTATTTGCACATGATCAGAATATGAAAAAAAAAAACGTTCTAAACACGTTATAAAAAATATCAATCAAGGGTTGCGAGTTACATTTGTAACAATTGCTAAAAATTAGATATTCTCGCTTGATATCATAGGCGTAACCTGTAGGCGTTGTCATGCAACAAAACAACTTTCCTGCTCAAACGTCCAAGGCATTTCGTCTTTATTACCTGCCTACAAATGCCCGTAGTTTCGCAATATCGCTATGAATTGATGGTGTCATCACGATCCATAACCCAATCAACAGCTCACTCTGAGAATCAAATTAAAACGTCATCACACCGCATGCGGTTAAACTCTGGATGCTTCCATGAGGGTTTGTCTGGAATCCACACACGTTTGTCACGTTAAAACCGATACATGCCACTCATTCTGGTGTCGATGAATTCCTTCAATGCCGTTTCCCTCTGTGAAGGTACAAAGATCACTCAGTCCATTTTCCCAGACATAAACACTTTCATTTTAACAATCGTTATAAATATTTTTTTATACATGTTCATATGTGTACTATAGTATTGCCGATTTTTGATTAACAGAAATGAATGATTTGTGTAGCTTAAAATTCAAAGTAAGAGAAATAGATCGTTAAAATATGAAATTTGTCATCCTGCTATCTTCTAAGTGATAAGACATTTGCAGCTGGTTCTAAGCTAAGCAAATGATGAAAAAGGAAGATTTCTTTTTCAATAAAGGATTAATATTTGTGTCACCTTTCTGCCAAACTTTCGCCTTCCTTCCAGGTCTTCTCCACAGTGATTTACACCAACTGATTCCTGTCAGACCTCCGTGGTTTTGGGTTGTTTTACCTCTGAGCGGCACTTTTTTGCACACCATGGGCTAAATGGCCAGGTCACATGGACCCCGAAGACTCAGAGAAGGTTGGGGGAGGGGACCCACTGGAACGGCTGTTGGGAGACAGATGGTAGCCTCCCGTCAAGGCCATCCAGCGTGTTCTTTAACGTGCACAGGGTATGACTCTCCCGCACACGGGGCCACGGCTTAACGTCTCATCCGACGGACGGCGATCTTTCCAAGCCCATCGGTGTCCCCTACTGACCGTGGGAAGGGCGGGGAATTTTGCGGAGATAAATCTCAACGCTGACCCAGCTGGGACTCGAACCTGGGAAGTACAGATTACGAGCCTGGCGCGCTACCGACTGAGCCACCCCCGCCCTACCTCCGTGGCAATGGCTTGCCTGAAATAAATGGTGTAGACTCATTCATTTTTATTCCATCAGATTTATTAAATTCCTGTAGTAGTGTTATGAAACGGGATTCCTCAGTAAAGTCAAATGTTCCAATAATATGAAAAAGGATTTATATTTTTATTGGAAAAAGTACGTAACTGTGATAATCTAAATATTTTTTTAAATATTAAGATATATTCCTATTTGTATGTGTTCGCTTTCGATAATCGCGCTAGATCAAGCAAGAATTTGAGCCTTATAATTGTACATTTGTTTATCTGACAAGGAATATCGAATACGAAAGGTGCATTTGCTTTCTAGTGTCTAGGTCAGGGATTCTCAAAACTATTTTGCTCACAGCACATTAGTGTTTCTCTCTGAATACCCATGTCACACTAAAAATTTGAGTTAGCAACACTAAGTGAGACTTGGGCATGCGCAGTTGGCTTCAATAATAGCCATTTTTGAGGAGTCGTTTGTAAATTCAGAGCTGTTCTGTTCAAGTTCTGACGTGTATTGAGGTTAGTGCTTACACCGCGGATTTTATGGCCACGTCTTGGGTTAATTTTGATTTTAAGATTTAACCTGAATAAGTCTTTGATTAAACGGAAAACGTTAAATGAAGAATCAGTGACAGAAAATAATAACGAAATGGTTTATAAATTTCCTTTTATCTGCAATATAATCCGATATTTTTTGGTGATATCCTTTGAGATCCGAAATAAACTAGAAATAATCAGAACAGTATATAATACAGAGCTTATACGCAAAATATAAATTCTTTTTATTTTTTTTTTACATTTATTACATAAGAGAGAAGAATGAAAGAAGAAATAAGGAAGTTTTTTAGGTTATAGCAATTCCTAAAACTGTTAAGCCAACATTGGTTGGATTTGAATTCCTTCTCCTCAGATTATTGTCACTCTTCAGCAGGAGGTTTGAACCATGAAGTTAGGTGTGAACAGCTCATAGAGGCTAAGAACCTTTTTTCGCAAAGTGTTGCCATCAATAGGCACACGTTTACAGTTCATGCCTTCCAGCCATATGTTTAATGCCTTTGCAGTCTTCAATAAAGTCTTATCACGCATTTGGCTCGTCACCTTAGCAGTTATTGGAGCACTTGATGCCACAGCATGACGAATTTTTCTCTCTCGAATCTTAATGGCAGGTATTGCTAGATTCGTTGAGGCCATATCTACGTACCATGTTGCAGACCAACACACAGTCTCTCAGTACCTTCATGACAGCAAGTTTTACCTCCAGCATTGGACAAATCTGTGTGTCTTCGGTTGAGCAGCAGATGAAGCAGTTGACTTGCGTTTAGAGGGCCATGTTGTAAGAAAATTGCCTGTTTTTAAACACTGTGCGTGGCCAGATGTTTCCAATATGAGAAGTGATATCTCACTTCCTGGAACTGAGACCGGATCAGGGAACAGAAGATTGGCGGCGCTCATCTCACGCTCACTCTTTGGTCGTTCATTGAGTGGAATGGTCCACACTATTTAAATTGTGTTTTCTCTTTTTTTTTCTCGAGCTGAATTCGCGTAAATTAAATGCACGTATGATGCGACTCCACTGTATTACATTTCAAATAGCTAGTACGCATTTAACAGCATACTTCTATTTATTAAATTGAAATATCTCGACGTTTCTGATTAACAGACAATAAAGAAACCACTCTATCGTCGATAACAATTTTCAGAGCAAAAATTTCCGCTATATTTATATAGCTCCTTAATCAATCAAAAATTGGAAACCATTGCTCTGGATATTTATATGTTTATCTTAATAAATATGCTTCTCTATATAAAGATTTAGTTGTAAAGTCAGCAGTGATTGTGTTCGGAATCTGCATAGGATGAATTGTATTCCAATGATGTGCAGGTTTGAGAACTATAATAAAATGAAAAAAAGAAAGACTTGAAATGTGGGTGACGATGAGGTTGTAGTTGGGTGTAGAGACTTGAAGAGCATATGACATGGCTTACACTAATGATTTTAAGTCTAATTAATGATGTTCAGAAAATGAAATATTTTGTGAGCTTTCGAGGGCAGTGCTGTTAATCGATGCGAAGAAGATAAAATAATGAAACACGATCGCATAGTAAGAAAATATTCGACTTTTAAAACGGAAGCGCCTCGGAGCAAGATTCTCACTTTAATTAGCATGCAACTGATACTAATAACGCATATTTTGAAAGAAACAAAAATTCTCAATGGAGCTCTTAAAATTTTACGGAACGCATGGTGGAAAGGGATAATAACTATACTTCACTTAGAAGGAGGAAGGGAATGGGAAGTCCTCAGTCACTCGACTAAGTTCTGAAATCAGATAAAGAAAAAGAAAGGTCCACATACAGCGGAGAAATCAAGTGTACCAGTAGCAGAGTAGTTACTGTTCTTTGCAGTAAGGAGACATGGGCTGTCACGAGATAAGACATGTTTGCTTTTTCTTCTGAAGTCTCGCCTCGTTCACTGACCTTCTTTAAGGAACATTATGTAACTATTGTGTATATTCTTTTGCACATTGGTGCGCTAAAGATAAGTTACAACCATATTTTATATCAATAGGAGACTACCTTCGAAACTCTGTAACTTATAAAATAAGTATTTTATAAAATGTGATTGGAGATAAATTAAAGATCTCAATCAAATATATATATAAAACTCGATTTTCAAAAGTAATTGCTGGTGTTCAAATAGTTATGGAAGCTGGGATATTTAACATCAGTAATTCACTGCTGGGAACTCATATAATATTAATGAATATTGGAAGAATTATTGACACAAACGTCTGAACCATACGTTTATTTGATTAAACGTCCCGACACATTATTTATTATTTAAGTTTTAGTTAACTTTTGAGGTGAAATCTAATGACTGTCACTGCTATTTTTATAATCCAAAAGTCCATAACGTTTTAAGTACGTAACGAATATTACTGAAATTTCAGATTTGAAGAATTTAGATCGTAACTTTATCTTGACTCATTTTACCACAAAAAACTTGGTTTAGAGTTAGAGTTTCGAAATTAGTTTCCTAATGACATAAAATGGGGGTTGTAACTTAACTTTTGTGCACCAGTGTATATTGAGAGGCTCAGTCAGATTTCAATGACAAATGGATTGCTTAACGAGTAATTATTTTTAATGTCTCAACGAAACAAAAGTTATCCTTAATTGACTGCAAACTGTTTAGTCCATCATCCAAACACTTTTAAAATGGCGACCAAAACAAGATTTGTGATTCTTCAGTGATCTAAAAAATGAAAGCAAGAATCTCAATGTTTGATACAAAATTTTTTAAACAGCATCTTGTATATTGCGTGATTTGATTTTTTTCGTAACATGCAATATGAAATATCTTGCATTTTTTATGGGAAGCCGTGAGTTTAACCATATTGAGAAGCAAAATATTCGATTAATAATAGATACTACGAAGAATGTTTCTGACTCAGATGTTAATGAATGGGATTTTTGTGAACTAGCCATTTAAATACTACTTATAAACTAGCCATTTAAATACTACTTATAAACTAGCCATTAAAGAATGTCCCTTTTATAAATACTTTAATAAATAATCCCGTTGCATTGTAAGTTTCGTTAACTATTCGTCTATTACCGAAATGTTTTTACTACTTTTTTTTGTGCAGGGTGTTTTATCCATATGCAGCACTTTTCTTCTGCACATTTGACAGGTCACAAGAACCTAAACTAGGGTGGCAGTCTTTTCCAAGTTATAAATATCGGACATCTATTATTTGAATTGCAGGAAGAAATCCTACAAAACTCATTTCCTTCGGGTAAAAGAATTTTAACACTAAATATTGCGGAAGAAAATTAGAGACTTTTTTCCTGAAATAATTCCTGAAAGTAAAGCAAAAGGAAACTAAATATACATTATATTACCAAAAGTATTGGAACACGTTCATGTCGTATGAGTGAAATAGGAGTAGGGTGGCTCAGTCGGTAGCGCGCCAGGCTCGTAATCTGCAGTTTCCAGATTGGAGCCCCGCCTGGGTCAACGTTGAGATTTATCTGGACAAAACACTTTGCCCTCGGCCAGTAGGGGACACCGATGGGCTTGGAAAGACCGTTGTCCGTCTGATGAAACGCTAAGCTCTGACCCTATGTGTGGAAGAGCTATTTCCTATGCATGTTAAACAACATGCTGGATAGCCTTAACGGGAGGCTACCATATATAACAACTGTCCAGTGGATCCCCTCCCACAACCTTCTCTGAGCCCTCGGGGTCTTTGTAAGCTGGCCATTTAGCCCGCTGTGTGCAAAACAATTGTCGCTCAGAGATAAAACAATCCAACCAACTCTATTCACATAATTTGGAAGTGACCCAATACTTTTGATACCATGGTATATCTTTATGTAATTACTATAAATCTAGAAAAAATTCTTTTTCAATTATTTTTATTACTGCAATGAGTAGAAAGGGAAAAACAAGTATAAAATTACTGTTAAAAATAAGTTCACAACTTTTTCATTGAGTGAACAAAGTCTTTTTCTCAGTCACTGAATAGCGAAACCTTTTGTAATAATGACTAAAGGAACAAAATCTTTTTTGTACATTCACTGAATAAAGAAATTCATTTTGTACATTAATTGACCAACAAATTACTGAAAGTACGAATCTCTTTGAACTCTCAGTAAGTAAAAAAACCTTTGTACATTCACTGAGTAAAAAAATCGTTCACTTTATTCGTTGAATGTAAAAAATCTCTTTTGTACACTTATAGAATAAACAGATCATTTTATGCTTCAGTGACTAAACAAAGCTGAAAAACGTATCAATAAGTTTTGTCGAAATATTTTTAATATTCAAATTATGAATGTGATTTATTATACAAAATCCATTTTATTGTACCATCAAAAAATTGCTACTAAACCTTGATTCCTAAACAGAGGCACTCGTAGTTTTGCATCTAACGTATCACATATTCGAACCCAATGCTACAATTGTGGACCACATATCACAATCGAGTACAGTCGCTCAAAAAAGTATCCGAACGCTATGGTTGATTACAGAATTCAGAAAAAATATCTGGCAACGATTTTTTTCGAAATTAGTGATCTGGCAACCTTCGTGTCACGTGACACGAAGATACGAAGGTTGCCAGATAACTAATTTCTAAAAAAAATCGTTGCCAGATATTTTTTCTGAATTCTGTAATCAACCATAGCGTTAGGATACTTTTTTTAGCGACTGTACTATTAACTGCTTACTACATGCCCAAGCCAAATATTATCGGAACCCATTTCACAACCGAAAAGATAACTTAGAACACATGTGAAAAACATATCACAAAATAATAGCAGACCACTTGTGATAGCCGAATATTATAATCGCAGTTCACATTTCAGAAACTAATAAAATAACGTAAAATCAACACTATAACGGCAAATATAACACAAAGAACTAAATCCAGCTGATCAGATGTCAGAAGCGAGTAATAAGTACGAATCATCTGTCAGAACCAAATATTTACTTTCATCTGCGGATCATATGTCAGAACCGAATACTATAACACGTATCATATGACAAAATTGAATACTTTAACTATAGAGCACATGTAAGAATCGAATTTTATAATCGCTAACTATATTTCAGAACTGAATATTATAACCGCTGACCATGCGTCAGAACTGAATAATTCAATCAGATCGTCGTGTGAAAACCGAATACTTCGATCCGATCGTCGTGTCAGAACCGAATACTTCTATCAGATCATCGTGTCAGAACCGAATACTTCATGTCAGAACCGAATAGCGTCATTTTCAATCAGATCATCGTATAAGATCCGAATATTTCAATCAGAGCGTCGTGTCAAAACCGAATACTTCTATCAGATCATCGTATCAGAACCGAATACTTCAATCAGATCGTCGTGCCAGAAATGAATACTTCAATCAGATCGTCGTGTCAGAACCGAATACTTATATCAGATCATCGTGTCAGAACCGAATACTTCATGTCAGAACCGAATAGCGTCATTTTCAATCAGATCATCGTGTAAGATCCGAATATTTCAATCAGAGCGTCGTGTCAAAACCGAATACTTCTATCAGATCATCGTATCAGAACCGAATACTTCAATCAGATCGTCGTGCCAGAAATGAATACTTCAATCAGATCGTCGTGTCAGAACCGAATACTTCTATCAGATCATCGTGTCAGAACCGAATACTTCATGTCAGAACCGAATAGCGTCATTTCAATCAGATCATCGTGTAAGATCCGAATATTTCAATCAGAGCGTCGTGTCAAAACCGAATACTTCTATCAGATCATCGTATCAGAACCGAATACTTCAATCAGATCGTCGTGCCAGAAATGAATACTTCAATCAGATCGTCGTGTCAGAACCGAATACTTCTATCAGATCATCGTGTCAGAACCGAATACTTCATGTCAGAACCGAATAGCGTCATTTTCAATCAGATCATCGCGTAAGATCCGAATATTTCAATCAGAGCGTCGTGTCAAAACCGAATACTTCTATCAGATCATCGTATCAGAACCGAATACTTCAATCAGATCGTCGTGCCAGAAATGAATACTTCAATCAGATCGTCGTGTCAGAACCGAATACTTCTATCAGATCATCGTGTCAGAACCGAATACTTCATGTCAGAACCGAATAGCGTCATTTTCAATCAGATCATCGTGTAAGATCCGAATATTTCAATCAGAGCGTCGTGTCAAAACCGAATACTTCTATCAGATCATCGTATCAGAACCGAATACTTCAATCAGATCGTCGTGCCAGAAATGAATATTTATATCAGATCGTCGTATCAGAACCGAATACTTCAATCAGATCGTCGTGCCAGAAATGAATACTTATATCAGATCGTCGTGTCAGAACCGAATACTTATATCAGATCATCGTGTCAGAACCGAATACTTCATGTCAGAACCGAATAGCGTCATTTTCAATCAGATCATCGTGTAAGATCCGAATATTTCAATCAGAGCGTCGTGTCAAAACCGAATACTTCTATCAGATCATCGTATCAGAACCGAATACTTCAATCAGATCGTCGTGCCAGAAATGAATACTTCAATCAGATCGTCGTGTCAGAACCGAATACTTATATCAGATCATCGTGTCAGAACCGAATACTTCATGTCAGAACCGAATAGCGTCATTTTCAATCAGATCATCGTGTAAGATCCGAATATTTCAATCAGAGCGTCGTGTCAAAACCGAATACTTCTATCAGATCATCGTATCAGAACCGAATACTTCAATCAGATCGTCGTGCCAGAAATGAATACTTATATCAGATCGTCGTGTCAGAACCGAATACTTATATCAGATCATCGTGTCAGAACCGAATACTTCATGTCAGAACCGAATAGCGTCATTTTCAATCAGATCATCGTGTAAGATCCGAATATTTCAATCAGAGCGTCGTGTCAAAACCGAATACTTCAATCAGATCATCGTATCAGAACCGAATACTTCAATCAGATCGTCGTGCCAGAAATGAATACTTCAATCAGATCGTCGTGCCAGAAATGAATACTTCAATCAGATCGTCGTGTCAGAACCGAATACTTCTATCAGATCATCGTGTCAGAACCGAATACTTCATGTCAGAACCGAATAGCGTCATTTTCAATCAGATCATCGTGTAAGATCCGAATATTTCAATCAGAGCGTCGTGTCAAAACCGAATACTTCAATCAGATCATCGTATCAGAACCGAATACTTCAATCAGATCGTCGTGCCAGAAATGAATACTTATATCAGATCGTCGTGTCAGAACCGAATACTTCTATCAGATCATCGTGTCAGAACCGAATACTTCATGTCAGAACCGAATAGCGTCATTTTCAATCAGATCATCGTGTAAGATCCGAATATTTCAATCAGAGCGTCGTGTCAAAACCGAATACTTCTATCAGATCATCGTATCAGAACCGAATACTTCAATCAGATCGTCGTGCCAGAAATGAATACTTCAATCAGATCGTCGTGTCAGAACCGAATACTTCTATCAGATCATCGTGTCAGAACCGAATAGCGTCATTTTCAATCAGATCATCGTGTAAGATCCGAATATTTCAATCAGAGCGTCGTGTCAAAACCGAATACTTCTATCAGATCATCGTATCAGAACCGAATACTTCAATCAGATCGTCGTGCCAGAAATGAATACTTATATCAGATCGTCGTGTCAGAACCGAATACTTATATCAGATCATCGTGTCAGAACCGAATACTTCATGTCAGAACCGAATAGCGTCATTTTCAATCAGATCATCGTGTAAGATCCGAATATTTCAATCAGAGCGTCGTGTCAAAACCGAATACTTCTATCAGATCATCGTATCAGAACCGAATACTTCAATCAGATCGTCGTGCCAGAAATGAATACTTCAATCAGATCGTCGTGTCAGAACCGAATACTTATATCAGATCATCGTGTCAGAACCGAATACTTCATGTCAGAACCGAATAGCGTCATTTTCAATCAGATCATCGTGTAAGATCCGAATATTTCAATCAGAGCGTCGTGTCAAAACCGAATACTTCTATCAGATCGTCGTATCAGAACCGAATACTTCAATCAGATCGTCGTGCCAGAAATGAATACTTATATCAGATCGTCGTGTCAGAACCGAATACTTATATCAGATCATCGTGTCAGAACCGAATACTTCATGTCAGAACCGAATAGCGTCATTTTCAATCAGATCATCGTGTAAGATCCGAATATTTCAATCAGAGCGTCGTGTCAAAACCGAATACTTCTATCAGATCATCGTATCAGAACCGAATACTTCAATCAGATCGTCGTGCCAGAAATGAATACTTATATCAGATCGTCGTGTCAGAACCGAATACTTATATCAGATCATCGTGTCAGAACCGAATACTTCATGTCAGAACCGAATACTTCATGTCAGAACCGAATAGCGTCATTTTCAATCAGATCATCGTGTAAGATCCGAATATTTCAATCAGAGCGTCGTGTCAAAACCGAATACTTCTATCAGATCATCGTATCAGAACCGAATACTTCAATCAGATCGTCGTGTCAGAACCGAAAACTTATATCAGATCATCGTGTCAGAACCGAATACTTCAATCAGATCGTCGTGTCAGAACCGAATACTTCAATCAGATCGTCGTGTCAGAACCGAATACTTCTATCAGATCGTCGTGTCAGGACCGAATACTTCAATCAGATCGTCGTGTCAGAACCGAATACTTCAATCAGATCGTCGTGTCAGAACCGAATACTTCAATCAGATCATGTCAACCGAATGCTTCAATCAGAGAGCATCGTGTCAGAACCGAATACTACAATCGTATGATTAACAAATCGATTAATAATGTAAATGTTCTGCAATCAAAATAAAGATTTCAGCAAGTTGCGAAATAATAAAATAACAAAAATGCAATTTTTCTTCAGATCATGGAAAATTTTTTTATATAGAATTGGGTTTTGTTGTTTTGTTTTTAAACATTTTTAAATATCAATAAAAAAAAGGACAGGATGTTGAAACATACACTACACTCGCCTTTCCTAACAAGTTCCTGTTTTGCCTTTAACTCGTTCATTTTCAATCAGAATTTTCGAAAATAGGGGAGAAAATCCCACGGAAAAAAACGAAACAAATGAAACGCTGTGAAATATCCATTAGCCTTCTCGTCATTCCAATGCGGAATCAAAGCACCAAAGAAGTTGTTTCCAATGCAGTAAACGTTGAAGATAAACTCTTAAGTAAGGATCCGTAAATCTGAATACTTCTTCCGCTCGGAAGAATAATTGAACTTGGAACAGAGATTAGCATCGTCTATGAGGCTCACTAATGGTGAAGCCCATGAACAATGGTCTTCTCAATCACAGTCGCTATCACATTTCCCTCTTCTTGGCGAGCATTTGTCAGACAGCCTGACTCTTCATTCTTAAGAAGTTTAATAGAGATAACAACGTAATACGAACATTTGTCAGAGAAATCTTAGACTGGAGTAATCTGACCGTGTTCATTACGCCTGACAGGACGAATGGGTTTTGATGTGAGACGGGTCGTTAGAGGAGCGACTACATCTCCAAATCCTCATTTCAAGAGTCACTGTCGATAAAATCATGCTTGAAGCTTGTTAAGGAAATTGTTGTAATATGCGTTTTTATTGCATGTGATCTAGTTCTGTTCTGTAACGAGAGTGAACTATCTCGGATGAAATGAAGCGGTATTAATGTGCTTGTCAAGCAACCGGGAGTGAAAGGAAATAATTAGGGAAAAGGGAGACTTACTCGTGAAAAGTTTAAAGGTTGATATGTTGAAAGATTTCAGTGTCAAAAGGTCTAACATAAAGAGCAAGGAATGTAAAGAAATGATAGGAGATATTACAGTGAGCGACCGAAATATTACAGAGAATTTCCATTTTGAATCAATGGGAATCTAACTTCAAAGCTCTGTAATTTCTGAAATATGCATTTAATGGAAAAATGTGACAGAAGGTAAATTGAAGATCATAATCAAATATATTTATATCCCGATTTTCAGTAACATTCAATCAGCATTTAAGGAATTATCGAAGATGGAATCTTTAACAATACGTTAGCTGTTAATAAAAATCTTTAATGATGGTATAATATTGAAATAACAATGCGCGTACTTCTAAAATGTATATTTATTTCATTTCATGGTTTGAAACCACACTAATTATTTAAGTTTAAATTATTTTATAGGTAAAAAATTACGACTCATTATTATTGTGAAATATTCCAGCTTCCGTAACTCTTTAATTACAGGACGAATATTGTTGAAAATCAATATTTAAAAAGATTTGAGTACGATCATTAATTTATCTTCAGTCACATTTTTCCTTTAAATTCATAATTCGGAAGTTATAAAGCTTCAAAGTTAGATTCCTCCTTACATAAAATGGAAATCCTCTAATATTATTTTGAACTAAAGAACATATTTCTCTAATGTGGTTTAAGAAACATAAGCATTGTGAATAACAAATTATACAAAATATTTTAACCGTTTGCATCAAAAAATGTAACCCCCAATGTCCCTTTATCAACCGTATAATTTTCCAATAGAAACAAGTAAAATGCATGTGAAAAACATACATGTTTTTCGTATTTTTCATGTGTGGAATCATGGTTTAACTTCTGGAAAATGCAATGGTCCCATTTCTCACCAATGACTATAAGTTGTGATCAATAGCGTGAATGGCTACTGGGGTTACTATGAGATTGCGCAATTGATACTTTGACAATTCTCAGGAAAAGCATCCGCAAAACTGTCAATCCCCTTTCAACCATACGTTTGTTGAAATATTGACCTATGAGCTGTGAAAAAGGGTCAATGCGTGAACTGCGCAGTCTCATAGTCTTCCCACAGACCCTACTCACGCACCCAGTGTGTTGGGCTTATAAAGGCTGCCGTCCAACAGATAGAACGCTAAGCCGTGGCTCCGTGTACAGGAACGTCATACCCTGTGCACGTTAAAAACCCACAGGATGTCCTTGATGGAAAGTTACCATCTGTATCCTAATAGCCAACCAGTGGATCCCCTTCTGTAACTTTCTGTGAGCCCTTGGAGTCCTTGTGAGGCCATATTAAGTGTGCAAAAAAGTGCCTCTTGGAGGTAAGCAGTTCAACAACACCCACCCAGTTACAGCATTTCTTCTCATTCTACTAGGTTCTGAATGGATGAGAGGGTTCACAACATAAAAAAAGTAGATTAAAATCCTTTTTATCAAATCTGAGAACACAACATGAAATTTTTGAAACTTGAAAAATGGATGGCCGCTTAGAAAACTTTAAAAGCAATTCATTAACTATTACGGAATGCGTTATTTTTCAAATATTTAACAAAAATTAAGTGCCTCTAAAAATTTTTGTTGAGACTTCCATGTTCTTCCTGACAGCGACGCTATTTTCCCCATTCAGAAGGCTCTTCTAAAAATATTTCTCGTTTAACTTTTCATTACACTGCATTTGCTAGTTTCAGGAGAGAGTTTTTATTTGTCGCCTAATCCCACGACCATAAAAATGACATCTGAATACCAAGTTCTCCAGTTGAAGAAAAACAAAACGGGACACATTTCATAGCGGCTTTTCCTCGCAACTCAGTTCCTAGACATAAAAGTTTTTTTAAAGTCAAAACTCCGACGTTATTAGCAGTTCCGATGTAGCTTGGCTTTTGGAATTAGTCCAATTCTTTACTCAACCAATCACAATAAAATGCGAAAGGGCTTTTGCACTCATACTTAGAGAAAGTGACGTCATAATTTGCAAGAGCACTCTGATTGGAGAATAGAACTCCCTTACACTCGACATGAGTACGCCATTTACACCTTAAAGAAAAAATATATCATTAATTTCTATATTTATCATTTAACGTTTTCGAAATGAATAGGAATCACGAAATAAAAAAGTTAGATAGTAACTACCTAAACATTTTCTCTTCCAAATACCCTAAAAAAACTACCCTAACTTTTTCTCTTCGAAATATTTTGTTTTATTTTTCGTCTTGTATCTGCGTTTTAAATCTGTGTTATTTCAAAGCATTCTATTCCTCAGCTACTCCTTATTGTGTTCCTAAATGAATTCCTTGTCGTAAAAGCGTCACTACATTCATCTCTCAATCGTATAGTTTTATTAGACTTATATCTTCAGTGAAGTGTTTTAGCGATATATTTTTCCCCTTTTTAGGGAAATTCTCCCCGTGGGAAGTCGAAGATGCTGCAGGGATGCAAACAACATGCCAGAAGTTGTAAAATGTAGAGAGAACGAAGTGAATGACGTAAGAATTGTAAAAAAAGAAGTTGAAGCATTCCAAAGAAATACAGCCTAGTTTTCTTTCTTTTTTTTTCAAAGCTCATAAATCGATCCAGAGCTTTTATATCCAAAGCAATAGAGCGGTTAGTGCTGTGATATGACACAGACTTCAACATTTCTCGTGCGACAAAACATTTTAAAGGGCGAGTTTCTAGAGGTTGTGCGAAAAATTCAATAGCTGCCGCATTTGTCATTTTAGTGACGATGTTTACTAGTGCTCAAATTTAACGACGTAGGTTGGCTCAGTTTGTTGGGTTGTTTTACCTCTGAATGGCACTTTTTTGTATGAAATGGGATAAATGGCAAATGCACAAGAACTCCAAGGATTTATAGAAAGATGGAGAAACGGAAGCGCTGGACAGCTGTTAGGAGACAAATGGAAGCCTCCCGTCAAGGCCATCCAGAGTGTTCTTTAACGTGCACGTGCAAGGCTAGTAATCTGCAGTTACCTGGTTCGAGTACCAGCTGGGCCAGCTTTGTGATTTATCTCCTTAAAACTCATCGCTCTGCCGTCGATCAGTAGGCCGCCGTCCGTCGTATAAGAGATTGAGCCGTGGCTCCATGTGCAGAGAGTCATACTCTGATACAGAACACGCTGACTGCCCTTACTAGCTGTCTCCTAAAACGCTGTCCAGTCGGTCCCCTTTCCTCAACCTCTTCTGAGCCTTCGAGTTTCTTCTGACTTGGTGTGTGCCCGTTGTGTGCAAAAAAATGCTGCTCGGAAGTAAAGCAACCCAACTTTAAGGTGCACAAGATAAGCTTTTCTGCACTGGAGCCGCGTCCCAACAGTGTCTACTTTTCCATCTAAGGCAGAATGGGTGTTAGTGAAGACAGAGCTCAAGACTGACACAATTTGAGTTCGAACCTGGCAACTGCAGATTACGAGTGCAAAAAAATAGTGCCGTTCAGAGGTAAAACAACCAACTAACCTGATTGTTCTAAGATTCGAGTCCAAAATGTGAGTACATTAAGAATTTTCTCCGATAATACCATTTTTCCCTTATTGATAAAAAAAAAGACATGAATAAGCCTAGAAAGACCTATTTAATTCGTCCTTGGGATGGGATGTTAAACTCCAGCTAGTTAAATATTCCAGCTTTTATAACTTTAAATACCGTACGAATATTGTTGAAAATCGAGAGTTAAATGGATTTGAATACGATTAATCACTTTAGTCACATTTTTCCATTCGATGCATATTTTAGAAGTTACAAAGCTTCGAAGTTAGATTCCCATCGACATGGCATGGAAATTCTCTAATATTTCGGTAGACAGTGTATATAAAATATTATTATATAATGACTATAATATATAAGTAGTTATTAAGAATAGTTAAGACCAATAAAACATTTAATGAAAACCCATTTAAATCTACACCATGAAATTTTCAGAGACACAGGAGTTTTGATCAATTATTTTATAGTCATTATTAATTTTTATTGACCAAGTGTTACTTATACAATTTGAATAATTATATCACTAATTTAAAACACTGTAAAAATACTAATTTATTTGCATTTTTTATTTTAAATACCTGGAAAACTATAGACATTATAATATTAGTGACATTTGCGAATGATGGTGCGCTTAAATTCAAACTGAATTTTCCTTAGGAGTTCAATAACATCAAGATTCAATATTGGCTTGTTAAAACTTAAGATCTTTACAGCCCAGCTTAATCTAATTCAATCTATACTTATGCCTTTCATCCATTCCATTAGGGCTCAATCAGCATCCCTTCTTCAAAGCATGTCCACTTTTACCAGAACCTACGAAAAAGAAAGTCCAATCATCACATCCTTTCTCGTTAGATATCGCACGACTTAGCAACAACGATGCGAATGCTCTTTGGCGCTAACTGGCTAAAGAGATAAATGACACTTTTGAAACGAGTTATAGAAGTTTTGCACAAAACGGCAATTATGTGAGCACAGAGGGACAGAACTTCAGAGCTACGACTGTGAATTGCGTTCGTTTCTGATGAGCAGAATAGGGAATGCGAGTCCTAATAACACTAAAAGCTTTAAGTAGTCACTTGAGGCCGATTTCGGTCCTGAATCACACTAACGAAGGAATGTCGACAGCCACTTGTCATCAAAACTTACTTTGTTCCTAAGTTTCTTTATTCCATAACTTGTTCAGTTAAGACTAGTGTACATTAAATTATCCTGCTTCTTGGGAAATGGCGATGATATTTACCTTAAACATATTTGCTTGCAGTGATATATATATATTAATTTCTGCGAGTGGGATAACTTTAGACTAGTAGTAACGCTTACTTGAGCATTTTCTCCGAAATGTAAATTTCAAAAGGTAGAAACAGTTACGTGAAAGCCATTACTTCGAACAATTATGGAGAAGGAACTGGTCCGAAAGGTTAATAGGCTGTTTTAAATGCAACACTCAGGATTTCGTATAATTGAAATGCAGCAAATGAATGCTAATAGATCAGCTAAAATGCAAAATTATAATTAAAACTTAGTTCTTCCTTGTGTAGAAAAGCGTCGGCAAAGCAGGCGCTGTTTCGTTCATTCATGTTTATTCGAGAACAAAGCAATTACGAAAATTAAGAACACAATGCAGAGAGCATTTCTTGCTAATTTGAATAAGGAGAGAGCGGGTATTTCTCTGAAACGTTTCACGAGCGATTCCATGCTGGAATTCTGAAACGATAAAAATTTCTTTGCATCTAATCTTCATCTGTAAATAATTGTTTCGCATCTGAATAGAGAACCTTTTTTCTCTCTTTTCTCGATCAAAGTTTACTCTCTGAATAATATTACAGAAATTAAATTAGAATTACACGATGATTGAAATGAAACAAAATTTGTTACTTTAATCTTTTCTCGTTTTTGTTCGTTTTTTATTCTATCTCTTTTTTGATTGGATACCGAGAGTGAGGGAAGGAAAAAAAATACTTTATCTTTACTGTTTGCTATTTCCAGTTGATTGATGAAGACATGAAAGAAATTATTTTTCGTGTTTAATAATTTTAATGTATTGATTGACCCGAAAGTAACCCTACCACCAGTAAGCCATCAGATTTAAAGGGGAAAAATGAAGTTTTCAATTTTGTGTTCGGTTTTAATCATGGAAAGATACTTTTGGGAATTGTTTTACTCCAGTCAGAATTACAAGTATAGTATTTGCCTTTTATTGTGTTTGATGAGTTCGGGCTCACATTTTCGAGCTCGGGATCCTCGCAAAGCGCAAACCTAAATGTATTGATCCCGGCTACGAATCATTTCGATGATAACTGGGTACGAGCCTGCTCTAGCACAGTTAGGATAAAAAGATATCTAAGATACTAGTAAAACGTATATAAGAAATTGCACGCACTAAACCAAATTTAAACCTTTCCCATAACGTGCTATTATAAACTTTAAAATAATATAATTGTTTTGAAGTCAAATAAAATTCTTGTTGTTCTTTGGACGGAAAAATTCTAGAAATAATTCTCGGAAACTGAAAGTAATCGCTAAGAGCAATTTGCCAAAAAAAAATCAAAGGCTGAATAGGGCTCCTTTTTAAATTCTAAAGACTGATTATACGATTGAAATTATAATCGAAAGAAATTATATTTTAAACTGAATCGACGTCAACTAAGAGATAAGAGAGTGATAATTTCCTATTCAGTTGAAATAAACGTCTAGAAATTTGTTTCATGTATATTTCTTTTTTTTTTTTGCAATTTCAAAAATCATTTGAAGTTGAAACCATTTTGATCTCTAGGCCATCAAAGATTCGAGCACGAACTTATCTCTAATAAGTTAGCTTTTTTACCTCTGAGCTGCACTTTTTTGCACACAATGGGCTAAATGGCCAGGTCACTGGGACCACGAGGGCTCAGAGAAGGGTAGAGGGAGGGGACCCATGGACAGCTTTTGTGAGACATAGTAGCCTCCAATCCACGTCATTCGCCTCGAAGCACGGATGAAGGGGAATTAATGGAAATAATTGATAAGGAAAAAGGAAATTCGGGGGAGGGATGCATCACCATTCGAGAGACGACCACTACTGAGGTAGCTAATGTGAGATCTCAAAAGCTTTTGTATACTGTTAAACATCATCTGAAATAAAAATTAGCAATCTGTCCATCTATCTAATAATTATTCTACTTCCGACATACATGAAGAAGGAATTGCTACGAAAGGTTAATAGGCTGTTTTAAATGCAACACTCAGGATTTCGTGTAATTGAAATGCAGCAAATGAATGCTAATAGATCAGCTAAAATGCAAAATTATAATTAAAAATTAGTTCTTCCTTGTGTAGAAAAGCGTCGGCAAAGCAGGCGCTGTTTCGTTCATTCGTGTTTATTCGAGAACAAAGCAATTACGAAATTAATAACACAATGCAGAGAGCATTTCTTGCAAATGAATGCTAATAAAATTCATGTCTTCATTCTCCGATCCGATGGACAGCGGTCTACCCCTTTCTGTTCTTCATGTTATTTCAAATAAACATGTTACTGTTGTAACAATGTTATGTTAAAATAACGACTTTAAAACTTGTTTTTAAAACAATGCTGTATTATTCATACACGCATCACTTGGAGATTAATTTTTTTATTGAACATACAAATGTATTATCCCTCCATATATTAAATTTTGCCCATTGATAAAAGAAATCTACATTCAACGCTACCTTAAGTCTGGAGTGGCTGTTGGCTCATAATCTGTTATTCACAGTTTTTAGTCGCTCCGTGTGCAGAAGAGCCATACTCTGTGCATGCTAAAGAACACACTCGTTGGCCTTGATTGGAGGCTTCCATCTGTCTCTCAACAGTTACCCAGTGGAGCCCCTTTCCTTGACCTTCTCTGATTCTTCGGGGTCCTTGTGACCTGGCCATTCAGCCCATTGTATGCAAAAATTGCCGCTCAGAGGTAAAACAACCAATAGTAGAACAGTTTTCGAAAGTAATGCATTAAATCCGTTCCATTCAAGCTAAGAAAAAGACCACTAAAAGAAACCTCAAAGAAAATGAACTGATCGATACAAATGATTTTAGAGAATTTTTCTTTCAAGTCCATCAGTGGATTATGTTTTTTTGCGATCATCGGAGAAAAGATTGAGCAGAATTACAGTAAATGATGACGGTCTCAAGGCTCGGTCTTTGAGAGGTAATGAACCTTCCAGCGGACCAAGTGACAACAGGCACAAGTAGTTTGGGGAGAAATTGTTCTGCGACGGACATGTCAAATCTCTGCCAGTGGGAGCAAGGGAAACAATGGGAGAGAAACCGATCTAAGCCGTCGGCACGAATAGAATCTCTTCTGTCTACAATTTCAACTCATCAATTATATGGTTTGTGAAAGAAAGAGATTCAGCATTCGAAACGGAAAAGGTTAAAAGCTTTTCGCTCTTCTCGTTGCGTGACTTTTTCGCACAGAAAAGTCGAACGCCAATGAAAGAAAGTTTTTTTTTTTGTTCTTGAATTGTATTGATCTGTCATAACCGAACGAAATTCTGATCAAGGCTTTAAATCTCCTGTCCATGGAATGAAATTAATGAGTTTGAACGACAGAGATGCAAATGGGTCTCTCTTATTTTTACCATTCCTCAAAGTTTGAATATTTGATTAGATATTTAATGAGGTATATCAGCAAAGAGTAAGACTATTTAGTTTCATATTCAATTACACCATTTTTTTTTCGATCTGCTGTGAGAGACAGAGGTTTATTGAAACACATGCAAAACGGAGAAGATAAAAAAAACTTCCCACGTTATTACGTTTGTATGTTTCATGTTTTTGCTTCATTTTTTTTCTTGTGCAAAAGCAAATGTGCTTCTTTTTTTCACACAGTCTTTGTGTACCACTTCGTTTTTTTTTTCCTTAGGACAGGTTGAATTGTTTTACCTCTGAGTTTTGCGTACACAATGCGCTAATGCCAGGTCACAAACACTCCAAGAACTCAGCTGTTTGAAGATGAATGAAAGTCTCTCGTCAAGGGCATCTATGTTTTTTAAAGGTGTAGAGAGTATGATCCTCTTGTACATGAAACTACGGCTTAACGTCCCATCCTATATACGGTGGTTTTTTCAAAATCATCGGTTTTGCCTCTCTAACCGAGGACACGGTTCGGATTAACGCAAAGAGAAATCACAACTCTAAAGGAGTTGGGACTCGATCCAAGGAACTAAAGATTTCAAATCGGTAACGCTACCGACTGAGACAGTTTCCTCCTCTCTTGGGTCAGATGGGATCAGAAAATTCAGTAATATGGCTTAAAGAATATGTAATGGAGAGATCCTCACGCAATCCCTCAACAGAGGGAAGACAGTTTGTCATTTCTCATTCAGACCTAAAAAAAACAAGACGACTCCTATTGCTCTTTTTTTTGTAAGTTCTATAAGAAAACATCTTAATAAAACCACCTTGACAGGGAGACTCACATAATGGGGGCTGATATGATTCAGTAGGTAGCGCACCAGGCTCGTAATCTACAATTCCTGGGTTCGAGTCCCAACTATACCAGCATTGGGATTTATCTCCGCTAATTTCCCACCCTTCCCTCGTTCAGAAAGGGAACAACAATGAGCTTGGAAAGACCGCCGTCTGTCGAATGGGACGTAAAGCCGTGGTCGTGTTCAGGAGAGCTAACATTCTGCTCCAGTTAAAGAACACACTGAATGGCCTTGACGAGAGGCTACCATCTGTCACCTAAGAGCATTTCAGTGAATCCCCTCCCCCAACCTTCTTTAGTCCTCAGAGTCCTTGTAACCTAGCCATTTAGCCCGTTGAAGGGCCACATGATGGGAAAACGTGATTGGTGCAAGATTGTGGTAACGCTCTTTGACCATGTACAGAGTAACAAATCACCTTACGAGGTAAGGATGAGGCAGTTAAAAGATCTTTCCTTCATCAACTCGACTCTCCTTTGTGCAGAGAATTTCAGGTTCTGATTGGAAGAAGCTTTCTGCTAGAAAGTATCCATCTGGGGCCACTGTTGGCCAGTTTGTAATACGTCAATGTGATAAATTCTGCAAGGTGATCGCCGATCTCAGATGCAAAACGTAAGTGAAAAGTCGAACTAATGTATACACGTACACGTTAGAAATTCTAAATAAATCTCCTTTGTATATAATGTTCGTATGGTAGTATTCTGCACGTCATTCACTAAACCTCTCATCTCAGCCACAGAACTTCCTAACACCTGATAGATATCTTACATCGTGCTCAGTTGGGTTCGGTTGTTTTACCTCTGTGCGGCACTTTTTTTGCACACGATGGGACATATCCAGGTTATAAGGACTCCTAATGCTCAGAAAAGCTTTTGCAAGGGGACCACTAGATAGCTGTTAAGAGACAGGTGGTAGTTTCCCATAAAGATCATCCAGCATGTTCCTTAACGTGCACAGGGTATGGCTCTCCTGTACATGTAAATACGGCTTTACGTCCAATCCGATAGACAGCGGTCTTTATAAGCCCATCGGTGTACCCCTTTCTGACCGAAAAAAGGGAGTTTTGAAGAGATAAATCTGAAAGTTGGCTCAGGTGGGACTCGAACCTGGAAAACTCCTCCGTGTATCACACAGATTACGAGCAGCAGTTTACGAGCCCGATGCACTACAGACTGAGGCCAGTCAACCTGAACAACACCCGTCAATTACCATGCTCAGACCCACGGAGATTTTGCTACACTGCGAAATAGAAGGTGAAGATATTAGCCCCCAGCTGATTGCAAGTCATGGAAAATGACATCAGGGTGAATTAAATAACCATTGCAAATTTTTAAATTCTTCTTGATGAATCCGATTTAAGCAGACATCTTGCTCAGTAAATAATCAAAATTTTAATATAAAATTATCTCTGAGCTATCATTTCTAGTTTAATCTAGATAGATGGACAGATTGATAATTTTTATTTCAGATGATGTTTAACAGTATATAAAAGCTTTTGAGATCTCACAAGTGTGGCTCGTTCGTGAGATCTCCATACAGAAATAATTTCAATTGAAAACATCAGTCGTCACATTGAATGTAATACACAAAAAACGAAAACAACTCAAAACAAAAAAATTTCTCGTAATCCAGAAAGTGTGAAAGTCAGAAAGAAAGAAACATTCAATATCTATGTTACATGTAAACAGTTCTAGTATTTTAATGCAAAAAAGTTTCCACATCATCCGGTTTCAAAATGTAGTTCTTGAGAACTTTAGAAAACAAATGATAATTCGTGATATTTTTCATGCTGACCGGGAGAGAGGAAAGGAATTTCGGTGCTAAGTACAAATAATAGTGCGTAAAAAATTTTTTATATAATGCAGGAATTTCATAATTTATGTCCTTATCTCGTCTTAATTGACAATTTTCTAATCAGTTTTTATGCTTTCATTTCTAAAGTAAAAATATTTAATTTCGAAAAAATAATCAAAAGGTATAGGCCAAATTACTGCTTTCCGAAACGAAGGTAATGAAGGTTGCGTTTTTGGACTTTTAGTTAATAAACAAATAAATCTCTTTTGCAGCACTAAAAGTTGTTTAAAATTATTGAAATACATGCCCCCCCCCACCTCACGATTTTATACCATAATGTTAATTGAGAATGAATTAATGCATAATATAATGTACACATAAATTTAAATGAAACTAAGTGTCTTACGTATATAAGCAGACCAGGTTACGGATGACCTTCCTTTTAACCCATGTTACATGCACGTTCTAAGTTAAGCATGCATCAATACAAATACCTAAATATTTCACTGACGGCACAAAAGAAATTTGAGGACAATTACAGTGACTTTTCGATGAACAATTACTATAACGATATTTCAATTTGTTACGGTGCAAAATATCTGTAACAGAACTATTTTTCTTTAAGTAGAAATAAACTGCATTTGTCTTTTTCAGATTTATTGTTTAAAAAATACTTGTGATGCAGTTTCTAATTAATTCGAGTACATCACTATTTGCTTGCTTAAAAATAATCAAAGAATCAGAACCAGTATATGTCAGGCAAGTGTCGTCAGCAAAAATAGTTAATTTACCTGTTAGGCTAATGGAATCTAAATCATTATTGCAAACAATAACTAAATCTACAAAATAATTTAAAAATTAAGAAATATTTTTTGATAAAACTCGAAGGTTTTCCCTGAGTAAATACAGACTCTATCTTAAACGAACAAAAGTGAATTTTTGGTCTCACCATTTGCATTATTAAAACTGTTATAGGAAAAAGTATTTGTTTTTATGATGATTGATGATAGAAATTCGATTACAGAATTATTAAAAAATATTTCATTTAAGATATTTTTTCTTGAATTTTACAAAGTCACAAATTTCTAACTTTTCAAGTGACGTTTGTTTTAGATTTTATCAAATATATTACACCAGTGGTGTACTCAGAAGCTTCCTGTGTCGGAGTAGTTGATGTCTTTAATCTCCGATTTTCATGGGCTTCTTTGGAAAATATACTTTTTTCAAGTACTAATGGGAAAGATCTAACCCCCTTGGATAAACCGTGAAATAGACACTCTTGTAACGCAGGATGATACGTTAGGAGTTTTTGAACTTTTTAAAAACACATAAAAAAAAGCACTTTAATCAATTTTTTGCTGCTTTACTTGTTATTTGTCAGTTCTGTATTCGTCAAAAGAAGTTTAGATTGATGGTTTGTATGGCCGAGTGGTTAGCACGCTTGGCTACTGATCTAAGGGACCTGGGTTTGAGCCCCGGATAAGGCATGGTTGTGTGTGTTGTTTTTCTGCTGAGGTCCTGCCATCCTCACAGACCTACTACTTTGGCACATAAACTGACAGGCTCCTGTCAGACCTCTGTGGCAAGCAGCTGCTTGAGGGGGTATTTATTATTTTTTTTATTTTTACCTCTGAGTGGCATTTTTTGCACACAATGCGCTAAATGGCCTGGTCACAAGGACTCCAAGGTTCCAGAGAAGGTTAGAGGAAAAGGATTCTGTAAACATGATGCGCTCTGGACCATTTACTAATAGGCAGATAGTAGCCTCCCATCAATGCCATCTAACGTGTTCTTCAGTGCGCACAGGGCATAACCCTCCTGCACACGGAACTACGGCTCAATGTCCCGTACGACGAACGGCGGTCTTTCCAAGCCCATTGGTATGACTTCATCGAGGGCAAAGTGGGAGGTTAACCCTTTCACGACTAAGGGAAACATTTTTCCCCATTTTAAAATTGGTGATTGTCGTATTTAATAATAACCTTATCTGCATTTTTTATACAGAATGTCAAAATATAACGTATGCCGAACGCAATTACGTAAACGGGAACGTTTAGTCCATGTCCATAATGTTGCATCTGTGCAATGTCCATCTTTGCTTCACAACCAAAAGAAATTGCTTCGCAGAATATCATAATTAGCACATCATATTGTATAGTAATTTTATTTCATAATTTTGCATTATTTTAGTTAACATTTTGTTCTAATAAACCAATAAATAATAAACATTGCATAATAAGCCTAACTATAATTTGTGTTACCTTTATAGTCCATTGGGAAAAATATTTCCCATAAAATTCCAAAAAAAGCTACACATTGTTATGTATTTTTCTTATAATTTTTATTTATTTTACGTCTAAACAAACTAAAATAAACAGTTACATACTAATATTTACCCTTAGAAACCTTATGGTCCTGAAAGGGTTAAGGGAGATAAATCTCAACCAGGCACAGTTGGCACTCGAACCTGGAAACTGAAGAAGAACCTGGCGCGCTACGGACTGACCCTCCCCCCTCAAAAATTGTGAAGTGTTGCACTACAACCATACGACAGGCCTAAACGATGAGTTATACAGATAATATAAACGCACTTTGTTTAGAGAGTATCGTAGCCTACCTAAAATTTTTTAAATTTCACTGGGGTCGATGGCAACGAGTTCTATATCAAATGAAAGCTGACTACGTGAGGAGTGTCATCTACATCGTATTAGAGAATTTAATTGAGTTAAGGCTCAGAGCACGCGATGTAAATCTGCTAGTTTCAAACGAAAATTGTGAGTCAGAGGGTGACAAGCTGTGATATTTCCACCCTTCCTCCAAAACAAAAACCGACTGTTCCACTACCTCCCAAATTTGTGAATCAGTCATAACCAGTTATATATAAAATCAAAGCTTACGACATGGGGAGTGTCACAGCCTATAAAACATTTCTGTTTACTTGCTTCTCTCAACCCTCACAAAAAAAGGTTAAAGTTGGCCAATCATTATCTAAAATCAATCAGAGCCAAATATTGTATCAAATTAGGGGCGGGGGTGGCTCAGTCGGTAGCGCGCCAGGCTCGTAATCTGTAGTTACCAGGTTCGAGTCCCAGCTGGGTCAGCGTTGAGATTTATCTCCGCAAAATTCCCCGCCATGCCCACGGTCAGTAGGGGACACCGATGGGCTTAGAAAGGCAGCCGTCCGTCGGATGGGACGTTAAGCCGTGGCCCCGTGTGCGGGAGAGCCATATCCTGTGCACGTTAAAGAACACGCTGGATGGCCTTGACGGGAGGCTACCATCTGTCTCCCAACAGCTGTTCCAGTGGGTCCCCTCCCCCAACCTTCTCTGAGCCTTCGGGGTCCATGTGACCTGGCCATTTAGCCCATGGTGTGCAAAAAAGTGCCGCTCAGAGGTAAAACAACCCAACCCAATTGTATCAAATTAAAGCTTATGACTTACAAAACATCTGATGTAAATATAGACTGTTATGAGTGACTGATTGTTTGAGTGACAAGGAATCATGCTAATTCTAACTGTAAAGCTGAAATAGCAGAGCTCTAAAAATTTACACCTAGGGGTAATCCGGGTCGTATATCTTGGAAAAAATCCAAAATTTGGCCTCCTACTTTGTCCTTGAATATCAATAGAAGTCACGTCAAACAGAGCTAAAAACTTGTGTTAATTGGTTTAGGAATATTTCGGGTGTTATAAATCTCAGAAACATTGCAAATTCTTGGATCAGATGGATCCTTCGAGGTAAAAGTTCAAATTTCAACATACCAGTACTAGAGAGCTAAAAACTGGCTCATAAAAGTATTTCAGATCATAGATGTCAGAAGCGTTAAGAAATTTCATATTCGGTGTCGTGTTCAAGGTTAAATAGGAGTCATAGTGACGGTCCAGAAATCAAGAGATGCATGATTGATTTCTAGTAGAGCATATAACACTCCCTCCCTCCTGAAAAGCAAGGGGAACATAGGTGTTTTAAATCCATGTCACTAAACTGCGAAAAATAAATTACTTGAAATAAAAAATGGTTTTGTCACACTGAAAAACAAAAAAAAAATGCCAATGATCTCTGCTCAACTTATATTAATTCAAAGGAAGATAGATCACTAAAATCAATTTCTTTTCATCATGTAAAAATATTAGTGTCCATTTTCTTTCGTTGCAACGAACATGAATTGAAGGTTGGGTTATTTTACCTCTGAACGCCACTTTTTTGCACACAATGGGCTAAATGGCCAGGTCTCAAGGACCCCGAAGGCTCGGAGAAGGTTGGGGGAGGGGACCCACTGGAACAGCTGTTGGGAGACAGATGGTAGCCCCCCGTCAAGGCCATCCAGCGGGTTCTTTAGCGTGCACAGGGTATGGCTCTCCCACACACGGGACCATGGCTTAACGTCCCATCCGATGGATGGCGGCCTTTCCAAGCCCATCGGTGTCCCCTACAGACCGTGGGCAGGGCGGGGACTTTTGTGGAGATAAATCTCAACGCTGACCCAGGCTGGGACTCGAACTTGGGAACTACAGATTACGAACCTGGCGCGCTACATGAATTGAAGAAGCCATTGCCAATTTGTTTTTTCCTTTGTCTATTTCACATATAGAAAGATTTTAATTTCTTTTCCTTTTCGAGTTCCGACTCACGGGGGAGGTTTGTATTTTACACTTCGAAATTGTTTATGTACTTTATGAAAAAAATAATTATTGTTTTTCTGTTATTATGAGTTTTAAATTACGATATGCCTGAAATGTAACAAAAGTGTGGAATAAATTGAAAATAAAAATTTAGAGCACATATAGGAAGGCAGATTTTTTTTTTAAAAAAGGCTTATTTGTGTCAATGTGGAATCAGAGATTATTCTACTCTTGTTAAACAATTCCCGCAGTTGCGCTAAATTAGCAGACGAGGAGAATTTCAGGTACTTTGACTTGTCCATCTCTTTAATTGAAAATTGTTCGTCTATAAGAAATTTTCTAACTGCAGCATCAAAAAAAGTGAGGAAACAAATTTTCGTAGTTTTATCGTAGCGAGCATTTCATCGCTTCGAATTCGTTTTAAACTCAAAACGAATCGATTGTTCATTGGTTAAGCCTGTTAAGACAAAATGAAGCTCAAAATCCCCAAAAAAAGTGTAATCAGGGAGGTTTTTTCCCCTCTAGAAGTGTTTCCAATTCCCTGATGATTCATGTTCTGATGTGCAACGAAACGTTAATATACAAATAATTCTAAAACAAATTAATTAAATCTGTGCTTCTCGCAAGTGGCAAAGAGATTAGATTTCCGAGAAAAAGAAATTGCAAACGTAGTGAGTAAAATTCTCCTCTTTTTTTGTATCCCACGTGTATTACCAGACTCTTTTCTCTTACTCAAATGATCTTTCTAAGATTAGAAATGCAACACACTCACTCTGATGTGTGAGTTGGAGGGAGAAATACTTAATCAATGATCACATCTATAGAACTTAGCGTCTAAAATACTTTCTTCCCATATCATCAAACCTCTGGAAGAAAGAATACGGCAGAGGGAGGAAGGATGGAGAGAAAAAAAGATTCATCCTAAAAACTGCATCACAGGCACGACCAAATGAAATGTGATCATCTTTTGTAAAAGTAAAACATACAACCGCCTATAGATGCTGAGTCCTGAGTTTACTGTAAACAAGTTTCTGTTTTGTAAGCGAAATGAAAGACGGACACGGCTACAAAGTTTTACCCGATACTCTCCTGAGACGAAGCGCACATTTCCAGCAAAGGGAAAAGGCTTTGATTTTTACCTTTGAAATGCGCTCGATGTTGCAACACACGGCGAGCCAAAGCCATTGAAAGGGAGGTATCCTTTGGGTTTAAACATCACAGAGGAAACAAGATATAACCCATGACGATAGATGGCTGACAATGGAAAATGCATTACTTAAACATAAAAGGGATTTTGTATCCAGTAACCTGTGTGCAATGTAGCGAATATAGCTGGCGCTATGTATATACGGAAGTATAAAATCTTTCTTGTTCAAGGTGTTCTGGGGAAAAAACAACTTTAACATTTCAAAAAAAATTCTGTATTTGTTTCGTATTCTCCACGACACCTAAATGAAAGGTAAAGCATTACTTTGGGTTAAGTGCGAGGCTTTGTGTGCGGAGGTGTTTTATTTTTGAAGGGTTGGGTTGTTTTACTCCTGGGAGAAGTTTTTTTGCACACAACAGGTTAAACGGCTAGGTCACAAGGGGCGGGGAGTGGCTCAACCAGTAACAAGCCAGGCTCGTAATCTGCAGTTCCCAGGTTCGAGTCCCGCCTGAGCCAGCGCTGAGATTCATCTCCGCAAAATTCCCTGCCCTCGGTCAGTAGGGGACACTAATGGGCTTGGAAAGGCCACCGCCCGTCCGTTGGATGGGACGTTAAAGCCATGTGAAGGAGAGCCATATACTGTGCACGTTAAAGAACATGCTGGACGACCTTGAAGGGAGGCACCATGGGTCTCCAAGCAGCTAGTCAGTGAATCCTCTCTCCCCCAACCTTCTCTGAGCCTTCGGGGTCCTTGTGACCTGGCATTTAGCTCATTTTGTACAAAAAAAGTGCCGCTCAGAGGTCACAAGAATTCCAAGGACTCAGAGGAGGTTGGGGAGGGGACCCACTGGACAAATGTTGGGAGACAGATGGTAGCCTCCCATCAAGGCCATCTAATGTGTTATTTAATGTGTACAGGATAAGGAGTTCCTGAACACATTCCCCGGCTTAACATGCAGTCCGATGGACGGCGGGCTTTCCAAGGCCTATCAGTGTCCCCTACTAACCGAAGGTAGGGCGGGGAGTTTTGTGAAATTAAATCTCAGCGCTGGCCCAGGTGGGATTCAAACCTGGGAATTGCAGATTATGAGCGCCCTACCGACTGTCTCACACAACTCTTTTAATCAACACATAAAAATGTAAAATATATTTAATTTTACAGCATTTTTTCAAACAATCTGATAACTTTCAATACATGAAATTATCAAAACACAAAGTTGGAATCTAAATGATGCCCATCCCACACTTGATAATAAGTAGGTAGCTAGAGATTGCTCCCCACATCCTGAAGTCTAAAACAGTGAAAAAAATTATAGTATTAAGATTTAATAAACAAATTGTTCTTGCTCATTTTTCTGTGTTTAAAACATGTATTAGTGTATTACATGCAATTGAATATTTTGCCAACAACAATGGGACCCTCATAATCTGACATTCCCAATTTGGAATCCCTGCTGTGTCTGCATTCAGAATTTTCTACGGTCCGGTGAAAAAAGAGATACCGTTGGACTTCGAATGGCCGCCGTCCGTCTGATGGGACATTTAGCCATGGTTCCTAGTGCCCGTAAAGAACAAACTGATTGGCCTTGAAAGGATCCTCCCTTTGTCCGTTAACAGCCGTCCAATGCATTCTCGTCCTCAACCTTCTTTGATCTCGTGGGGTCTTTGGGACTCCACAGTTTAATCCATTGTGTGCACAAAAATGCTGCTCAGAGGTAAAACAGCCCATCCAACAACAAATTAAAGATTTGTGCATCTGTAAAATATTTGCTTTTCCCCAACAATTTTTCCAATTCTTCGCCCCTCCCACATCTTCCCCCACCCGAAATGTTTGATGTCCCACCACTCGAAGAATTATTTTCTGGTTACATGGCTGCTTGATGATAATAATAAAGAACACTCGTCGCACTTTACATAACTTCAGTTTGATCATTAACTTATTTCTTTAAAAAAAACGATCTGTGGGAGCTAAATGCATTTGAAACGAGATGTAATAAATGACATATGCCTTGGGCAAAAAAAAGAGAAAATTAGATAGATCTCATACAGAGCATAATTTAATGCAGGAGATTGTCAAATCGAAATCCATTTCTCGACAGAGAAAGATGCTATTTCGAGGCACACTTAGCATGTTGCGTGAGAGATCGCACAAAGCCATGAAAAAGATGATATCAACTGAACCGAGGCTGTTCGTGACAACCAGGACGTTTTGTCAGGTGTTCGTGATGAAGATATTCTTACGTTCACTGTCTCGTGCTGTCTTTCGTATCACTCCGAAGACGACACGAGGGGGTCTTGTGTGTTACGTATCAAATGCTTTTGAATTCGATAAACAATAGAGGTTTCAAGAGTTGTTTAAATTACTTTCAACGCAACTGAAAGAGGTGACAATGAAATGTTACTTTACATTAAATTGAAAAGATGTTCAGATCAGAGTTTTCTCGACCGTGGCTTAAACTTTTCCAAGGTTAATCTAATATATGAAGAAGAAAGTTTGTGTGTTTGTTTTTCTGCATATGCACTCGGATCCCAAAAAAGACAACTTTGCATGAAAGTTCCCTTCACCCAAGGAATAGGCTATGTGCGAACCCGCTGGGGTCAACCAAAACTGAGGTGGGCGGATTTCAATTCCTAGAAATCCTAATAGGCTTAACATTAACGTTAAAAACCGATGAATTTTCATAGAATTAGCATTTATTAAAAATCATTTGAGAAGTTGATTTGTTTCACCTTTGAGCGACACTTTTTTTGCACACCATAGACTAAATGGCCAGGTCACAACGACCCCGAGGGCTTAGAGAAGGTTGAGGGAGGGGATCCACTGGATCAGCTGTTGGACACAGATGGTAGCCTCCGGTCATGGCCATCAATTTTAAGTATGTGCGGAGCAGATTCATTAATGAAACCTTTACGCCACTTATCAAGTAAGGTTCCTTCCATTGACAGTAAAACTCTTTCGTGGGCAAATACTGCATCATAAAGTTCATCTGGAGGAGTTGACTCAAGTTTGCGTGCCATGATATTCACGTTTTATTTATATCAACACAATAAAAAGACATGACATTTCCATGTCAGGTTTTATCTTAATTTCCAACCAGTAAAACCATTAATGTGAAGAGAATTGCACTGGCTGCGATATCTGAAGGGCGATCTTTTCATGCTGTATGTCTCGAAATTTCTGAACTGCTTCTAGTTTACTTTTATGAAGAGGGGTCGCTCAATCGGTAGCGCGCGAGGCTCATAATCTGCAGTTCCCAGGTTCGTGTCCCACCTGACACAGTGTTGAGATTTATCTTCGCTGAAACCCCCATCCTGCCCTCGGTCAGTATTGGACACCGATGGGCTTCGAAAGGCTACCGTCCGTCAGATGGGACGTAAAACTGTGGCTCCGTGTGCGGGAAGGCCATACCCTGAGCGCGTTAAAGAACACTCCAGATGGCCTTAACGGGAGACTACCATCTGTCTCCTAATAGCTGTCTAGTGGGTCCCATTCTCTCCAACCTTCTCTAAGACCTTAGGGTCCTTGTGACCTAGCATTTAACCTATTGTATGCAAAAAACGTGTCACTCAGAGGTAAAACAACCCAACTTGTACAAACGTTCTCATTCACTTATTATTTCAATTCCTACTTGCATCCAAGATGGGAGTTGTCTCCGTTCTGTAGTGCACCAGGTTCGTAACTTCCCAGGTTCGACTCCGCTAATCTGCTTCCGTTGAGATTTTCTCAACTAACCACATTCTGACTCGTTGAGAAAGGAGATATCGACGGTTTGAAACAACCCGCCCTAGGTCGGACGGGATATTATGTCGTTGTCCACGTGCAAGAGAGCCATTTACTGCGCAAGTTAAAAAAACACACTAGGTCTGCGTTTCTCAAATGTAATTATTTTGATCCCACGGAGGGGTGGCCAGAACCTTATAGGTGATTCACAGCTGGATACTGTTGCAAGTGTAATGTATAAAAAACTGATTTCTTTATTGTAAAAATGAGTGTTAAAGCTCAATACGTTACAACCGCTTCACTAAATAAATCACAAGACAAGCACCCTTTCCAGCGCTCTCTCTCTCCAGCTCTGTTGCGACTCTTCGACGACAGAGAACACTCCTATACTACGGAACGCTAAAATGCTAGACCCTATCCCTCCTGTACTTCCCTCACCCTATAAAGCCTCCAACTAATTCTAATCCCCATACCTCTCTCTCTTGGTTCTTCAACTGGACGCTCCACGCGCCTTACATACCAGATCATTTTGTACTGCACCCTACATTGTTGTCTGGAGCATTCTGTTGTGAGAATTTCAAAACGTTCGTCAATGGTAAAGGAATGTGTGGAACAAATTCCATCAATGTAACGGAGGCCGTGAAATTTTCTGCCAATGGTAAGGAGGGAGGGTGACAATAGGAAAACATTTGAAAACCTCTGCGCTAGGAGGACAGCTAGGAGTAGAACAGGAGGCTTTCATTTGTGTCTTTCCACTACCAGCTCTGAGCCGTTGGGATCCTTGTGACCTGACATTTAGCCCGTTATCTCAGAAACAACGCCACTCACAAACAACACTCTTCGCAAAAACTCCCCCTCCCTGCCCACGGTCAGTAGGGAACACCGATGGGCTTGGAAAGGCCGCCGTCCGTCGGCTGGGACGTTAAGCCGTGGCGCCGTATACGGGAGAGCCACACCCTGCGCACGTTAAAGAACACGCTGGATGGCCTTGACGGGAGGCTACCATCTGTCTCTCAACAGCTGTTCCAGTGGATTCCCACCCCCAACCATCTTTGAGTCTTGGAGTCCTTATTATCTAGCCATTTAGCCCATGGTGTGCAAAAAAAAGTGCTGCTCAGAGATAACATAACCCCTTACAGTTTGTTATTAATTACTGCTAGATCATAGCGTCCTATTTCATTTCAGTCATGCATACATCGAAAAAAGTGGACATTACATCGTCAAAGCAAAGATATCACTTCCATCGAGGAAAAGATCAACCGTCAAAGTGTATAATTTTATTCACTCTCCATTAAAACAAACTCAGAGTCACTTGTTCTCCAAACATGGCGATTTCTAAAGTGCAATAAAGCCAAAACTACTATCGTATCCGCATTATTTTTGGTTTCTTTGTTATTTTAATGTAACCGACAAATAAATCAGCATTAAAACAGTTTATTAAGGTACCACTCTCCTTTATTAAGGTACTCTCCACAACAGTAATTTAACAGAAAAAAAAGCACGAAATCTTTCTCTTGATTAAAACAAACTAAGCACAGGCACCTCACCATAAAAATAAAACAAATAATAGGCCGTTTTTATCCCTGCAAAGCTTCCGACGTAGCAAATAATAGCCCCAGAAAGCTGATGTGATGATTGTTTTGACAGGAAGAAATATTCATTTGCCGATGTGGAAATAAGAGGCTTTCAGATTATCCACGATATTGCCAGATCATTCAGCTTCTCTCGTAATTGGAAGATGGGAAACATTTCACGTGAAGCAACACCGGACGCGAGCTTCTCACGCCTCATGATGCTTCTAGCCCTCCTCCCCCCCTCACGACTCACCCAACTCCCTTTTTCTCTCTTCTCCTCTTTCCTGATGGAGGTGGTATCTGTGTCTTGAGGATCTAGTATCCACTCTCGGTCAACACAATCAACGAAATCCCCGTGGATACAATTTATTTTGTTCCTCTTTCTGATCACTACTGTGGAACTTCTTTCACCAGCAACTGACAGAAACCAGACACAATAACTGGAATGTGTTGGGGGGGAGGGGAGACTCGATATAGGAGGGAACGTAAGGTGGAAAAATAGGAATGAAATTCAAGGACCGTGATCAATCATAAAAGTAAAAGACAATAGACCCCGAGAGAGTTATGTAGTAGAGTGATTTTGTTTAAGAGTTCATGTACATAGTAGGTTATTTATATTCTAATAAAAATTTATATTTTTGGTCATTTTGGACAAGGAGAGGTTAGAACCAAGAGAATTAAATTTGGGTTGTTTTATCTCTGAGCCGCACTTTTTTTGCACACGGTGGGCTAAATAGGCAGGTCACAAGGATCCCGGAGGCTCAGAAAAGGTTGGGGGAGGGGACCCACTGGAACAGCTGTTGGGAGATAGATGCCTCCCGTCAAGGTCATCTATCGTGTTCTTTAACGTGCACAGGGTATGGTTATCCCGCACACGGAGCCACGGTTTAAAGTCCCATCCGACGGACGGCGGTCTTTCTAAGTCCATCGGTGCCCCCTACTTACCGTGGGCAGGGTGGGGAGTTTTGCGGAGATAAATCTCAACGTTGACCCAGCTGGGACTCGAACCTGGGAACTGCAGATTACGAGCCTGACGGGCTTCCGGCTGAACGAAGTACTTTTGTAGCAAGCGGGAGAATAAAATGACTGTGGCTTATAGGATGAAAGATATATAAAGTATATATGATATCCATAACACTAAGGGGCTTAGGCCCCGAGTCGGCAATCGGCAGTGCTGAATATGATCTTGAAACTCTATCTTCTTTCAAAGAATTTCATTGAAAGCAAGCATATCGGTGGACGAAAGTTTGAAACCACTGATACAATTCAAATGACGTAAATGCGTTCCGTATTGTAATATATTGTGAATGAAGATGAAAACTCCGACGTTGCACTTATGAAAGACAGTTTTAAATAATATAGTTTTATGGTATACATTTGAAAATACCTATTTTAAAATTATATGTTCATGGTTTCATTTTTCTTAATAAAACAACTTCGGGCATTTTTTTTTTTCACTGTTATGACTCTTGCGTGACCAAATAAAGATTATAATTTGCAGCTCTCAATTTGTTTATTTGTCTTTTTTTTCTGTTTTGGCTTTTGTTCTAATGAAAAGTTCCCTATACCGGCTTAGTTGGTAGCGCGCCAGGCTGGGAATATTTGACTCCCCGATTCGAGTCCCAACTTTGTCAGTGTTCATATTTATCTCCTCTAATATTCCGTTCTGTCCTCGGTAAGAAAGAAAACACCGATTGATTAGCAGAAGTTGCCGTCCGTCGGATGGTAAGCTAAACCTGACCCTATATATATAGGAATGCCACATACCTGTGCACTTAAAAAACAGGATGGATGGCCTTAATTTGAGTCAATCATCTCTCTTCTTAAAAGTTGTCCCAAGTTTCTCTTTCCCCAATATTCTCTGAATCCTTGGAGCCCTTATGATTTGGAGATTTAGCCCAATGTTTCCCAAAGTGAGCGATACCGTCCCCTGGGGATCGTATCCTACGATCCAGGGGGTCGGTAGTAGCCTCGGGTGCAATTGGCGGGCGGTGGAAGCATAAAGAAAGAAGGGAAGATAAAAACATTTTGAAAAACCGTTCGTAAATGTTTCATCTGTTGTGTAACATAGAGTTAAAGCCGTAGCGATTACTTTATTTTCCAAATAAACACATAAAATTATCCTTCGTTATCTTAATTTTCTGTGTGTAATGCAAATGTTAATATGGTTGATTTTAATAAATAATTTTATAATTTCAAGCTTTAAGGTGTCTTATTTACAACAACATCTTTCTTTACTATGTTGTAGGACATAGGTAGAAATATAGATACATAAAAGAACGCAAATTTGTCACTGCATCTTTCTGTTTATTCACTTAAAGAAGGTCGATTTCCAGGAAAGCGCTGAGTAATTTTTTTTTTCTGAAAAGGGGGCGGTAGAACAAATAAGTTTGGGAAACTTTGATTTAGACAATTGTGTGGCTAAAACTGTAGCTCAGGAGTAAAAAAAAACCATTCTATTGATCAATAAGTCGAATTTTTTTTTGTTTCCGTACTTAAACGGGATCAGGGGACCACAAAGTTTTTGCGATAAGAGTACCAACATGTCGAAAGGTCAACGAGCCCCAACGGATCCAAGTTAGATTTCATGAGCACTAAATATCTTCAATTGAAAGTAATATATTGGTAATTAAAATATTTTCAGCTCAACTGTTTATTTCACTATTACTAATAGGATACCGCAGTGTTTAAAATGAAATAAAAGAATTACATATCATCTCTGGTGAATATGGGATGCTCGTTTTCAAAGACATATTTCGACTTTTGAACCCGAAAAACAATGAAAATTCGAACTAATGAATGATTGGTAAAATGCAAATACACACCACCAAAACTTCTGGCATAAATAGATCGTTTGAATATAATTGGCCCTTTTCCAAAATTATCCCCTCCACTCTAGAGGGCGCAATTTAAATTATTGAGAGATTCAGAAAGTACGAATTTTCCTCTTCAACAACTATCCAACTGAAAAAAAATTTTTCATTTATATCTGTAAATAAAATTGAGTTGAATGTCTACAGACGACAAAGTGAAAATAATACCTCGATTTTTTTTAAACTAGCTAAGAATATTGTTTCAAATATCGTTAAACATCTGTATACATATAAATATGTAATGTCAGCTATTTTTTTTAATAAATACTGTATCGGTTGTTTTTGCACTGTTTGCGAAAAATTCACTCTTGTTTACAGCCCCATATATGAAGTTGTAGTATAAACCGAAGCAATTTTGCATTATGACGTAACCATCGAGACTCAAGGCCATTTCACTGATGACGTCATATGTTCTGACGTCAGCATTCGTGGATCTAACATCTTGACACCCCGTAGCTGCGTGTGTTGGCGGGATTTTCTAATGTTGTGTTATCTTCGAAGTGGCACTTTATTTTTCTGTGATTAAGTTTTTACTTGTGAATCATAGTTTTTGAAGAAATGCCTCATCCTTGTTCTCTTCCTGGCTGTAGAGGAAACTATGAAAGTTCAAGAAATGTGCGCGTTTACAATTTTCCCCAGGATGAAGAGTTGTGCAGAAAATGGCTTCTAGCAATCAGAAGAGAAAACTTCACAGTAACAAAATTTAGCAAGGTATGTAAATTTTTTTTTTCGCCTTTTTATAATAGCAAGTATATTTGTGATAAAATTTTGAGATTGCTGAAATCCCAGCAAAATTGCAATATTTGGCAAGAGTATATAAAATAGTTTGAATGATAATTATGAAGAGTATATTGTGCCATACATTCATATAAACTGCTATACGTTTAGTCACAATTAGTTGTTTATTTATCCTTTTCTATTTGCATCGTGGTTTTTTTTTGCTGAGGCTTTTTTTTATTGAATATGAGATTTTTATATAGTTATGTGAAATATAGGTTTAAGAAATAGTGATCACAAAACAACACATATATATATATAAATAGAGTACAGAGCATTAGTCACTCATTAATAGTTTGGATGACCTTGGGAAATATCAGGAATAAACTATGCATCTAGAAACCCATATCTCTTAACTTTTACTTGAAAGTGCCTCAGGTTTGTGTAAATCTGATTTTCACATTTTCCTCAGAGTTTTAATGTGTTAGTTTTAATCATTTTCAAGAGAACAGGTTATATACCATTCATTACTTAATGTTTGAATGCCATAGTCATCAGGTAAAATTTGTGCAGTATGAATAAATAATGAATGCCTGTGTAACATAAATTATGTAGTGATTGATCATTTCACCTACAAATATACATAGCATAACAGAATTGTTTATATACAAAAATCATAGAGTTGAAAAAGGCAAATTATTATTGCCCACGAAATGTTTTACTGGATCATTATAAGTCAAATGTAAAATATGTCTCAAATTAGGTTTCTGCAAGATATTGAAAATTTCTAGTATTGGTGTTTCATTAAACAGATATCATAAATACTGTAGGAATGAACTAATGCATAATACAAATTCATCATTGCCTTATATTTGTAATTCAAGATATATTTTAATGCGTCCAATATCTTTTGCAATTATTCTACTCACTTGAACAATATAATTCAAGTTTGCATCTCTCGAAACACAGAGAAACTTGATTTGTTGACATATTTGGACTTTTGACTATTTACAATAATTTTTACTTTTCCTACTATTTTTATGAAGCCTATATAACTGGAATAACACAACAGTGTTGTAAATTAAGCTTAATTGATCAGTAACAATCAGACAAAAAAAAAGTAACATATAAAGCACAACACACTTAATGGTGTTCATCTTTCTCTCTAGGTTTGTGAATTACACTTCAAAGAGATTGATTTTCAAAGATGTTCAAGTGCATTCGATGAGAAAACTGGTAAGACGGTTACTGTGCAATTGAAAGTCCCCAGACTAATTCCTGGTAGACTTCCATCAAAACTCCAGTTCCTATAATAAAATTTTATGCTGTTAATTCTGAGCTTATGGTGAGAGCATATGAAAAAGATAATGAGCAATCCAAAGTTGGAAAATATACTTTTTTTCTGAAACATCAGTCATATTGATGTTTTAAATGATCTTTTAAATTGTTTAATAAGGGTTAAAACTCCTGAAAGTAATATTAGACATAGTATTGATTAATGTGTAATATTTTGAAAGCACTTTGCACATCTGATGAAAGTATTAATCCTTTAAAATTCATTGAAAACAGTTGATACTATTTGGGTTAAATAAGTGTGGTTCAAGGTATTCATCAGATATGATGATTTTTGAATCACGTTTTTTAGCATGGCTCCTCATGCATATAATTTTGTTAGAGAGAGTGGAAACATTAGATTACCACATCCTAATACAATTCGACGCATTTGTCTTCGGTTTAATGTCAATCCTGCTACAAAGTAGATTCAAATTTTTTATCATATGTCAGGCAAAAATATTCTTTTTTGAGTGATACAGATAAAAAAAAGTGATTTCAATGCTTGATGAAATTCATCTCAAACAGTATTTGGATTTCAAATGTGATAACCTTGTTGGTCTGTCATTTGACACACAAAACATGGCAACCAGTGCCCATGGGCACTATTTTTTATAACTAGTTTGCTTTCCAACTCTAAAGATGTAGTTCATATATTACCAGCCAAAGCAATAAATGCCGATATTCAATTCAATTCAATTAACGTCACTGTTAAATGGGAGGTCTTCTCTCAAGCTTTCCCAATTTGATTTAGTGAAAAAAGCTTCTAACTTCTTTGGAAATCTTTTCCAAAAAATTTTTTATTTTATGTGGCAGAAATATATACTTTTTTTTTTTAAAACAAACATTTTTTTTTCTTTTTTTTTTTTAATTTTTTTTTTCCATTTTTTTTTTTATTTATTTATTATTTATTATTTTTTTTTCTTTTTTTTTTCTTTAGTTCATTTTCATTTTTTCATTTTTTTTTCATTTTTTTTTTTTTTTTTTTTTTTTTAATTTATTTATTTATTTTTTTTTCTTTTTTATATTTTTTGCCATATATTAGTCTCAAGGAGGAAGTCTAGCAGGAAATTAAAAATTTTAATTTGTGTAGATAATATTGGAAAATTTAAGATTGTATTTATATTGTAATCTTTTAATCCTATACTTTCAAGATTACTAAAAAATTTATTTCTTTGAAGTTGATATTTATCACAGTTTAATAGTATGTGGTTAGAATTTTCTATTAAGTTACAGGTGGAACAATTTGGAGAATCACTGAGTTTCAAATAATATTTTGATTTGTTTAACATAATTGTATCTGTTCTGAGTCTTAAAATAAATTTAAATTCTTGTCTTTTAAAAGGAATATTTAAAAGGTAATTAATTTTATTTGAAAGATTGAATCTATAGTTAGATTTAACCAGAGAGTTAATTTGAAAATAATTTTCAGTCATAACAAATTCAAGATTTTTTAATTCTTTTTTTGATCTAATGCCGATATTCTTTACAGTATTATTTAAAAACATTATCATTGGTTTGGAAGAAATTGGTTTTTTTATGATATGTGTGGCAGCTCACAATAATTCTATCAATCGTAAGAGTATGTCATTATGTCTTTCTCCCCTCAAGTTCAAATTGTATGTCCTCATCCATCAGATAAATCAACACCTTTATTTTTTTCTTACTGACCCAGTTCATTTGTTGAAGTGTATCAGAAATAACTGGCTAAATCAAAAACATTTTGAAAAATGTATGTACTATCCACATTTTGTAAATAATGGATATAGTATTTCATCGTTCAAAATTGCATCCTTATCAACTCTTAAAGAACTGCATAAAATTGAAGCAAACTCATTGTTAAAATATGGATTTAATCTCTCGTATAGAGCTTTGAACCCAAGTAACCTTGAGAGACAAAATGTTAAATTAGTCTTAAATATTTTTAATGACTTTGTAGTTAATGGACTTTTAGAAATAGGAGAAAAGCACAAATTGTTACATCACCATGATACATCAGATTTCATTAAAATTATTTTAACATGGTGGCATATTGTAAATGTAAAATCACCTTTTAAAGGTGAACGCTTGAATAACAAACACCAAATACCATTAACGTGTTCAAAGTCAGATGAAAATGTATCATTTCTGAATTCTTGAATAAATGTAAGCGTCATTTTTCTGCTGAGGTCCTGCCATCCTCTCAGACCTTCTACTATGGCATATAAACTAACGAGCTCCTGTCAGACCTCTGTGGCAAGCAGCTGCTTGAGGGGGTATTTATTTTACTATATTGTTGGATAGATAAATGGAAAAAAAATGAGTTGCACAACTAGAATACTAACGAAAGAAACCCATTCTGCGTTAAGACTTACTACATATTCATTGCTGGAAATTGCTTCATATTGTACCTCTGAACTCAAAATATATGGTGTTTCATTCATTTATATATGGTATTCAATATATTCTGTTCAAACAGATGATTTAGAGAGTCGTTTCAAACTGATAATTTAGTGAGTCGTTTCATCCTCTACAGGCAGTTAGCTGGAAGCCAATATAATATAAGTATGTCAATTATTTGAATGTGAAACAAAATTAAGAGTGCAGTTACTGTTGAAACTTCCCACTAAGTGAAGTGGTAAAATTAAAATAACCGATTTGGATTTTAAAAATGATTTTAAGGAAATGAATTTTATGTGTAGTAGCTTAAAATTTAACATTACAGTGCTTTCTTCAGATTTGTCTGATTGTGATAACTCTCTTCCTGTAATTGCATATATAGTAGTTTTATTGTGTATTTTCAGTTTTGAAAAGTTTGAAATGTGATCATTGTAAACATTTACTATTACTTGATAAAAAGTAGAATTGGATGTAAAATTTAAGTATTTACAAAAATTTGATAGAGGCAGTCTTTTTTTTGCCCAAATGAGATAGAAATTAATATTGTATTACTAAATTATACTACTATGAAAAAATTGTGTACTGAATTTGAAGAAGAATTTATGGAAATGGCAAATCAAAGAAATGTTGTTACTTTAATCACAACCAGTCTTTTACATGATGCAGAATTACTTGATTATCATTCAAGTTGTGAATTTGGCCACTGTATTGGAAAAACTCTAGAAATGATTATCTGGTGTTCAACAAATATATTTCAAAAAATGATTGTTTGTTAGAGAATTTGGAAAATAAGAAAAAATATCTTAGTGCCAAAAAACGTTGTCTACCCTCAATAAATAGTATCCACAGAGTTGGACTCCACTGTTGGCTTTGAAATTAATATTTTGTTGGTATGTGGGATTTGAACCATATCTCTCCAGGTATAAGCCACAGTGTTCTAAGACCACTAAACTAATAAGTTCTATTAGTGGAAAAAAGGCAGAGTCTATTAGTTTAGTATTCTTACACCACTGGCTTATATCTGGAAAGATGTATACCTAAATGATTTATCTTTCTTTACCAGGCTGCATAGAATTATATTTTTAACAATTGAAGATTGATTAGAGACTATTTTCTTTATATTTGGGAGGTTAGTTGAGCGATATATTATCAAATTTTAAGTCATAGATTTACAGGTAGCTTTGTAAACCAAAATGTGTATGTGCTTGCAGTAAATTGTAGTTTGTAAAGTTTAGATGCACTTTTCCTGCTAGTTTTTGAATATGTATTCCATCGAAAGGTTGTATCCATGTCCAATAAATTCAGTCTAATCACTAAAAAAAAGTATTTCAATTAAATCATAACTGCAATTGTTACAGTTAAAGCTATTACAGTATATCATTAATTTGTAGTTCACATTTGTCAATAAAATTGTTCTGAAGAATTTTTGTGTGTTTTTTTTTTCCTTTTAATATAACACACTAGTTTTCCATAACAATTTATATGCCATGATTATATTATAAATGGTATAAAAAACGATCAATTATTGACAGCATTTATCAGAAAAAATATGTGAAGGAAATAATTTTATTTTTGTTAATATATAACCGAGTAATTATTCGCATTTTACCTTATTTTTAAACATATTGTGTCATTGTAATTATATGTAGAACCGATTATGACGCTCCTGGTAATTTATATATCGTTATACATGTTCAGAGAACATTAAACGACGATTACTCGGCATTTTCAGTCATCAATTTAGCACAATTACAAATCAAGATCTATTTTAGTTTCAACGTCTTCCTTATTTTAAAGTTTGCCATAGAAATATTACATTAATGTACATATATACAATATAATCATACTATGTCAATCAGTTTTTGAGCATAGTATCAAACAAAAGTGCCCACCAACCTTATAAAAAAGTTGCTCGATTTGCGACGGTAGTACTACGTGCGCAGGAAGCACGCTAGATCCACCGGATGTGACGTCAATTTAGACTGCAAAGGCCTTGAGTCTCGAAGGTTACGATTATGACCGTGCTGAAGCGTATTGCAAAATAATAAATAATTTTAATAAGGTAGCTTTAAATAGCTTTTAATAGCTCTGCGAACGCCTTGGGACTCGCGAGACATTGAACAACTCAGGTTAAGCAACCCGTTACCAGCGACGGTTGCTGACTGAACATGATGGTTTTGACGCCGATTCCGTAAATGCCTTTTTTAAATATGATTATATGCAAATTTTGACACCGATTCTATAAACGATCTTTTGTGACTGTTATGATTATATAGAATTTTTGACACCGATTCTATAAACGATATTTTGTTTTGTTACTGTTATGATTAGATGCAAATTTTGACACCGATTCTAAAAACGATCTTTAGTTTTGTTACTGTTACGATTACATGAAATTTTTGAAGCAAATTCGGTAAATGATATTTTTAATTAATATTATGATTATGTAGAATTTTCGACACTAATTTTTACGACACTTTTTTTTACTAATTCTGTAAATGATCGCATTTTTTATTAATATTACGATTACATAGAATTTTTGTCGTCGCAATATATATATTATTAATATTGTGATTAAAATATATAATATTTTATGCCGATTCCTTAAGTGATTTTTTGTGGGACTTAATTTTGAGAAATAGCGAAAATTACATTTACCAAATCATGTGGTGCAACGATAAATTTTAACTTAATTTTGCGCACCTAAATTTTTTGGTGAATGATTTATCCTATGTAGAAATTGGTGCTTTCAATCACTCAACAATAATTGAATTTCACTTCCCTTTATGCCTTTGCACCATCGTATTGATGAAACCTTTCATCGTGTTCGTCACTCATCGCCGAAGATGGATAGAAGAAAATCTAAATGGGAATTCAAAAAAAGAAATCTTGTGGGAGAGAGTTCTCATTTCATAAAGCAAAGCATATGATTGGAATTTCTCATATAAACAGTTTCTATTTCAGCGAAAAAACTAGAAGCAATTCTTTCCTCCAAATGGATGATAATATTCACTACTCGTAAAGAGGTTAAGCAAGGACCTCGAAAATATAAATTAAAAAACAACCCTTAGAAATAAATAAATGATTTCTAAAGTACCTATAATAAGTAATAATACAATGTGCAGTTTGGAAAATCAATATGTTAATTCTGTATAACATCACGGAATATGCAAAACAAATAGCCTATAAAAGAAGTACTTTATAGACGCTGGATCGTTTCAAACTGAAATACATCATCGTAAGTCTGGAATAACAAATCGCTTCGTGATTCTTCAAAAATAAACCTTTTCAGCGACTCAAAACGATGGAGAGCACTTTGAAGGCTAGAGGCTGGTCAAAGAATCACGGAGGCGGCCATATTCTTTGATGTCCACCGTTCTATTATCTCAAGCAATTTCAGACAATCCAAACAGTTACCAGAATACTTGTTCAGTGGAATCCTAGGATTACTACACCTGAAGATGTTATCACTATTGGACTACTGTCCCTACAAAACAATAAATAATTTCAGACAATCCAAACAGTTACCAGAATACTTGTTCAGTGGAATCCTAGGATTACTACACCTGAAGATGATATCACTATTGGACTACTGTCCCTTCAAAACAAGAGTCTCATCTCTACGTTGAGGCATTATTTGTAGCCGTAGGAAGGCAGATATATGTCTCAACCAGAAGATTTCATAAGGCAGGATTCTACTCCCATCGACCCATTGTATACGTCTCTTTAACCTGCAGACACAGATCATCCCCCTTGTAATGATGTCCCGATCGTGTAGCCTAGAACTGGAGACAACAGGTCACCACGCCCTGTTCATGACTGGGCGACGTTTTCTCTATAGTCGGACAGCAAAAATGCACTGATCTGGAGAAAGATGAGAACTTGCCACCAGCCCTATAACACCATTGAGAGAATGCAGCCCTGTAACATTATTGAGAAGAGTAACTTAAAGAACTGCAGTCCTGTAACATCGCTGAAGGTAGTAGATGTCTGACTGTTTTGGACAGGATTTCATTGGGTAGTCCTACAAACATCCATATGTTTGTTGAAGGTTCTGTGAATGATCCAAGATATTGGGATCAGATCCTTGATCCGTATGTCAAGCTTTATGCTGGTGCGTAGATGACGATTTCCTCCTAATGGATGATAATATCCTACCACACAGAGCAAAGCTGGTCACCCAATATCTTAAGGAAGAAGGCATCCGACAAATGGATGGCCTGAATTCTCTCCGAATCACAACAAGATAGAAAACCTATGAAATACACTGGAGACGTATTGCTGGCCTTCACGTCCTCCCCAAAGGTCTCAGAAGTTCAAGACTTTTCTTATTGCTAAGTGGGCTTTATTGTATTCCCATTCTCTGGATGATCTGATTGAGCACATGATGTTATCAAGCCTCTATTAGTACTGGTAATATGATTAATGACAAGACCCAGATGCTCCGCAATAAAGCACTACATCTTTCGGGATAATGCCATGTTTTACCACTATCCACCGTCGCGGCTGAACAGTACTATAGAAGTAAAGTCCAGCCTTTGGCAAAACCCAACTATAATCCTCGTCCTTGGTCGTCACAAACAAGAATATTAAGAATTCAAGTTGACTCGGCAACCGTAACGCGTCCTGCATTAGTACTAGGTAAGACCCAATCCACACTTGATTGTACTGCATTCAAAATCACTCCTCCTTTCAGGATTCGAGTGGCTCAGTCAGTAGCGCGCCATGATCGTAATCTGTAGTTCCCAATTTCGAGTCCCAACTGGGCCAACCATGAGACATATCTCCGCAAAACTTACCGCTTTACCCTCAATCAGTAGGGAACACAGTGGGCTTCGAAAGGCCACCGTCCATTGGATGGAACATTAAGCCTTGACCCCATGTGCAGGAGAGCCATACCCTGTGCACGTTAAAGAACATGCTGGATGGCCTTGACGAGAGGCTACCATCTGTCTCCCAACAGCTGTCCAGTGCGTTCTCAACCTTCTCTGAACCCTCGAAGTGCTTGTGACTTGGCCATTTACCCCATTGTGTGCAAAAAAGTGCCAGTCAGAGGTAGCACAACCCTACAACCCAACACTTCCCTTTCTCACATACTTTCTGCTATTCGAGTTTTTAGGCTATACGTAAATCATTTTGAACCTAATTTTCGGGACATCAACTTTGTATCTCTTATGACAATTGATTTAATTTATCCAAATATATTTCGAAATATGAGCATTTTTTTTATTTTTGCTTTACTTTTACTTTTGACAAGCAGTGTACATTCGATAATTAAGCATTAGCTATATTACATAAATCGAAACATTAAATAAATATTTAATATCACCAATTAATAATAATAATATTAATAAACTTTTAATATTTATACACAAACATATTCACATGTTTCATAGGGTTGAAAACTCTTATAATACTAGATCTATGAAAAACAAAAAACTAATTGTTCCTAAACCAAATAATGAATTATTTAAAAAATTTTGGTTTTTATGGTCCTAAAATATTTAATAATCTACCAAAAAATATAAGAAATACAACCAATTTTATAACGTTTAAAACAGAAATTAAATTATGGCAATATTTTGTATTATGTATCAAACTGATATACTGTTTTGTACATACCAAATACTATTCTGTTAGAACCTTTGTACCAATGTAGGATTTTATATACTAAATATGATGAGCAAAAAAATTATAATATTATTAATCCACTAGCGAGTTAATTAAACTCTTGTGGTGAGTTGACTTTGATATGTACTGCTAAAGGTTTAATTTGAATAAATTATTATCATTTTTATTATTATATTGCGAATTTCATTTTAGCATTAAAAAGCATTTAGGTATGCATAACACTGATCGAAATATAAATATTAAAGGTCCTGTTTCATGAGAAAAGCCTTTTAGGATAAGATTGAAAAACAGCATGAAAAACCACAAAGATAATGAACAAAACACCGCAAACTTTGGCTGAAGACACAATTATAATATTTCGCAGTTTTCTTAACTGTGATCCATAAATGTGCAGTCATTTACGAAGAATGTTAAGATTCCGCAGTATCTCTTTCTAGTCTGCTCCTAGATACTCTTCTTGTTTTTTCCTTCAGAGAGCCCCTCTTTTCCCCATTTCGTCTCCGTCGCTTTCCTTCTCGCTTCATTCCTCTTCTGATGGTCTAAATATTTCAAAACAAACTTTTAACTCCAACTCGTCACGATTATTCAGCCTCTCTGAGACAATGTAGGTCGTCTGCAGATCAAAGAGGCTTTTATCTACGGAGACAAACAAGCATTAGCCGATCTCGACTGATTGCCTCAAACCTATCAGCAGGAACATTTCTAAGGGAAATGTCCTGGGTGACTTGACGTCAAAGAAAAGTTGTCAACCAGAACACTGATCAGTCTGCAGTTTCCGTATGATTAGTCTGTAGTTTGGAGCGAAAGGGGATTTCTCTTTGCTTTCAACAAGCAGCTTGCGTCATGAGCTTACGACTCGTCAGTTGCCCAGAAATTTGTTCTATGATGTTAAGTTGTACTATGGCAGAGTATTCTACCAAGTGCTGTGTTTACCATCGTTGTGATGGACTTTTTCCGAACAAAACGCATTCAACCTCTTGGATCCGAAGTTATTAGCAAACAAAGAGTTCGGTTAAGCTTCCGAAAATCTTGGGACTTTTATCAGATGAGTACTTGCTTCTTTCGAGAAATATAATATTTGTCTCTTTGCAATAACGTTCTATAATATACAATCCACCAAATACCATTCTGCTTTTGTTCATAGTCTGCGATTCTTTATTTTGTTCGCAGTCAGCAAATGTTTTTCCCATATTCTAAAAGTTTTAAGTTTATTTAACAAGAGTGTATCAAAAATGTCCTAAAATATCATTTGTTCTTGTCTTGCCTTGATAGAATGTCATGGGATCTGTAGCTGTATGCATTGGAGAAGCTTGACTATTTGAACAGTAGAAGCAATTACCATGTGATTGCTAAACTTACATTGGAACCCTGTTCCGGTACTTGTATTTATAAATCATTGAACCGGAACGGGCCGTTACCGTAGTTGAGTTTCGAATTCGGAACGTCGTTCGGTGCTTTTGTTTCCAATTCAATTAACCGGAACGCCGCTCTCTAAACTTGGAGTTTTAAAATCATTGTTTCATAAAACTGTTCCGATATTTGATGTTTCTGGATCATGAATCGGAACGCTTCGGTAACTGATGTTTCCGGATCACTGAGTGCGGATAGTTCTATACAGGGCCCGATATAAAAGGGGGGTGACAAGGGGGGGGCATTCAGAATGCTAATAAAGGTAATAGAGGCAAAAAAGTTTTAAACTTATTTATATTTTATGCATTTCTCACGAATTTTTTTAAAGACCTCTATAACGGAGGAAGGAAATGTTGTGCTGCATTGGAAATACAGTCTCTAATCCACTCGGTACCTAGGAAAGACTCTCTTAAACCACCCAATATTAAGAGAGATAACTTTAAACAACTCAATCACTGAGACAGACATCTCCCTTAAATCACTCGACCACTAAAACGGACCCACTTAATCCACTCAACCACTAGAACGAATCCTCTTAATCTACTTGGCCACTATGACAGAACCGCTTAATACTTTCGACCGTTAAGACGGATCCCATTAACATAGCAGTCCGCCAAGACGGACCCCCTTAATCCACTTGACTATTAAGACAAACTTCCGAAATTCACTCAACTATTTTGATGGATCTCATTAATCAACTCCACTATCCAGATTCCCATAATCCACTAAACCTCTAGGAAGACTCCACACAAAACCACTCGATCACTAGGAATGATCTCCTCACACCACTCGATCACTAGGAATGATCTCCTCACACCACTCGATCACTAGGAATGATCTCCTCACACCACTCGATCACTAGGAATGATCTCCTCACACCACTCGATCACTAGGAATGATCTCCTCACACCACTCGATCACTAGGAATGATCTCCTCACACCACTCGATCACTAGGAATGATCTCCTCACACCACTCGATCACTAGGAATGATCTCCTCACACCACTCGATCACTAGGAATGATCTCCTCACACCACTCGATCACTAGGACTGATCTCCTCACACCACTCGATCACTAGGAATGATCTCCTCACACCACTCGATCACTAGGAATGATCTCCTCACACCACTCAATTATTAGGAAGGAGCTCTTCAAACCACTGAGTCACCAGGAGGGATCTACTCAAACCACTCAATCACTACGAGGGATCTACTCATACCATTCAATCACTAAGAAAGATCCCTTCAAACCACTTAGTCGCCAGGAAGAATCTTCGCAAACCACTCATTCACCAGGAAGTATCTCCTGAAACCATCGAACCACCGAACCAGATCCACTTAAAGCACTCGACCACTTGGACGGATCTCTCCCCCGCCCATCCTCGTTTGTAGAAATTCTAAGTGTGGTCCTCTAATAATAGTTTATTTCCTCAATGGCTCTATTTTTTCCTTACACATCAAAACTTTCGTGCAATGAAACGGAAACTAATTACCAAAAACAAAACTTTAAAACTGTCCAAAAAAAATTCAGTTCTTCATGAGAAATCTTCCTCTTTACTTCTAAAATTACCTCAAAAGTTTCTTCTTTGGGATAAACTTTAAATTGTTTTAAGGACTGATGCCAAAGGAAAGATTTAAAAAAAAAAACCTTTTTATCATCACGTAGCTTTTAACGCTTGAAACTGATTCGGATTATTGCTATGTTTTATTTCTTTTCCCGAAAAAGTCATTTCTTTAAACCCTCTGATGCCTAACATTTTAACTTTAAAACCTCACCATAATTTTGGGAGGAACGCCCAAGTAGCCCTAAATTTCAGAAAAGCAATCTTAGGAAAATTATCTCGTTTTTATGTACCATGACAGCGGAAATCTCTACGCCATATCCGTTAAACATTTCGAACATTGTAGTAATGTGCAAGCGTTTCCTGTGGCGCCCTTTATGGCCACAGTACCGATATTTATCACTGTTTTAATAGTGTTTGCAACGACGTCAAAAGTAGAGAAAGAGAGGAAATTGACGACGAAATGTAGAAGAAAACAAAGTACAAACGGAAGTGCTTTGTGCAGCTTCTTCTGGTCTTCCACTGCTATTGATGATGGCAACTTACTACTGGTAGAAGTAGTAGACGACATATACTGGTAGTGAAGCACAGAATTTCACTATTTTTCTTCTTTTATCGCTGCGAGTTAATAAACTACGCCATACATAGACTTAAAACCCATCAAAAGCTAGCAGTTAAGATTTTAATTTAGCCTAACTGTTACCGTTTAGGAGCATAGAAATTTTACTCCCTACACACTGGTATTTAACTGCTAAGGTTAAGTCTAACAGAATTTCGATGAATCAATCCGGTCCACACAGGTTTTGGTTGGTCTCATAGGGTTACCATGTTACCCATAATCTTTCCGTATGTGAAGGGAAAGTTCATGCAAAATTTCGTGCCTGTAGCTCTTAACGGGGCTGAGTACATAAACAGACAGACAAACAAACACACAATCACTCTTCAACAATATTAATATGAAATCTGAATATAAAATTACAAAGTGTGAAAGCTAATGGATTTTCGCAAGAGAGTCCTCGAGACATTTTTGTGGGGAGGAATAGGGAGAGGAGAGATTTTCTGGTATACTCATGATCCAACTACAAGTAAATTATTGTTTTATTATAACAAAATAATAATGAGCATTTTATTAGTTTATATTATATATAAATCTTGATCATATATGTATAGAGAGAGAAAGAATATAGAAATATATATATATATATATCAATAAGTATATAGAAATAAATAGCAATAAGTATAGAGAAATATATAGTAATAAGTATAGAGAAATAGGTCACTCTCCTAAAGGGCGACGTATTGATCAAAAGTATAATAAGTAAATTAAACGCACATAATCTAAGAGGGCCTTGAGTTTCTAACAGCGGCACATAATCTAGGAACGGCCCTCAGTTTGCGACAACGGCCTCAATCGCTTTTGTGTATCTTCTCCGAGCAAATATTCGACTTTGACTAAGACAGCAATTCTTCTATTCCTGACTTTCCCGAAGGTGTACTTGTGCGAGATTGGATTTTCCCATTTCATGCAAAATAAAACAACTCAGTCGATTCAACCCTGAAGCTGAATCTGTCCTCAAAAACAGAAAGAAGAATTAAAATGCAGAAGGAAATAAAAGCCAAGCATCCGTCTCTCCTTAGAAAACATTATTTATTTTTATGCATATTCAATGAGCCGTAATTTTTTTTCGATAAATTGAATTCATTAATTTGATTTCTTTTCTAAGGCTTTTTATTATTCCTTAATGTGCAAGTTTAACTTTTAATGGTTGTGGAATAGTTTATAATCTTGGTAATAAATAATTAAATTACTGTCGTCAACAGCGTGATAATGGAGAGTGAGATACATAGGAAGTTTTATTTGCGCTTTTTAAGGCATTGCTCCAGTTTTGATTGGGGAATAACTCTGTGTGTTTAAATATCTAAAATACACTCTATTACAAAAATATTGGAGCGTTTCCATGTTATATGAAACGAAAGTTAGCTAGGAGTAGCTTCTAGGATTATTCTCTGTCCTATTTTTTGTAAATCAAAAAAAAAGGCTAATTCTCTAATCTTGAAAAATAAGTCTTTCACGGAAAAATGTGTCTACACGTAAATAGTCCCAATCAAATTCCTCTGCATCTCGATAGGCAGCAATATTCGTTTAATCTGAGAGTTATTGAAGCTCATCCATTTAACTGCATACGTTGTTGCTATGCTTATCTGTAAAGTCCTAAACACTGCTGATATCGTAATTGTTTTTGCTGAAGTGAATGAATTTTGAAAAGGAAATAAAATGTAATAGTTATACTGTTGTATTAAAAAGGGAAATAACTGCAGCATATCTGGTTGGGTTGTTTACCTCTGAGTGGCACTTTCTTTGCACACAATTGGCTAAATTGCCAGGTCACAAGGACCCCAAGGGATCAGATAAGGTTTGGAGAAAGGGACCCAGTGGATTGCTGTTAGGAGACGGAAACCTCGTATCAAGGCCATCCAACATGTTCTTTAACGTGTACAGGATATGGCTCTTCCACATACGGGGCAAAAGCTTTACGTCCCACCCAACGGACAGCGGCCTTTCCAAGCCCATAGGTGTTCCCTACTGACCGCGAGAAGGGAGGAGAGTTTTGCGGAGATAAATCTCAACGCTAGCCCAGCTGGGACTCGAACCTGGGAACTGATGATTACGAGACTGGAACGCCACTAACTGAGCAGCCCCGCCCCTACAGTATGTCTGGTGTGCATGTGCTTGTCATAAACTTTATAATTATGATATGAAATTTTTTCGATTAGAAATTTTAATATTCGCTTCGTGAGATCTGAGATACCTATTTATATAGATGATGATAGCTTGCGGAAACATCTGCCCTCTAGTTCCAGGTTCCAAAAACGTTCCAAGAACGAGGTCATGCTGGATGTTCGCAGAAGTCACCCTAGCGGAGAAAGAGGGCCGTAAAACAATAAAGTGACAATTAGAGTGGGAAGAAAGAGTTAAATAAAGGAAGAAAGTAAAATGTGGAAATTGATTGATGAACAAAGGGAGGAGATCCGAACTTTGAGTCGAAGGTATAATAGAAGAGTCAAACCAAAATGCGGAGATCCCAGGTTTGACTCCCACCTGTGTCAACTAAACCCCCATCCTGTCCTCACTGAGAAAAGGAACCCTGATCGTCTTGGAAAGGCCGGCGTCCATCAGATGGGACGTTAAGGTGTGGCCTCGTGTGCAGGAGAGCTTTACACTGTGCACGTCAAAGAACACATTGGATGGTCTTGACGGGAGGGTTTCATTTCTCTCTTAACAGTTGTGCAGTGGGTCATTGTGACCTGGCCATTTATCCCATTGTTCGAAAGAAAAGTGCTCTAAACAAACTCAACCTAAAGTACGGGCACAGAACCTGAATTTAGCAGTGACAGCTAGGAGGTGAGCATTGGTCTTAAGCAAAAGGGCGAGAGGGACACAGAGTCCTTAGGAAAAAATATTGGACCAAGGTTCAGGTTTATACAGCCTGAACTATCTATACAGGTGTCATAGACTAGTAAGGCTGTAGAAACAGCATTTTTCGGTGACTCTTGGTGAAATGTATATATGGAATGTATATAAAATGAAATATAGAGAACCTTAGAATGGCAAGTATTCAAATATTCGATATCTGTCACAAATAATATTCTTGAAAAAAAATTTCTAAGCATATTTTCCAATAATTTGCAATGGCATTTGACCGAATAAATCATTATTATTATTATAACTGTACATTATGTCTAATATGAAAATAATAATTTTTCGATTGCAACGAAGAGGATGGCAGGACCTCAGCAGAATAAACGACACATACATCCATGCCTTACCCGGGGCTCGAATCCAGGTCACTTAGATTAATAGCCAAGCGTGCTAACTACTCGGCCACGAGACGGAGTGGCCGTGAAAGCATTTATGTTCGAAAATTTTTGAAATACGACAGTACGAATGGAAAGAAAATCAACACTAATAAAAAATATTTATTCCACCTTGTGTTGATCATTAGATAGTAATTAATTTGTGAAAACAAATTAAACTTTCTTTTTTTGTCATTTCATGTAATGCTAACTAACTATAACAACATAAATAAGAGAATGCTTTTGCGTTGTTTATATTGTTCAACTTTTAGGTTAGTTATAAATGTATAATGTGTTGAAAATAAAGGGTTGGGTTGTTTTACCTCTGAGCGGCACTTTTTTGCACACCATGGGCTAAATGGTCAAGTCACATGGACCCCGAAGGCTCAGAGAAGGTTGGGGGAGGGGACCCACTGGAACAGCTGTTGGGAGACAGATGGTAGCCTCCCGTCAAGACCATCCAGCGTGTTCTTTAACGTGCACAGGGTATGGCTCTCTCCCACACACGGGGCTACGGCTTAACGTCCCATCTGACAGACGGCGGCCTTTCCAAGCCCATCGGTGTTCCCTACTGACCGTGGGCAGGGCGGGGAATTTTTGCGGAGATAAATCTCAACGCTGACCCACCTGGAACTCGAACCTGGGAACTACAGATTACGAGCCTGGCGCGCTACCGACTGAGCCACCCCCGCCCCTGAAAATAAAGTAGATTGATTGATTGATTGATTGATTGATTGATTGACATAGAAGAAACAAAAATTCGTTTATCTTAAAATATTGTCTTTTAGAGTCAATCTGTAATAGTCAGATTGACTCATGAAAAATCTACAGATTGAATTGCCTTTAGAGTTACATCGGCATCCCCTTTCGGACTGGGGCGGGGGTGGCTCAGTCGGTAGCGTACCAGGCTCGTAATCTGTAGTTCCCAGGTTCGATTCTCAGCTGGGTCAACGTTGAGATTTATCTCCGCAAAATTCCCTGCCCACGATCACTAGGGGACACCGATGGGCTTGGAAAGGCCGCCGTCCGTCGGAGGGACGTTAAACCGTGGCCCCGTGTGCGGGAGGGCCATACTCTATGCACGTTAAAGAACACACTGGATGGCCTTGACGTGAAGCTACCATCTCTCTCCCAACAGCTGTTCTAGTGGGTTTCCTCCCACAACCTTCTCTGGACCTTCGGGGTCCTTGTGACCTGGCCATTTAGCCCATGGTGTGCAAAAACGTATCGCTTAGAGGTAAAACAACCCAACCCTTTCGGACCGAGGGCGATGAGCACATGTGGGACTCGAACTTTGGAACTGCGGACTACGAGCTAGTCGCGCTACAGGTTGAGCCAACTCCCCCCTATCAGAAATATTATTCTCACCCAACGTAGCAATATATATTTCCATTCATTCTATTAGTCATTTAAAAAATATTCCTGCAAAATATGTACAAAATACATATCTAATATTTTTTCATCTCCATTCTGGTTGTAAAATCCAGGCGATCATGATCTGAACCATCCCCCTAGATTGGCTTTTCTCAAATGCATCTACTGATAATTTGCAATTAAGTGAAAAATCACTAAATTGAATCACGAAACAAATTCTTCATCTACCTACTTAACATTTTCATTTGATACACTTACATTAGATTGCTTGGAAGTTGCAAAGTTACGACAAAAGTTTTTTTTTTTTGCCACCCACAGAGCATCATCAAGCGCAGCGAACAAGAACTCACCAAACAACCGAAACTATTCCCTCGACATTGGCAACATATCAGGCAGCAGATTCTCTTCTGTGCAACCACGCCCCCTTACGACGTGGGTAATTCACTTCCCGTAGAAATAACTGGGTAGCTTCAATAAGGGAGGCTGATTTCCTCCTCACTGCTATCGATGCATTCCTTTCCCCCCACTTCGAGTCGTTACTTCGATACGAACACCTCCGTAATAAACACGAAAATCTACAGATTGACTTATCACCGACGTGTGTAAACGGCTGTCCCTCTAACTGTCAGTTTATGCATCGACGCCTTATTTCCACGGTTCACTTCCGCTGGTGAAACCCTCCAAGTGACTGATCAAGATAAATTTACGTCTTCCAATAATACCATCTGGCATTTACTTGTTTCACCAAAAGGGATTTGCATGAAAGACAAATACTTTAAGATCAAACAAATATTTGATTTATTTTCGCTCCTGCTCAGAGGTAAAACAACCCAACTTTTCGCTCCTTCCCTGTCGAAAATATATTCTATTGGTTTTGATTTTCTTTCCATTCGTGCTGTCTTATTTAAATTTTTTTCAAGGATGCGTTAAATGTTTCCATCTTTTCCTTTCAAATATAGACTGTTATTCGTATTTAGACGAACACGCCCCGTGTAAACAGGAAAATGACTGTATTCGGTTTACACGGGGAGGGGGTTGGCTCAGTCGGTAGCGGACCTAGTCGGAGTCGGTAGCGGAACTCAATGAGAAGTTCCCAATATCGAATTCCAATTATGCCAGCGTTGATATTTATTTCTGTTAACCCTGCCTCTGCTCTCGGTGATAAAGGAGATATCGATGGAATAGGGAATGGAGTCGTCGGCCGGATGGAGCGTTAAGCCGTGGTCTTTATGCATGACAGTCATTTCTTGGGACCTTTAAAGAATATACGCTGAATAACCTTGACGAGAGCCTACCATCTATCTCCTACCAACTGCACAGTTGGGGATCTCTTCCCCCATCCTTCTCTGAGCCTTGAGATCCTTGTGACCTGGCTATTTACTCCATTGTGTACAAAAAAAGAACCGCTTAGAGATAACCCAGCCCAACTCAAAGAGGTGAAGCAAGGAGAATGAGAAATGTTCGATAAGGTGAAAAAAGTCAATAAATCAGGAGAAGTCGTTACTTCTCCTGATTTTTTCACGTTTCTCTCTTTCCAATTTGACAGTTACTCTAAAAGAATATCACTTTAGTTAGAACAATGAGGCGTGATAAGTCCTAACTCTCTGTTTCCTTTGCAAACGCTAAAGACAGAAAGCCATTTCTAACACTATTTCGATTTCAAAAAGGATGGTAAAGTGTTTCTCACTTTTTTTTCAAAGAAGGTAAAGTTGAGATTTTCAGCTCACAGCGCTCCTGATCTTATAGAGTAAACAGCAAATTAAACGACAGAGGTTCAGTGTGTGACTGGAAAGTTAAGAGAGAAATAGAAGCACGAGGAATCTATACCTCGTAACATATTTGAGGGGGGGGGGGGGGGGAGCAGGCCCAAAAACACAAGTAATCCCAGCTGACGTTTGGGTGAGGCAAAATTTCAAATGGCGGCACGCAAGAAATTGGATGAGCTAGCTCTAGTTTCAAGATAATGTCTTTACATTCAATTACAATCAATAGCTTTGAAATCCTGTTATTAAAGATTTAGCTCGTATTTTATTTCAAATGTGGAAACAGAAAAATATACCTAGAGCCACAGAAATGGTAAGATCCTTTAAGATGTCAAAATTTGTTCCTTACTTCAAAATGTTTATTTCCACTAATAAATAAATAAATATTCCCTCAAGCAGCTGCTTGCCATAGAATGTCTGAAAGGAACCTGTCTGTATAATACGCCATAGAAAAGGTCTGTGAAGTAGGATAGACAGCACATATCCATGCCTTACCCGAGGCTCTAACGCAGGTTCCTTCGATTCAAGCACACTATCACTCGGTTACTTTAAAATTGTCATTTTTTAATTCAGTTCAGCTAAAACTGCAATAGAAATAGAAACTTTTTACAAAAGAAGATTAAAAATAAAAAATAGAAAAAAATCTACAAGTGCGATTATAAGTAATCGTTAAAAACATGCCATTCTCAACTTTTGATGTGGAGCTCCAGGAAATTTCAAGAGTTTCAATAGCGGCTCATTGCTGTTTCGAGAATCCTGTATGCGTTTCTCTGTTGCTTCAAGAATCCTGTATGCGGCTCTCTGTTGCTTCAAGAATCCTGCATGCGGCTCTCTGTTACTACAAGAATCCTGTATGCGGCTCTCTGTTGCTTCAAGAATCCTGTATGGGGCTCTCTGTTGCTACAAGAACCCTGTATGCGGTTCTCTTGCTACACGATTACTGTATGCGGTTCTCTTGCTACACGATTACTGTATGCGGCTCTCTGTTGCTACAAGATTCCTGCATGCAACTCTCTGTTGATGCAATAATCCTCTATGCGGCTTTCTGTTGCTTCAAGAATCCTGTATGCGGCTTTCTGTTGCTTCAAGAATCCTGTATGCGGCTTTCTGTTGCTTCAAGAATCCTGTATGCGGCTCTCTGTTGCTTCAAGAATCCTGTATGCGGCTCTCTGTTGCTACAAGAACCCTGTATGCGGTTCTCTTGCTACACGATTACTGTATGCGGCTCTCTGTTGCTACAAGATTCCTGCATGCAACTCTCTGTTGATGCAATAATCCTCTATGCGGCTTTCTGTTGCTTCAAGAATCCTGTATGCGGCTTTCTGTTGCTTCAAGAATCCTGTATGCGGCTCTCTGTTGCTTCAAGAATCCTGTATGCGGCTCTCTGTTGCTACAAGAACCCTGTATGCGGTTCTCTTGCTACACGATTACTGTATGCGGCTCTCTGTTGCTACAAGATTCCTGCATGCAACTCTCTGTTGATGCAATAATCCTTCAAGAATCCTGTATGCGGCTCTCTGTTGCTTCAAGAATCCTGTATGCGGCTCTCTGTTGCTTCAAGAATCCTGTATGCGGCTCTCTGTTGCTACAAGAACCCTGTATGCGGTTCTCTTGCTACACGATTACTGTATGCGGCTCTCTGTTGCTACAAGATTCCTGCATGCAACTCTCTGTTGATGCAATAATCCTCTATGCGGCTTTCTGTTGCTTCAAGAATCCTGTATGCGGCTTTCTGTTGCTTCAAGAATCATGTATGCGGCTCTCTGTTGCTTCAAGAATCCTGTATGCGGCTCTCTGTTGCTTCAAGAATCCTGTATGCGGCTCTCTGTTGCTACAAGAACCCTGTATGCGGTTCTCTTGCTACACGATTACTGTATGCGGCTCTCTGTTGCTACAAGATTCCTGCATGCAACTCTCTGTTGATGCAATAATCCTGTATACGGCTTTCTGTTGCTTCAAGAATCCTGTATGCGGCTTTCTGTTGCTTCAAGAATCCTGTATGCGGCTCTCTGTTGCTTCAAGAATCCTGTATACGGCTCTCTGTTGCTTCAAGAATCCTGTATGCGGCTCTCTGTTGCTACAAGAACCCTGTATGCGGTTCTCTTGCTACACGATTACTGTATGCGGCTCTCTGTTGCTACAAGATTCCTGCATGCAACTCTCTGTTGATGCAATAATCCTCTATGCGGCTTTCTGTTGCTTCAAGAATCCTGTATGCGGCTTTCTGTTGCTTCAAGAATCATGTATGCGGCTCTCTGTTGATACAAGAGCCCTGTATGCGGCTCTCTGTTGCTACAAGAATCCTGTATGCGGCTCTCTGTTGCTACAAGGTTCCTGCATGCGACTCTCTGTTGCTGCAATAATCCGGTATGTGGCTCTCTGTTGCTTCAAGAATCCTGTATGCGTCTCTCTGTTGCTTCAAGAATCCTGCATGCGGCTCTCTGTTGCTTCAAGAACCCTGTATGCGTCTCTCTGTTGCTACAAGACTCTTGTATGCGGCTCTCTGTTGCTACAAGAACCCTGTATGCGACTCTCTATTGCTTCAATATTCCTATATGCGGCGCTCTGTTGCTTCAAGAATCTTGTAATGCGGCTTACTCTTGCTTTAAGAATCCTATATGCGGTTCTCTGTATTAGCAATTCTTCGCCACTCTTAGTATTATAACATTATTTAAAGAACGGAGTAATTGTAATTCTCTTCCCTTTTTTTTCCACGATTGGGATTAACCATACTGAGCAAGTTCCTGAAACGCTATTTACCTTTAACCTTTACAAATTATTACCTTAAAGGACATCAAGAACGATCGCATTTATAAAACCTATTATTTCGCTATTTCTTTTTTATTTTTTTCTTAAAGAAAACCGGGTTGGGTTGTTTTACCTCTGAGTGGCACTTTTTTTGCACACCATGGGCTAAATAGCCAGGTCACATGGACCCCGAAGGCTCAGAGACTGTTGGGGGAGGGGACCCACTGGAACAGCTGTTGGGAGACAGATGGTAGCCTCCCGTCAAGGCCATCCAGCGTATTCTTTAACGTGCACAGGGTATGGCTCTCCCGCACACGGGGCCACGGCTTAACGTCCCATCCGACGGACGGCATCCTTTCCAAGCCCATCGGTATCCCCTACTGACCGTGGGCAGGGCGGGGAATTTTGCGGAGATAAATCTCAACGCTGACCCAGCTGGGACTCGAACCTGGGAACTACAGATTACGAGTCTGGCGCGCTACCGACTGAGCCACCCCCGCCCCAAAGGAAAACCGGAATAAATTCGCCTTACGAAACACTGCTACTAACAAAAGTGCTCTTGGGGTCATTTCAAAAAGAATACAATATAAGTGTGCCAAGCCCTGGAAGAAAACGTAACCATCTCGGTGTTCCTTCTCCGAGAACACTTCAATCCACCCACTTTCCAAACCCTCTGGCAAACAATCAAGTGCTGATATCCTCCAGTTCGTCGAAAAGAAAATATACCACATTTGAAGCATATCACGAGGAACAATATTCTGCAATAACAAATTCTTGGAGTTCCTTTGAAACTGAAGTCTCGAGTAAGACGCTCCAGAGCAACAAGGACGAAATTGTTCCCCTTGTGCAGACATGGCCGACAACCATTTATCTTTCTTAAGCATTCCTTATTAGAAAGGTCAAGAAGCGCTTGTTCAAACAGCTGCAAAGAAGATTAACGACACCCGCTATCATTAGCCTTCGGGTGACGCTTGTCCCCTTCCGTATGCTGTTGCGTTGTGTGCGCGGTTCGGTAGAAAAACGAACGCTTGGATTAAAACAAGAAGGAAATTAAGAAACAACGACAGAGCATAGCCATTTTCTGATAAACGATGCGAAACGAAGAAAGGAAATCTTAAGTCCCAGCATCAAGGCCGATACTTTGCCTTGGTTACTTTTTTTTTCCATACTCTTTGTCTATCATTCGTTCTTTGCTCTCTTTCCTTTCACTTTTAGACTCAACTTCCTTAAAACGATTTTATTTCTTTTTTTTTTTACTTTATTTTCAGTATTTAGTTTCGTTTGGCTCTAGCTTTCCGAATTCATTTCTGCTTTTCATTCTCTTTCGTAGAGAGCAAGAAAGACTTATTTTTAGTGCACAAATTATTTCCCTTCTTTGTGACATCTGATAAGTAAAATGAATTGCATCCTCATTGAAAGATACTAAACGAAGGCTATTTCTTTATTACTAAGATGTATTATTATCGTCATAGAATATTCCCTCATCTGGATATTCCTTACAGAATTATTCTGTATTCCAAATATTAATTCAAAACCGCAGTGCATGATCCGAAGTGGACCCCTAGTGCAAAAAAACAGAACTGAGCCTTTTTTATAGTTCAAATATCGGCTTTTAAAATTAAAATGTTCAAAATCTTAAAGGTAACGTCATAGTAAACAAAAAAATAAATATATATAGACTAATTATGATTGCTTTTACATTTATAAAACAGATCCTTGTACTAAAATGATTTTTTAAGTTAATTTTTCTTGCCTGTATGCTGACAAAATTATTAACACCATTATCAAATTTTTTTCCTTAAAATAAATCACTTTCAATGGATAAAAAATATAAGAGATTTCATTTTCTTTATATATACAATGACGGTAGCACGTGAAATTTTATACGTATATGTGAAAATATCATTTGCACCTAACTCTCATGGGGGGCGGGGGCGGGTGGCTCAGTCGGTAGCGCGCCAGGCTCGTAATCTGTAGTTCCCAGGTTCGAGTCTCAGCTGGGTCAGCGTTGAGATTTATCTCCGCAAAATTCCCCGCCCTGCCCACGGTCAGTAAGGGACACCGATGGGCTTGGAAAGGCCGCCGTCCGTCGGATGGGACGTTAAGCCGTGGCCCCGTGTGCGGGAGAGCCATACCCTGTGCACGTTAAAGAACACGCTGGATGGCCTTGACGGGAGGCTACCATCTGTCTCCCAACAGCTGTTCCAGTGGGTCCCCTCCCCCAACCTTCTCTGAGCCTTCGGGGTTCATGTGACCTGGCCATTTAGCCCATGGTGTGCAAAAAAGTGCCGCTCAGAAGTAAAACAACCCAACCTGACTCTCATGTCACCTATGACTTGGGCAACGTTAGCCATAACCTAGGATGTTATTGCAGCAAGGCAATCCGGCTCTTAGGCTATGGCTTATAATGTAATCAGCCGTAGTCTAGGAGGCTATGGCAGCTGCAAATCAGTCGCCTAAAGTATAGATATAAAATAATGATGTATTCTACTTATTCTAAAACCAAATTGTTTGTACATAAATTAGAAACATTCATGCTTTGTCAAAAAAGATTACTCTGTGAAAAAGCCAAAAAAGGCGTCTTCTTATAATTAATTGCTAATTATTACAATTAATAATAATAATAACTGATGTTTTGATAGATTAAGTGATAAAATTTTATTTCACAGTTAAAATTTTTAAACATTTGTAATGAGAAATATAAATAGGAAATAAGAAAGTTTAAAGGTATCTCGGGAATATTAGAAAAAGTTCTCAGATATAAAGTGATTGATAACCACAAAGATAATTATATTGCATATATAAGATAAACACAAAACGGCATGCACGATATTAATTGCCGGTTTGTATGATATACAATTCTTCTTGTTCGTCGTCCACAATTAACACCGAAATCGGTTCAGTTGGTAGAGCAAAATAGAATGTAACCTGCTTGATTTATCTCCGCAAATCCGCACCCTGCCTTCGTGAGAAAGGATACACCGATGGGCTTGGAACGGCCTCCACCCTTTGCAGGAGATATTACGCCCTTACGCAGTGTGCAGAAATGACATTCCTCCTGCATGTATAAGGATACGCTGGATAACTTTAGATAGGAAGTTTTTGTAAACGCTGACTATCAGTTGTGGCCAAATGGAATGTGTTACTAAGCAGGATAATAGAAGCAAAATATTTCTATCACTATGTTCAATATTTGAACTACAATCGTGACAAACGTGACATTTGTTACGCACGAGACAAATGTGGCATTTGTTATGCACGTGACAAGCGTGACATTGTTATGCACGTGATAAGCGTGACATTTGTTATGCATGTGACAAAGGCGAAATTTGTTATTCACGTGACAAACGCGACATTTGTTATGCACGTGACAAACGTGGAATTTGTTATGCACGTGATAAACGAACGCTGACCACACAAAGATTTATTCTAGAACAATCTGTAATGCCTTCCGTATCCCCAGATGGGTCAGCGTTGAGATTTACCTCCTCAAAATTTCCCGCCCTGCCCACGGTCAGTAGGGCACACTGATGGCCTTGGAAAGGCCGCCGCCCGTCGAATGAGACGTTAACCCGTGGTCCCATGTGAGGGAGAGCCATATCTTGTGCACGTTACACGCTGGATGGCCCTGACGGGAGGCAACCATCTGTCTCCAAACAGCTGTTCCAGTTGATCCCTCCCCCAACCTTCTCTGAGCCTTCGGGGTCCATGTGACATGGCCATTTAGCCCATGATGTGCAAAACAGTGCCGCCCAGAGGTAAAATAACACAACCCAAAGCCTTCCGTATCCCCCGGAAACAGGGGCACTAGGGCATACCTGTGCTTACGGCCCGAGAGCTACTCAAGACGAATTACATTTGTAAAAGAACAAAAGAGCGTATAGAGGACAAAAAAATGCAACTTGGAAGAAGCAAAATATCATTAAAATAATTAATTTAATGAAATTATATTGTTTATGTTTCACTATAGTTTGTATGTATAACCACTGCATAAAAAACTTTATGGATTATAGGTTTCTTTAGCTGCCCGCCCTTCCTTTTCAGTTCTCTATGCGGCCCTTCAGCTAAAATGTTTGCCAAGCGCTTCACTAGTGTATCAGTGGGCGCAACTTCTAGATAAATGGTATGGACAAACGAAAGGTCCGACGGAAAACTGATGATCGACGGTTACATAACGCTGTTTGTCAAAGAGAGTCTCATTAACAAGCACGTCTCTGCTTTGCAAATTTCGTGCTAGTAACTAGTAATTGATGGTCACTGACGGTAGTGTGACAGCTCGGCGAATCGGAGCCAAAGTTAATTACCGCAAACCGTAGGATATGTAAATCCATGCTGCCGAGAATGCGAATTTATTTAAATCCAAATTGGAAATCTCTTTCCTTTACACCTTCTCTTTGCTTCCATTATGAATGTGATGATTTTTTCTAAGATGTTGAAGCTCACCAAAGAGTGGAGACTCCTGCCATCTTCCCTTACTACTTTGGGTGAGTGGGGGGGGAGAGGGGGGTGCTGTAAGGACTCTGCCAACTAGGGTGGGAAGGAAGAGACCCAGGATCGACATTTTGGCAGCAGGGCCTTTTTCGCCTAGCAACAGGGCACCAGCAGTAGACATACCCTGTGCACGTTAAAGAACACACTGGGTGGCCTTGATGGGAGGCTACCATCTGCCTCCCAACAGCTGTTCCAGTGGGTCCCCTCCCCCAACATTCTCTGAGCCCTTCGGGGTCCTTGTGACCTGGTTATTTAGCCCATGGTGTACAAAAAAATGCGGTTCATAGGTAAAACAATCCAACCCAACCCAACCAGCAGTAGATCCTGTTTTGGTTGCTGGGTGAAGAAATGCGACATGTGAGTTCCATTTCTTCATCTTAAAGCTCCAGCATCCTTACAGGGTAACAAGAAAGTGTACGTAGTCAACTTTCTTGTTTCCCTGTAAGGAGGCTTTCCCATCTAATTTTTTCGCTATCCTGTAAGGAAGCTTTCCCTGTACAATTGGAATCATGTCCGCATCTCATTGGCAGACACCCTACCGTCCCTGAAGAAGTGGTCCGAGGAAATAAGATAGTTGTTATTCGATGAGACATCACGTGACCTCTTCGGACAGTTATTTCGAACTCAAGGACTCTTTTTTAACTGAATGTCAGGTGTGCTCGGACAACAAGGCCTTTCACATGTCAGGCGGATTGTTTGAGGTTTGATTTAGCCACTTCTTTCTTGTATCTAGCAGTGGGACTGCTGAGGCTCCTTGCAGCCTGCTGTTAACGAAACGAACGACTGTACCGGCTGACAGTAAATATTCTTATAAATAGATAAAAGGTAAATTTTTAAATCTGAGTTTGTGTTTATCGACCACTAAGATAGCGATATCCTGACAAGGTAGAGAAGGGTACCCTTCTGCACACACTCTCCCACACAGGCGGCTGGAAAAGAGCCTAGCCCCAACAATTCGGCGAAGCGACCTGTCTACAGGGAGGTTGACCATAAGCTGTGCACATTAAAGAACACGCTGGATGGTCTTAATGGGAGGTTTCCATACGTTTCATATCCATTGGATCCCCTTTCCCAACCGTCTATTATCTTCTGGGATCCTTTTAACGTGGTCATTTCTTCTGGAGTGTACTAAAAAGGGCCACTTAGAGGTAAAACAATTCAACGCGACATTTTAGTCCGTTCCATTTCAGTTCATAAGCCATGGAAGGCTTGGAATGGAAATGGAATTGAAATGGAATGGAAATGGAATTCCTCAGCAATGGAAGGCTTGTGTGCTATCTGTGGGAATGAAGTTCTAGAGACGACTGACAAACGCTCAGATTCCATCAGATGTAAAGGGGCCTGTAGAAGCCAATTTCACTACTATTGTGCAAATATTACAGAAGATAACTTCCGCAAATTTTCTGCAGAACGCAAAAACAAATGGAAGTGTATGAAGTGCAAGTCTTCTGATGCTTCCCCTGCCAGGTCGCAAGGTATTGTGTATGCTGCGTCAGGTGCTTCTTCGACTTTCGCTGAATCCTTGGAGAGAGATCAAGGCTTCAGTTCCGAACAAATGGCATCAATTAAATCTTTAATATACCATTCGGTTAAACAGGCAATGATTGAATGCATGGGTGACCTGAAGAACAATATCGTGGAACTTACCAAATCATTAGATTTTTTATCAGGAAAATATGATGAATTACGAGATAAGGTTGAAAATGTCACTCAGGACTTGGTTCTCTGCAGACATGAAAATAAGAATTTATTAGCTAAGAATCAGAAATTGGAAAATACGATCGAAAATTTATCAGAAAGGGTAAATGATTTGGAACAGGAAAGCAATGTGTGCAACTTAGAAATTCAAGGTATACCCGAATTATTACAAGAAAATGCAAAGAACATCGTAGGGAAAATTGCTAATTTCCTAAATGTTAACTTTAAATCCCAAGAGGTACTGGAATGTTTCAGAATTGGTAAAAAGGAAGAGACTTCAACACGTCCACGTACAATCTTAGCAAAGTTTAAAGACCGAGCCCTACGAGATGCTTTTCTTGACAAAGTAAAAGGACATCGTGATCTGAATACCAAAGATGTAGGTATTGTTAATGAAAAGCATATAATCTACCTCAACGAACATTTGTCAAGATTTTATAGAGATCTCTTCCACAAGGCAAGAAGAGTCAAAATAGAAAAACAATACAAATATATATGGGTAAAAAATGGGAAAATATTTCTAAAAAAGGAAAACGGAGCACAATGCCGCCTTGTTAAATCTGAACGAGATTTGTTATCATTGTAAGTATATATATTTTTTTTGTTCACAGTGAAATATCTTTCATCTTATAATGGCTACACCTAATTATGTTCAGTCTGAAAATCTCAGTCTGATTTATGGTAATTGCTTTAATAAATCAACTTTTTCTATTTTCTCACTCAACTGTAGAAGTCTGTATAAAAACCTTGATGAGATCTTGGTAACTTTAGAAAGTAGTAGTTTTCTATTTGATTCTCTTGTATTTGTGGAAACATGGCAAAATAACAATATTCCACATATCAATGGTTATACTGGTGTAGGTTTGGGAAGAGAGGCTCGCAAAGGTGGAGGAGTAGCACTTTATTTCAGAGAAAGCTTTTCTTTCAAGATATTAAACAATTTGTCAGTTATTACTGATGATTACGAGATTTTGCTTGCTAAATCAGGAAATCTGATTGTGGGCAGTATTTATCGACCACCTCAGGGTGATGTACAATTATTTCTGTCACATCTAGAATTTGTTTTAAACTCATTACTTAAACTGAAATCGATCTTTATATTAATGGGTGACTATAACCTTGATATTATGAACCAAGATAAAAATGTATTAAATTTAATAGACCTAGTTAATTCATATGATTGCTTTGTTTTAAACAGTGGATTACCAACTAGAGTTGGAAATCAAAGTTCTACACTAATTGATTATGGAATTTCGAATGTAGATTGTCAAAATGGAGTTCTGATGTCAAAAATTACAGATCATTTCCCCACATTTTTTCTGGTCCAAAGGACAAATTTTCAAATGCTACCTAGCAGTTATAGATATAGAGAAATCAATGACAATAATATTCTGCAATTGCAATATAAATTAAATCGTATTGATTGGCAATTCCTTTACTTAATCAGCGATGTAAATGAAGCATATAATTATTTCATAAATATTTTTATAAATCACTATAATAAATATTTGCCCACGGGTATTAAGAAGTTCCAAAGGCCAAATAAATATGCTCCTTGGATGACGAAAGATCTGAAAAAATTAATAACTAAAAGAGATAATTTATACAAAAAAGCAAAAGAAACCCATTTAGAGGATGACAGTTCTGCATATAAAGAATTTCGTAATTTCGTTACTGCCAAAATCAGACAAACAAAGAACGCCTATTATAACAGTAGATTTGATTCTAGCAAAAATTCTAAACAGAAATGGAAATATCTCAACGATGTTTTGGGTAGAAATAAATGTAAGTCAATAGTAGGAGACATTTCTTCTGATGATGCAATTATTGCTGATGACTATGCGAAGTCCAATGCCTTCAATAGCTATTTTCATGATACCGTTAACGAATTGATACTGAATCAAACTGAAAAATTTCGTGGCAAATATAAATATCAAATTGAGTGCATAGACCAGACATTTTATGTCATGCCAATTGTTACTCAAGAGATCAGTAACATTGTGAATGATCTAGGAGCTGATAAGTCACCAGGTATAGATGACATAAATATTAATGTAATTAAAAAGATTATACATACAATAAAAGAACCTTTGTGCTATATATTTAATTTATCAATAATAAACGAAGTATTCCCGGATAAACTGAAAATTGCCAGAATTCTTCCCATACATAAATCAGGTGATAAAGAAAACATAGAAAACTACAGACCAATTTCAATTTTGCCAATCTTCTCGAAAATCTTTGAAAAGCTAATTTGTACACGTATGACTAAATTCCTAGATAATATGAAAATTATCACACAACAACAATATGGTTTTCAAAATAAAAAATCTACTCAGACAGCCATTGCAGATTTATATGAGCATATTGTCAATCATTTGGATGCAGGTCACATTGGATTAGCTGTATATCTTGATTTTACGAAAGCATTTGACAGTATTAACCATGAAATTTTGTTAAAGAAAATTGAATTTTATGGCCTGAGAGGGAAAATAAATAACTGGTTAAGAAGCTACTTATTTCGGAGGAAAGCTCTTGTAGAAGTAAATGGTAGTATATCAGATGAACATTTTATTTACAGAGGTGTGCCTCAAGGTTCGATTCTTGGTCCGATCCTTTTCCTACTTTACATTAACGACGTAGCAAAGTTACACATTAATTCAAAGATGTTATTATATGCTGATGATACAAGCATTGTCGATTTCAACCAAGATTCTGCAAGCCTGATTAGCAGTGTTAACTACTCTCTAAATATTATATCTGAATGGTGCAGACATAACAATTTATTAATAAATGTCAAGAAATCCAAATACATGATTTATAAAAATAAAAACAAAAATATCGATGAGAAATGTTTCGATGTGAAGATTAATGAAATTAAGCTAAAGAGATGCACTGAATATAAATTCTTAGGAATATGGATCGATGAAAATCTGAACTGGTCATTTCACGTAAAGCAGCTGAGAATCACTCTGTCAAGGAATATTGGTATGATTGGTAAAATACGTCATCTGGTTAACAAACAAATTTTGACAAATTTATACTACTCTTTCATTTATTCTTATATAACATATGGAATCTTAGTCTGGGGTAATACTTTTGACTATAATCTGAATGCTATATATCGTCTTCAGAAAAGAATTGTTAGATATATTGTTGGTAAAAGATATTATGATCCCGTGGCACATTTATTTTCTGAGGTTAAAATTCTTAATGTCTATAATAATTACAAACTGATATCAGGAAACTTTGTGTATTCGATTACAATGAGATTGATTAAATTGGATAGATTTAAAGACTATTTTCAGAGTCTTTCGAATTTTCATAATTATGAAACACGTCATAGAGAGGATCTGAGTATACCTTTGTGTCGATTGTCAATTGGGCAGAGATCTATCAAATACAATGCAGTAAAAATTTGGTCTGAATTTCCTGATGATGTTAAAAATGCAAAATCTTTAAAATTATTTAAAATCAAATGTAGAACGTTTCTACTTACAAAGCAATGAAACCTTCTATGTATCAGTGTAATATGTCTCATAACCATTTGACCTTTTATACTATTGAATTATTGTGCTATTTGAATTATTGTATACTTTACTGTTGTCATAATTGAACTTTAAAGGAAATAGGGAGCATTAACTAAAAATAAGGGTCAGCTTACTATGCTCTCCTTTTTTGTTTCGCCTTTCCTATTAAACACCAATATTTAATATGATTGTTATTTACTTTTTCTGATGCAATTGGTATTTCTCAGCTATTTCACTTCTCAATTTTTTCATGTATCTATTAATTGTTATTAGATAATTATGCTATGTAAATGTATATTGTATTGACTGGCGGAATAAAATAAAGATTATTATTATTATTATTATTACTATATGTCCTTATTTTTTTTACATCCAGACGGGTATTCCAGCTTCAGAGGTCTGACGGGAGCCTATCAGTTTAATACGCCATAGTAGAACGTCTGTGAGGTTGGGTTGTTTTACCTCTGAGCGGCACTTTTTTGCACACCGTGGGCTAAATGGCCAGGTCACAAGGACCCCGAAGGCTCAGAGAAGGTTGAGGGAGGGGACCCACTGGAACAGCTGTTGGGAGACAGATGGTAGTCTCCCGTCAAGGCCACCAAGCGTGTTCTTTTACGTGCACAGGGTATGGCTCTCCCGCACACGGGGCCACGGCTTAACGTCCCATCCGACGGACGGCGGCCTTTCCAAGCCCATCGGTGTCCCCTACTGACCGTGGGCAGGGCGGGGAAATTTTGGGGTGACTTCTGTGAGGATGGTGGGACCTCGGCAGAAACACAACACAAACATTCATACCATACTTGTAGCTCGAACCGGATAGATTTGATCTACATCTATTGAATTTTTTCCCCAAAAAAATCTCATTTTCTAAATTAATTAAATCTGGGATGACACAACATTCACTCCTACAAAGTGCAATTCTATGAGGACATAATAACTTTAGTTAGAATTTTGCGTGAAACTGATGGAACAAAGTGCACAGTGAGAGGTTCTCCTGCAGTAAATGAACGCACAACAGTTCTGTAATTCGTTATAACCACACGCTTTACAGGAGATTGCTTCACACTTCCCCGCTTGTTGTTGGCGTTAGCACGTGCATACAGACGACAGTCAGGACTGAGTGACAGTGTGTTGGTGCTGGAGACGAGAAAGGAGGCATGCTGTTCTATGCAGATGACACTATATTATTAGGCTGGATTATAGTATCTAATTTTCCGTGTGGTTGAAGCAGGCAAGCGAGGTTAAATTCAGGTGGCGGTGGAAAATTAAGGTTGAATGGCTCGAGAGATAAAGGGATTTGGGTAGATCTGAAAATTGATGAAGGATCGTACAGTAACGATCACAAATATAGCATAAATCTAGTTATCTATCGTTTTAGGAATATATAGGCTAAGTCTCGGAAGGTTATCATAACTACGCTAACTTTGAGTATGTCGGTTAGTCCAAATAGCTAAGTTTACTAAACACAAAGCATCTCTTCAATCCCAATACACTTGGTAGATGGTTTTGCTAGGGTTATGAATGGGGCGGGGGTGGCTCAGTCGGTAGCGTGCCTGGCTCGTAATCTGTTATTCCCAGGTTCGAGTCCCATCTGGGTCAGCGTCGAGATTTATCTACGCAAAATTCCCCGCCCTGCCCACGGTCAGTAGGGGATACCGATGGGCTAGGAAAGACCGCCGTCCGTCGGATGGGACGTTAAGCAGTGGCCCCGTGTGCGGGATAGCCATACCCTGAGCACGTTAAAGAATATACTGGATGACCTTGACAGGAGGCTACCATATGTCTCTTAACAGCTGTTCCAGTGGGTCCCCTCCTCCAACCTTCTCTGAGCCTTCGGGGTCCTTGTGACCTGGCCATTTAGCCATGGTGTGCAAAAATGTTCCACTCAGAGGTTAAACAAATAGGGTTATGAGTAGATAGCATACATCAGTTTTCAAAACAACGAGCTAATGTTTTCATTCTGTCGTTTGTCTGTATGTAGATATTCATTTTTTTTTGTTTGTTTTTAGAGATAAATTAGGAATCCTCTTTCATTTGGATAGATATTGATGAACTCTTACGATTCGCATTTTTCGCATCTACTAATAGCATCCTCAAGCGTTGGAAAATGTTGGAAAATGCCAAGCTTTAAATGAATATTTCGAACGAACTATTTATGCTAGAAGTTTGAATTTTTGGTGACAGAGTGTGGTGGTTAAAGGAAAAAAAAAGCCCGGAGGCCACGAGAGGTGGCGGATGTATACTTTGAGCTCGCTGAAGTTGTTATTGTGAATGTGCAAATTGTGAAGAAGATTTGGTGTCGCAAACTTAATATTTCAAACTAATAGAAAATGGCGATAGGAGGAAATAAAAAGAAGAAAACTTCCCCAAGCAACGTAAGAATTAAGGTAAAAAGAAACAAGTATAAAGACATCGAGGAAGACAAACATTCTTCGGAAGTCCCAATACAAAATGAAAGTAAAAAACCAAAGGATGACATAAGCATAATTCCTACTGAAGATAACCAGAAAACAGAACCTTCCACAAACAGTGACTTTTCTTCTTTAAAGGAGGACTTGAAACTTTCTTCAGACTCGGACTCCTCACCTTCAAAATCAACTGAAGAAAATGATGAACTTTCTCCAAACAAGAACAAGGATAAAAACCAAAAAGAAATGACAAAAGGTAATTATAAACTCCAAACTTCTGATATTCCTAAAGAAAAGATTAATCTAAATGAAACTTCGAATGAATGTGATGAAAATAAAAAAATATACACAATAATCACTAAAATAGACTGTGAATTTTCGAAATTCCCGGACATTATTGAAAAATCTATCAACGATAAAGACGATCTGTCTCTAGTAATTAAGGGAATAAATACCGATATCAGTAAATTGGACTTACTCAAAGTAACTGCCTATTTTTTCAATTTACTTAATGACCATGATGGAAAGTTCATGTCACAGGGTAGACTTTTGGTATTCCCAAAAAATAAAGCACAACACGATAAAATCCTAAACATCAAGGAAATTCTTAATAATAAGGTGGTTGTTGAATTTCCGGAATTCAGGAAATCAGTTCTCGGGACAATTATAGGTGTCCCTACTTATCTTAATGACGATTTTATCTTGGAGAACCTTGCAAACCAAAATGTCATCAGCATGCGACGCATGTGGCATTTCGAGAAGGAAGTTGAAAAAAATAGTGAAACTTACTCAAATCCAACTAATAAAATTATTTTAGAGTTTGAAGGAGAAATCCTTCCTACTCATGTTTTTCTGGGATTTAAAAGGCATTCTATTAAGAATTATAACCTTCCTCCCCACCTTTGCCTTAAATGCTACTTCTTCGGACACTTGTTGTTTGCATGTAAAGGAAAGTTAACATGCAAAAAATGTGGAGGCCGCCACAGTTACAAGAATTGCACCGCAAAAAATTCAATTGTCCTAATTGCAAGGGCAACCATCCGGCCACTTTTTCTGGTTGCCCGTTTAAAATTATCGCCTGCAAACCGAGGGAAATCCAATTAAATGAAAACATATCATGGAAACAGGCTTTTACAAAGGCAAAGATCGCTTTGGAAAATAAATTTGATAGATCTTACGAAACTTCTGCTAGCAATTCTCAAAATCAAGAAGCATATCGCAAAGAAAATTTTGAAAGGATTGAAACAACGAGTTATGAGAACCTGAGAGAGAGCGCCTCTGACTATCCCAATGCGGACGACACAGAAAACTTTCCTGGTCTTCCAACTTGCTCAACATCGATAGATAGAAAAGAGGAAATAAAAAAGCCAATCTCGCGAAAAAAAGACTATGCACAAATGGTAAAAAAGCACATAACAGGGCATAAATCCTCAATAAAGACAGAAAAAAGAAATGAAAATGTAAATGATAAAAATATAAGACAAAATTCAACATCACAAAATGAAGAAAGGTTAAATTCAACCATTTCAAGCAATGGAAAAAAACACATAATAGAACTGTTAATCAAGCTATTTGACCTTATTCTACCAAGCTGCCCAGAGGTCAGCTTGATCAAAGACCTACTCCTAACTATTATTAATAATGGATCATGGCTATGAACCCGACAGTAGTCCAATGGAACTGCCGGGGAATAGATAATAAGAAACACTTAATTAAACATCTCCTAAATGTAAAAAACATACAAGTAATATGTATACAAGAAGCCATTTCAGGTAAAATTCCAGAATTTTCAAACTTTATAACTTACATACAAAAAAATAACCAACACACCAAAGGAATAATAACTTATATAAATAAAAACTTACCTCAAAGAAGATTAAATTCTATAGTAATAAATGATAAATTAGAATGCTTAATTATACAAATAAAAATATGCAAAATAACTGTAAATATAGTAAATATATATAATCCAGGCATATTAATCACATTTAACCAATATACAAATTTATTAAATAAACTGGAGGGAGAAACAATTATCTGTGGAGGTTTTAATTCACATAATAAAGCATGGCATTCATATAAAAATGATTATAAAAGCATACATCTCCTTAAATATATAGAAAACAAAAATTTAATAATATTAAATACAGAACAATCTACCAGAATAAATAAAAATGATAATAATTCAGTTATTGATTTGACATTATGTACAGGTAAAATAGCAAAAGAAATTGAACGGAAAATATCTACGGATAATTGGGGAAGTGATCATTTTCCAATCTTTATAAAATTTGTAAAATCTCAAAAAAATAAAATATTTGTAAATATAACAAATTGGAATAATTACAAGAATGAATTAAATAATATTAATTTAGAAGACAATCCAAATTTAGACTATTTTACTATTATAGAGAAAGTTAAAAATACAAGAAATAATTGCACACAGAACATATACAAAAAGATTCCAAAAATAATATCCACACCATTTTCATGAACAAACTAATGGCCATAAGAAGGAGAGCGGAAAGGGACATGTTAAATAAAAAAACATTTAAAGCATGTGAGATTTTCAAAAGATTAGAAAAAGCAATTGCAAAAAAAATAGTTAATATTCAAAAACAAAACTGGAAATTACTTACAAACAACCTTTCACCATTAACATCAACACCAAATCTATGGAGAATATACAAAAAACTATATAATGAAAAGGAACCAACAAACCCACTTCAATCCATTGCCCTTAAAAACAAGGAAAGCATACAGGAAACAACTGAAACAATAGCTAAATATTTTATTAATCTGCACTCTAAACCAAACACTAAAATAGATAATAAATACAACAATGCAAATATAATATATCAATTTTATAAAAATGAAACTACAGAATATCTAAACAAACCATTCACCTTTTTTGGATTAAATTTTGCCCTAAAATCTCTAAAATCAAAAACTGCAGCAGGGCCAAATGGCATAACAAATAAAGAACTAAAATATTTACCAAATAAATGAAAAAAAATTATACTAAATAAATTTAATGAAATCTGGAACTCTAAAACTTATCCAAAATCATGGTATGAAAACTCAATGATATTCATAAAATAACCTAAAAAAATTCAGAAAATTCAAATTCATACAGACCAATTTGCCTTAGCTCAAATGTATTAAAATTATTTGAAAGAATTATCATCAATAGATTAAATTGGCATATTGAACACCAGAATATTTTTAACAAAAATACTTATGGATTCAGACAAGGCAGATCAGCCAAGGATTTACTCTTAAATTTAATATCAGATGCTGAATTTGCAATTAAAAATAAACTTTTCTTAATAATACTGAGTATAGACATTGAAAAAGCATTTGATTCAGTTCCACATAATGGAATAATTCATAAAATTAAAGAATTGAAAATCCGTGGAAATATGTACAGATTCTTATTTAATATTATCAAAGGCAAAAAATTCAAAATTAAAATAGGAAATAAATATTCTACTCAATACTCATTTAATAATGGTCTAATTCAAGGAGACATATTATCCCCAACATTATTTCTAAATGATTTACAAAACATTATCCCAGAAAACACAATTTGGAACTTTTGCAGATGACTTGATTTTTTGGTCCTTCACCGAAAAAACCAGAAAACTTACAAAGAACATTCCAAAATTTAATTAATAATATCATAAAATTCTGCGAAACATGGAATTTATCAATATCAACAGAGAAAACTATTTTAACTTACATTCACAGAAATAAAAAACTTACAATGGACTTTGAATTAAAACTAAATAATAAAATCATTAATATAGTAGATAATTTCAAATTTTTAGGATTACAAATAGATTCAAAATTATTATGGAATAAGTATATAGAAACTGCAAAAAACAAAGCAAACAAACTGTTTAATTTTCTCAGATACTTGGGTAGCTCCAAATGGGGATGTGCTAATAAATACCTGTTGCAATTATTCAATGCAATAATATTCCCAAAATGTCTATATGGAATTGAATTAATCAATAATATCTCAAAAACTAAGCTAAAATCATTAGAAAATTTGCAATTAAAAATTTTAAAATATTGTATTGGATTACAACAACACACAAATGGTCTCAATATTTATGCCGAAACTGCTTTTCCACCTATTAGCATAAAAAAAATTTTATTAGAGAATTTAATTTATAGAATCTCATCAAAAAATTTGGAACATCCAATTAATGATAAATTGATAAATGACTTTAAAGATATCACTCTAAATAACTTAACAAATAAAAATGATATAAAAGAATTAATTATACAAAAGACAAGTGGAGACTATAATATACAAATTCCATATTGGACTACCACATTTCCTATATTAAACACTAACATTGACCACATGCAATCTAAAACGTCCCATGACAATAATGTTCTTAAACTACTTTCAAATCTACACATTGATAACAATTACAAGGATTTTTTACACATATACACAGATGGTTCCCTAATCTAAGATAGAACTAAATTAGCTGGAGCTTTTATTTGTCCAGAAGAAAATATGAATTTCTTTTAAAATTTAACAAACCAAATCCTATATTAACAGCTGAATTATCTGCAATTACTTTAGCCTTAAATTGGGCATTAAAATTTAATAATAAAAAATTGTTATATTCACAGATAGCAAAGCATCTATTGAAACTATATATAATGATATTTCAAAAAGTAATTTTAAACTTTTTATAAATGACATTCTTATCATTACAAATAATCATTTAAAAAAATAGAAATATTATATATATATAATGGATACCTAGTCATATAGGACTAAAATATAATGAAATAGTTGATAAAAAAGCAAAAACTGCAACAAATATGACTCCGAATTTAAATACACCTTTTTTCATATATTTACTTAAAAAACAAAATAAAATAAAGATAATAAATGAAACACAGAGATGGTATAATGCAAATGCAAACAATACACATGGATATAGTATTTCACCCATTATCAATAAATTTAATAATTTTGGTCTCAAGAAAAAAGAAATAAATATAATTCTTAAAATCAAAACAAATTCTACCAATACAAAATCAAGACTATACAGAATGAAAAAAAAAGATTCCCAGTCATGTGAAGCATGTCAAGAATATGAAAATTTGGAACATATAATTTTTAACTGTAAAAAATTTTATAAAGAAAGAGAAACATATTTTAATGCTCTGAGAAAGCTAAATATATCAAGATACAGTTTTAAAAGCATCTTGGAACCAACGAATTCAAAAGAAAAAATTAAATGCTACAAATTACTTATAACATATATTAGACAGATTGGCATGTTTAACATCCTCTAAAATATTAAGCATCATGCAAATAATTTGATTTGTAAAATGTTTTCTGAATGAGTTCGCTGCCTGGTGGATTCCTGGTAGCGAGAAGATTCAAATGAAGATTTGTTAAGAAGAAGAAGAAGTGGTTAAAGAATTTACATTGACAGCGACGATTTCAAACCTTACTCTCAAACACTAAAATATTTAAGACATGTAATGATATAATGGATGAAACACAGCTGAGTTAAATTAAAATCTTAATCACTATCCAAACTGTTTTATTATTGTTCCAGTAGATCAAAATATCATTTTGATCGGTGCATACAGGATAGTAGGAATGTTATTCACTTCTTGTCGAAATATATTGAAGTCCTTTCCTGTTGCATGGATCACTCAATGGTAATGGTGCTCTAAATACCATTGTGTGATCCGTGCAACAGGAAAGGACTTACTTCATATATTTCTACAAAAAGTGAATAACAGCCCTACTATCCTGTATGCACCGATCAAAATGATATTTTGATCTACTGGAACAATAATAAAACAGTTTGGATAGTGATTAAGATTTTAATGTAAGGATTTTTCTTTTTATGTTATATAGGTACTATTAAAATATTACTATTTGCATTTTCCCAATCATCCAATAGTTCTAATTTCCGCTCTTGGTTGTACTAGAGTTGGGAAATAGAAAAGGTTCAATCTCTAGTAAAGACACAGATTAGCTGTTGACATAGAATTCAAGAAATACTTTTGTGGAAAAAATCAGTTTCTCCGATGAGTGGGATTCGGACCAATGCCTCCCATACTAATACTATCAACAACTCCAAAAATGTCGGGTTGGTTGGGTTGTTTTACCTCTGAGCTGCACTTTTTTGCACACCATGGGCTAAAGGGCCAGGTCACAAGGACCCCGAAGGCTCAGAGAAGGTTGGGGGAGGGGACCCACTGGAACAGAAACTGTTGGGAGACTCTGTTGGGAGACAGATGGTAGCCTCCCGTCAAGTCCATCCAGCGTGTTCTTTAACGTGCACAGGGTATGGCTCTCCCGCACAAGGGGCCACGGCTTAACGACGGACGGCGACCTTTTCCAAAATTCCTTGTGCGGAAATTTTTTTTAACGACGGACGGCGACCTTTTCCAAAATTCCTTGTGCGGAAATTTTTTTTAACGACGGACGGCGACCTTTTCCAAAATTCCTTGTGCGGAAATTTTTTTTAACGACGGACGGCGACGATCCGACGGACGGCGGCCTTTCCAAGCCCATCGGTGTCCCCTACTGACTGTGGGCAGGGCAGGGAATTTTGCGGAGATAAATCTCAACGCTGACCCAGCTGGGACTCGAACCTGGGAACTACAGATTACGAGCCTCGCACGCTACCTACTGAGCCACCCCCACCCCCAAAAATGTCGGGAAGATTTAAAAGTCACAATTAGTGGGTAACGAATGGAGTGGGTGATAGCTTAGTGGTTAGAACATCCGGCATGTAAATAGGAGACGTGGGTTCAGATCTCACTTATCGGCAAACCTCATTTTTTCCCCTGCAAAAGTATTTAATGAAAATTTTATTCTTTTTTAGAACTAGCCCGCATATTCGCCAGGGGTAATATGTTTATTCTTCTAGTTTTAACTTATTTTTCCTGAACTATTGGTGAAACAATCAGGATATTTTCGTCGAAATTTAGTATGTCTTTTCCTTTCTAATAATTTCAAAGGTATGCCAGATTTAACACCAATTAGGCAATGCTCCCTCCCATAAAGGAAATGACCAACAAATAAATTAGTAAGTTAAAAAATGTGCTCAGTTTTCGTTTAATTTGGAGCATTAGCTCCATTCTATCGCCAGCAACATTTTTCCTACTTTGTTCATTTCGTTCTTCTGAGGGACGGGGGTGGTTCAGTCGGTAGCGCGCCAGGCTCGTAATCTGTATTTCCCAGGTTCGAGCTGGGTCAGCGTTGAGACTTTTCTCCGCAAAACTCCCTGTCCTGCCCACGGTCAGTAGGGACATCGATGGGCTTGGAAAGGCCTCCGTCCGTCGGATGGGACGTTAAGCCCTGGCCCCATGTGCGGGAGAGCCATACCCTGTGCACGTTAAAGAACACGCTGGATGGCCTTGACGGGAGGCTACCATCTGTCTCCCAACAGCTGTTCCAGTGGGTCCCCTCCCCCAACCTTCTCTAAGCCTTCGGGGTCCTTGTGACCTGGCCATTTACCCCATGGTGTGCAAAAGAGTCCCGCTCAGAGGTAACCCAACCCACAACTCGTTCTTCTAATTCATTTTTTGAAAACAATACCAATACGTGAAGTTAAAATGCCTTTTAGTTGCTCATCTGCAGACACAAGAAATCAAAGTAACAGAAGAACGCATTTGATTCCCAAAAATTCTATCACGACATTAACTTCTTTAATGCTCAGCTTTCTATTCCTTTTTAAAACACTGTTTTAATTTTCCTTTGTTTGTACTTTTATTCCTTTATTTTGTAACACTATGGTTGTTTCCTTTTCTTCTGATAGCTTCTGTTATTCAACAGCTTAATGCTTGGCAGGTTAGTGTTGATTTACACTTACGCTCTACCTATCGTTGGGTAGGAGCCGTGTGCTCATCCCAAAGACATTAACGCGAGCACTCTTCCAAAACTGAGGACAGAAGAGCATTTGCATCGTCGTCTCCTGAATGAGCCACTTTAACAGCCGATTTAACACTAAGCAGGAAATGAGACTGCACATAGAAACTTTCCCTTTAAATACACCGCTGGCAACTTCCGAGGGGTAATACAAAACGAAAATGTGAAAGTGTGTTTAATGGAATGTCTCTCGATAAGGATGATTAAACCGTAATTCTTCGTTTAAATGCCTTTCCCTCTCAACTCACTCTGAATAACAGTAAAAGGACAATTGGCTTTTGCGTTAATTCCTCTCCTCATTTCTTGTGTGCCACTGAGAGTTCTGGGATACTCAGCCCCATACAGTTGTTGTTTTTCTTAACTTTCAAAAATTCCGTCATCGTTGTTAAAGCCGAATTTTATTTTTGACGATAAAATTAAGTGAATGGTAGTAAATGTGAGATTTGTACTTGACGGTTTCTGCTTCCACTTGCGGATTTTTCTTGGATGATATATCTCGAAGATTTAAATGCGTCTTGTTTATCTTAGAACTGATTGGGATGGAGGCAAGCCAATGGCAACAAATCTTAACTATAGCGAGATTTGTCATGACAGGTGTAATCAGGCCCCAATCAAGAAAAAAGTAAAGTGGGGAAAAAAAAGTAAAGTGGTTCAAAAGATGTAATTGAACCGGTAAAAGATGAAAGGTGGAGAGGGTTGGGTTGTTTTGCCTCTGAGCGGCACTTTTTTGCACACCATGGGCTAAATGGCCAGGTCGCATGGACCCCTAAGGTCAGAGAAGGTTGGGGGAGGGGACCCACTGGAACAACTGTTCGGAGACAGATAATAGCCTCCCGTCAAGGCCATCCAGCCTGTTCTTTAACGTGCACAGGGTATGGCTCTCCCACACACGGGGGGGGGGGGGGTGGCTTAGCGCGCCAGGCTCGTAATCTGTAGTTCCCAGGTTCGAGTCCCAGCTGGATCAGCGTTGAGAATTATCTTCGCAAAATTCCCCGCCCTGCACATGGTCAGTAGGGAACATCGATGGATTTGGAAAGTCCGCCGTCCGTCGGATGGGACGTTGAGCCGTGGCCCCCGTGTGCGGGAGAGCCATACCCTGTGCACGTTAAAGAACACTCTGGATGACGGGAGACTACCATCTGTCTCCCAACAGCTGTTCCAATGGGTCCCCTCCCCCAACCTTCTCTGAGCCTTCGGGGTCCTTGTGAACTGGCCATTTAGCTCATGGTGTGCAAAAAAGTGCCGCTCAGAGGTAAAACAATCCAACCCGCACACGGGGCCACGGCTTAACGTCCCATCTAATGGACGGCGGCGTTTCCAAGCCCATCGGTGTCCCCTACTGACCGTGGGCAGGGTGCAGAATTTTGAGCCTGCTGGAACTCGAACCTGGGAACTACAGATTACGAGCTTGGCACGCTACCGACTGAACCACCCCCGCCCCAAGGTGGAGAGGGCGAGGGGCGGGAGAGAGGCTGGATTTCCATTGCAGAGTACATTTTCGCCTTCATTTCAGAAGTTCTTAAAAATTTCTTGAAAAAATACTTGAAATATGCACAAGTTTAATAATTTTTTATCTCCATTACCCTTACTAGTATTCTCAAGGGAAGGAGAGGTTGGGCATGGCTTTCTTAGGATATCCTCTCCCCTTGGCCCTGGATGTAGTTTCATAATTATAATAATAACGAAAATATCTCGAATTCTAATTTTGCCTATCTTCTTTCTTACTGTAGGCACGGCCAAACAGCAGAAAATCTGAACTATGAAACGGTTCGCATGGTTCTAACCAGGACCGGATCTCTAGAGGGGGGAGCGGGGGGGAGATAGGACACCTTTTCACCCTCCTCCCATTGATAATGTTAATGGCCGGAGCGATAGCTAAATAAATGTTTTTTCTCCGGGCGATTAGAAATGCATACATTGAACGTATTTTTTAAGAATTTAGAAAAAATAAAATAAACAAACACTAATAAAGAAGGAAATATTTTATACCCGCTTGATCTTGGCACTTTCCATTTGCTAGTACAACTTGCCTCTCCCCCCCCCCCCCCCACCTCACCTTAATTTTTTTTTTTCTAGATCCGGGTCTTGCTCTAGCAAAAGAAGGAGATATGAGCATAAGGATCAGTAAAATCCAAAGGGAATTTTTTTTAAGTCAAAACTGACTTTTATTAAAAAAAAATAGCTCTCAGATGGCATCAAAATCTGAACATTAGTTACTATATTACTAATGGTTGGAACCACAAGGCCTACTTTTGACGGCATGTCACATGGCAGATACTTCCTCTCAAAACAGTTTACTTTTGAGATTTCAGGTTAAACCTCCAGGCATTGCCTGAAGAGGTTTTTAGAGATTTAGGTCGCAACCACAGATGCTGACTACTTGGGGAGCAAGCAGTATTACAAAATAATTGTTTTGTCTTTTTTAAATCACACAAATTATCTATATAAATAAACAGAGAGTAGGTGGGTGGTTGTTTGGCTTTGTTCGATATATCCTTCTAGACGGGGGAGGGGTCAATCGGTAGTCCGCCACGCTCGTGGGGCGGGGATGGCTCAGTCGGTAGCGCGCCAGGCTCGTAATCTGTAGTTCCCAGGTTCGAGTCCCAGCTGGGTCAGCGTTGAGATTTATCTCCGCAAAATTTCCCCGCCCTGCCCACGGTCAGTAGGGGACACCGATGGGCTTGGAAAGGATGCCGTCCGTCGGATGGGACGTTAAGCCGTGGCCCCGTGTGCGGGAGAGCCATACCCTGTGCACGTTAAAGAACACGCTGGATGGCCTTGACGGGAGGCTACCATCTGTCTCCCAACAGCTATTCCAGTGGATCCCCTCCTCCAACCTTCTCTGAGCCTTCGAGGTCCTAGTGGCCTGGCCATTTAGCCCATGGTGTGCAAAAAAGTGCCGCTCAGAGGTAAAATAATCCAATCCAAGCCAGGCTCGTAATTTTCAATTCCCAGGTTCCCGTCCCACCAAGGCCAGAGTTGACATTTATTTCCGCAAATCCTCACCCTGCCCTCGGTCAGTAAGGGACCCCGATGGGCTTAGAAAGACCACCATCCATCGGAATGGGCGAAAAGCCGATGTTCTCGTGTGTTTGAGAGCCAGATCTTGTGCACGTTAATGAACACCCTGGATGGCCTTGACAGGAGACTACCATCTGTCTCCTAACAGCTGCCCATTGGTTCCCCCCAACCTGTTCTGAGACCTCGGAGTCCTTGTAACCTTGCCATTGCGTGCAAAAAAAGAGAGAATACTCAGAGGTAAAACAACCTTAATCCCTGACAATTACTATTGCGTGAAAAACCCTTTTTTTTCCGACGAATTTCGAAGAGAAAATTTTTTGTATGGTGCTCGGGCCTTGATATAATGACTTAGGGATGTCAATAACGGATGCACGGATACTCGTTCACGTCAGCGATAACGTCACTGGTGATGAAAGTTTTCGGCTCCCTGAAATTCCGCAGGTACTGAGAGATCGATCCGAAATTTCGTGTGGTGGTCCCACTTTAGTCTGTGCTGCATAAGGTTTAGAGATCGGGTTTTCAATTGCAGTTGTTCGGGATTCAACCGCCGCAAGTGTCCGAAATCCCAGGGGACGCTTCCATCGCCTACCTTATGAATAGAGAGTCGAAATTTATGAATGAAGTAGTATGTTATCGATGCGCCAAGTGATCAATGGGCAGACGTTTTGCGGCCAACATTTGGGGGAGGGCCTAATTTTATGACTTTTTGACAGTTCACTAAGCTACGGTGTGACGAAGCTGTAGACGAAGTTTGGTGGTCTTAGAGGAGATGTCAAACAAACCAAAACACAAACAAACTCTCTATTTATATAGATAATTTGCGTGATTTGCAAAAAAGGAAAATTATTTTGCCGTTTCACAACACTCTGCCCCACCCCCAGGTAGTCGACATCTGTGGTTGAGACCTAAATCTCTAACTTTTCAGGTAGAACCTGGAGGTACGATACTGTACTTGCTGTCTCTCCCTGTAAGTGAAGTGAACGATTTGAGAAAGTGCTAGTCGGATAACTGAAGAGGTGAATAAATAAATAGATACAAGTGACAATGAAAAATGCACAACTTCAGAACTTAAAAAATGGCACACATTAAATCTTGTCAGGTAGAACCTGGAACGATACTGGCTTTGCTGTCTCCCCCTCTTAAGTGAAGTTAGACTTGGGAGAGTGCTTGGTTGAGTGATGGAAGAGGTAAATAGTTAAATTGGTAAAAGTGGAAATGAAAAAATGCCCACCTTCAGAACTTAAAAATAGTCGCACACACTAAAAGAGCAATGCAGTGAATCAGAAATAAGACTATTGACAGTTGTACTTACTGATCTGTTTATGATTGATATCCTAGTTTGCATGTGTTACTCATTTTTTTTAAAATGAGTTCTCCCTGACACTACTAAACGATTCGCTGGCTTGTTCACTTTTGTAAAGGGAGTATTTTCACAGCGATCCGTCCTCCCAAAAACAATCTAAGCGTGAAGCATTTGTCACTTTCAATGGAAAATCTGCCAAGGAAAAGATCGACGATCTTGTCTTGTCTACTCCACAACTGGGGATATTAATGATTCCTCTCCCCGTACTCTGTCTTCCTGGCTGAGTGGCGAAACAATTCCAGGATGCAGCGAGATTTCATTCGGGTCTCACAAAAGCCAGGTAATCAAGAGGAAACAAATCATAAGTCTCTTGCATTCTTTGCCCTGAAAGGGATTGGAGCAATGTTATGTCTCTCTTGGATACATCATTAGTCTTCAACGATAGAAGTTTCGACGACACAAAAAGTAACAGACTTCTTTCTCGTTGTGTTAAGTTTTACTATAAAGAAGCAATACTTGTTCGATCATCTCTATATGGTGTAGACAGCGTTGTGGAGGGTGAATATCAGTATTGTATCGTTATGAAAAGAAAAATATTGAAATCTGAAAAAAGTTTCCAATATTTATTGACTTGAAATTTTTTGAAACAGCATTTTTCAAACTGTAGATCTCAACCCTTAGAGGGGTCATGAGTGGGCTCCGACCAAGTTAGGGTATGAGGGATGCTCAACGGGCCCATGCCCCGCTTTAAGAATACTAGTAACCGTAATCGAGTTGAAAAAGTATTAAATATACATATATATTAAATGCTGTTTTTAAACAATTGTATAGGAAAGGAATTGTTTTATACTGTAACAGCTATTCAGTTCCTGACACCTACCCACCCTTTATTTATCCCAAATCTCTCTAAATTTTCATTTTCCAACCATATTCGTTCGGTATTTAAAGAGTTAAAAAAAAGTGGAATATTTAATTATAGAGATGCCAATTAAAATATTCCTACTAATAACGGATCTTGTCAGAGCAGTTACCTGGAGGGAATCGTCGACCTTGAACTGAAGTCATATATCTTTCAGGCATGCAAATTTGATTAAGCTTGAATGATGATAAAAAGTGCTCACTGGTGGATCTGATGCTTTTACCACAATGGTTGCTTAAGGCCTTTCTCATTCGAAGAAAGGTTTCATAGCTAGTAGTTGGAAGCAGTTTGAAATTCTTCTCCATAACTCTCTCTACTAGATCTCGGTTTTTAAGCTAAATAATTACCTTGTTCCCATAAATAGCTATTGCATGAAAACTTTATATCAATGCCATTTCTCACACCAGATTTCTAGATATATAACCTGGACATTATAGGTTTGCTCGAAACCAGATGAACAAGTATGCGTGATATAACGGAAAAGGTTGTTTCTTTTTAGGTCGGTATGATATGAAGTATAAACAAGATGTATGATTAGCATTTAGCATCATCAAGAATATTCTTTTAGAATATGATTACATTAATCAAAGATTTCTTACAGCTAAATTTAAAAAAAATTTGAATGTTATCTACGGCTGTACCATCACTGAGAGTTGATGTGAACAAAATATGGACATTTTTAGGATAATTAAAATTTTGTTAAGAAAAATACGATGTATACACCTAAGAGCCGAAACATTATGACCAGCGCGTCTTTATGCAAATCGAAGCAATTTCAGGTAAACGACGGCGCATGTGAAGATCATGAAACGGTATAAATAACACCTGATACTGAGCTCTGTTAATTAGTGTTATTCTTGTCCTTCACATGGGAAAGGCAGTGGACTTAAGTGAGTTTGACAAAGACCAAATTGTAATGGCCAGACGACTGGCTCAGAGCATTTCCGAGACGGTAAGGCTTGTGGGGTGCTCATGGTCAGCCGTGGTTAGTACCATCAAAAAGTGGTCCGAGAAGGTATAAACCACGAACCGCTGGAAAGGTGTGGGCCGATCACGCCTCATCGATGCTAGAGGTGAGCGAAAGCTATCCCGTATGGTACGAGCCAGCAGAAGGGATACTGTGGCGCATCTCACCCGTAATTTGAATGCTGGTGACGGGAGTAATGTGTCACAACACACAGTACATCGAATCCTGCTGAAAATGGGGCTGCATAACCGCAGGCCGCTCTGAGTACCATGCTAATCTCGGTTCACAGTCAAAAGCGCCTGCAATGGGCACATGAGCTTCAAAACTGGACCTTGAATATCCAAACTTGGACGTCTGGTCCGATGAATCTCAAAGTTACACCAAGTGGACGGCCGAGTACGTGTGTGTCGTTTACCTGTGGAAGTGCTGGCACCAGGATGCACCGTGGGACGAAAACAAGACGGTGGAGGAAGTGTAATGTTTTGGGCTATATTCTGCTGGGAAATCCTGGTTCCAGTCATTCATGTGCAGGAAACTATGACGTCTACCATCTACCAAAATATCATTGCAGACCAGGTACATCCTTTCATGGCAACAGTATATACCCCTCTAGTAGTGCCTTCTTTCAAAAGGAAAATATGCCATGCGCACTGCCCGGATTGTTCGAGAGTGGATTGCAGAACATGAAGAAGACTTCCTGGTATTGCCCTGGACTCCAAATTCCCCAGACATCCATCCAATCGAGCATCTGTGGTTTGTGTTAGAACAGCATATCCGACATGCGGCGGCTCAACCACGTAACTTACAAAAGTTAAAGGATCTGCTGGCAACATGTTGGTATCAGATACCACAAGACACCTTTAGAAATCTTGTAGCGTCCATGCCTCGCTGGTAAGAGCTATTTTGGCTATATTTGGAGGACCAACATCATATTAGGCAGGTGGTCATAATGTTTTGGCACTTCGGTGTATATAGATTATTATGAGTGAGTGACTCACTGATCGCGCTAATTCTGACTATGATGAAGAATTGGTAGAGATCTGAATATTTGAACCTAAAGGTTATACGGGTCGTAGATATCGTAAAAAAAACGAAAGTTGATTTCCGACATGCCGTTCAAGGTCAAATATAGGTCACATAGAAATCAAAACCAGATCTACAACTGTTAGAAACGTGAAAAATTGATGTCTGATGGGTATTTCTGGTAGTTTATCTCAGAAACTTTAGGAAATTTTGGATACGGCAGTCGGCAGGCATTTGACCAAAAGTCAAAATTTGATCTACAAGGGCTAAAGAGATAAAACTTGATGCCTGAGAGTATTTTAGGTCTTGGAAATCAGAAATGTTGCGAAATCTTGGATCCAATGGATCGAAGGTAATCTTGGATCCAATGAATCGAAGTCAAAAGTCAAATTTCGATGCCTGGAATTCAAAAAGCGCCGAGTGATTTCTGATATATAAATATCTCTTTATTTCGGTGACCTCTGTTCGAAAGTGTGTATTGAATGACTGTTGAGGCTGTGGTAATTTCCTCCAGCGATCAGATAGAAATATGATTGACTATCATTAATAAATACATTAGATGCCAGATAACTTTTTAAAATATCAGGTCATGCAAAAGATCCGAGATTGATCTGATCCTTGTCAAAAACGTTTTACTGGTGAAATTTTAAGAAATGTGATAAAACTATTTTATCTCTCTACAACATTAAGAGAGCAGGAAATATCCAACGCCTACTAGGAGAGGCTACTCCTGGTAAGTAAAATGATAAATGCGCTTGGTTTGCAACTGAGATTGGAAAAGAATAGGGTAAACCATTTCAAACTGCATTTACTCGAAACCAACGACACTGTTTCGTCTAAAAAGAATGAAAGGATGATAGAGTCGTTTCAGTAATCATGTAGCTTATTTCTGGCAAAATTCAGGAAAAACTGATTCAACACTATTACTCTTAGCAGACAAGTGTATTAATACACGTTTAAAAAAATCACTTGAAACTTGGCATTGCTGACAAATTGGAGGAAGTGTAACAATAAAGATTCATTAAAAAAATTTACCCCTCAAGCAGCAACTTGCTACAAAGGTCTGGCATGAGCTTGTCAGTTTAATATGAGATAGATAAGGTCTGTGAGGAAGGTGAGACCTCAGAAGAAAGGCAACACAAACATCTATGCCTATCCCGGGATTCGAACCTAGGTCACTTTGATCAGTAGCCAACGCGCTAACCACTCGGCCACCACCGGAGAGTAAATGTTTCGTGTGGGGCAAAAACGGAATGGGAAAGCGAAACTAGTTTCTATGTCCTCTATGTAACATGAGAAAAAGAAAATGCGTGAGATGAATGAATTTTGAAGAAAAATAAATGTGCAAGTATGCACGTAAATACAGGTAAGGCCTTTAAACTATCCGGCTACAGCTGATCATTTCTGATTCAATTTAGGTTCGTTACGTCTCGGAATTCAAGAAAAACGAAAAAAAGGGAAAACATGAACTGGCTTCCTGCCAAAAGCCATCAAATGTAACATGTCAATTACAAAACTTAGGTTAAGATATCTAGTATCTTCCATCCTCACACGACTTCATGTAACTAACATCCTAATCATCACCTGCCTGAACACATAACCGTTCTCAGCATAACAACAACTGATCTTATGTAACATAGATTAAATTTTCTCTTTTTAGAATACCTTCTTTATCTTTCCCCATTTCTCAACCTTGTTTACTGTGTAAAAGTTTGTGACAGAGTTTTAAATCATCTAAGGTTTCAAAAAAAGCTAATTTCCCCAAATCTTTCCCCCCTAAAAAAGCACTTAAGGCGACAGCACTGCAGTATCATATTTCGCCATCTGAACCATCAGATATATATTTTCTTTAACGTCAGCTTACTGAAGATAGAAAATAAAAGCGTATGCCGCAGACGAGAAACAAAAGGAGAGAAAATCCCATTCACTCAACTTCAATTAACCTGTGATCGAAATAAATCCGCCGCCATTCGTCCGAAAGTGTTAAAGAACAACGCCATGAAAGATGATCGTCGTTCTAAAGAGAATACTTTCTCTGCAGATTTATTTGCAGATATTTGGTGTTCTTAAGCACTTTATCTCCTGGAAGAAAAGGAGACGCATGTGGTGTAGCTTATGTACTGATAAAGCACTTTACTGGACATACAGGAGACTTTGCCACTTTCACATAAAAGCCCAGACCTTTTCCTTTTCTCCCGTTCTCTTTTCCATTTCCTCTATTGAGTCGCCTTCCAGACGGTCCTCACCCGTCTCCTCTCCTCCGATATTTCTTCTTCCTCTTCTAGACAGTCCCCCTCTACATGCTTGACTGCGTCTTCTCCTCCTCTGAATCTTTACTTCTATACCCTCTATCGTCGCTGTTTACACACCATCAGTAGCCACAGCTTGACCATTAGCTGCGTGGCTGACTAAACATTGGATAATCCACAAATCCCTACATCCTTTGTGCCCTAGCTTGTGGGATCTTGCCTGCCATTAGATCCCTGACGTCAACACTTCAGCAGTTAGTCAGCTCAAGTTTTTTTTTCGTCTTTTATTCATCGCTAATTGCAGATATCAGATTTATCTAAGGGAGCATTTCTTGCTCCGAGCCAGTATCAGATTTCTGGCTATCTCATATTGGGTAGACGTGTAGTAGATTGGGTTGTTTTACCCTGAGCGGTACTTTTCGTGTAAAGTTTAGAAATTGCCCTGGTAAGAATCCTGTGAGAGAGACAGGCTAGAACTCGGAAAAAAATAATCAAAATACTAAGTGGTCACATTATTAGGAACAGTTCCATGTTATGTCAATGAAGGGTTAGATTCAGAGCTCAGTCATTATAGGAAGTTTGGAAACCACTGTTTTAAAGTGTTTCAGTTCCTACTTCCAGAGATAAAACTTCGCATTCTGGAACTCACTTAAAATCCATATCTACCTATGTACACATAAACACCATTGTTTCTTAAACTGTTAATAGAGCCCCTATAAGACTGGCGCTCGATGCGATGGTACTTGTTTTAACGCTCTTTCTTACACTCCCTTACCAAAACATTAGACTCTCCTTGCTACGTCAATGCGAATTTAACTTCGAAGCTCTAAACCGCATTTAGTTCGCATTTAATAAGAAAATGTGACTGAAGATAAATTAAAGATCATAACCAAATTTATTTAAATTTCGATTTTAAGAAACATTTGTTTAGTATTTTAAAAGATATGGAGACTAGAATATTTCACAACAATAGTGCTGTAATACTTTACCCTAGAAATTAATTCAAACTTGGATAATAAGTGTTATTTCAAACCATTTAATAAAAAATGGAGTAATCCTTCCGTATTCGTAAGCGTTACATTCTTTGCTAAACAATGTGAATACTGAATTCGCGAATACTGAACTCAATAACAAAAAAATAGGGTTTGGTTGCTGGGCAACAAGATTATCGCTTTTCGCCTAATATTATTGGGTTAAAATAATACAGTGTTTCTGACATTATGTTAATATTTATGTGGAGTATTGTTTTGTAATGCATATTATCATGATGTTAATTAATTTCATGCAAATTAGCATGAAAAAATTGTGCATCTGTATTGCAATTCAAGTTTGAATAGCCAAGGTACAGATGGCTAACAGAATAAACAATAAAACAACTATAATACACTTTATATTTATTACATTGTCGTTTCCGACTCTCTTTTTCTACTTCCATTTGTGGATCGTCTACAATTTTTTCTTCAGCAATTTCCATTTCCTTCTCAGATTTCTTCCTTTTTTAACTCTGCATGAACTTGTAAGGGGTTGAGGATCAGTACTACCAATAGGTTTGAATAACTTGAATAATCAGTCAACTTTAGCTGTTTAGCCTACTTTCTAATGTCTTTCAAATGTATGACATGACGGTGGGTTGCAACTTCAACAGTTCTCTTGAATTCCAAACTTCGGTCGTGGCGAATCGGTTAAAAATTATCTAATACATCTGGGTCGTAACCGTGAATAAGCGAATTTTGACTCGCGAATACTGAATAAATGATTATTACTATTTTAGCGCGAATGAGCGAATTAGCACATTCTGAGTTCGCCAATTAAAGGGAAAGATGTTAATTTAAAAGTTTGCATAATGAATATTTCAATATTATACAACTACGAATGATTTTGAAAAAACATACAAAACAATTTATTGTTAAAATTTTTAGCTTTTATAATTCTTAAATGCTGAGCAAATATTGTTGAAATTTGAGATTTAAATTGATTATAATCTTTCATTTACCTTCAATTACATTTTTCCCCAAATGCAGATTCAGAAGTTATGGAGCTTCGAAATTAAATTCCCATTGCGTAGTAATCTTCAAATATTTTCCTAAGTTAGTGTATAATGCATATAATTCCTCTGACAGCTATTTGCCACGAAAATATAACAAAGATCTTACCATTGCAAAGTGCCACTGAGGTCAGAAAGAAGAAATACAATTGTGCTTTCGCTAGGATACAAACATTCTAACCACTAGGCCAATGCCCTCACCATATGAAGAGAAGCTCCAAAGCAATTGTTTAAATGAAAAAGAGGAAACCTACTTTTTGGCAACATTTTCGGTTAAGGCAGTTATTATAAATTACTACTCATCGCAAAGCAATGCCTAGCTTGACATATATCACATTGCAGAAATATAAGTGTAACTGTTCAACTACAAAATTTAATTATGGTGATGTGTTTCAGTGATGAAATAAAAACTGTCTTCTCCAACTGATACTAATGAAGATTGCAGTAGTAGTAGTAGTACAGACATTATGGAAACGTACGTTAATATACGAAGAAAACATTCCATTAGGAATGGTTACAGCTCATTACATGAAAAGTAATTACAGTGTCCATGTCCCTAATTGCATTAAATAAGCTAAAATAAACAAACATGAAACGCTATGTAACTATTCCTCTTGCATGTCAGAGTTCCATATAAGATATAAACACTGGTCATTAATAATGACTGAAATGTTGTTTTAAATGTATCCTGTTGAATACGACACTGTACCTCTAACTGATGCAAATGTTAGAAATGTTACTTATGTAGTTCAATTCCAACAAATCTACTTTTGTCTGTTGCCTAAACAGTGATAGGTTAATGCAATTGCTTCAGAAAAATAAGAGTTTTATCCTATAAATATAAAATGATTTTCCTGCGACATTTTTTCAAACTTGTGTCACAGCCAGGATTTGTGGGGGTTAAGATATTATTTCTCAATATTTCATTATATAAATATTATAAATTGCAATACATCCAGTCCCCGATTAACACGATAGATGCATTCTTCCAAAAAAATCGTGTTAGTTTTGACACATATTTCTCATAAGAAATAATGAAAATAAAAGAATTACAGAATTCTAACCCATGCCTGCGATCAGGGTGCTGTTTCATATTGTTGGCCCTACCTATCTCAATAAACATAGTTTCTTTAAAAAATCCTACAAATCATTTTCTCTCTGCAGGAACGTGGAACGTGAGGATATTATACAGAGATTATTCTCTTGGTGTCCTCACACAGGAATTCCAGTGCTATAATCTAGATATTCTAGGCTCTCAAGAGACCAGATGGACAGGTAAAAGGTGAGATACTTAAAAATAACTTTAAATTTCTCTTTACCGGGAGGGAGGATGGAAAGCATCACCAAGGCGTGGGTCTGCTTCTCAGCAGACACGCTAGTGATGCTCTTCTAGGATATGAGTGCATTAATGAAAGGTTTCTTACAGCACAATTTCAGACAAGCATTAAGTAAACTCAATGGTTTCAGATTAACAAGCAGCAAGTAAACTCAATGGTTTCAGATTAACAAGCAGCAAGTAAACTCAATGGTTTCAGAATAACTAACACTTATTACAAACACCGCGACATGCATAAGTACACATAGGTTTCACCCGATGGGCTGCATAAGAATATGATTGATTATATATTAATTAACAGCAAATGGGCTAGTTCTGTTAGGAATACCAGGTCATATAGGGGAGCTGAAATTGGATCTGACAATTACCTTGTTAAAAGTGTATTGCAACTTAAACTTAAAATGTGTTGTGCTAGGGTTAAAAAATTTACTTTTAATACTGAAGCTCTGAAAGACCCAGTTATAGCCAAAGCTTACCATAATAGGTTACTTAGTCATTATGACAGTCATGGTATGCTTACTACTGAAGTTGAGGAAGACTGGGATCATTTTAAACAGACTTTTTTTTGGACAATAACAGTGCTCTTTTAGGAAAAAAGAGGAGGCAGAATTATTTCAGTGATAAGGCACTTGAGCTTACTTCAAAAATTAAAAACTGTAGGAATGTCCTTAATCAATACCATACTAGTCCTAATGAAAAACATTATAGACAGCTTAATAAACGTGTAAAGGATCAGTTAGTTGCTGATAAGAATCTTTGACTTGATGGCTTGGCTGACAAAGCCGAGGAAGCAGTTAGACAGCACAACAGCAGAGAGCTGTACCAGATAGTTAATGTTTTATGTGGTAGAAAATGGACAGGCATACAGGGATTGAAGGATAAACAAGGCAAGGTTATAGAAGGTGAGGATTCTGCATGGCTAGGTGGGCTGAACATTTCAGTGATGTTCTAAACAATGTGGTTAGTTCTACTCCCATTGTTTACAGTGATGATAGATGCATTGGTGGCTTTAATGTTGGCCCTATAACACAATCTGAAGTTATTTTGGGGTATTTCTGAACTAAACATTACAGTACTGTGCGAATTAGTTGGGACAAGCGAAGGAACGCTAAGTCCCTTCCGCTCCAAGTCTAAACTTGTTCGTAACCTTCTGTTTCAAGTCTAAACTTGCGCGTGTCCCTGCAATGGACACGCACAAGTTTAGAGATCGCAGCAGAGCGATATCTGCAAGTCTAGAATTGTCTATTGTGTTACTCTGCTATTGTTTACACTTCTACTTTAGTCGGAATTGATATTTCATAGGCTGAGGACGTGATTATGTAAGTAGTTCACAATTTTCTTTGGAAACTTTTTTTTATTAAATACATCATGGACATCACGCCTCGTAAACGAGCTAAAATAATCGCTTTAGGCGAAAACACTTCATTTACTGCTAGGCAGATAGCAAAAGCAATTGGCGTCGGGAAATCCACCGTTTCACGGATTATGAAGCTGCATAAGGAGACAGGGTCCGTGGACACGTCCCGTAAAGGACATTGTGGAAGAAAAAGAAAAACCATCCCTAGAGATGATAGTCTATTTCGAAGAATTAGTATCATAGACCCGAAGAAGACCAGTGAAGACATCAAAAGGGAGATTGCGTCTCATGGGGTTAATATAGATACTTCCATCGTACGTCGTCGATTTCTGGAGTGTGGCCGCCGGGCTCGACGCCCCTCCAAAGAGCAGCTTTTGACACCGCTATGAAGCATAAAAGGCTATCCTGGGCAAAGAAACATCGAGACTGGACTGTGGAGAATTGCGAAAAAGTGATATTTTCCGACGAAACCCACTTTGAGGTGCATGGCTACAGGTCAAATTTCGTCCGCCGCTCGCCTGGAGAACCTCTTCGATCCAGCCACATCCAGGAATCCCCCAAACACCCACCCAAGTTTTAGGGATATTTCACAGCTTCCTGGCCAGACGCTTCACTCCATTGAAGGAATGATGGACAGCACAAAGCATTTATGCGTTCTGGAGGCGAAAATGGTCCCTACACTGCAGAAGCTGTTTCCTAACGGCGATGGGGTATTTCAACAAGATCTGGCTTCATGCTACAATTCTAAGCTTGCTAAGAGCTTCTTTACCCAGAAACATTTGAAGGTATTGGAGTGGCCAGGAAATTCACCCGATCTAAACCCCATTGAAAATTTGTGGGCCATTATTAAAGCGCGCATATCTAAGATGTATTGCACGACGAAAACCAAAATCATAGAAAGTGTCATGAAAGTATGGTACCACGACCCTGAAGTGAAGGAGATATGTGGAAAGCTAGTGGCATCAATGTTTGAGAGGGTGAAAGAAGTAATTAACGCTAAGGGGAGTGACATTCACTATGTACACTATTACACAAATAAATATTTTAGTTGTGTCTTTGTTACTGCATTTTCCTATTGTCCCAACTAATTTGCACAATACTGTATAAATCCCCAGGGGTAGATGAAATTACTACGGAAATGCTTAAAGCTGGGAATGTTTCGGTTACCAATTGGATGACTGAAATTCTGAATATCTTTTATGATAAAGGCATGGTTCCTAAGGATTTTACCAGAGCTATTGTTATCCCTATTTTCAAAAAAGGTGATCGCAGTTCTTGTGATAACTATAAGGGTATCAGCATACTCTCTGTTCCAGGTAAAGTTCTTTCCATGATTGTGCTTAATAGAATTAAGAGTCTGGTTGACAGTCAATTGCGTGATGAGCAATGTGGATTCAGAAGTGGTAGGGGATGTGTGGATCAGATATTTTCACTTAGGCAGATTCTTGAGAAATGTTTAGAGTTTCAGAAACCTTTGTTTGCTGGGTTTGTTGATTTCAGAAAGGCTTTCGACTCTGTTGATCGTCATAATTTGTGGTTGATTGTGATATCATATGGTATACCTGACAAGTTAGTTAACATAATGAAAGCTCTCTATAATAACACTGAGTCGTGTGTGAGAGTTGGTAAGGCTTGTAGCAATTGGTTTAGCATTACTTCTGGTGTTCGACATGGGTGCATTTTGTCTCCTTTTCTCTTTAGCTTGGTTATTGATTATGATATGCGAAATTCACTTCAAGGGAAAGATTTTGGCCTTAAATCGACTGGAGATACGAAAATGTCTGCTTTAGATTATGCTGATGATTTAGCCCTTTTGGCAAATGATGTTGATGAGATGAACTCTTTCATTCGAGCTGTTGATGAGACTGGTAGTAGAGTAGGTTTGGTTATAAACAGAGAGAAAACTAAAGTGATGAAAATTGGTCAGGCAGGCTGTGATTCAGTTAATCTGAATGGCTGCAGTCTTGAACAGGTGTCACAGTTTAATTTTCTTGGGAGCTATGTAACAGATAATGGTGATGTGCGGCATGAGATTAACAGACGAATAGGGATTGCTGCCGGGACTTTTAAGAATCTATGGAGAGTGTGGAGAAATAGGCGTATACAACTAAAGACTAAAATTAGACTGTATAATAGTTTGGTTCTTTTTAGGGTTAGTTATGGTAGTGAAACTTGGACACTTTGTAAACAAGACAACAGGAAACTAGATGCTTTTGATTCCAGATGCTTACGCAGTATCTTGGGTATCAGGTGGTTCAACTTTGTAACTAATGATGAGGTTAGGCAAAGGAGTCTGCAACCTCCTTTAAGCAGCATATTGTGCAGAGATAGACTCCGATGGTTTGGCCACATTGCCCGTATGGATAATTATAGGATAGTGAATAGGGTTATGAACAGTGTGCTTAAAGGCATCAGAAAGAGGGAGAGACCTAGGATGCGGTGGGCAGACAATGTCAAACAGGGCTTTGTTAGAATTGGTGTGCAGTGGCGGATGCAGCAGATGTAGCTCAGGACAGATATGCTTGGAGAACTAAATTGCACAGTCTGGTTGGACCTCCGTAGCCCATGGCTGCTTGATGATGATGATGATGGTGGTGGTGGTGGTGGTGGTGGTGGTGGTGGTGATGATGATAATTAGAAAATTTCTAATTTTATTCTTTATTATGACTATATTATGGTTAATGATTTGCGATTTTTATTTGTTTATGCAAACTTCATACATGTAACTCATCTTTAGAGGAAAAATAAATTATATAGTTCAAAACAAATAATCACTAAATACAGTTTTATTTTAAATATACTGTTTCCTTACATTGATAAGAATTTTAACACTCATACAGGTGTGCCTGAGAATCTTTAATTATTGATAGAAATCATCTTTACCTAAAGTGTGGTTCGCGGTCCGGTACCAATCCTTGGGGAAAAAATACCGGTCCTTCGAAAATATACAAATAATCGCATGATCGTAGCATTACAGCGCAAGGTATGACTGATTCCCACCGCGGATTTGTACTTACTTTTCATTCTTCGTAGTATTCTTTAGTGCTTTTAAATAACTATTTAAAATCTATATAGTGCACGAAAAATATACCGAAGAGCCAAAACATATGACCAATGTGTCTTTATGCAAATCGAAACAACTGCAGGTAAACGAATCAGAGCATTTCGGAGACAGCAAGGCTTGTGGGGTGCTCACGGTCAGACGTGGTTAGTACCTTCAAAAAGTGGTCCGAGGAGGGAAAAATCACGAACTGCCTGCAAGGTGTGGGCCAGCCATGCCTCATTGATGCTAGAGGTGAGGGAAGGCTATCCCGTATGTTATGAGCCAACAGAAGGGATACTCTGGTGCAACTCGCCCGCAATTTGAGTACTGGAGATGGGAGTAATGTGTCACAACACAGAGTATATCGAACCCTGCTGAAAACGGGGCTGCATAACCACTGGCCGCTCCGAGTGCCCATGCTAACCTCGGTTCACCATCAAAAGCGCCTACAATGGGCATGCGAGCATCAAAACTGGACCTTGAATGATTGGAAGAATGTCTTCTGGTCCGATGAATCCCGTTTCCTGTTGCACCATGCGGACGGCCGCGTTTACCTGTGGAAGTGTTGGCACCAGAATGCACTGCCGGAAACAAGCCGATGGAGGAAGTGTAATGCTTTGGGCAATGTTCTGCTGGGAAACCCTGGTTCCAGTCATTCATGTGATGGGAACAATGACATCTACTACCTACCTAAACATCATTCCAGACCAGGTAAATCATTTCATAGCAACGGCATACCCCTCTAGTACTGCTTTCTTTCAGCAGGATAATGCACCATGCCACACTGCCGAATTGTTCGAGAATGGTTCGCGTAACATGAGGAAGACTTCCAGGTATTGCCCTGGCCTCCAAATTCCCCAGACATCAATCCAATCGAGCATCTATGGTTTGTGTTGGAACAGCATATCCGATCTGCGGTGGCTCAACTACGTAACTTACAAGATTTAAAGAATCTGCTGGTTGGTACCAGATCAACCAGGCAACTTACAAGATTTATAGAATCTGCTGGTTGGTACCAGATACCACAAGACACTTTTAGAAATCTTGTAGCGTCCATGCTTCGCCGGGTAAGAGCTGTTTTGGCGGCACATGGTAAAATAGTGAACATATATTCTCTTTTTTTCTCATGTTTTCTTTATATACGTTTATATTTTTGGGTCGCAAAAAAATGGTTGAAGAACTCCATACCCATGTAAAGTTTAGAAAACCCTAATATAGATAATTATCGATTAATGAAGATTTAAAAGGAGAAATTTATTGTTGTGGAGTAGCGAAGATTGCGAACTGTATGGTTACAAGCATTTCTACTCTTCATGTGAAGGTTAAAAATCTTAAACCAATTGGATGAATTTGTATATTCGTACAGTGTCATCGATCAACGACGTTTAAAATGTTCTTTATTGATATTATTATAGAGCCCCATTTGGGGGAAATTTTCTTTGACGTATCATATATTCAGAAATGCATCACTAATCATTAATTTTATTCGTGTATTATTAATTATAATCATTTTGAGACAAAATTAAACTGTTAATAATATTTGGGACGAAATATATTAGAGTTATGACTCCGTTTCGCGCCAAAAGTTTAGTCGTGGGTATAACTAGTCATATAATAGGCGAAATTCCGTTCTTACGCCCGCACGTCCCACCCAGAATTACGGCTATTATATAATATTAATAATACCCACGCCTAACGTTTGGCGCGAAACTCTACGATAACGTCATTCTCAAGGCAGGCGACGGAAGCTCCCCAGAAATCTAGGACGCATTTTGAGGGATCCCTCCTGATCCAGAGCAGCTGGGAAGCCCATCCGTCATACCAAGAGGGCCAGAACTAAGTAGGACCACCCCACCAAATTCGGGAACAATCAGTCAAGTAGCCGAGGAGCCACGGGGAAACTGCCAGTTTCTGTCACCGATGACGTCAGGCGTGTCCGCTCTCCGTTCGTGAGTTACGCTAATATTTAATTTGAAGACTAGTAATAACCACGTCAAACGTTTCGATAAGTTCATTCGCTGCTTTCCGCCACTCCAATCATAACTACCGCGAAAAGTTTGGTGCTAAACCTACGTAGATCGATAACTTCATTCTCAGTTCACAACTCCATTCCGATGGTAGGCGACGGCAGTGCCCCAGAAATCTCGGAAGCCTTTTGAGGGATCACTCTCGACCCACGGCAGCTAGGAACCCCATCTCTCACACCGAGGGTCAGAACTGAACGGGACTACCCCATCAAATTCGGGATCGATCGATCAATAACCGCGGAACGACGGGGAAACTGCCACCAATGAGGTCACACGTGTCGCCCCGCCTGCTCGGTGTCCGGAATTACGGCTATTATATAATATGATGACTAGTAGAAACTGAAAGTTCTTGGATAACATCATTATAAACGTAAAATCTATTCATTTGTTAAAGGTAGAGACTACGTAAAAAAATTGAAAGCCGCGTGGTATTTGTTTTTAGTTAATAAAGACTGATTAAAAGATTGAAATTATAATCAAAAGCTGTTTTACATTTTTACTTAAATTTTTCGCAATTACAAAAAATATTTCGTATTTAAATTATTCTGAGCCCCAGCCGAATCATTTCTGGTTCCTATGTTTACAGTATTGTTCATAGGTCCGATACTTTTTGAAACGGTTTTGTCAGCGGAAATTAATCTTTTATTACGTTTTATGGTTTATCTTTATTAATAATATTTACTTAGCAGATGACATGCACCTTTACAATTAATTAGTACTTTAATCCGATGTGTGCTGGCTACCTAATTACACTGAGCGAGTCATGTTCTAGGAACATAAAGGTGATGTCTAAACCTGAATAGTCATTAACGATATAGTCAATGACACATATTCATTAACGAATATAGTAATTTTAGGAATACATTGGAGATCTCTCTGGTATAATAATCAATGCATTTGTGACTTCATAAAAAGCATAGCAGCACTTGTGACAAGTTGGAAGCTTATGCTGCTTGGTGGATTTTCACTAAAACTTTAGGGAAGGATTTCTTTTTTTTTCTCATTTTTATGCATACAATGGCTAGGTCACAGGAACCTCAAAGGTTCACAGAAGGTTATGGAAACAGGGCCCACTGGATAGGAGAGAGAGGCATCCCGTCAATTAAAGGTCAATTGAAAGTCAATTTAAGGTATCAATATACAAGTATAGTGTCCGAAAGAACGAGTCGTCCGAAAGTCAAGGACTCCTGTATGCGTAATATACATTGTATATTTTTCCTTCTGCTTCCGTTCCTGTTATTAAAAATTTCCATGGAATTAGACTTGAGCAATTTCCTCTTTTACCTTTCTCCTCCCCACCCCTCCCTCCTAGATAGACCCTGCTACTGAGTACCAGTGAGAATCGAAACATTCTCCTCTCTGCATCTGGTAAATCCAGTGCTTGACGAGAACCAAGGAAAAAACAACTCTACATTAAAATTTGATATTTCTCATCGTCAAAAAAAATGCAGGACATCAATTCACCCACGGTTCATCAACTCCACACAGTGACGTTGGTAATTGTGAAGTAAGTATCACTTCACGTAAACGTTTGAAAGCGACCATTTAAAATGGCCAAAAACAGACAATAAATGCATCTAAAACATAGAAGTTTTTGATGAATTTTTCTAATATCAAACAGCAAAAAATAGCATTGAATCCACAACCAATCAATTTCTGAATAGTAACGAATAAATATACCCAAGATTTTCCTTCTTTATCTACAGTGTCTGCAAAACGTGAAAACTAGCTAAAACATTTCCATGGGCAAATAAAGAGGACATAATTTCATTAATTGCCTTCGTTTACTGACAGAAGGGAAAAAAATAATCTTTTTCTCAACAAAAAAAAAAGTTTTTGGGAAAAAAGTAACTGCCGACATAATTAACGCAATATTTACAATGCAATTCACTCGTGTGTGGCATTACCCTTGTAACAAATTTGCAGTACTCAGAACCTGGGAAGGAAAAAAAACTTTCTCATTGGTGTAACAACAAACATTATACTTCGCGTCACATCTTGGTGTTACTGATTATGTCATTTCTTCAGTTCCTTTATTAGTTAATGAATAAGTTTCTTAAGCATTGTTTGCTGTGGATTTTCTGAAAGTTTTTGCCCCTCATTCGTTTTATCCTGAGGCAGTACCTTCTTCATGAATAACGATCGTGTTCCTTCAGCTTAGTTAAAAACGCGGATAGCAAGCATTAATTAATCTCTCTTTTTATTCGTCCCCTCTTTGCTTTCTCCATTTTCCCTTCGTTTTAACCTCGTCACTTTCTTTAAACCCATTTCTGTGTAGATTTAATTTCAATTCTTTACTCTCTTAAGAGAGTTTACATTTGCAGAGGGCACTGACCCAGGAAGTGATGCTTGAAGATTTCTCTCTAATCACAGCCCGTATTCTAAAACATTTTGATTTCAAGTGATTAATTTTGCAGTTCTTAAAATAGTTCTCATATACAGTCAGCTCTCGATTTGCGTGGGGGTTGCGTTCTTAGAAATGGCAGCATAAATCAAGCATAATTTTCCCATAAGAAATAAAGCAAATGGTAAAGATAGATGGAATCACTGCCTGAAAACTTATATATCCATTTCTTTCCTCCACTGTTTCATTTTTGCTGTACAGTATTTATTTCTTACAATAATAAAGACATAGTAGTACATTAGAGTAAGGCTAAAATTGAAAGAATACAAAATCTGAAAAAAGACACCCTACCTGCAACAAAAAAAAATAATTGTTTATGAAACTGTTTTTGCTAATACATGCTAAGCAAGCTCTCCAATGGCTTGCTGGTGCTGGTTATGACGGATTGGAGGAAGGAGAGAGTTGAATGGTCATCGGGTCATGTGATTGAATAAGTGAAGTCCCTCGTCTGATGACCCCTATTAGGCCGAGGTAAAGAGTTTTGATTCAGGTTTTACTTTTCCCTTTTCTTAAGATAGGAAGGTAACGACGTTTGACAAGCTTTCATTTTCTTCTAAAGTTATGAGTTCAAACTGCGCTTTTCAAAAACGCGTTAAATTAAATCCACCTAAAGCAGACTGTATTTTAAAACATCTGAATGTGACTGTTCTTATTTTTTTGTCAACTAGATTCTTACTACCCTACTTTTTCTTACTCTTCCTATAAAAAACAATTCTGAGCCTACTATGTCCTTTCAATACTTTTTGGAATTTTTACTTTACTGTAGCTTTCCGTGATCCTTTATCTAATCCATGATCCTTTATCTTCCTATTTGTCAAAAGAAAGCTGATGCTGTTATTAATTTTTTATCATTTTTCTTCTGCTTTTAGCAGCTCTCCTATATTTCAGGATGTCGCAATAAGAAAGTCATAAACACGTTCATATTGCGACACATTCACAAAAAGTCAAGCCTTTTAAGTCACAGAAAACCTACGAATTGCTTTTAAATAACCTATTTCCTCGATTGTAATCCTTCGAATATACCGTACTACAGCTTCGACCATCGTAGTTTCGCATTATCTTAGTTTCCGAATTGTCTCTTTTATTCCATATCGTCGAAGCACTTTTGGATAATTTTTAATAACTGCAGTTCCCACACACCGTCAAATGCGCAGCAACAAAATCGTTAATTTGGATATGTCATTGGATATGTCACCTAATGGAGTTTTTAAAACACGAAAAAAGTTATATCTTACTTATATCCCATAATAGCAAAAAATATACACAATAAATCAACTTTGACGTTGAAGGTACTCTGAAATGTTTAAATTTCAAGAAATTGTCTAAGGGAATTATCAAGATATCACGAGAAAAACTAGAGAAATAACTATTATTTCCATACAAAATGAAAGAAAATGTCAAGAATGAAATTATTAATTAGAAGTATGAAAATAAATGTAAAAGTGAGTATCCAATATTTTCCTCAAATCTCATCAAAAATATTTGTAAAAACAGTGTAGGAATTCATTCTTTGTTCCAAAAACCTGAATTTCAATACAATAGGATCATATTCAAAAATTTCAAACGCTTTAAAATGTTTCGCTCTTCGTTTTAGTTCCAAGGAAATACCATCATTACCTTGTGTTTCCCCTTGTATTCGTGTATTTATTGCAAAACTCACATTTTATAGAATATATAACATGCTTAAAAGTTAGTTATATGCAATAATCAGATCTATCTTTATCAGAAAACATACGAAACTAAAATAAGCTTCTTATTTCAGATTTAAATCCGTCAAAAGCAAACATTTTGAGAAAAATATAAGCTAGATGTTTAGGTTTATTACTTTCCGATACATCTAAACATAATCAGATCATATTTTCAAATACCAGCATTTGACTTCACTTATATGCGTTCCACAGAGCGATTTTAAACTTTTAATAACTATTATTATTATTAAAAATTCTGAGTTTACAGAAAAACTAAATATTATTTCACTTCGTAAAAGTTTTGTTACAGGAACAAAAAGATTTTCGAACATAATTGTGAAAGCGCTGAAAATGTTATAAAAAGACATCAAAATCTATTTTTGCAGGCTATAAAATATCGAGAGTATGTAAAAGAAATGCGTATTTTATATCAAAGAAGAAAATAATAAACTATATCCTAAATCACAAATCACTTCAAAATATAGTCTTCACATGGAATTATATTTGAGCTTTAGCGAGAAAGAAAAAGAAAAAATTCCTTCAAAAAAACAGCAATAAATTTGCCTAAAGTATACCGACAGAATTACTGAGAAAGAGAGGGAACTGAATAACAAAGCAAGAGCAGTGCTCTTTTGAAGAATATTAAGCTGTCATTTTCATAAAGAAAGATAAGGACTAGTAACAGATGATGCCGTTAAATCCAAAAAATTCATCCTTGTTCTTTGGCATTTGCAGTCACTTTCTTCTAGACATTGTGCCTCATCCCAAATGGCTACCAATATCTCTACCTGTCAAGGGAAGCAGGACGATGTGAATTATGGGGTGTTTGCATAAAACATTGGAGGCATAAATTCCCGAAGAGGGTTCGGGGAGTTTTTCCGATGTGATCAAACGAGAGATAAATGTGACCCACTAAGTTCCTGTGTTCATTGTTGCGGTGTGCTGGAAGTGCAGAAAGAGAAGCCAAAGCTTGTCATACTTTCCTCTCTATCCTCACCCTCCCCGTCGGCTCCTGTCAACCCACCCTACTCCAAGCCTATACTTCTCGTCACAACGCAACCGTGTCTCGAGCTGAAGTCACGTGACCTGAGAAATAATGATGAGGGGAGATGCATGCCCAGTCGATTTGCTTTTCAGTTCGGCAGAGATTTCTGGGAGGAAAAATATTTTTCAAAAGTCAAAGCTTATTTCATTTTCTGATTATTTTTCTTCCCCATCCAACTTTGAGGTTAGTTTTTAAGCAGTTTTAATGTTGGCTCACGAAGAGATAAGACTCTTTTTCAAACGTTTTTTTTTTTTACTTTTTATTCGTTCTTTTATATCATTTCTTTTTCTAAGTGTGTCTTCATTCTGTTTGCTCATCCTCTTGTAAAGGGAGACAACTTGAAGTAACCGCCTTGGATTTTGCTTGAAATGGCAAACTTAGACCACCAGAACATTAGTTTTGTGTTCGGGAGAAAGAGAAGTTTTCTGATTTAAAGAAGCTCATATCTTAGGGACTACTGAGACGTACTTAACTCTTACTCTTCCAAAATGTCTTAGTTTTCTGTTTCCGTGTTGTTCTCTGTTTACGTGTTTACTTTTTTAAAAGTATTTCACTTTCGCCCAGATAAAAATTCGCTAAAGAGCGTTTGTCTCCTAGGAATAACAAAAAAACTGTCTTTGAAGCAAAAATGCATCCAAAACCAATCAATACATATTGTGCATATATTGCCTTTGAACAAGGAACATTTCCATGTTTTGTAAACGATCCAAAGCTGACTAACTTTGAAAATAAGCTTTAAATTAAAAAGTCTTTTAATTGAAGAATTTGAAGTCTTTATTTGAAGATCTCACTCGAATCGCCCTAAATCTCTATTTTCAACAAAATTTGTTTAATATTTAAAGTGTTATGGGAGCTGAAACATTCAACGATAACATTGCTAATCAAGAATTTACCTCTAAAGTTAATTAAAACCGAAATATTTGTTGTAGCAAATTCTTCACCACAAAACGTGTTTAGGGGACGTAACAGCTTTCGATGTTAAATATTAGTTACAGCGTCAATAACTCTTTAAATGTTTAACAAATTTTAGTGAAATTCAAGATTTAGAGTAATTTTAGGGCGATCTTCAATGTATTTTTCAGTGATATTTTTTACACGAAAGCTTATTTTCCTGATTTGAAAGTGTTGAATATGGCGACCATGGGCGTCCGCAGAGGGGGGCAAACGGGGCATTTCTTCGCCATGCCACCTGACTCGCTGACTTACTGCTCTTCATCATGCTCCCTGACTCGCTGGCTTACTGCTCTTCATCATATGCCACCTGACTCACTGACCTACTGCTCTTCATCATGCTTCCTGACTAGCTGACTTACTGCTCTTCATCATATGCCATCTGACTCACTGCTCTTCACCGTGCCACCTGACTCGCTGACTTACTGCTCTTCATCATGCTCCCTGACTCGCTGACTTACTGCTCTTCATCATATGCCACCTGACTCACTGACCTACTGCTCTTCATCATGCTTCCTGACTAGCTGACTTACTGCTCTTCATCATATGCCACCTGACTCACTGCTCTTCACCGTGCCACCTGACTCGCTGACTTACTGCTCTTCATCATGCTCCCTGACTCGCTGACTTACTGCTCTTCATCATATGCCACCTGACTCACTGACCTACTGCTCTTCATCATGCTTCCTGACTAGCTGACTTACTGCTCTTCATCATATGCCATCTGACTCACTGCTCTTCACCGTGCCACCTGACTCGCTGACTTACTGCTCTTCATCATGCTCCCTGACTCGCTGACTTACTGCTCTTCATCATATGCCACCTGACTCACTGACCTACTGCTCTTCATCATGCTTCCTGACTAGCTGACTTACTGCTCTTCATCATATGCCATCTGACTCACTGCTCTTCACCGTGCCACCTGACTCGCTGACTTACTGCTCTTCATCATGCTCCCTGACTCGCTGACTTACTGCTCTTCATCATATGCCACCTGACTCACTGACCTACTGCTCTTCATCATGCTTCCTGACTAGCTGACTTACTGCTCTTCATCATATGCCACCTGACTCACTGCTCTTCACCGTGCCACCTGACTCGCTGACTTACTGCTCTTCATCATGCTCCCTGACTCTGACTCGCTGACTTACTGCTCTTCATCATATGCCACCTGACTCACTGACCTACTGCTCTTCATCATGCTTCCTGACTAGCTGACTTACTGCTCTTCATCATATGCCACCTGACTCACTGCTCTTCACCGTGCCATCTGACTCGCTGACTTACTGCTCTTCATCATGCTCCCTGACTCGCTGGCTTATTGCTCTTCATCATATGCCACCTGACTCACTGACTTACTGCTCTTCATCATACTCCCTTACTAGTTGACTTACTGCTCTTCATCATACCACCTGACTCACTGACTTACTGCTTTTCAGCATACCACTGACTTGCCAACTTACAGTTCTTCAGCACGTTGTCCAACTCTTTGACTTACTACTCTTTACTTCTAATGATTTTGGGCCATGAGATGATGCAATACTAGCACACTATGAGTTGCGTGAAGATTTCTATGAACCTACAACATGTTTAATGACGCTTTTGATTTCAACCGAAATCAGAAAATAAAGTTCCTGCTTCTCCTAACATGGTATTAAAAGTCCATATTATTTACACACTAATTAAAATGCTACAGCTAACTGATTAGTATAATGAGGTCAAATATTTAGTTTCAGTATGCGGTCGGGTACTTTTTTTAATGCTTTTCAGACCGAATATTAAATAACAAACCCGTATTCAGAAAAAATAAAGCGAGTCCAAGGGATCTGAATAAAAGGAGAGAGTCAACATTGAGCCGGAACCAGGATAAAAAATTTCCTTCCAAATGAGCAGGAACCAGGATAAAAAAATTTCCACCAGATGAGCCGTAACTAGGATAAAACTTTTCCTCCTTTTTAGTAGTCGTTAAAGAAATTTCGCAAAAATGCATGACATATATATATGCATATAAATACTAGTTAAACCCTCGCCAATTTTATGTCCATTGATAATTCTTCTCATCGATAAGTTCAGTCACAACTTTCCATCATTAATGTACTACTTATGATGTACTGCTCCATTCACAATGTAGTGACGGCAGTTAGGAACTCGATCTGTTACCCCAACAGTGTCACAACTGAGTGGGCCTACCCCATCAAATTTGGAATCAATCGCTCGATTATCTTCGTAACCGCCGGCAAACTGACAATTTCTGTCACTGATGACGTCACATGTGTCCGCCCGTTTGTTCCTTCCATTGGAATTACGACTATTATATAATATGATGACGTTTGATATTTTTGGTCACTGCTCCAGTTACTAGCCTTCTCAAAGGAGAAGACCATAGTCCCCCCCCCCCCACCAACAACTTGATCCGGTCCTTCTGAATAATTACCGGATATTCGATTCAACCATAGTAATTATCTCATCACGACTAAATAGATTTCTGTGAGCCTTAACACGCAAGCGAAATAATTACTAAATGAAGCTGGAATTCGAGCTGGCTCAAGAAGTGTTAGCGCCCATCCTCCACCAGATTACCCCTTCTAATCAGTTAGAATTACACCCACGCTTAGAATAGAATAGTAGCTAACGAAGCAAAAGCAGCTAGGTCTCGTTGTTATCGCTGACTTTTGGGATCGTTGTTTTGAAGACCGCAGACACTGTCTCTTTGATGCTTTGATAGCTGAAACTATAGCCAAGTCAAAGGCACTTTCAGTTTTCAGCTTAAGTTAATTAATTTCCCTTGTTGGCTTAGCATCGCAGACTCGATATCGTAGTCTTACGAGATAACATAACCTACAGTAATGTGCAAAATTAATGTAAATTACAGTGTAATAAGGTGTTAATTAAGATTTTGCTCCTTAGCATATTCCTCAAGTAACCGATAGCCACGCGAGCAAGATCCAAACCGTATGAAATGATTTTTGTAGTACATAAAAAATTGGCCAGCAATATATATATGGAGTCACCCATAAATTACATAACGCTGTTTCAGCAGAATTTTGACCTCTACTGCCTCCCAAGTAAGGCCGTAGAATAATGCTTAGCAGAGTCCCCTTATCTTCCTTTTCTTAGAACGTTTTTCTGTAAGAGAGTTTACTTTTTGTACGGAATCAGCATTGATACTGCGTGTTATGGGAGTAGTAGTTAATTATAAAAGACGCTTTTTTTAACCAGAAGACAGAAAAAAGTGATTAATAGCAAAAATGCCCTACAGGAAAAAAAATTTGGAACACCTGAAAGGATTAATGCTATTTTATTGAAATGCAGTCAGCTGTTAGCATACACTGAGATGTACGATTGATTACATTATCAAAACAAAAATATGGAAAATTACCACTTTAACTACCCGACAAAGTGGTATAATTAGTTGAACCGCCCCGCGCAGCAATGCATTCATGAACACGGCGGAGAAGGCTATCGTAAAGTCCTCCTGAGGAATAGAACGCCAAATAGCGCGAAATCGCTGTTACATTTCGGCGACAGTGGTTGATGCAACTCTTGGGTGTTGTTGAAGCTGTTGGCCCATCATGTCCCAGAGGTGTTCAATAGGTGAAAGGTCCGGCGAGTGTGCTGGCCATGGTAGTACCTAAACGTTTTGCTCGTGTAGATACTTGCGGGCTGTGTGGAGAGGGGAGTTATCTTGCTGGTAAAAGGTTTTGTGCTGCTGAACAAATGAGACAGCCATTAGCTTCAAAATGTTGGTAGCATATCGTAAGGCAAGTAGAGAGCCCCTTATGATGACCAGTTCTGACTGAGATGTCAGACGAATGGCACCCCACAACAAGATACCAGGTGCTGAAGCTATATGACGATGTCTCACGCATTGGATGGCGTCCCTTTCCCCTGGATAACAGCGAACACATTATCTACCGTCGTGCTGCCGAAAATGAGATTCGTTACTTAACACCACGATACTCCACTGTTGTTCGTTGCAGTTCCGTCTGAGACATCACTGAAGACATGCTTACATGATGCAGATGTGAAGGGCAAACGCAGTGCCGGAGGCTCGCAATGAAAACTGTAAAAGTCTGTTGTTTACCGTTCACCTGATTGGTTTTCGATGTGTTACCTGTTGTCAGTCCCTTTGCAGTAATGTGCTAGTGCTAGTCGCGAATCTATCACTTAATGCCATGCGTCACAAATGGCGGTCCTGTCACTCCGTGGTCATGCGTCATCTCCTTAATCCTTGTTGGCGTGTGCTGGATTCTTCTGCGCCATATGTGGCCACTGGCGCCATATGTGTATGGAATTAGATTATGGGCATTATATATATTATCGCCGTGATGGGATTGCGGCCAACAAGGTTGACCACATCTCTGTACGACAAACCAGCTTCTCTAAGACCGATGATTCTTCCACGCTCAAAGTCTGTTAACTGTTCGAACGGTTATCAACGTCTGTGTAAGAGTATCTTTAGCGGTTTAGAACAATTTCCACAACTTTTTGTCAACCAGGGAGCTTTGGTTACCTTTGTGTTTGACTGTTCTGCACCTGTGACGTCAGCTCGCGCCTGTCCAATCGTTTCGATCATCCTGCAAACCTAATCATTTCTATGCATTTCCATATACTACCGCCTCCCTAAATTTCGTCACATTTGCATAACTTCTTGAAAATGTTGCATTTTTTATTTCCTGTAGTATAATTTATAGTTAACTCTCGTTTAACGCGGATTGGCTATAACGCGTATCCTTTCCCCTTTATTTTTCAGTAAAACGTCTTTAAAAAAATCTTAAAATCGTGTACATAGATAAAATTTGCATAAATATATGGTGTATCGGTCCACCCGGTTGTTGTCACTTGTAAAGAAATATTTTATTTCCATTTTTTATAAAAGTTCCAGTCATAATTCTGCGTGTTTGGTCGAATAGAAAACACCTCCAGCTCTTTTTTCTTGCGGTTCCGTTGCTGAATATCTTTTCTCAGCGTGAAACCGCAAAAGCTAAATAAAACAATTAATTGTTTGCATGATTAGCAACACTAGATAGTGGTATCATTTATTTTTTATATGACAGGAGAGAATAAAACAACAAATGTTTCGCACATAACGGAGACAAAGCAATACACGCTAGCTTCTTTGCTTATCAAAAAAATTGTAAAATTAACTAATCGATCATATATGCATACACTGTTGGGATATTTATGTATTTATGCAATTTTTTAACAAAAAATGTAAATTAAAATTATTTTTATTGAAATAAAACATTTATTATAATATGAAGGAAAAGATTTTGGAAAAAGATCAATAAGATATGCCAAAAACAAGCAAAAAAAAATGCCCCGTTTAACGTCGGTCTCCACAGAACGGAAGTTCCCGCGCTTAACGGAGGATGCCTGTATAACATTTTTGTTATACCGCCTTCGTTCAGACTTCTCACATATAATTTCTTCGCATTCCGAGTTTTTTTTTAATAAATATGAGAAAAAAAAGAGTATGAATTCCACGAAATTGTTAATCAGTTACCAAGAAATACACCGAAGAGCCAAATCATTATGACCAGCGCGTCTTTATGCAAATCGAAGCAATTGCAGGTAAACGAGAGCACGTGTGAAGGTTATGAAATGGTATAAATAACTGATACTGAGCTATTCAGATGGGAAAGGCAGCGGACTTAAATGAGTTTGACAAAGGCCAAATTATAATGACCAGACTACTGGGTCAGAGCATTTCGGAGACAGCAAGGCTTGTGGGGTGCTCACAGTCAGCCGTGGTTAGTACCTGCAAAAAGTGGTCCGAAGAGGGAAAACCCATGAACTGCCGGCAAGGTGTGGGCCGACCATGCCTCATTGATGCTAGAGATGAGGGAAGGCTATCCCGTATGGTATGAGCCAACAGAAGGGATACTCTGGCGCAACTCGTCCGTAATTTGAATGCTGGTGATGGGAGTAATGTGTTACAACACACAGTACATCAAACACTGCTGAAAACGGGGCTGCGTAACCGCTGGCCGCTCCGAGTGCCCATGCTAACTTTGGTTCACCGTCGAAAGCACCTACAATAGGCACCGAGCATCAAAATTGGACTTTGAATGATTGGAAGAAGGTCGCCTGGTCCGATGAGTCTCAATGTTGCACCATGTTGACGGCCGAGTACGTGTGCGTCGTTTACCTGGGGAAGTGTTGGCACCAGGATGCACCGTGGGACGAAAACAAGCCAGTGGAGGAAGTGTAATGCTTTGGGAAATGTTCTGCTGGGAAACCCTGGATCCAGTCATTCATGTGCAGGAAACTATGACATCTACCACCTACCTAAACATCATTACAGACCAGGTACAATTGGGGAGGGGGTGGCTCAGTCAGTAGCGCACCAGGCTGGTAATCTGCAGTTCCCAGATTCGAGTCCCAGCTGGGTCAGCATTGAGACTTCTCTCCTCAAAACTCCCTGCCCTGCCCACGGTCAATAAGGGATGCTATTCGTCGGATGGAACATTAAGCTGTGGCTCCGTGTGTTAGAGAGCCATACCCTGTGCACGTTAAAGAACACGCTGAATGGCCTTGATGGGAGGCTACCATCTGTCTCCCAACAGTTGTTCCAGTGGGTCCCCTTCCCCAACCTTCTCTGAACCTTTGTGTCCTTGTGATCTGGCCATTTAGCCCATGGTGTGCAAAAAAGCCGCTCAGAGGTAAAACAACCCAACCCAAAACCAAGTAATCCTTTCATGGCAACGGTATATCCCTCTAGCAGTGCCTTCTTTCATCAGGATAATGCGCAATGTCACACTGCTCGGATTGTTCGAGAATGGTTCCCGTTACATGAGGAAGACTTCCAACTATTGCCCTAACCTCCAAATTCCCCAGACATCAATCCAATCGAGCATCTGTGGTTTGTGTTGGATACAGCAAATCCGATCTGCGTCGGCTCAACCACGTAATTTACAAGAGTTAAAGGATCTGCTGGTAATGTGTTAGTACCAGATACCACAAGACACCTTTAGAAATCTTGTAGCGTCCATGCCTCCTCAGGTAAGTGCTATTTTGACAGCATCTGCCTAATATGATATTAGGCAGGTGGTCATAATGTTTTGGCTCTTCGGTGTATATTATATCTAAACACATTTAAAGAGATTAAAATAAGGGTTAAAACGTTATTTGAAGAATTCTATCTATTAATATTTATGTACTTGTGTTTATATAATTTTTTCTAACATGTTAATTAATTTTTGTATTCATTTTAATGGTGAAATATTTGCAGTTGTTCAATTAAGATGCCATATGAAATGTTGCCCATTTAGACGACTGTAATAATATTTTGTGAATGATGCATAATGCTCATCAATATTTCCTCCAGATAAACTATTAGCTTTGCGGATGAAACGTAAAAATTTATTGACTCTGTGTTATGTGGGATGATGATGAAGGTGATAAATAAACATCTATGTAAAGGAATCACCCCACCCCATAACCACCCCCATACACATACTTCTAAGACCTTCGAAGTTCATGGATGACCGCTATTCTCAGCGTTTTAATGAAGAAGCATTTTTTTAAGGAAAAATACGAATATTTTGCTAGTGATTGTCTAAAATACTCGTAATTTGGGCTAGGACTCGTGAATGATCTAAGATAGATGTATACTGAATCGACTCCGCTGTTTTGTATCAGTTGATGCAACTCTGATTCGTTCCTTTCTAAACTGGCAGCTACGAAAAAACGTGTTATTGATTGGAGTGATCGCGAAAATCATCTTCAGTTCCACCTGATATAGCTAAGCTATTAGAGGAGATTAATGTCGCTTATGCTCTCCAAGGCGATTGATATCGTTATGCTCTTCTGTGAGAGTGATATCATTGTGATTTTCAATCAGAATAGCATAGCTATGCGATATATATATATCGCCGTCCTCTCCAAGAATTCTGATACCGCCAAGAATTACAAGGAGGTTATATTGCTATGCGCTTCAAGAAGACGTATGTCATCAGGCTCTTCATACTCTTCATACTTCCATATGACTACTCGTCATACTTCCATATGAATGTTATAATGATTGCGCTTCATATTCTCATATGACTGTTATAATGACTGCGCTTCATATTCCCATATGAATGTTATAATGACTGGACTTCATACTCTGTGTTCATACCCATATTAATGATATAATGACTGGATTTCATACCCCCAGATGAATCCTCTTCATACTCCCATACGACGTGTCGATATGCTCTTCATACTTCCAAAAAACTGGTGTCGATATGCTCTTCATACTTCCAAAAAACTGGTGTCGATATGCTCTTCTAGGGTATTCCTATCGCCTTGCTCTCCAAGGTGACGCAAATTTTAACTTTATTTCAGTTTATCCATCTACACATTTTCTCCGCCCTGCCCACGGTCAGTAGGGGACACCGATGGGCTTGGAAAGGCCGCCGTCCGTCGGATGGGACGTTAAGCCGTGGCCCCGTGTGCGGGAGAGCCATACCCTGTGCACGTTAAAGAGCACGCTGGATGGCCTTGACGGGAGGCTACCATCTGTCTCCCAACAGCTGTTCCAGTGGGTCCCCTCCCCAACCTTCTCTGAGCCTTCGGGGTCCATCTGACCTGGCCATTTAGCCCATGGTGTGCAAAAAAGTGCCGCTCAGAGGTAAAACAACAACCCAACCCATCTACACATTTAAGATATACAGAAGTTCCTGCCAATCCAAAGGTTATGACATGGTATGATCATATATGCTCAAATGTAAAAGTTAAGTTACGAACACAAAAAATGCCGGTTACTTAAACAGATCTCTACGGATTTTAATGAAAATTTATATGTAGGTAATTTGAATATGAATACGATTCTGTCTAAGAATAAAGATTACAAGATGAGTAGCTTCTGCGAAGGACAAATGATGAAGATGCGAGGAGACTGATGTTGCAATAATATCCAAACAGATTACTGTTGCTTCCAGAGCAGGCCCGGATTAAGAAGAATCTCTCCAGGAAGATTAATATCACTATGTTCCTTTGGAGGAAACTGATATTGCCTTACTTTCCAAGTAGAACTCAGTAGAGTGCAATCAATAGACATGAGCACTAGCTAACATTGAGCTAAAGATGCAGTTTTTTTGTGTAACATAAGAATTCGGTCTTATGCATTCCTGTTTAGTAGCTGGGATCAGCTACATCAATGATACCATTTTCACTCTTTGCGACACATCAAAACTTCATCAGCTCGAATGGAGAGCCACTTTATCTATATCAGAGGTTCCAAAACTGGGAGCTCAAGAATGTGAAATGTTTTCTGTTTGTTTTCAATTTTTAATTAATGAATTATCATTATTATTGGCTTATCACAAATGAGAGGTGGCTCCCCAGTTCTCATTTATCATCAGCCAATAATAATTCATTAATCAATAATTGATTAATGAATGCATGAGGGTTTTTCAAAAAACGAAAGGAAGACGTGATGTAGAAAAGTTTGAGAAACCCCTGATGTATGGAGACAATTTGTATTTTTTTTCTTCATTAGTTTGTTTTACCTCTGAACATCACATTTTTGCACCCAATGTGCAAACGGGGCGGGGGGTGGCTCAGTCGGTAGCGCGCCAGGGTCGTAAACTGCAGTTCCCAGGTTCGAATCCCAGCTGGGTCAGCGTTGAGATTTATCTCCGCAAAACTACCTGCCCTGCCCACGGTCAGTAGGGGACACCGATGGGTTTAGAAAGGCCGCTGTCCGTCGGATGGGACATTAAGCCGTTGCCCCGTGTGCGGGAGAGCCATACCCTGTGCACGTTAAAGAACACGCTTGATGGCCTTGACGGGAGGCTACCATCTGTCTCCCAACAGCCGTTCCATTGGGTCCTCCTCCAATCTTCTCTGAACCTTCGGGGTCCTTGTGACCTGGCCATTTGGTGCAAAAAACTACAACTCAGAGATAAAACAAACCAAACCTTATACGACGAGTCTACGATTTAATGTCCTATAGGATAGACGGAGGTCTTTCTGTGTCTATTTGATGCCCCCTTTCTTACCGAGAGCAGAAAGGGGGTTAGCAAAGATAAATATCTATTGAGTAAATTATTTAATCAAAAAGAATGAAATGGTTTGATTGTGTTTGATTTGTGCAATACTCGGGACAAGATAGATAAGAAAAATTAAACAACATGGCGAAAAAGAGAATCAATGAAAGTTGTTTCCTGCTATCCTGGCACAGTTGGGACTCGAACTTGGGAACTGCAGATTATGAGTCTGTCGCGCTAACAACTGAACCAATCTCTACCCCTTTCTTCACAGGTTGCACTAACGTGCTCATGAACTTTTTAACTTCCACAGTCCTCTCCCCTAGTGAAGGCTATCGTTTCAGGGTCTTAAGATTCCAGTATCCACTTTTCAAAACTAGAGCAGGAAACAACTTTCATTGATTCTATTCTTCGCCGTGTTGTTTAATTTTTCTTATCCATCTAGTCCCGAGTATTGCTTAATATTTTCAATCCATTTCATTCTTTTTTGATTAAATGATTTACTCAAAGATTGGGTGTCGGGAAGGGAAAAGGAAAGTTAAAGAAACAATGATAAGTTCTTTGGGAATTTTCATAAATAGAAACGGGGTCAAAAAAGTAGTAAATATATGTAAAACATATATTTTACAAAAAGAAAAGAATCTTTAGAAACCACTACAACGAAAATAGGGGGGGGGGGCACATATATTTCGTTTCGACAATAATTTCTGAAAAGAATACACCTGAAAACATTCTCGGCTGCAAAATTCCCCCTTTTAAAAAAATGTTTTACGGTTTTGGGCAACATTGTGATGATTTTTCCCTCTCTCCCATGACGTTTGGTAAAAAAGAACCTTTAACTGCATTGTTATCATCCCTTAGCGTTAATTTATAGTGCATGATTTAAAATTTTAATTTTGAAGTAGAGTCGTAGAGTTTTCAATACAATAGCAAAAGCACTAATATTTCATTTATCAAGCGTTTTCATACTAGAATTATACATACTTAAAACTGGCGTTCCTATCGAAGAAATAAATCATTTGGATATCAGTTTTACAAATCGAAAGCCCAAGAACTGCCAAAGATCCTTCCAAGGTACAATATTGTTATTGAAACTAAAATTTGCAATTTTACTGACGTTTTATAGTCTAGTTTCATGAGAAGCTATTCAAATGGGTTCCGAGTAGTTTGAGGTGTAAATCATTGCTTCAACAATAATCATTATCTTTCTAAGCATAAAAATGATCACTTCTTCGAAATTGAATTCTGTTTGTTAAGTATTCCCTCAACCCGAATTTCATTGTGTTTATTTACAAATATAGATAACGTTTTAATTGTAGCTGCATCGATATCAAGTCAAAGGACTTGTAGGGAACTACAGTTCATATGAAATCGCCTCTATTTCACATTCCATCAATGTTGCTCAGAAGAACTCAGCATAAATTTCCATTTACTTTATACATATATGCGCCGAATATCGATTATTCAGTCTCTTACTATTCGAATAAATCAGAGAAAAAGAGATGTAAAAGAGTGCAACTACTTGATGTTCTGTGGCAGATAGTAATAAAATCGATTGTTTTGTTCCTACTCGAAAGACAGAATTGCTTACAAAGAGTGTGTACGCTATGCTAAAGTTGTTCAGAGTTCGTGAAAGATGTTGCTCTTGAAGAGGATTGCGTGACTCTTCCGGAAATCAAAACAGTTGCACAAGTGATGACTAGATATTTCAAGTGCCTTGAGAGAAGTTTCTTGTTTTCTGATACGTGAGGGAAATGTGCTCATGGTGTTGTTCAAACACACGAAAAAGGAAAGTGAAACATTGGCTGTTGTTTTTTATACATTTTTTTATAAAAAAGACGCAATGTTGTTTGAAAGCATGCGCTTGAAAGAAAGGCTTTCAAACAAGTTTTCATTAATTGGCAGTGAAACCTCTATTTACGGTTTTTGTTTCAGTGTTTTCAAAGAATAGTTCATTGAAGTAATTTTTAAAAGATCTCGACTTCTACTTTTTATAGTAATGTTTCTTATAGGGAAACTACTTCACCCTGAGGTAGAGGAGGAAGGGCGGGGAGGAGTTGGCTCAGTCAGTAACACACCACGGTCGTAATTTGTAGCTCACAGATTCGAGTCCCAATTGTGGCAGCGTTGAGATTTATTTCCGTTAACCCCAACCATGCCTTTGGTCAAAAAAGGGAACTCCGATGGGCTTGGAAAGGACACCATCTATCGAATGGGATGTTTAGCAGCAGGACCGTGTGCAGGAGAGACATACATTGTATATTTTAAGTGTATGTCCTCTTAAGTGCTGTCGAGTGAGTCACTTTTACCTAATCAACTCTGATCTCTTGGGGTTCTTTTGACTTGGCCGTTTAGCCCATTGTGTGCAAAAAAACCACGCGCAGGGGTAAAATAACACATACAAAAGAGTGAAATATATCAATGATGAAATCCCTTACTAAATTCCTATTAATTTCGAGGAAGATAGGGTGCTGGCAATTTCGGTTCAGATGGTAAATCACTTTTGATGCTCCGTTTGAAGTTAAAATTAATTCGCATGACATTTCATCATTCGTATGTTTTTATTTTATTTTTCTCTTTTTAGGGCGCATAAAAAGACAGGTATTTTTCTTTTCTAATTTATATATTATAATTTTTGCTTTTTAGAATCAACTTCCCGAAGAACTTGGTAACTGAAAAAACCTATTTACTTTCTCAGGCTCCGGAGGAGAAAATTGCTACATTCCTTACACTACTCCGCAAGTCTTAACCTTTAATTTTATATATGACTCATAAAGTGCACGCCCTTCAAATTACTTTCTGATATTTTTGGACGTGGGGGGGAGGCTAAGTCGGTAGCTCGCCAGGCTCGTCAACTGCAGTTCCCAGGTTCGAGTCCCACCTGGCCAAGCATTGAGATTTATCTCTGCAAAAACTCCCCTCTCGGTCAGTAGGGGACACCGATGGGTTTGGAAAGGCTGCCGTCCGTCGAATGGGATGTTTAGTCGTGGCCCCTTGTGCGGGAGAGCCATGCTCTGTGCACGTTAAGGAACACACTGAATAGCCTTGACAGGAGGCTACCTTCTGTTTCCCAACAACTGTTCAGTGTTCCCCAACTATCTCTGAGTCTTCGGGGTCCTTGTGACCTGGTCATTTAGTCCATAGTGTGCAACAAAGTGCCGCTCAGAGGTAGAACAGCTCTAGTGCAAACTTTTCATATTTTAATATTTAAACACTCATTAATAACTCGCGAAATTTTTCGAGCCCCCACCCACTCCCTAGATTTCGATGCCTATGCCAGATGTCTAACTACTGATGGGAGCCTGGCTTTAGCTACAGCCCGGGAGCTACAGAAAACATAATTCACCAAGGTCCGAACAAGGCCCGTTTAAGGTTTCAGGGACTCTAGGCACAGCGAACTTACGAGGGGGAAGTTCAATGTTCTGTAACATTATTCTCGTTTCCATATATAATTGTTTGTCTACGTCCTGTAATATTAAAAAGTTCTCTACATTTTTACATTATAGAAAATGTTAGAGATTATTCTACACTAAATTAATCTGAACAGGTTTTAGAATTTAGTTAGAACTTGCAGTTGGAAAAAAAAGGCAAAATAAATTAAACAAATGATCTATAGAGTTTGGGACCTCTAGGAGTAAAGGGCATTAGGACTTAAGGGCCTAGTCGGTAATCAGGGCCTGCGTCCAAAGTCACCAAATATCTAGGCCCGTACCTCATAACAGCAGGTAAGCAAGGTCTTATTTATCCAATAGACACTGTGCCTAGGGACTATGAAAATTTTTTGTCCATTTTTTATCTTTATATTCTATAAACTATAACTTGTTGAATACATAGCGATCAGATCAGCTGTTAAGGCGTGTTACATACGTTCCGATATCCGAGAAAAAATTTTAACATCCACCGAAATCAATACACCCCTACAAATGCATTCGCCAGGGGCCTAAGGGTCTTATAAGGACCTTACTCTCATCCTGCACGTAATATCCCTAAGAATAAAAAGATTCACAAGTAAGAAAGGTCTTACTTTTAACATTATATGTTCATTAATATGAAAACAAAGGTTAAGCATCTAGATGCTCCTTGAAAATTAGTTTTTAAAAACCACTTTTGTTACACTATGGAATTCAGTTTAATTCGCTAACTGCAAAAACTTTCGTCTGGAAAGCTGCCGAAACCTTCGGTATTGTGCTGCCATCTATGGAGCAGAAGTAGATCTATTATTTCATGAGTAGGCCAGAACGAGATATTAATCGACAAGCACAATGGAGCGCAAAAATAACAAACGCTTATAGCACGTCAGGCTTATAAGCTCAAATGGCTTCTGACTGGACTCCCGAAAGTTCCAGAATTTAAATATTCTCCACCATTTTAACACTGTGACTCGATGAAAGAAACAACACATGTTTGGTACTAAATGTTTAATCACAAATTAAGCTACTTAAATAACAGAATGAAGATGGCTGTAGAAGAAAAAATGTCTTATGCCTGGTGGGATCTGAGACATATTAGGTGGCCTCCAGATGACATATTAGGTGCTCTGACCGCTGAGCTACCGGCCGCTGATCAATCTTTTCCTTTACTGCTGATGTTATGCTATATAGCATCGTGTCTGCCATTTGAGTACATTTGGAGACTCTTAATAAATCGATGAGGAGCTGTGAATTCATCTGTCTAAATACAAGGTATTAATGATCATACCAGAAGTGAAGAAGATTCAGAATAATTCTCTTGGGGAGAAGACTTCTCTGAAGAAGTGTAGTTCCCCAATATATTCAAATGGCAGTGATTGACTCGATGGTGTATAGCAGGGGTGCTCAATCTTTTGGAAGTCGCGGGACGGTTTGAAAATTTGGTACATGTCTCCGGCCATACAACAGACAAATCTTATATACCGCTTTTAGATCGAATTCAGAAGCAACTCCTAAGGGAAAATTTGCTTAGTAAAAACATTTAAAATAAATTGCAGTGTTGTTCCATGCACTTTACTATAATGTGATTCTTTTAATTTTTTGACTTGAAAATATTTCTCTTGAGAATTGCTTCTGAATTCGACTTCATGTAATAACTTTGCTTTGTAAACCTAGTGGTCGCCTAAAAGAACGAAACAAACTGCATTTATAAACAAATTTCATTATAATACAATAGCAATGAAAGGAATGAAAGATTCCGTTAACGAGAAAACTGACTCTTTATTTCTTACTAATAACTGAATGTCAGGAACTATTTTTGTGGTAGCTAATCGGAGGCAGTACTCCAGGCGACAATCTGTAATTTTTGTCCACAATTTTGACTTGTGTGCATCATTCTGGGAAGCATCTGTTCACATAAGTACGTGCTTCCGAAGAGAGAGATGATTCTTGCCGCATACATTCTTAAATTGACAAATTTTCCCTTTTCTACATATTTTTGGTAAAATTCTTCGTCGTGTTTGCGGGCCACAATTAAGGGTTCGACAGGACATGGTTTGAACACCCCTGGTGCATAGCATAACATCAGCAGTAGGGGATAGATTAATCAGCGGTCAATAACTCAGTGGTCAGAGCACCTGACATGTGATCAGGAGATCGTAGGTTCAGATCCCACCGTGCTCAAGGTAATTTTCCCTCTACACCCATCTTCATCCTGTTATTTAAATAGCTTTTTAGTGATTAAATACTTAGTTAATCAATGATGAATTGGGTATTCATCTGTCTGAACTTATGTTTGCGTTTGGAGAGCTGATATCCGTTGTAAAAGAGCCACTGAAACGGAGAGCAAAATTTATATCAAATAATTTGCGTTCTGATCCAGCTCGATCCAATTCACTGATCCCAGCTTCACATTTTAATTTGTTTTCCACGCCAATGATGTGATTGTGTTTGTATTAATATCTCTTATTCTCATAGGTTCTGCTTGTAATGCTCTACAAGAGTAAATGAAGGAAGTACAGTCGCTCTAAAAAGTATCCGAACACTATGGTTGATTACAGACTTCAGAAAAATATATCTTGCAAAGATTTTTTTAGAAATTAGTGATCTGGTAACCTTCGTGTATAGTACACGAAGGTTGCCAGATCATTAATTTCTAAAAAAATTGTTGCCAGATATTTTTTCTGACTTCTGAAATCAACCATAGTGTTCGGATACTTTTTTGAGCGACTGTACCATAAAAACTCTGAAAATATTAACCTGACTTTTCTATGTTTAAAAATTTGAGTAACTTTCGTTACACCACTATCATTAGACAGGACAGGGATTACTTTACTAAATTATTATTATTATTTTGTATAAAACAAGGAAAATAAATTCTTCCCACTACTGCTCTATGAAGGAAATAGGAAAAAGGAAATATATATATATCCTGTTAAATTCTCCTCAAAGGAATATGGAAGAGAAAATTTCATCAAAGTTTACTAGAATATGATATTACAGAGTGGAGATTGAATAATTTACTCGAGCAGAAAAATATTTGTTATAAAAAACTGAAAAATGATTCATATAACAAAGTACATATCAATAGAATTTGAACTATGACAAAGAGAATTCCAACTTTCTTTTCAGTAGAAAGAACAATATTGTTATAGTCTGGTAGAGAGGGCTTTGCCCTAAATATCCAGAATTTGGATTGAATTCATCTTTCGCGTACCAATAACTTTTGAATAGACGCCTAATCTACGTGTTCGGTTGAATTATATTTGTGTAATTCAACCGAACGCGTAAATGATTATATTTTCTACGGGTTCGATAATGATTATATTGTGTCGATATCAAGACTTCCTACTCTAGACCCAAGTCTACACATGTAATTACTGTTACTTGTTTTTCAACATTTATATTGCAAAAAGAGGAGGGAATAATTATCCTTTATTTCTTGTAGACCGTTGATCAATGAAGCAGGATCAAATAAACCTTTAAGTAACTCCATAAGTCAAATGGTTTTGATTTTTACACAATACTTTCTTTTTCTGCAACATTTTCTTTTTCTTTTTCTACAACACATTCTTTCTTTCTTTTTTACAAAACTTTCTTTTCTGCATCATTTTCTTTCTTCTTTACAACACTTTTTTCCTTTCTTTTTCAACAACACTACTCTTCACATTTCCGAAATGTTTCCTGATGCAGGTGCAAATCTTCGAAAATCAAATCACTAACAGTAGCTTAAGTAACAGAATTAACTCCGTAATATCTGTCACAGAATATCATTAAAAATACAGAAATTACTCGATTTCAGAGTCCCATAGTTTCTTTCCATACACTTACAGGCTTCGAATACTTAACGTCGTATTTGAAATTCTCTGCCGTATCATCTTCAATAAAAGATGCATTCGTCTTTTTGCATCCCTCGTCGTTATAGTGATGAATCATCGCCAGTTCCCAAGGGACGACAGCTTCCTTCCATCCTTTCGTATGCTTCCATACAAAATGGATTCCTGCTTCAATTACTGCTTCGGGCCTCACAATCACTTTCGATCGTTTCTTTGGTGGCCATATCTCGGTTTCTCGCATCTTCCTCTCGGTTATCATTAAAGGAAAATCTTTTTTGGAAACTGACGATTCATTTCGGCAAAAATAGCTCTGGCGGAAGATGTAACTCCCAATTTTTCGTTTTGTAGAAGAACCAAGATCGTCCATTAACTCCGTTAAAGTAAAGTGCTTACGCGGAACGAGAAATTCATCTAGATCTACTAACAAGACGAGATTTGACTCTTGTGAGTTTCTTAGAATGCAGTCTTGGATGCTAGCCAGCTGGCCGTACTGCCACGTCGAATTCGCCACGTCTGTAGGCAGCTTCCAGCTCAGCAATCTGATTCTCATTTCGGCTTTAATAAGCTCCTGAAGATAATCCTTGACCGCAGTGGAGACATTATAGTCGTAAAAAGTAAAAGACGACACGTCGATGGCATCGTAGAAAGCAATGAACTCCGCAAGCAGGCGCACATTGTTCATCGATTGATACATCGGTCTAACGCAAACAGCAATGTGATTCCGAGTGTAATTTTCTCTTTGTTCTTTGTGTAAAATCAACCACTTTAGGTTTTGACTTGTTCCTTCTTCATGCAGAGCTACCTTTGATGGTGCTGTAGGATTTTTTGAGAAGCAGAAGAAGTAAATAGACAAGAACTTTGAATTGTGCTGTTCTGGTAGAAAGGTGAATCCCGAATAGACGTCATCAGAATAGTCCAACGTATCGTTATAATTCAGTAAGCAACGAACTTTTAAATCATTCATTCCGTTTCTCGGTCCAATTGCTACGATGCGAATTACAGTTCCATTCTTACTTTTAGCTTTATCCAAATAAGCAGAATAGACAAAGATTTTTCTGGTCAATTCTCTCCAAACGTCGGAATTATTATTAAAGAACTTGAAACGAGATAACTGAGATGTTTTATCAGTCTCCAGATTGTTTAGATTCGTCTTTCGTGAATATTTCCCTTTCAGCTGATCCAAAATCGGAAATTTCTCTGGATTAACTAACACCGACATATCAGGAAGTAGTTTCTTCTGTAGTCGAACAACCAACTGTTCGTTAGAAGCTTGGTACAAGAATAGATCATCGTTTTCATCTTGATTCATGTTGGTGTAATAGAGTATCAGGAAAGCAGAACCAATTGCAGCCAATAGGAGCAAAAGTGCTTTCCATCGGCGCATCATTTGGAAACGTGATTTTGTTAGCTTGACTTAAGTCCTTAATCCATTTCCTCATGTTCAACCTGTAATGTAAAAATTATTCATTAAAATGAATGGAAAAAAGCTTATTGCACATGCTGTATATAAAGGTCATATAAGGTCATATATTTAAGTAACTCCCATTTCATTCTGTACATAAATCTCTTTACAAATCACTCAAATATTTTAACCTTGTGACCTTGGTCAAGCATTGAAATTTTCTCAGCTAACTTCCACTACATTACATACCAAAATAGCACCCAACCCTACGATGTTCTAACCAAGTTTTTGACAACAAAATACTTGTTACTTTTAAAAAATCCTTCCAATACAGTGACACAAGAAGGAGAATTTTGCTACAGTAAGTGTAGAAGAAATGGGTAAATTAAAGGAATACACTTTAAGAATAACAAAATCAGTATTTTCAGTTCGCGGCTTGTTTTTTATTAGCAAAACTGGCGATGTTAATGGTCTTGGAGACTGAATGTAGATTCACTGCTTGGTGACTAGTAGCTTTACCTTAACAGCTTAGGTCAATAGAGATAGAAAGTAGCCTTTATTAAAATCCTAAAAATCCCGCATTCATCACTAATCACAATTTAGGCAGGTGCTTTTTGTCCATGGGCTCTTTTTAAAAACCTTTTTCCTATGAGTGAATTCAGCTTCTCAACTAGCTGCCTTCGATTCTTCCTCTTTACCCAAGGTTACGATATAGATGCACCACATTAAAAAATAAATGTGACTTTGAAATAGTTTGAAATCTCTGTCCTTTTCAGCTTATGACCATGCCCCTTTCCCGGTAGTTACAATACTTACTCCCCAAACAATTACACCACTCAGTACACAACTGTTCAGAACTTGCTCCCTTCTTACACATGGCTACTTGCCTACCGCAAGTTGTTACGCCACTTAGTTCGCAACAGATTACGGGATTTTCTCCCAAGTTGTTCCACACAAAGACTCTATTCAGTGTAGTAGAGATTAAATAACTTGTTCTCCTTGCAGTTAGGAAATCGTGGCAAAAGAGAGCCAACAAACTTTCACAGGTTAAATACGCTGGATGGCCTTGACGAGAGACTTCCATCTGTCTCCTAACAGTTGTCCACTGGGTCTTCTTCCTCTAACTTTCTCTGAGCTCGTGGAGTCCTTTCGTCCTGCTACATTTAGCCCAATGTATGCATAAAGGTGCCACTCAGAGAATAAACAACCCAATCTTGCATTTACTGTACTCAGTACACAATTGGTTCAATGGTTCGATTAATAACATACCATTTGTTCAGCAGTTAGATTCAAAAATCGTTATCAGTGGATATTTTTAATAAGAAAACGGAATAGTTATGGCAGTTTTATCTACGTTTATAACTTTTAACTAAGCTTTGTTCATAACGCCCTGAACTTTTAAATCCACGTCATCATCAATCCCATCCAGAGGCGTATCCATGGGGGGATGGGGGGAGGCTCCTCCCCCCAAAGTAACTAGGAGTTAGCAAAATTCGAAGCGACTTCGTAAAATCTAGGTGAGTTGTGAAAATTTGCAATTTTTTTTTTGGAAAATTAAGTGGAGTTGTCAAAATCGAGGTAACTTGGCAAATCTAAGACAGTTTGGAAAATGGAGAGACGGCAAAATTTAGAGCAGTTGGCAGAATTCGAAGTCACTTAGTAAAATACAGGGGAGTTGGCAAAATCTTAGGGAGTTGGCAAAATTCGGAGTGACTTGGTAAAATCTTGGGGAGTTGGCAAAATTCGGAGTACTTGGCAAATCGTGGGGAGTTGGCAAAAATTAAGGTGAGATGTAAAAATTAGGATTTTTTCTGTAAAATAATGGCAAGTTGGCAAAACGTAGGGAGTTGGCAAAATCTAGGGATAGTTGGCAAAATTCGGAATGACTTGGCAAAATCGTGGAGAGTTAGCAAAATTCGGAATGACTTGGCAAAATCGTGGAGAGTTAGCAAAATTCAGGTGAGATGTGAAAATTTGGATTTTTTTTCTTCAAAATTATGGCGAGTTAGCAAAATCTAGGAGAGTTGGCAAAACTTAGGGAGTTGGCAAAGTCTAGGGGGCAGTTGGCAAAATTCGGAGTGACTTGGCAAAATCATGGAGAGTTGACAAAAATTCAGGTGAGATGTAAAAATTGCAATCTTTTTTCTGTAAAATTATGGCGTGTTGGCAAAATCGAGGCAACTTCGCAATATCTAGGAGAGTTGACAAATCTTGAGGGAGTTGGTAAAATTCAGAGTGGCTTTGCAAAAATCAGGAGTGATGTAAAATTGGGATTTTTTTCCTGTAAAATTGTGGCGAGATGGCAAAATCTAGGGCAGTTGGCAAAATTCGAATCCACTTGGTAAAATATGGGCGATTTGTGAAAATTGGGATTGTTTTTGTGAAAATAAGGATAGTTGACAAAATCAAGAAAACTTGTCAAAATCTAGGGAAGTTGGCTAAACTGAAAATCATTTGGTAAAGTACAGGTGAGGTGTAAAAATTGGGACTGGTTTTGTGAAATTAAGGAGAGTTGGAAAAACCAAGAACTCTTGGCAAAATTCGAAGCCACTTGGTAAAATACAGGGGAATTGTGAAAATTGTGCCTTGTGCAATTAAGGAGAGTTGATAAAATTCGAAGTGATTTGGCCAATTCAGAAAAGATGTAAAAATTGCGATTTTTTCTGTAAAATTATGGCGAGTTGGCAAAATCTAGAGTAGTTGGCAAAATTCGAATCCACTTGGTAAAATATAGGCGAGTTGTGAAAATTGAGATTTGTTTTGTGAAATTAAGGAGTGTTGGACAAATTAAGGAAACTTAACAAAATGAAGGGCAGTTGGCAAAATTCGAATACACTTGGAAAATACGGGCGAGTTGTGATAATTGGGATTGGGTTTGTGAAATTCGGGATAGTTGACTGAAATCGAGAAAACTTGGCAAAATCTTTGGGAGTTTAAAAAGTTTGAAGTGATTTGGTAAATTTAGGAGAGATGTAAGGATTGGGTTTAATTTCGTGAAATTAAAGATAGTTGGCCAAATCAAGAGAAAAATTCATGGTAAGTTTGCTCAGTAGGCAAAATTTGAACTTCGAGTTGGAAAATTTTTGATTTCTCCCCCCCCCCCCAACCATAATCCTTCGCTACGCCCCTGATCCCATCTTTATTCAAATATAAAATACGATTAAAAATGCCTTTAAACGACAAATGTTTTTGCATTTTTATAACCTTTACTTCTTCCCTTACCACGAATAACCTAGCGTATATTCCACTTTTAAAATATGTAGATATAGAAAAGTATTTGTCATATTGCGTTCGGTTGTTTTACCTCTGAACGACACTTTTTTGCACACCATGGGCTAAATGGCCAGGTCACATGGACCCCGAAGGCTCAGAGAAGGGGACCCACTGGAACAGCTGTTGGGAGACAGATGGTAGCCTCCCGTCAAGACTATCCAGCGTGTTCTTAACGTGCACAGGGTATGGCTCTCCCGCACACGGAGCCACGGCTTAACGTCCCATCCGAAGGACGGCGGCCTTTCCAAGGCCATCGGTATCCCCTACTGACCGTGGGCAGGGCGGGGAATTTTGCGGAGATAAATATCAACGCTGACCCAGCTGGGACTCGACCCTGGGAACTACAGATTACGAGCCTGGCGCGCTACAGACTGAGCCACCCCCGCCCCTGTCATATTGCCGATGGCCATGAACAACAATGTCAAAACGCGATAGATTTGAAAAGTCTAAAACGCAACCTTCTCTCTCTGGCTCAGTGAGTGACTAATTGAATTAACTCGGATCCAATGATTAATGCTCCTGCATCTGGCATTAAGAATTATTAATGTTCAACAAATTCCTCAGCAGGAATGCAACTTGAATCTAACGTTGATGTAAACAGTCGTTTACTCTATATTTAGCTCCAGTACAAAATAAAGATCGGTACTTAAAATTATAAGTAAACAACACATTTGCCGTCTGAATTATACAATGTGTGTATTTCATTTCGCAGCATTTCTAACTTCAGTGGTCGAATTGGCCTTAGGCAATTCGCAAGCTTGCTCCAATGGCATCAAGAGAAGCTAAGGATGGCTGAGAGACCTAAGCTGAACTGACTTCAGTTGCGTTTGTTGTTACATAAAATCAATTGCATAAATAAATCTTTGAATGTCGATATGATATAGATATTCAAACCTTGATGCGATTCCTAGACCCTAAAGATGTGGGTGATCCTCATTAATTACACCGATTGACTACTCACCTAGACCAAAGTGCTTGAAAAGACCTACGTCCTTGGAATAGTAACCATAAGCTGAGGTTCCGTATACATAAGAGCACATATTCAATGTTCGTTTAAGAAAACTCTGAATGGTCTTGAAGAGATCCCATGAGATCTTCAATGTAGATTAGCTTCCCATGAGATCTTCAATGCTCTTGGAGTCCTTTTAACGTGACCATTCAGCCTACTATGTATAGAAAAATGCTGCTCAGGGGTAAACCAACCTTCTTCACATGTTCATTTAGGTTGAACTACATATATATGCATTTGAATTAATTTTCTATTTGATTTGTGAATTAATGTTGCTTGTTTATCTGAATTATCTCGATGCTACTACCAATCACAACTGTTTAAGAATGAAGAAGAAACCCAGAAGATTGAAGTTTCATACGTCAGAAATGCCCAGGAACCAAGACACTGGAGTTCGGATGTTTATACAACATCGGCACTCAGCAAATTATTTCTACACCTGATATTATATATGTTTCAAGACGATTGCATGACAGAACTCTTATAGCCTCATTTTATTCGATAAAACAAAATTAGTCATATTATTGTCACATATTTAATCATACTTCTAGTGACTGATAACGAGTCATAACTATAATCAGGCTCGAATCCAGAAAAAATAGGCCAGAATCAATCGAGCCAGAAAAGAGTAAAAGAGGAGGACAAGAAAACGGATTTCTATTGCATTCAAACATTTTTTCCCCATTCGTTTTAGAGGTTTTAAAATAATTTCTTGAAAAATGCGTGAAATATGCACAAGTTTAATATTTTTTGGCTTTTAGCATTTATGCCTTACTAGCATTCTCAAAGAGGGCAACACGGCATCCTTGCCCCCCACCCCCACCCCCACCATCCACCCTCTAGATCCGTCCTTTTTAAAATCAGGTACAACCAATAAAATCATTCCTGGTGGCCTATAAAGATAATGACGCTGTTTTAAGGTGTCGAGTCATAAGCTATAGTATAAAAATGTTGCTATAGCATCAAAAGAAAAGTTTTGGACACTTTCATGTATGTAAATGGGTATCCACATTCAAATTCCTTAACTTCGAAATTAAGCTATTTATTGTTCTTACTGTTATTTATGATTGTGTTTTTTTTTTCATATTATGGCCTAAATGGTCAGACCATAAAGACATCTAATACTCAGATCGTTTGAGGATGGAGATCCACTAGACAATTGTCAAGAGATAGACGGAAACCTCCCCTCAATTCTAAGTTCTCCTCCTGTATGGTCTTTAATGTGCACAGGGTATGGTTCTCCTGCACATAGTATATGATTTAGCATCTCATCCGAAGGACGGCAGCTTTCCAAGCAACAGTGTCTCCTTCCTCATGGGGTGGGGATGGCTCAGTCGGTAGCGCGCCAGGCTCGTAATCTGTAGTTCCCAGGTTTATCTCCGTAAAATTCCCCGCAATGTCCATGGTCAGTAGAGGACACCGATGGGATTGGAAAGGCCGCCGTCCGTCGGATGGGACGTTAAGCCGTGGCCCCGTGTGCGGGAGAGCCATACCCTGTGCACGTTAAAGAACACGCTGGATGGCCTTGACGGCAGGCTACCATCTGTTTCCCAACAGCTGTCCCAGTGGGTCCCCTCCCCAACCTTCTCTGAGCCTTCGGGGTCCTTGTGACCTGGCCATTTAGCCCATGGTGTGCAAAAAAGTGCCGCTCAGAGGTAAAATAACCCAACCCAACTCCTTCATCATCAAAAGCAGAAAAGGAGTTGGTGGGAAAAATTTTCAAAATTGAAAAGTCCCGAACTTGATATAAAAAAATCCGAACATTTTAGGTAATACAGAGTAGATTTTTTAGTAGTGTGGCAATATAGTGTCCCATAGTAGTTGTCCCAAGGGGGAAGTAGTTGTGATCTGTCCCCTCACCCTCTACGGAAAAAAAAAACTAAGAAAAGGAGTCAGAGAGAACCGTTGCTCAGTTCCATTGAGTTTTTCGAGAGTTCCTCACTGCCTCCCTAAAAACAAATATGGTTCCTGGGACCGCCCCTGGTGTCTCGTCATTCAATTAGCTATTTTAGAAACAGCTTTTATGCTATATGGAATTATTGTACATAAATTTAAAGAAACAAAAACCATAAACATTCCTGATTTTCAATATAAGAAGTTGAAGAGAGAAAAAATTACACAACTAAAATAAGTTTTTTAAAATGAAATAGAGATAAGTTTCATTTATTTCAACCTTATTTTTTTACCCGTCCTTCATCATCACCAATTCTCGACAAACTCATAGAAGTTCTTGGCTTTCTATTTCTCCTACGTGTGCCAATAAACCTTCTTAGCTATCGAATTCTGGCATGCTTGCAGTTCATTCACTCTCCCTGTCTTATATCCATTGATATCTCTTGCAAAGTTTATTGATAGAGTTCTTTAAAGATTTATAAAAATCTATTCCACGAAAGTATGTTTATACTTAAAGTAAAGAATTTGACATACAGGTGATCTTTTCGTTTCAAATGTCCACCTCTATAAACAAGAAGGCTTACGCATGTGCTAGCGATGTCGTCAGAGGAGACCCATGAGGGGATGAGGAAACGGTGAACGGCATTCAAGTGCAAATGTACTTTTTCGCGCAATAATATTTCTTCCTGAGATTTCCAGATTCCAATATATATATGTCTCTCACAAATCCCAAACTCTATATATTGTTATGCAAATCTTTCACCCAACAAAATGCAAAATTTGCGCCTCGGCGGTGCAATGATATTGCTTTGGTTCGTGGTGACATTGTGGCTTGTCTGGGTTTGAGTCCCTGCATGATTGTGTAGATGTTTGTATGATTAACCACGACAAGCCTAATAGAGCTTCTAGGTCATCTCCTTCCTTGTGATTTTTAATAAAAAGTAAATGTTGCTTAATATATTTTTAACAATAGAATATTTGGTGATGATATGCATAAAAACAAAATATCAATTTAAAATTTGGCTAGTTTTTCACATTCTCGTAATGTACAAGTAGTAGATTGAACATGACTATCACTGAAACGGGTTTTTACTCTTTTACAATACAAAATATATTTGTATTCATATTTTAATTTTTGTTGTTTAATATTTAAGATTAAAATGCAATGCATAAAAATTGCTTACATTTCATGACTTTAAAGCCCAGAACTTAAAGCTTCGTTTTGAGTAATAATATTTAAAATACAGGATGAGTAAAAATGAAATGAATTAAAATGCAAATGATTTCAGAGGTTTCAAAACATTATTTTCAGAAAATAAAGCACATACAGAAGTAAAATTTACACCAATGTAAATCAAATTTCTTTTCAAAAAAATATGCAGGAGATGAAACTCTCATACGCAAGTGAATAAACTAGCAGTTGCCTGATCGTTGGATTGGCGAAGAGAAGGGGGGGGGTCATTTCCTGACCGCTTCGATCACCACATTTGCTCCCACCCCTCGGACCTTGTCTGTGGCTGTGTCTATTTCTGTGGGCTATATCAGAAATAAAATTTATGTTCTATCACTGCCTGCAACTTCGGCAAAGAAAGAATAAGAATCTCTGTTGGCAAAATTGACACCATAGGCTGAAAAACATTTGGCAGAAACTGAATATTTCTTTGATATGTCAAAGTGTTGAACAGCTGATATGTTATCAGGAGGTCGAGAGTTCGTATCTTATTTGTGTCAAGACAAATTTTCATCTGTACTTAAGATAGTAGTTCATAGATCTATAGGCGTTTACTTCCGATTGTTTGATATCGAATTAATTTAGACAAGCTTATATTAATTAATAATAGATAATCAGTTATGGCTGCAGCGAACGTTAAAAACTTTTTTAACGTTGAAATATGTTTGTGTTTAACTATTCAAAACTACGCTGCTCTGAAAATAGAAAACTTTTTTTCTTCTGCTGTCACCCCTCAAAAAGAACAAAGTTTTCTTCTCTGCACATATTTAATTTACATAATTTAAAATATAATCTGAAACTCAAATGGACCACATCTTTGCTTACCTAGGCAGCGTAGATCATTTTCAGCCTCTTCCGATGGCTCTGAAAATCTATGTTCACAATCGAAATGACTTGGTACTTTTGGAGTGGAACCAATGCCCTCAGAAATGGCTAGCGAGCCAGTGCCACGGTCGTTCTGCAGGCAGCTGACCCATTTTTAACGTAAGATTGTCATGTAACTTACAAGCCAAGAACATACTATTGCACTAGTCGATTCTCAAGGCTCGCTTGCGTCACTAAACCAGTTTTTTAACTTCAGCTTTCATTAGCGTAGTATTACGCACTCAGTTTTTTTCCACATTTACCTTTTAATCAACTCAGCGGTATACACAAGGGCGATAGGTGAAGTTGCAGAGATATCCACGAATCAATGGGCCCACTTTAGGAAACCTAGCACTTTAGCAGATTCCAAGAGTCAATTATTTTCTTAATCAATATAAAATATAGAAAAAGAAAACTGAAATCTAATCGAATGCTTTCGAAGCAGAGAAATGTGACTCGCATAAATAATTAAGTTGGGTTATGGACAGAAATACCCAGTCATTTTATTGCATTAAAGCAAAAGACTTATTTTTACCTTGCTTAAAATATTTACTACAGAGCTGTAGCAAATGTTTCAAGTTTTCTGATTTACTGTTCTGAATTTACAAGTGAATAAACTGCAGTTTCTATTAACAGTATTGATGCATTTTCTTTATTCTTCTAAGAGCTAAAATAGAATGTAGCAAAAAAGGTTAAGAGGATAAATTTCGATAGAAAAATTATGTAGTTTGCGAATTGCGTTGTATGTATTTAGTCGAGTATATTAACTAAACTATTTTCCATATAGTTGCAAAATTTTGTTTCAGTTTAAACACACACATATATATATTCCTCGAAACAGTTTAAAAGGGCAGAAATATTTTCTTTCTTTTTAGTTTCTTGCATTATTTTAAAACCGAATAAAGATTTAAGAAGGACATCCCTAAGAAAAATAAGTGGGGAACATACAAGAGTTTTTCACAATTTGGAACGAAAGATTACACAGAAGCAAATGTAAAAATTGGTTTATAATTTCATCTTATAATTCCTAGTCCAATATATAAATCTCAGTCTCTTTCGGGAAGAATCAAATTAATTTACTGAATTGATTATATATGATGTAAAATTTCATATTCTTTTTCAGCCGAAACAATATTTCGATTTTTAAACTTTTGTCTTAATGAAGTTCACTTTAACCGGCCACTAAATACAAAACCTACGATAGCAATTAAAATTCAATATTTTATGCACAAATATAATTAAAACTAATTAGAACAAAAAATCTATCCAATCCATGAATAGTAATATCCATCCATGAATTCATGAATATAGCAATAATCCCTCATTGTTAGTTAATACTACATATTTTAAAATGCAGCAAAATTCTATTGTTTATTTTTAGTAAAAAGAACTTCTTTAAGCTTAATTTTCAAAAAAAATTAATCATTTAAATAAAGCTTGTATATTTTAATTTTAGTCCTCCCCATTCCCACCAAACAAAAAAACTAATTTAGGGCCCCAGCAACGCTGGATATATCTGCTAGTAAAAATAAATTAATAAACATATTTAATAAAAGGCATGATGATGAAGTTCATATTTTGCATTCTTTGAATATAAAGTATTTTAGTTTGTATGATTTTCGAAGACATAAAAGTTGGAGAGAAGAATTTTGTTTGAATTAAGAAAATATTCAGACCTGAATCTGCAGTTTTTATCTCAGTTCTATTCTTAATAAATGAAAGCACTAAGTTTTCAAACGCAATAAATTGCTACTAATTTACTTGGCGTTTTTATCTAAGAGTGGTGTCACGGATGTATACGTTTGTTTGGAGACAGTGAAATATTGAACTCTTTTGGAAATGAAAGGTTTATTAGTATTGTAAAAAAAAAAGTTGAAATTAAGCTCCAAATAACGAAAGGTCCTTTTAAATCTCACATCACCGTTGCGCTTGTAAACATTAAATTTTTTCACAAAATATGTTACAGCTACTTCAGAGCTAATCACGGAAAAAGACTGTCAATTGGTCTAACTGGCGCGCGTTTAAAATTTTTAAATGGCTGCGAGGACATTAACCTTAATGGCTTTTCGAATGAGCTGTTCGATGGTTGGTGACAAAGAGGTGAAGCTAAGAAATGTAAAGGAGAAGTAAACAAGTTTCGGCTAGGCATAAAGAGTTACCCCAAAGCCCGTTAAATTCAAGTTTTGCTAATACATTGACTGTAATGCACTCTCTGTCATGCATGGTACAATAATTTTAACACATACGCTATGATTTATTTTAGTGTTAACAGTATGATTTAATGAGAGTTTTCGCCTTTCTTTCGATAACCACTGTAGGATTGGTCTACGTTATTTAATAAGTATTTTATCCCTGTCAGGAGGAAATTTTCCGATAATTTGAAATCTCCAGAGAAGTTTTTTTTTTTTTTCTTTTTGAGGGATTGGGTTGGTAGGGGTTTTATGGACCAAGAGCAACAAAGGCTATGTTACGTTTGGAAGGATTGGTAAGGTGTGTGAAAGAATTAATCTATCTATGTAAATGATATGATGAATATTGACGATTTTCGTAGTGGGGTCATTGGAGCATGGCTATATATATATACGTGATGAGTTCAAGCTCAAATCTTTGAGCACAAGCTGCCAATAAGGGGGGGGGGGGGAATTATCTGACACGTCGTAAAGAATATATACAGAAATGCATGCCATTAAACCTTTTCTTATTCTATTTCTATTCTTAGTACAATTTCTTAATTCTTCGCAATTAAACATCAATTACAAACCGAGAATCAGTGCCATGATGAGTCGTCACAATTTCTTATGAATTTTTTACGCCTTCAGAAAGTCACAAAAATCTTTAGAATTATTTTTACACGTAATCTTTAGAGGTGCATTCGGACTTAATTTTTTTATTCTGAGCCGTTCTAAGGAGGGGAGGTAAGAATTATCTGACACATCTTGGAACAAATATACGAAAAATCTTGTCGCTAAACATTTTAAAAAAATTCTTATTATTATAAGATAATATAGTTGTCATTATAGGCTTTAATATAATTATAATTATTTTACAAAAAATTTTTTATTTTTAGTGTTATTTCGAACTAAAAATACTAGAAATACTTTGTACAAACTGAAAATTCTCGAGTAGCATTATTAAAAATGCCAAGAGCGATTCATTAATGAAAGATAACACCTAAAAGAAATCAAAAGCTGAATGGTGTTACTTTTAGTTACTAAGAGCTGATTAAAAGACTGAAATTGCAATCCAAAGAAAATATTGATTCTCTTTTTTTTAACAAATAATACGAGAAAAAACAGAAATTACTTTTGATCCAAAGTCTGGCTTAGCAGAAACACGAATTCACGTGTAAGGGTTACCTTAGAACTCGATACGAACGTGCTACAATCTATTGAAAGTGTTTACAAATAAATGACTGTTTCCATTGTTGAATAACATATTGATACTAGAAATCAATCGATGACTTCGGCATCTTTTGATTTCTAGTCCATCCCTCCGCCCTCTATTTGACCTTGAATGCGACACTGGATCTAAAAATTCTTCTTATTTCTTAGTTCTTCTGTCCAAAATAGCCCTATTCACTAATTCTTAGCTCTCCAGCACTGGTATTTCAAATTTGACCTTTGATCTCGAAGGATCAATCGCATCTGAAATCTGGCATAATTTCTGAGATCGCAACCGAAATCTGGCATAACCTGTAATTCAAATTATCTCCAAGCACCAATTTCCATCCCTATCCTAGCCTATGTGATACAGCTAGATCTATATTTCACCTTTTACCTCAAAGGACCCACCATATCTAAAATTTTGCAACATTTCTAAGATCTTCGACTCAAAATACCCCAGGAACCAATTTTTTAGCTTTCTAGCATTAATAGATTTAAATTTGACCTTTAGCCTCGAAGGACTCTCGGAATCCGAAATTTCGTAACATTTCTGAGATATGCAACCCAAAACACCCCCAGACACCAATTTTCATGTTTCTATTACTGGTAAATCAAGTTTTGACCTCTACGTGACCTCTATTTGACCTTGAAGGAATCGTCGGAGGTCAAATTTTGAATTTTTACCAAGTTCTACGACGCGGATTATCCTTAGGTACAAATTTTCACCGTTCTACCATTTATGCTTCACAGTTAGAATTAGTGTGATGACCTGTCAGTCAGTCAGCTCTCTCTCTCGTCGTCAATCGTCTGTATATTAGATACTAGAGATAAGTTCAGGATCAAGTTTTCGATCCCAAGTCCAAAACAATCGTAATATCCCCAGGCATCAATTTTGACTGAATTTGACTTTTGAGGGCCCACAGGTGGACAAACATTTTTGATAGTTATTGAGCCCAAGCCCGGTTCGGGAGAAAGAAATTCTCTGACATATTGTAAAACATATGTACAGAAATGCTTGACTCAAAAACCATTTTTTATTTATTCGTATTACAGTCAATTGCAAACTACACAATATTTGTAATTCTTCGATGACTAAATTATGATTTTAACGTTATTTGGAGCAAAAAGTACTAGAAACGGTCTGTAGAAACTGAGAATCATTGTATATCATCATTCAAAACAATCCCTCTTATTGTTTAATTCAAAACAATCCCTCTTATTGTTTTTCCCTTCATTAATAAAAAAAGAGAGATTACCTAAAAGAAAATTAAAAGTTGAATGGTGCTTATTTTCAATCAAAAAACTGATTAAACGATTGAACTTATAGGCAAAATAAATGTCTATTTGCTTACTTTTTCGCAATTGCAAAAATAAATGTAGCAAATGTACATATATATATCTATACATACAATAGACGATTGTAAGTAATTGACCCTGACTGACAGGAGATGACACTAATTCGAACTATGGTGCAGATATGGTAGAGCTCTAAAATTTGCACTTAAGGAAATTTGGGTCATAGATCTCGGGAAAAATCCGAACTTTGACCTCCCACTTGTCCTTTAAAGTCAGATAGAGATCAAAACCTTATCTACCAGTGCTAGAAAAGTGAAAATTTATGACGGGAGTATTTCGGGTTGCAGATGTCAGAAACGTTACAAAATTTCAAAGACGAAAGGTCCTTCTCGGTCGAAATTGTTGCCTGGGGGTATTACGGGTTGTAGATGCCAGAAACATTACGAAATTTTGTTCCAGAAGATCCTTCAAAGTCGAAGGTGAAGTTTCGATCTACGAAGTGCTAGAGAGCAAAAAATTAGCTTTTGAGGTATTTTGGGTAGTAGAAACGGAAATGTAAAATTTTGGATGCGATGGGTCCTTCGAGGACAAAGGTCAAATAATTATCTACCAGTGATTGAGGGCCACAAAAGAAAGCGAAATGTATTCTATGGATGACTGAATTGATGTCACCAATCATGATGTCAAGTCGGTGGCATTGAACTATCGTATACATCACATTACTTACCTTAACGTAGATTTTATGTCCTATATATCAAATGAAACTCAAGCATACTACGATCTGTATGAATATTCCTCTTTTCTCATTGTCCACTAAAAAGTTATAAGGGCTTCAAAAGCTGCTTCATTTCTATATAGACACCCTGTATATTATGATTGAATCGGAGGCCAAAATTGTCTGATCTATTTTGGGCCCAAGCCTAAAACCACCACTGGTCAAATGCATGAACTAGCAACATCTGTTAAAATACCAATATCTTTTATTTATAATATTAATAAGAATTACAATGCTTTTGCAATTTAAAATGATTTTGGTTCAGTCCACTGTTTACTTTTCCCAAACTTCAATATAATTAAAAATAGAACAGATATTGAGAAGAACTTTCGAAGATATTGAGAAGAACATCGAACAGAACTTTCGATGATCTATATCTCTCAGTTATGATTATGCTCTGACTGGCACTATACTTGGCCCCCTCCTTGGATCCCCGCCCTAATCTTCCCCATTGGAGATCCAATGCAGACCAAGTTCATGCATTGGTCCAACCATTCTTCATCCTTGAACAGACCTTGTAACTTGACTGCCTCAGTCTTCAACTGAAAGGTAAGTGTTCTAACTGCAGCCTTCTTTCTCTGAAAAATGTATCTTTCACTTCGAGTCTTTTCTCCATAAGTAACGTCATAACAAATGAGGTTACTCATGAATTACTCATTAAAATGGTTCATTAATAAAAGTGAGATATTATTTAAAAGTATAACATATCGTCTCTTGTGAATAAGGAATGCTCGTGTTCAAATTCATAAAACGAAAATTTTCAGTTTCCGAATTTTGCATCTTTTAATAGTAGTAATTCATACTAACGGATGATTGGAAATGGAAATAGCAATATTATCCTGTACAATGCAAAAAGAATTTCTCATTTAACACTTAGAACGAAAAAGTTGCATTTTGTCACACTCCTGTGTTAAAAGGCAAACCAGTCATTGTAGGGCCACTTAGATATCGGGTCTGGGCAGATGTTTTGTCCAGTCTATGATTTAATTTAAACACATAAATGTCTTACACCTCTTAATACGTTATTTAGGTGTCTGTTCTTGATCATCACTTTCTAACATCAGAATTTCAATTGTCTAGCACAAATATACAAAGCCCTCACTTTAGGCATCCCTCCCTCACAAAACCACTGCGTAAATCGAAATCAACAACTTATAACAAAATATGCATAAACATGGATAGGTTCCATAAATATCCTTATTATTAATAAAACATAGAGTGAAAGCTTAATTTGTACACATATATCTCAATTTAATTCTGCAATAATAAATATTATTATTGTGACATTATTTTAAATTTTTATTTTTAATAATTTATATAAGCTTAGAGTTATTTTTCACGCAATACTTTTCTCTTTTGGTCTCGAAAAACAGTCATCGTTAATGCATTACACGTCGTATTGCATTCTCTAACCCAGCTCATTTAATAGTGACCTCGACCTCCTCATGACTCATGAGCTCCTATAATACAAACCCCATCTCCACAGAGATTGTGAAAATTCTCGGGGCATAGATTGTGGAGTCTCATTACTTGGAATGGGAAGCTTACTCATCAAGGTCAGCTCTCCCACCTAGCCGAGAAGCTCCTGTGCACCACCTCCATTCTGGGTATCCCCCTAACTGTGGATTCCCCAGCCTCTTACTGCCTGCCACAGGGCCTCATAGAAGGTATTGGCCTTCTATGAGGGTAAGGGTCTCATCGGTACCGACCTTACCAATGAGGTGATCCTTGATGCCCTCTCGAATGAGAGACTGACAGCGGTTCGTTGTATGTACTGCTATCTTCCCTCGGATTCTGGGGTCAACAAGATTTCCATTAAGAAGGAAGTCCTTACCTTCAATGAATTCCCCTTACCTGGGAATGTTGTCCTGAGCTTCTACCAGATCCCAGTGAAGGCTCACATCAAGGTCCCTCAGTGCCTAAAGTGCCAATACTTGAGGCACATTGCTAAGAATTGCAGAGGTGCGGTATAAGCACTGCAGTGGGCCTCACTTCCACAAGCAGTGCAAGAACACTGGGTCCCCTATCTCTGCTAAAAGTGGTGGACTTCATGCCGCCACCTTCTCTGAGTGCCACACCAGGAAGCTTGCCTGCAAGAAGAAGAGGGAAGCCCTTGATCCTGTCCACTCTTTGGACAGCACCAAGCTTGGGAAGGTCCCTCTTCCAATCTCTGTGTTGACACCCTTGCCACCACCTCTGCCTAGGAAGCACGTGTGCAGCAGGCATTTCTTTGACCCCTCAGTCAGCTTTGCTGCTGCCACGAGGGGTCATGTGACCCCCTGCTGCTCCCATGGAGGTAGAGCCAGCAGAGTTGCCTGTGCTTGAAGCACAAGCACCTTCTGCTGCCCCTGTCGTTACCCTTTCTGAGGTGATGAGCTCTGCCCCTGTCCCTGAGGCCCCATATGCTGCAGGTATTTCCATGGTGCAGGATTCCACTGCAACCTCTGCAGTGGACTCCTGTTCAATTCAGGGCCAAGCAGTTGGCCAGGAAGGTAAAAAGGACAAGGAAGAGAAGGGCTGCTCATCGGTCTGATCTGAAGAATCCCTCCTCCTTCTTGATGCATCAGGATTTCAGGAAGGACCACAGAGACACGATCCTCCTGCCCGCCATTCTCTCTCTACCTGTGGATCTCAGCAAGGTCAAAACTTGTGCTCTTCCTGAGGAAACTCAACCTCGAACTTTGACGATACTCAACTAGTTGTCCTATCTTATATCGCACTTTGTGGATTGCTAGACACTCTGTGTTGACTAGCTTTCCTCCATGGTTCCTCCTTCCCACCACAGCTATGTGAACGGCAAACAGAGAACCAAACGTCCCTTTCATCCTTCAGTGGAACTGCAGGAAGCCCTTGATCAGTAGCAAGGGTTGGGTTGGGTTATTTTACCTCTGAGCGGCACTTTTTTGCACACCATGGGCTAAATGGCCAGGTCACAAGGACCCCAAAGGCTCAGAGAAGGTTATGGAGGGGAACCACTGGAACAGCTGTTCAGAGACAGATGGTAGCCTCCTGTCAAGGCCATCCAGCATATTCTTCAATGTGCATAGGGTATGGCTCTCCTGTACATGCTTAACGTCCCATCCAATGGAAGGCGCCCTTTCCAAGTCCAGTGGCGTCCACTACTGACCATGGGCAGGGCGGTGAGTTTTGCGGAAATAAGTCGCAACACTGACCCAGCTGGGACTCGAACCTGGGAACTGCAGATTATGAGCCTGGCACGCTACCGACTGAGACACCCACACCCCCAGGAGCAAGACTGCTGACGTCTGGAACTTCATCAACATCATGCCAGTTCCCATCCTTGCTCTCTGCGAGGCCAACCTCCCTGATCACTAGGTCCTCAAGCCTTATATTGTACACACAAGCAAGAGTCATCCGTTCTCCCCCAATGTGGCGATTCTTGTGCAAAAGATTGTCACAATTCTCCCCCAATGTGGCGATTCTTGTGCAAAGATTGATCATGCTACTGGTACTTTCACTGATGCGAACAGCGATTTTGTAGAATGCTGGATCTGGCTGAACAACCTTGATATCACCCTGATATCCTGTTAGATCTGGCCTTCCACTGATTTTCCTGTAAGGACTGCTATAGAATAACCTTAGAGGATATGCTATAGCAGTGCCCTCAACCCTGGATCCTCTGCGGGAACCTTAATGTCCACAGTCCATCCTGGGGTGGAGATATCAGTGAGGGGAGGATATCAAGAGTGTCATCTTGCAACACAATCTCTTTATCGCCAATGATGGCTCGCCCACGTTCTACAGACCTCCAAGTACCTGCACCTCCATTGACCTGACCCTCTGTTCTTCCATCATTGGTCAAAGCCTCAGCTGGTCAGTTGACCCTGACATTTGGGGCAGTGACCACTTCCCGCTGCACATATCCTTGCTTCCCAAGGGACATGCAGCTCTGGGAAGAACGTTGAAGCCTACTGACTGGCAGCTCTTTCAGCAGATCTCACCATTGATGTTACAGATCTCAGTGTAGTGTCAGAGGCCCTCATTGCTGCCTCTGAAGCCTGCACTGTTACGATCTTGACATCCGGGCATTTTCCCCCTCCAGATATCCACTATAAGCAGCTTTGCACCATTCACCACTGAGCTGAAAGGTGCACCTGCAGCTCTGGTACATTACCAGATATTCTTCATGCTGGAAGGCTATATGCTGTGATCAGAAGGTACAGTCGCTCAAAAAAGTATCCGAATGCTATGGTTGTATACAATTTTTAGAAATTAGTGATCTGGCAACCTTCGTGTTCAGTACACAAAGGTTGCCAGATCATTAATTTCTAAAAAATCGTTGCCAGATATTTTTTCTGAATTCTGTAATCAACCATAACATTCAGATACTAATTTGAGTGACTGTACCTGAACTGCCATGAGAGGTTCAGATGGTGATCCTTCTGCTCCAGAATCAATGTCTTCACCCCTTCTGAGAAAGTCTGGAACTACATCAGGAACCTGATGGGAAGCCATAGCCTGCCCTCCTTTTCCATAAGCTTCCTGTTCCATGGGAAGGATTTAGCCACAGGACACCTGCCACTGAGCTATCATCTTACAAGCCCATTGTTCTATCATCTTGCTTCTGCAAGATCTTACAGAGACTGGTCCTTGGATGACTAGAATGGTATCTAGAGCCCAAGGACCTCCTCCCTGACAGCCTCTCACTGGTCCTTGGATGACTAGAATGGTATCTAGAGCCCAAGGACCTCCTCCCTGACAGCCTCTCAGGTTCCCGCATAGGAAGATGCACGTCTAATAATCTTATCGACTTCACCTCCACTGCTGATCAGGCACTGTCTGAGGGACAGACTATAGTCGCTGTGTTCTTTGACATTCAGAAGGCATTCGACTCCCTATCCCACTCAGATATTCTCTGCAGGCTCAATGATCTTGGCCTCAGAGGAAATATCGACCATTGGATCTCGGCTTACCTCTCTACAGGATGGTTCTTGGGAAGCTGGGCAACATGCTCAGTGTATTCCACACTATCAATCATGGAGTACCACAAGGGGATGTCCTCAGCCCAAACATCTTACTGTCAGGCCTACCCTCTGAATTCAAGAATAGAGTGGGTATTTCCACCTATGCGGATGACGTCAGCATCTGGTTCCCTAGCCAGAACCCCTCCTAATCTCAGCTCAAGATGAAACAAACTGTGTCCATGGTCGTCAAGTTCTTTAACAACCTAAGCCTCAATCTTTCCTCTGATAAGACTGTGACCATGGTTCTCATGAACGGATGCCTTCTTCCCAACCTTTCCTGGCCTCATGCTTGGGCCAGTACCCCTCCTAATCTCAGCTCAAGATGAAACAAACTGGTCGTCAAGTTCTTCGAAAACTTAAGCCTCACTCTTTCCTCCGATAAGACTGTGACCATGGTTCTAATGAAGGGATGCCTTCTTCCCACCTTCCCTGGCCTCATGCTTGGGCCACACCACACAAAAAGGTCGTCAAACAACATAAGTTCGTTTGTGTCGTCCTGGACAACAGGCTAACCTGCAGACCTCACATCCATCATCTTAAGACAGTTGCTACCGCACAGAGAATTATACTGTCTTTCCTTGCTGGTACTCACCGGAGTAGTTCCTGCATGACCCTCCTCATCTTGTACCAGCACTTCATCCTCTCCCGCCTCAACTATAGTGGTAACCTTCTGAGCAAGGCCTCTGCTTCACTGCTGAGCAAGTTGTCCACTGTACACACCATATCTCTGCACTTCTGTCTCAAACTCTGCCCTAACACACCAAATGCATCTGTCATTACAGAGGCTGATGACATGCCTTTCCACCTGCATTGGAAGAGAGATATACTGTGTCATCTCTCGAGACTCCATTCCCTCCACTTTAACCACGAGCTTCTCAAGAAGTTGCAAGACAGACCAGACTCTGCTATCGCCATGTCTGCCACTGATTTCTACTACCGAGTCATCCCTGCCAGCTCCACTGCTGGCATTACCCTCTTCCCTGACCATCCACCATGGAGGAACACTGATCTAATGATCAATGCCACTGTCCCTTCTCTAGGTCGAAAAAGCAGCTCAGATCCAGTGGCTGTCAGACTTCTCCCACCTCCAATGTCACTGCATGATATGTCAGATGTTCTGAGGTCTACACTGATGGATCTGTGGACTGCAAGAGGCTATGTGCTGCCTCTGCCTTTGCCATCCCTGATACGGGTATTGTCAGAGGTTTCCGTCTCCCGCATATCGTTTCCTCCACCTGTGCAGAACTTCATGCTATCCTTGAAGCTGTACTCTTCATCCTCAACCTCGAGAGTGGCAACTTTGTCATCCTCTGTGACCTAGAAGTCAGCCTTGGAAGCTCTCCAGAAGCGAAACAGCAAGAGCTGCAACCCCTTTCTCATCCAGAAGATCATGGAGATTTGCTCCAAGATCACTTCTTCCAATATCACGGTTCATTTCTAGTGGATCCCTTCCCATGTAGAGATACCTGGCAATGAGCTCGCTGATCACACCGTGAAGGAGGCGCTGGAGAGTCAGAGGTGTGTAACTAATTATCCTCTCTCTCTCAGCAACTGCAAGAGTTCTGACTCACAACTGATGAGCCAGTATCGTCTTGCCCAGTGGCAGGACAGCAGCTGTTCCTCATTCAGGTACTTGTTCACCCTTCACTCACTGCTCCTTACCTCGGTAATCTCTGCAGATCTGAGGAGACCCTCCTTCATCGTCTCCGAGTTGGTATCATCTACCTCAACTCTACGCTTCACACTCTCAGCAGAGCTAACAGTCAAAACTGTGCCACTTGCAGCACATTCCACTACAATGCCAAAAGAGAAGCTTTGTTCCAGAAGCTTCATGCTATCAAAATCAATAACTACTCCATCACCTCCCTTCTTGGTAATCACCACAATGTGAAGCTGCAGCGAATGTGCTTCCGACTGGTCACTGATTTCTTTCAGAACTTTGGCCTCTTCTGCAAGATCTAATGTTTTCTTTTTTTCTTTCTTATGATTAGTACTTTTATTAGCTGCGAGAGATAGCTGAGAGGCAGTTTCTTCTGCATCCACTATCTGGCGCATCTGTTGTGACTGGTGTAGGTAGCCCCTTACTGGAGGCTAATTTCACCATAACTTACAACACCTTGAACCTTATAAATTTAATGTCTCTTTAAACCAATTTTACTGATTACATATGATATGCTTATTACATTCTAAAAAGCAAAAGGAAATTAACTTACTTTGTTTAATAGAAGATTTAATAAACGAATTTCTTAAATTCACTGCCATTTTGCACCAGAGCCGTCTACACTACACAAACAAGTGAAAGCAAAGCATTGTTGTTTGAAAGTCTGCTTGGTTTGTTAACATTTGAGAAACAAGGCGACGACGGAAGTGTTTGAAAAATGTCACACTAATGGAAGGTTCTTTATTTCGTTTCTTGATAAAAAAAAAACAACAACTTTTTTTATGTTCAAAGAACCTTTTTGAAGAGGTGATAGGCCCTTTTGGCATTGGTATTTCCAATGATAATGGGCAACGTCTCCTACACGTAAATAAACTTAATTGTCAAAGAACCTTTTTGAAGAGGTGACAGGCCCTTTTGGCATTGGTATTTGCAATGATAATGGGCAACGTCTCCTACACGTAAATAAACTTAATTGTTTCAGAATAACTAACATTTATTACAAATACCACGACATACGTAAGTACACATGGGTTTCACCAGATGGGCTGCTTAAGAATGTGATTGATTATATATATATTAATAGCTCGCCACAGAGTTTAAGTCTGGTGTATGCTAAATTCAACATTCTTGTCACATGGAATTGGAACATTGGAATTTCAACGCACATTGTAAACCTAGCCTGAAAGCCAGCAACTGAATCAAATCATGCTTTTTGAAGACATTCCAAGACTTTTTTTCAGATCAAATTACGTGTGTCGTTCGTTTCATTTGTTGTCTGGATTAGTAGTCCAACTTTTGTAACGCATATTTTTTTCACTGTTCTTTTGTAGATCATCATGTTTTATTTTTATTTTTTGCACTATGTTAGTTTAGTTCTGCCTTATTTTGCTTATTTTCCCCATTGCTTTGGTTGTTTTGTTCTTGTTTCTAGTATTCTTTCCGCTTCAGCAATGTGGGTATTTGCCGTTAACACCCCAGAGTTACGTATAGAACTCTGTAATTAACACATAATGTGATATTTACCAAAACATCCTCTCGGCAAAGGCATTGGTTTTTTATTGAGAGTTGCGACTTTTTAGGATCTCAGTGATCATAAATGGCCAAGTGGTTAGCGCGCTTGGCTACTGATCTAAGGGACCTGGGTTCGAGCCCCGGGTAAGGCATGGATGTGTGTGTGGATTTTCTGCTGAGGTCCTGCCGTCCTCTCAGATCCTTCTACTATGGCATATAAACTGACAGGCTCCTGTCAGACCTCTGTGGGAAGCAGCTGCTTGAGGGGGTATTTATTTATTTTTTTAAATAATTGAAATTTCGTGAAGAAGTAAAGAAGAAATACTTGTGAAGAGTAATAAACTTTATACACTCGCAATGACTATATGTCTGTGTACTGTTTTATGAACTAGAATTTGAATAAATTATTTGTGCAATACAGCATCCAATAATACATATTTTATTTAGAGGCAAAACAAATTTCTATTTTAAAGGAATAATTGTAATTGTTAACTAAATATTAAAATATACGTGGCAACATGAAAAATATAGCAATGGCGTCTGATTCATGGTGTACTTGGTATGCATTGCAATGCAAAATTAAATTGGGTAAGTAACTTTCATTTTTATAAGAAAGACATTTTTAGGTGTAACACAACATAATCACACCTATATATTTTAAGGCAATAAAGAATTAACCGAAGGAAATCGTCATGTGGGATTGAAAACTGAAAAGATATACCACGAGTCACTATTTTGGTTAGGATTAGAAGTTGCGTTTCTATCTGTTGCGATAAGAAGGCTGCAGAAGCATAACCATATTTTTATTCATTTTTCGTAGTCGTTTAATGGTATACATCATGTAAAAATCTTTTCTGAATCACGATAGAAATACGTGAGAGAAAGCAATGTTAATTTTGATTTCTCTAACAATATAAATTATATATCAGCAAAACAAGGATGTATATTTTTCAATAATCATAAAAGCCACTACTATAAACGTTATAAAACATGGTAAATGAAACAAACTAGAGGCAAATTATCACATAAATAGAAATTATAATCAATATTTAGCACAATCAATTCTAGCAATAATAATGAAAAACAGCATTAAATAACCATAACAAGATAGTGTAGATAGTTTAATGTTATAATGCTGTAATTTTTTTGCACTATGTAATGATTATTTTGCATTTTTACTGAACACCTATTGCCCCACCCCCTAATGACCACCAGTAGAACAAAAAACTCTCTAGATTATTTCTATAAAAAAAATTAGCACTAAATCTACAATATAAAGTAATGAAAAAATGCACATAAATATCATATTGCTAAGAATATTCAACTGAGTTGTACAAATAATAGCAATAGAGCTCATGAGCCCAGTAAAGGCACCATACATTGAGTAAATATTGAATAAACTCGACTTTCTTGGTATATACAACTAATTACCACTTTGTAAGTCGATTTTCATTTTAGAGGAAACATTGTCTTGAGCCTGGTAGGATACGAACCCAGCTCAAGACAATTTTTCCTCTAAAATGAAAATTGACTTACAAAGTGGTAATTAGTTGTCCATACATTGAGAATACACCAAAAAGAATATAATAAACATTTATTCCTAAATGTAGAATTTTGGTTTGATACATAAAAGAAAACCAGCAGTAATAAATAATAACACCAAAGGCAATTCTGTACAAGAGTGCATAATGTTAAACAATAAATATCAGTTATGCACTTTGAAAATTTATCAGTTATAAAAAGTGCCATCTGAAGCCACTTATAATCCTGAATAATTAACATCAATTCAGCATTTTGAAAACAAAAAATAATTTAATCACAGACAGTGGTTAATATTTAGAGTCCAGGGCTTAAAATTTTGAGGGGTTTGGGAGAGTTGGTATAGTGGAGATATGTGTATTTTTTTAATAAACTCAAATTTGGAAGGTTCTGTTCAGATTTTAATTAGTTATAGAATTAGAAAGATTTTTGTAAGGGACTATCTAGTCATGGAGTACTACTATTGTTCTAATGTAAAGTCTGGAGACAAGTTTTATGAGTCAGTAGAAGCATATGGATATGGAGGTAACATACTGCAGTGTATAGAAACAATTAGGTGGTTGGTAGGAGGGAGTGTATTAATGTCAGGAATAACTACTTAAAATACATGATGAATTTTGATTCATTGATATAATATTGTGAGAAATTTGACACATAATCATGTTTTTTAGCAGTTTTTTTAATGTGGTGGTTGCTGCTGTGCTAATGGAGAATACAGATGAGTTTGAAAATTTTGTTGTAGATATGTTTAACCCTTCCAGTGTCCAGGATGTCTATATACAGGGTGTTTCAAAAAGAATGCAACCCTCTATTGTATTTTTTCTATTTAAACTTGGCAAAAGACACAAGTTTCAAAAGATGCAAATCAGATATATATCTGCCTTTACAACAGATGTTGAAAGTAATTTCCTGCAACCTGGATGCAAGTTCATACCCGTTTCATGACATTTGCAGCCACCTTTCGTAATATTTGTTTTCCTATGTTTAAAATCTCTCTTTCAATGTTAGCTTTCAAGTGCATGAGGATTGTTTTGAAACTATACGTTTGAGAAATCCCCAAAGGAAAAAATCTGGAGCAGTAAGATCTGGGGATCTTGGGGGCCACAAATTTTTTGAAAATCAAAATTTTTGGGTGAGCGAGTTAAACGCCAAGACACATCATCAAGAACTTAGGCAGTTAACAATGATGGCCGGCCTGAGCACTTTCAATCCTGCACAGACCCAGTGTCACGAAATTTATCAATCAAGCGATATTGTTGAGTTGTTGGGAACTGCAGACTGAGGAAACTTCAACTCAAACTCTTCTCTCACACGTTTGTAAGATTTGTATGCACAATAAGTCTTAACAATAAATACACATTCACTTTTGGAAAATGACATAGTTGACACAACACAAAGGAATGAATGCTTGAGTGAGACTAGCACATGACAAGATCATTTCAACTGCTGAAGGCTATTAACCTTGAGTACAGTAATGCCAGCTGACTAATATTATGGCATAAAATGTACAGGCGCATAAGTTCCATTCTCTTATATTTAGGGTTGCGTCCTTTTTCAAACACCCTGTACATTCACAGAACTCGAAATGAGATACTAAAGGCATATTATATCCATTTTAGTACAACAAAAAAAAATCAATTTTTAAAAAATAAAAATTACCATTTTAAAAAATTTTTATGCATAGCTTATAAAAATATATGATTCAGGCTTGATAAATAATATTTTCTTTTTTCATTTGATGCTTATTTTATTAAACTATGACATAAACAATTTGTTAAAATTATCTTGATTGCCATTTCTTAGAAGTGATATAAGGTATTGCTAATTTGTTTGTTAACATTATGATGAAGCAATTCCCTAATTTCAGAAGTTTGATTCCCTATTCTCAGAAGTTTGATCTGAACTATTATCAACAAATTTTTCTTTCAAGTTTTTATAAGCTCCAGATAATTAACAAAATAATGCTATTTTCAAAAATGGAAGATTTTGTAAGTAATAATGAAATATGTACCTATTGTTTCAGTATACTAGTGTAAAAAGTCTTATTAAAATTAATGTTTCTACAATGTTCAAATTTTTTACTTTAATAAAATTCAGAATTAAATTATCTTTAATTTGGTATATAACATGACCTATTTCTGTTGATTAATTATTTGTTAAAAATATTCAAAATTTGACTTGCTTATTGGACTCTGCAACAAGCCTGGACTTTTCTCAAAGTATGGAGAAAAAAATTACAAAACAAGAAATGTTTAAACAAGAATTTTTTTTATTTTTTTTTTTGCTATTCAGAAATAAAAGGCCATTCTATTCATGTGCATTATAATTTTTTCTATCTATTAGTATTTTTTAAATAAATTTTTATTTGTGTTGCCAGATGTATTTTTTTTTAAACTGTAAAAAATTATTCTAAAATTCTCTCTTAAATTTATTCTGAAAAAAGTCCTATTAAAATAAAACTTGTCCTCTTTTTATTTTTGTTAAATATTTTATTTTCAGAAAATCAAGAATTAAATGCTGATTAATTTGGCATGTAACATACCATAATTCCTTTCGTTAGTAATTTGGCAAAAAAGTTCAAAATTGAATTTTTTTGGGCTGATCATAGAGAGAAAATAGCTTGGCTCTGGATGGAAACCATTTTTTCAGGCTGGACATTGGAAGGGTTAAGTTTCTGTTTGAGTGAATTATGAATGTTGATTGGGGATGGTGCTGTGCATTCAGAAAGGGAAAAGTTGAGGTGTTGAATAAATAAATTTAGATTATGTGGAATTTTTTTACTTTTTAGATGTGTACAGGATGATTCAAAACTCTTGGGCCAAACTTTAAGGGGTGATAGAACACACCTAAACAAGCACTTTTCGTCATACAATGCATGGTCGGAACTCAAGCGGTGAAGCGCTAGAGGGTGCTTTCCAGTGAACACTTACAAGTGCTGGTTTTCGCACTCGTCATTTCTGCCGTGGATTGCAGAACAGATGGATTGTTTTACGAATCGAGAGAAGGCAGACATGCATTTCACGTACGGAGCTGCGGACATTAATGCAAGGGAAGCCAAAAGACTACCGGGAGCACTTTCCGACCAGACGCTTGCCTGATCGTAAAACTTTGCAGTGATTGCACCAGTATCTGCAAAACAGGCTCCTTTGTCAGCAGCTTGTAGGATACAGGGCGTGCAAAGAGTGTGTAGGGTTGGAGATCATCCCAAATGTAGCATGCGAGCAATTTGCCATGTCGTTAGTGTGCCCCAATCGATGGTGTGGCGAGTTCTACAAGATGAACGATTACACCCCTACCATGCACAGAGGGTGCATGCCTTGACACCTGCAGATTATCGGCTTCATGTAGATTTTGCACAGTGTTTCCTGCAGCGCAACCGGACTTTGATGCACATGTCTTATTCACTGACGAATGCACCTTTACACGTGAGGGCATTTTTAATACCCACAATTCATATGTGTGGACCACCAGTAATCTGCACGCCATACATCCACATTCGTACCAGCGGTGTTTCTCCATAAATGTTTGGGCTGGAATCCTCCATGACCATTTGATTGGCCCATACCTTCTGCCAGCCCGACTGAAAGGGAGAATGTACCTCATATTTTTACAAGAAGTCTTGTCAGAATTACTGAACCCTGTTCCAGCAAACATTCAAACACGTATGTGGTTCCAATATGACGGAGCGCCACCCCATTTCATCATGGATGTGCAGAACGCCTTGGATGCAACATTTGCAGGACGATGGATTGGTCGGGGTGTTCCCATTACTTGGCCGTCATGAATGCCCGATCTCTCATGTCTGGACTTTTTCCTATGGGTCCATATGAAAAACCTCATCTACGATAGCCCCATCGATTCCAATGAGGACCTTGTTGCCAGGATTTCTATTACAGCTGCCGCTGTACGAGAAATGCCTGGTGTTTTCGCCCATATACGCTGATCACTACGTCGAAGGTGTGAAGCCTGCATTAATGTTGGCGGTCGCTCTTTTGAGCAGTTTCTGTAATTTATTCAATAAAATTCTGTACTTTCTGTTCTGTAATTTCTGCAATGGTTTCAAACCTCTTCTATCATTCTTGTGTTTCTTCATTTCCTGACACAGTAACTGCTAACCCCTAGCGCTTCACCGCTTGAGTTCTGACCATGCATTGTATGACAAAAAGTGCTTGTTTAGGTGTGTTCAATCACCCCTTAAAGTTTGGCCCAAGAGTTTTGAATCACCCTGTATATGCTTATTAGGGGGATTTTTTACCCATTGAGTTATTCAGTCCCTGGTGACTTTTCTTGAGTTCAGGTCAGTGGTGTGTTGTTTACGATTTTATGCATTTTTGCAATTGTTTTGGCTCAGTACATTATTTAACTTCAGGCTGTTTTTCTCTTATTATTGTTTTTTTGAGTGAGAATTGGTGTTGTATTGTTTAGGATTTTTTTTTTTTGGTGTTTTCATCTGTTTTCTAATAAGTTTTTTTTTTTGTGGTTTTTATGTTTAGGACATCACACTTATTGAAATGTAGAAAATTTTGGTGTTTGACAGTAATTTTGATTGTGTTATATGCATTTCCTTATATTTAGTTTTTCACAATTTTATAAATTTTGTGAAACTAAATCATTTTATAAGATAGCATTGGTGGGATAATGCCACAGATATCAAAATATGGAAGTAAAATGTATCTTGGGTAAGTATTTAAAGCTGTGTTACTCCTGTTACCATTTTTTACAAAAGCAGTCTGTGAAAATAATCTTACTTACTACATCATAAGCTCAAACCCAAAATATTATCCCACCAATGCTATCTTGAAAAATGATTTAGTTTCACAAAATTTATAAAATTGGGGAAAACTAAATATAAGAAAGAACTTACCCAAGATACATTTTACTTCCATATTTTGATATCTATGGCTTGTTCTAATTTAGGTCATTCCATAATCAATTCAACCAGGCTAGTTCACCACCCATCACAGATTTCAATGATCTTTGGCATAAATGTTAGTACACATAAGATGGCTAATTGTCTGAAATATTTTGAGTCAAAAAATTTTTTGTAAGGAGTTATAATCACTTAGCCTAAGGAGAAAATATGTAGATTGTGATTGAGAGTAAAAGTTTTTCTTTTTTCCTTCTTTGCTTCTATGGTAGATGAGAAGACCAAACTTGGTGTTCTGATGTAGATTTTGGCAGCAGTGCACTTTAGTCCTTGGGTACCATATTTTTTAGCACAAAATAGCAAAATGGTCCTTTTCAAAGATTCCCATAACCATCTAGACCAGTGTTTTTCAACCTTTTTTATCTCATGGCACATTTGAACCTATAGTTAAATTTCTGTGACACACTTAAATCATGATGATGATATGTATACATTGATATACTCTTATTTTAATATGTACGCTTATTGTGCTTTGAACTTCTTTCAAAAATAATTTAATTAATGATCTTTAAAATTTTTCGCAGCACATCTAAGATTCTCTCATGGCACACCGGTTGAAAATCACTGATCTAGACCCTAACACAAACAGTGGTTTCTATATAACTATGGTTTGTGCCAAACATAACTTACCATGGTAATGGTAATAAGTGTTGGGTCAGTCCATGTCAATTCAACCAGGCCAGTTCACCACCCATCACAGATTTTAATTATCTTTGACATAAATGTTAGTACACATAAGATGTCTAATTGTCCAAAATATTTTGAGTCAAAAAAAGTTTTGTAAGGAGTTATAATCGTTTAACCTAAGGGGGAAATATACAAACTGCAATTGTGACTAAATATTTTTCTTTTTTTTTTTCTTTTCTTCTAGGTAGATGAGAAGTCAAAATTTGGTGTACTGATGTAGATTTCGATTATAAATTCATTAAAAGAACCAAATTTATGTAAAATGTAATACTTTTTTTTGAAAAAAAATTGAAAAAAACTGAAAATTTTAAAATGTGAAAAAAAGTGATGTGGCCCCAAATATAAAAAAAAATTAAAACTGACTGATGTTGTGCATTATGCTTTATAGAAACATTGTGCAAAATTTGGAATATGGTCATTTCTTTGATAGCAAATAAAAAAATATTAAAATTTTACTAATGTTATGGTTAACGATGCACTTTAGGGGACTGCATAGATGCTCTTGCACCTGCGCACTAAATGGAGAGGCTACCAACGTGTTTTGCTGCTTGCACTCAAATGTGACTTTGTAACTCCCAATACTCCTTTGGTACAGATGAGCAATCAATAAAGCCAAGTTTTTTGAGGGAACAAAGTTAGGAATATAAATGTCTAATGATTTGATAATATGAGTGTGGGTGACCAGATTAAAAAAAAAAAAATAAATAAATACCCCCTCAAGCAGCTGCTTGCCACAGAGGTCTGACAGGAGCCTGTCAGTTTATATGCCACAGTAGGAGATCTGAGAGGATGGCAGGACCTCAGCAGAAAAACAACACACACATCCATGCCTAATACCGGGTCTCGAACCCAGGTCCCTTAGATCAGTAGCCAAGCTTGCTAACCACTCGGCCACGGGATGGCTTGACCAGATTTTAATTAGTAAAATCTGGAACAATGTAGTAAATGTTTCAATTTCAGTTTACTGAAACTGGAATATTTTTTGTCAAAAGTGTAACCCAGGAAAATTTAACTAAAGCATTTTTAGAATGGCACAATAGGTATGACCGATAATTCATAGTTGGTGGGTGAGTTCACCCATTCTAAGCCAGTTTAGTATATATTTCAGTTATGCTACGTAGATTAATGATAAGCCTATGTCTTTCAGAAGTGCGACTTTTCTCTTGGCATGACTAAATTCGAAGCATGTATTTGCCTGCGGCAGTTTGTACTTCAAAAACAAAAAAAAAGTGCTCAGGTAAATTTGAAAAAGCTGTAAATAAAATGTCCACATAAAATAAAAAACATAATGCAGTGACAGCATTATTCTAAAAATGCACTAATTAAATATATGCAAATGGAGTGTGGACTGCATATCATCATAAGAAACCAGCTCATTTAGGCATCCCAAAAAATTTTTCAGGACACAGGGACAGGACCCAAAGTGTACATCCTTATTCTTCCAGGCTTTCGTATAATTTCTCACATTGTTAGACATAATGCAGGGGAAAAAGAGCTAGTGATACTGAAATAAAATCAGAATTACAGAATTAATTGGGGCAGGGGTGGCTCAGTCGGTAGTGCGCCAGGCTCATAATCTAGTTCCCAGGTTCAGATCCCAGCTGGATCAGCGTTGAGATTTATCTCTGCAAAACTCCCCGCCCTGCCCGCAGTCAGTAGGGGAGTTCCATTATTCAGACATTAATCAATATTTAATCATATCTGCTGAAGTGAGATTCTTTTAACCCTAATGGGGTTGGGTTGGGTTGTTTTACCTCTGAGCGGCACTTTTTTGCACACCATGGGCTAAATGGCCAGGTCACATGGACCCCGAAGGCTCAGAGAAGGTTGGGGGAGGGGACCCACTGGAACAGCTGTTGGGAGACAGATGGTAGCCTCTCGTCAAGGCCATCCAGTGTGTTCTTTAACGTGAAAATAACAGAGTATGACTCTCCCACATACGAGGCCACGGCTTAACGTCCCATCCGATGGACGGCGGCCTTTCCAAGCCCATCGGTGTCCCCTACTGACCGTGGGCAGGGCGGGGAATTTTGCGGAGATAAGTCTCAACGCTGACCAGCTGGGACTTGAACCTGGGAACTACAGATTACGAGCCTGGTGCGCTACCGACTGAGCCACCCCTGCCCCACCCTAATGGGGACATCTCTCAGACCACTGTCAATATTCTTCAATAGCTAAACCAATTTTTAAAACATTTATTTTATAGGTCTTTATTGAAATTATATTACTATATAAATAATAAAAATAATGGAAAATATGGTAAAAAAAAAACCAATTTTTCTAATGTGCATGACAAAAAAGTTCATTGCAGAATACTTTCTTTACATAAAAAGGTTTTTCAAATATATGTTCCTAGAAGCTCTTTATTACTTCCATAGCATTTTCTAAAATGCATATTTTTTTGTGGTAGTAAAAAAATTGTCTCTTAAGTTGTTGCATGAATGTTATTTAATTGGTTTTCGGTTTCGTTTCACATGTGTTACATGCAGCTGACTTCAATTAGGCTGATTTATTACTTTATTCCAAGCAGTTGAGAAAAGTTATTATTTCCTTCAAAGGTGTCACTTGGCACATAGTGATGAAAATCTTGCTGCACTGGTTGCTGTGGTAATCATTGTTTCTGATTCTTCTTTATTAGGGAACAATCTATAATAAGTAAGATTCCTGCATTTCAAAGACAAAGTAATGGAGAAGAGGAGAACTTCAGCTGAAAGCCAACACACATTCCAGAAATACTGCATATTCTTGTGGAGAAATGAAACCGAATTTCTAACCATGCTACTGGGCTAGGTGTAGTCAAAATATGAAAAAAACTAAGTATTGCTGGTTCTAGGTCATTTGGCACCCTGGACAAGAAAATTATTTAATGAATGGAAAAAAATTGCATGCATGCAAGTTTAATTTTATTTCATTTTTTATTGCTGATGAAATAAATGTTATCATAAAATGCTTTGATGATAAACAATTTAGTCATAAATAATTAGAAGAGAAAGAAAGCATATTTTACCATTTTCAAGTTATTCAAACTGAAATCAGGACATTAAATAACCTGACCCAGTTTTTATCAATCGAAATCAGGTTAGCCTGTGTTACCTAGCTATCCTATATCACTGTGAATTATCCTATTGCGCTGTTCTACAACTGCTTTAGTTAAATTTTCCCTGCGGTTACCCTATGGGAAAAATGTTCCAGTTTCAGTAAGTTAAAATTGGGACATTTACTAAACTATTACAGATTTTACTAATTGAAATCTGGTCACCCTCACCACATATCATCAAATCATTCAACATTTGTATTCCTAACTTTGTTCCCTCAAAAACTTGGCTTTATCAATTACTCATCTGTACCAAAGAATACTCACATCTATAATGCTATGAGTAGCAGCCAAATGGTACTTGGAGTTACAAAGTTGCATTTGAGTGCAAGCAGCAAAACATGTCAGTAGCCTCTCCATTTAGTCTGCAGACGCAAGAGCATCAATGCGGTCCCCTGAAGTGCATCATTAACCATAACTTTAGTAAAATGTCAATATTTTTTTACTTGTTATCAAAGAAATGACCATACTCCAAATTTTGTACATCGTTTCTATTGAGCATAATGTACAACATATATTAGTTTTAATTTTTTATATTTGGGGCCACATCACTTTTTTAAAATTTTAAAATTTTCAGTTTTTTTTTTTGAAAACTATTACATTTTTAAAAATTTTTTTTTTAATTTATCATGTACACATATATTCATATGTATCAGTACACCAAGTTTGGTGTCATCTACCATAGATGCAAAAAAAAAGAAAAACGTTTAGTCACAATCACAATTTGTATATTTTCCCCTTAGGTTAAGTGATTATAACTCTTTACAAAATTTTTTTATTCAAAATATTTTGGGCAATTAGACATCTTATGTGTACTAACATTTATGCCAAAGATGATTGAAATCTGTGATGGGTAGTGAACTTTTTCCAAAATTTTGGTTGAATTGACATGGATGACCCTATTCTAAACAAACACATGTAACAAATAAATCCAAAAATCCCCCCCCCCCTCCAAAAAAAAAAAAATCCATCATGACTGCAAAATACTACTACCAGTGATCCAAATTATGAAAAGCCCTTGAAACTAAATAATCTCATTGGAGACAACACATATCAGAAACCGATGAAATCGGAAACAAGACCTAAATGATATCATCAAAGACACAAAAAACTATATACCAAACATCATTCTAACCTGCAATATCTTTTATATTGTTAATTATATTTCTACACCCATAAATACATTACCTATCATTTTCAGTAATTTAATATCCATATTAAACTTCTTAACCACAAATACTAATAAACAACAAATTTAAAAACAAATATTCAATTCCATAATTAAATACATTAATAACTATCACTATTAATATACATAACTACAAATATTAATAAAAACATGCATAAGCACAATCAATTAAGCCATCGGAAAAACTACAGGCCACCATCCATCCATTAAAAACACTTCATATTCTTTAATAAAAAACTCAATCTTCCTGCCTCCATTTCAAACTGCAAATTTTCCATACTGATAATTCTACGATATCCAAAATTTCTGCAAAAAATAACTGCCAAACTTTTCCAAATATTCCCAACAAATCATATTAATAACATCAAATAGGTAATAAATATTTAACAAAATATAGCACTATAATGCACTAATAATTATTATACTATATGTAACTACTAATAACCACTCAATTCATCTGAAACTACTATAAACATGATGCACATGCTCATTACAACTACTATGTTTCATTACAACTACTATACTCCCACATATGAAAACTTCATTATTTCGTCAAATATATTCCATCTCCCACCGCCTACATTGGAATCCTCTGAAAACCCAATATACACATTTCCCATACTATTCTAAAACCCTAACACTCTTGTCATGGTTGAATGTTTTCAATGTGAGTCCTTCTCCACCCTTTCAGCTGATAAACCACCAATTCTTGGAGATGGAGAGAGTAATACAAGTCTCCATCCCAGCTGCTACAACATGCATGTGCAGCTCCATTCACAAGTGGGGGAGCTGACAGTTTTATGAAGGTCCAATGGGTTGGATGGTGGCCAGCTTCTCATGTTCCCAGGTGCTACACATCCCAACAAAGGTTGTTAGTATCAGCATGAGCTATTGGACCATACGTAGCATCACTGCAACAAGGGGTGAGAGCTGAACCCTCCATGTGATGTTTCGTCCAAAGGATGAAAAGTGTGGGAAAAGGAGAGTCCCTCTGTGAACGTCTTAGGAGGGGACATGTGTGCAAGGCTCAAGAGAGAACCTGTTCTCTCTTGAGCCTTGCAAACATTTAACGAGAACTGTGTCCAGCTGGGGACATGACATTATACCAGCTAATATTGTTTGGGGCAATTTGTAACTGCTATGCTAAGGGAGTATTGTGTCCCTGAGAGTGAATTATGTTATTGAAATAAATGTACATAGATGTATATAGCAATAAAGGATGTAAATAGAAATGCTGCATATCTGAGTTATTCAGAACCTTTGCATATGTCTCACCCACAAAAATAACCACTCATACCAATGAATGCTTTGACAACACCATAAAAAATTTCTACTTTTTATCACATTTCCCCACATTCCAAACTTTTGCCATTTTTCTCCCATATTCACAACAAAACACTCCTACCAAATACAAAATATGATTTTGTATTTACACAACCTACCAAATACAAAAATATGATTAAAAATAGGTGTGACACCTCCTCCTTTAAACCCTCACTCCAAAGAACTTACTTAAAACATCTCCCCCACACAATGACTCAAAATATTTTGGGTGATTAAACAACTTAAGTGTACTAACATTTATGCCAAAGATCATTGAAATCTGTGATGGGTGGTAAACATTTTACACAATTTTGGTTGTTTCGACATGGAATGACATTTCTGAAATCTCCTAATGCAGCATCAACTGTATTTGTTTTAAGTGTACAAATTCCTTAAACTTACGCCACATGCACCCATATTCAAATGAAAGTGCTGAAATGAAACCCAACCCAAACATAAAGTTTAAATATTATCCCACTTTCAAATCCAAGAAGTGGAATTTTTTTTTACTTGCCTACTGTTAAATTTTTCTTAGCACTCACTTAATATGAGTTTAATATTACTCTATAAACTTAAATTATTTTTTAATTATGTATTGTTTTATCTGCACTACTTCCCCCCCTGTCACAGGTAATCGAGATCTTACTTTACTGTTTTGTTCACTATGATAGTTTAGGAAAAAAGTATGGATTGCTTGTTAGAGTAAAAATGTGATTGGCTTGAAAAACTAATTTTGTTTTTTGTTTCTTAGGTTGAGATACAATCAAAGTTCCAGCTGTATGTTGTGATCCTATATTTAGCACCTTTCAAAATAGCAAATCTCAAACTGTGTAATTGCTGGAGTAAATATGAAGAATGAACTTGATAATTTAATGTGATAAATAAAAAATGCAAAGTTACTAGAAAGGTATAGAATTGGGATTCCATAAATATCTGCAATAATTTATAAAGCACAATAAAGTTAACAATGAAACCTAAGAGCCAAAGTAAGAAAACCAGTGTAGATTACTCTGATGATTGCAAGAACAAGTCATCACAAAGCAAGAAGTCAATGAAAGGTGAATCAAAGACTTCAGATGGAAAATGCCGCAATGTTAGTAAAAATGGATCTAAAAATGATACCAGTGTATTAGAAACTAAAGATGCAGTAACTAATGATTCAAAAAGAAGTGGTGGAAAAAGTAAATCTGGTAATGAGAAAGCAGGTGAAATACGTAAAAGTGCTTCTGAATTGAAAACTGCAAAGCCTTCAAACCCACAGAATATAAGATCTGATACTCAGTCTGTCACTGGCAAAAATTCTGGTCTAATAAGTACAGAACCTATAATGAGTAAAGAAATCAAAAAGGAAGTTGAAGAACATGTGATGATTAAAGAAATAAAAAAAGAACCTGAAGAATGTAATGAAATTGATGAAGTTCCAAAATCAGAATATTCTGTTAATAAAGCAGATCATAGTTCAACCAAGAGAAAAAAGAGGCATGGACGGTTATCTGCAAGGAGAGATAGACACCCAAAGCGTAAAGAGAGGAGGCATTCTAGTACAAGCATTGGAAGTGGTTGTAGCAGCAGCCTTTCTGGCAAACATAAAAAGGTTCCTAATAGACCCGGAATAATTTTTGAAATTGGTGCCAGATTAGAAGCCAAAGATTTTTCAGAAAAATGGTAATGAACTATGAACTTATAAATACTTATGTGATCATTAACTAATATTCAATAATACTGTATTACCTTAATTATAAAGCAATTTTTTTTAATCAGTGACTTTAAAATCAAACATTATTAATGCTGCATATCAAATCTGACAGATGCTCCATGTAGAATATTTCTAGTTCTAAAATAAAGTGTAGCCTTCTGAGGCTGTTATAACTGAGGTAATATGGTAATTCTTAAGAGTTTTTATTATCTATTTTATTTAGAACTTTTATGTTCCTATAGTAAAAACCAAAAGTATACATTTTGCCTTTAAAATTTGTTGTTTGCTATCATTGTTACTCTAAAAAAATAACAATTTTTAAAATTTATGCTAGATGTTATAAGTTTTAAAATAAATTTTAGTAATTTCATGATTTTTCTGAAGTTGTGCTCACTTTTACAAAGTCAAAAAATTAATGTTATGGTTTTTCATCCATTTGGAGACATGAACAAGAGCATGTTATATATCAGATACAATTGACACTATTATTTTCTATGATTTTACCCCAAAAGCAAATAATATCAAATTGAAGCCACCAGCACTGTTTATTAGATTTAAACTCAATTATAAAGCAAAATATATGTGGTCCATTGCTATTAGCTATGGACCACATAGCAAACTGCATATCCACCCACCCACCCAGAATGCGAGTAACGGTCATCATCATCCTCAAGCAGCCATGGGCTATGGAGGTCCAAGCAGACCATGCAATTTAGTTCTCCAAGCAAGTCTGGCCTAAGCTACATCTGCTGCATTTGGCCACTGCACACCAATTCTAACAAGGTCCTGTTTGACATTGTCTGCCCACCGCATCCTTAGGTCTCCCCATATTTCTGAGGCCTTTAAGCACACTGTTCATAACCCTATTCACCGATCTATAATTATCCATATGGACAACACGGCCAAACCAATGAAGTCTCTCTCTGCACAATAGCTGCTTAAAGGAGGTTGCTGACTTCTTTGCCTAACCTCATCATTAGTTACAAAGTTGAACCACCTAATGCCTAAGATACTGCATAAGCATCTAGAATCAAAAGCATCTAGTTTCCTGTTATTTTGTTTACAAAGTGTCCAAGTTTCATGGCCATAACTAACCCTAGAAAGAACCAAACTATTATACAGTCTAATTTTAGCCTTTAGGTGCATACGCCTATTTCTCCACGCTCTCCATAGATTCTTAAAAGTCCCTGCGGCAATCCCTATCTGTCTGTTAATCTCATACCGCATATCACCAGTATCTCTTACATAGCTCCCACGATAATTAAACTGTGACACCTGTTCAAGATTGCAATCATTCAGATTAACTGAATCACAGCCTGCCTGACCAATTTTCATCACTTTAGTTTTCTCTCTGTTTATAACCAAACCTACTCTAGTACCAGTTTTATCAACAGCTCGAATGAAAGCGTTCATCTCATCAACATCATCTGCCAAAAGGGCTAAATCATCAGCATAATCTAAATCAGAAATTTCCTTATCTCCAGCCCAATTAAGGCCAAAATCTTTCCCTTGAAGTGAATTTCGCATAACATTATCAATAACCAAACTAAAGAGAAAAGGAGACAAAATACACCCTTGTTGAACACCAGAAGTAATGCTAAACCAATTGCTACAAGCCTTACCAACTCTCACACACGACTGTTATTATAGAGAGCTTTCATTATGTTAACTAACTTGTCTGGTATACCATATGATCTCACAATCAACCACAAATTATGACAACAGAGTCGAAAGCCTTTTTGAAATCAACAAAGGTTTCTGAAACACTAAACATTTCTCAAGAATCTGCCTAAGTAAAAATATCTGATCCACACATCCCCTTCCACTTCGGAATCCACATTGCTCATCACACAATTGCCTGTCAACCAGATTCTTAATTCTATTAAACACAGTCATGCAAAGAAATTTACCAGGAACAGAGAGTCGGCTAATACCTACTATAGTTATCACAAAAACTGATCACCTTTTTTGAGAATTGGGATAATAATAGCTCTGGTAAAATCCTAGGAACCATGCCTTTATTATAAAAGATATTCAGAATTTCAGTCGTCCAAGTGGTAACCGAAACATTCCCAGCTCTAGGCATTTTCGTAGTAATTTCATCTACCCCTGGGGATTTATGAAGTTTAAGTTTAGAAATAGCCAAAATAACTTCAGATTGTGTTGTAGGGCCAACATTAAAGCCACCAATTCATCTATCATCATTGCAAACAATGGGAGTAGAACTACCCACATTGTTTAGAACATCACTGAAATGCTCAGCCCACCTAGCCATGACAGAATCCTCACCTTCTATAGTCTTGTTTATCCTTCAATCCCTGTATACCTGTTTGTTTTCTACCACACAAAATATTAACTATCTGGTACAGCTCTCTGCTGTTGTGCTGTCTAACTGCTTCCTCGGCTTTGTCAGCCAAGCCAAAGATTCTAGTCAGAAGCTAACTGATCCTTTACATGTTTATTAAGCTCTCTGTAATGCTTTCTGTTAGGACTAGTAGAGTATTGATTAAGAACATTCCTGCAGTTCTGTCTTTCTGAAATAAGCTCAAGTGCCTTATCACTCAAATAATTCTGCCTCCTCTGCTCCTTTTTCCCTAAAAGAGTACTGTTAGTTTCCAAAAAAGTCTGTTTAAAATGGTCCCATTCTTCCTCAACTTCAGTAGTAAGCAAACCATGACTGTCATAGTGACTAAGTAACCTATCATAGTAAGTTTTGGCTGTAACTGTGTCTTTCAGAGATTCAGTATTAAAAGTAGAATTTTTAACCCTAGCACAACACTTTTTAAGTTTAAGTTGAAGACACTTTTAACAAGGTAATGGTCAGATCCAATTTCAGCTCCCCTATATGACCTGGTATTCCTAACAGAACCAGCCCATTTGCTGTTAATTAATATATAATCAATCATATTCTTATGCAGCCCATCGGGTGAAAACCATGTGTACTTATGTATGTCGCGGTATTTGTAATAAGTGTTAGTTATTCTGAAACCATTGAGTTTACTTACCTGTAGGAGATGTTGCCCATTGCAGCTACCAATATCAAAAGGGCCTATTACTCCTTCCCAAAGGTCAGAGTCAGTACTAACTTTGGCATTGAAGTCACCTATAACAAGGGTAATATCTCCTTTTTTGATAGAACTCAAAATATCCTGAAGTTGTCCGTAAAACCTATCCTTCTCATCCTCATCGGCATCCTCAGTGGGGGCATAACAGCAGATAACATTCAAGTCTTTAACACTTGTTTGAAATTTTGCTGTAAGAAACCTTTCATTAATGCACTCGTATCCTAGAAGAGCATCACTAGCGTGTATGCTGAGAAGCAGACCCACGCCTTGGTGATGTTTATTGTCGTTCCTCCCTGAAAAGAGAAATTTAGGATTATTTTTAAGAATCTGACCTTTATCATATTCTCAGCTTGCAAGAGACCAGATGGACATCTGGTCTCTTGCAAGCTGAGAGTATCTAAATTGTAGTAGTGGTATTCTTGTGTGAGGGCATCAAGAAAAAATGCTTGTGCAGAATCCTCACATTCCAACTACCTATGGAGAGAAAATGGTTAGTGGGATGTTTAAAGAAACTATGTTTATTGAGAGAGGGAATGCTGACAATATCAAACAGCCCTCTAATCGCAGACATGGGGCAAAGACCCATTCCCCCACCACTAAAGGCTGAAGCCATCTGCACTGGAAGACTTCCCCCAATGTAGAATTTGACGATGCCAATAGAAGCAAAGAGTTCAGGTGCCTGCAATAACCTCTGTTCAGGATTATCCACCAGCTGATAAACATATCCTGTGAATCTATTCACTTGGGGCTGTCAACCCACAAACAAACAGAAAACACAGCAGAAGATTTTCCCTCCATACAAGCCCACCAGTGCAGCAAATTCAGGATCCATAATCAAGCTCAGAGCCATAATTCAGTCCAGTCCAGTGGATTTATATGGTTAGCACCAGGACTCTGTGTGGTTGACCACTCCTCAGCAGGGTAGAAAAAAAAAATAAAAGTAGCCAGAGTTGTCCATAGCAGTAGGCCAAACTAATCTGCCATCCCTCCCCTTCCATTCACTTCCACAAGAGAGTATTTCTTTGGATACTAACTGTCTGTACCACGAGAAGGCGAGGTCAGACATTAGGTGCTAGGCCTGGCCGGTTCTATGCATCATCACAGGGGATTGGTGCATAGCTCTCCTTCCAGTAAGGGTAAAAGAGGTAAAATATTATTTAACTTATTTTTATTTCATGCATTTTTCAATAATTATTGTAAACCATAAAATGGAGGGAAAAATGTTATACTGCATTGGAAATCAAATGTCTTGCCTTCCCTCTGCCCCCCTTTAAAATTTTTTGGTTCAATTGTGTTTCTTGCCCCTCCTCCCTCCTCCCTCCTCTTGATTTTTTTTTTTTTCTAGATCCTGGCTTGCCTTCTATGATGTATAAACTGGCATGCTCCTGTCAGACCTCCGTGGCAAGCAACTGCTTGAGGGAGTATTTATATATTTTTATTTTTATATTATGGTGAATTGAACAACATTTTTTTCCCCTAAAATCTAGAGTTACTGTATTTTTCAATATAATTTCTGTCACATTTAGGTATTTATCCCACCTTCTTACCATTTTTTTTTCCTGAATCCTAAAAATCTTTTGTCTGCTATACACACCATTGTTGAATAGCTCCCTTCACATCTTCATTTGACTACAATTGGCACTCTGCTCATTACTTTTCAGCTTCACAATAACATAGAAGTCAGAGTTCAATAAATCTGGATTTTATTGGGATGGGTAAGCACTTTCCAGTGGAGTTTTCAGATGCTATCATGCAGTATACTGTACAAATGACATCTGCCAATTGTACAGATCTCTTGTGTTTGGTGGTACATAATAGAAGGTTTCAGTGGGGGAATATCTTAGTATCAAACTGAAATGGCAATTTCTCCTTGACATTTGAAGTGACATAACATAGACCCTGAAAGTTGGAATGATGCAACAAAGTACCTGAAGAACAGAATCACCTTCCCAATGTATATGAAATGTGTTAGTTTTTACTGTGGTGATGATACATATTTCTATTGCATGCCGTGCCCTCTGATTTGTAATCTCAATACATCTCTCATCTACAGTCATTATATGGCTCAAAATGCATTTTCTTCATTTTTATAATGTATCAAATGCTGCAGACTGCCTATTTTGGAGTTGTTTCTGATCACTGAAACATTTGGGTACTCACTTTGTGCATACCTTGTATAAACCAACCTGCCATGTATTATGATGTAGGCAGACCTATGATTGAGGCCCAACTCCATGGCCACATTGTCAACTGTCTTTCACTAATTTGTCATAGTGATGGCATCTTCTAAGATGACGTTTTCATTAGTGGTGATTGTATTGGATGCCTGTATGAAAATCTTTTTGTAGAGATGTTACCCATTATGGTATCATTTTGCTTACTTGAATACTTGTAGGCATGAAATGCAGTTGTTCCACACAGTGGTGAATTTCTGCTTGAACACCCTCCATTGTGAAAAAGGGAATGATTGGAATGAGCATCCTTGAATGTTCTGTCGCTGTAAATGCTATGTGCTTCTGCTGCTTCATATCACTATTTGGGCACAGATGGCAGCTGACCTACTTCATTCTCATTCTGAACCAATGGTTTTCATTCCCATAGTTATGCTTGTCACATGTAACATCCATGAAGTGCCAGACATCTTATTTTAGACTCACCGTTGTATGTAATTTAATTCACCTTATGATAAAATTGGTTTTACTTATAATAGCTTAAAATGCAGCTTATTGGTTACATATTAATTTCTGTCTCTCTAAGCTAAGCATCAAAGATCAGTTTTTCAATGTTGATTATGAATTTTTTGATGTAATTAAAGTAACTTAAAATTCTCTGTCATTGAGGAATAAAATTTTAAAGTTTAGCCTTCAAACTATTAGTTCGTTAAAAGTTTCTAGGAGAAAACTCAGAAGCTTTTTGGAGCAAGGACAGCACTCTGTCTTCAGCAATGTGACACTATATAGTGACATTAAGGCTGTTAAGAGCTTTTCACATGTGAATGGTGATCTCAGTGTCATGTAGGGATGGATGAGGTCATTATTTCAATAGCCTTGTGAACTATGATTCTGTAGTAAGTGGATGCATGTGCTAGCAGTGTGGCATGCTCCCAATATTTGGTTGCTGCGTGTTGTATTACCAACTTGACAGCAGCATCGTTAGCTTGTTTTGGCTGACATCTGTTTGATGCTCTGTGACCCTCTCCTGTAGAGAGCATATGGTTTTTCCATTATAGTAGACAACAGAATTATGTGGCAAATGTAGGGGAAATCTATATATGCCTGATTTTTGAAGGGCTAAATTTGCTCTGTCCATTTTTATAATTTTCTTCAGATTTGGAGATGGGCTGAAAACAGTTTTGATTTTTTGGACTCTGAGAAATTTGTGTACTGATTCACATAGGACAGGAATGCAAGATATAAATCTGACAAAGTTTGCCCACTTAGAGTCGATGATAAGGAAGAGAGCTGAATCTCTTCTGTTGTTGTCTCTATATTTATAGATTAACTTTTCTATTGTTGTTGGGTGGAAGCCATGGGATGCAGCAATGGATTGAATGTTTTAAAAAAATTTTAAGCAAATGCTCATTATGCTTTATGCATGATGATATGGTGAAGGCCCTGTGGATGAGAGTGAGAAGGCTGCAATTTTGTATGCCCATGGGGTGCATGAAGGAGTTGTATGCCCATGGGGTGCTTAAGATGGAGAGGACATATTGGTATATTGAAGTTGTCAAGGCTTCTGAGTTTTCTCCTGAAAACTTTTAACATCCAAATAGCTTGAAGGGTAAACTTTAAAATTTTATTGCACAGTGACAGAGAAATTTAAGTTATTTTAATTAATTTCTGAGCAAGAAAGTCTTTTTAATTGTGTATCTAGATGTAATCTTTGTCAGGATCAACAGATATCACCATGGCTGTTATTAACCAAATATTAGGTAGGCATTTCAGATACCTATTATGGAAGATGCTTTAGCTATTCACACAATTCAAATATTGTTATGGTTAATTTAATACTAATTACATTTCATGGCAAAAAGTATAGCTATCCCATGTTTTTAGCAACTTAACATTTATTTATATTTTAACATATGATGTAATTTGTGTGTAACATATCGAAAGATCTGTTTATGATATATTCTGTAATATATGAAATTATTGTCTAATTTTATCATTAAAAGCAATGAATTTTATCCTTATAAATGATATATATCATGCTTTGTGCAATTTAAGATACAGTTTTTACCTTTTTTTGCCAAAATTGCACACCATACTCTAGGTTTAAGGTTGATGTATATATGAATAAACACAATTTCATTTTCCTCTCATCTTCAGCACAGTATGACTTTCATTTGACTCAGTACCTTAATGCAGTTCAGCAGGTTCTGAATAAGATTAAGACCACACACAGCAGAATTTCTCTATACCAAGCATTAAATAAGATCTTCAATAAGATAGCTATGCTGCTAAATTCATGGTACCTCAACCTCTTACCTGGATTCTTATCCAGAGAATTTGTATGTTCAATCAAATGTTGTAGTGTTTTCCTGTTCTTTTCAATTTTTTGATTGACCATTTCTCTAAATCTTGGCCATTCTTCTGATAAGTGCACATTGTGATTCTATTGTGATTTTTTACAAGGCACTAGTTTCTCATAATTCATGATGTTAATGTTAGACCTACTATTTCCCTCTATGATTTGTATGCCTGTTTCTCAATTACACAATTTTTATAATATTGGCTACTATGATATATTCCGAATTGCTTCCCATCTGTTTTGAAAATATTCATCTGCAGCACTGCGATATTCTTCCTTGCTTTTGTGTAATGATATGAATTTTATTATTAAGTGATTTCAAGGTAGGGTTGGCTCAGCCAGTAGCATTCCAGACTCTAATTTGCAGTTCCCATTTATGAATCCCACCTGTACCAGCATTGAGATTTATCTCCACTAAACCCCCATCCTACCTTCAATAAGAAAGGGAGCATTGCTGTGCTTGGAAAAGCTATCATCCATGGAATGACATCCTGGATCCACCCTGGATCCATGGATGTAAAGATATGGCTCCATGTGTGGGAGAGACATACCCTGTGCACATTAAAGAACATGCTAAATGGCTTGACAGGAGGCTACCATCTGTCTCTAACAGTTGCTCAGTGGGTCCCCTTCCCCCAATCTTCTTTGAGCCCTTAGGATCATTGTGACCAGGCCATTTAACTCATTGTGTGCAAAAAAAGTGCCGTTCAGAGGTAATACAATCCAACCTATTTCAAGTGAAGATATCGTCAATCAATATAAGCTTTCTATCCTAAGCAGCATGCTTCATTGAATAAGTAAAATAAATTACCATTCATGCAGCTACTTGCCACAGAGGTTTGACAGGAGTCTCTCAGTTTAATATGCCATAGAGAAGATCTATTGGGAAAGCAAGAACCTCAGCAGAAAGATAGCAATGCCCTACCCAGGGCTTGAACCCAAGTTCCTTTGATCAGTAGCCAAGCATGCTAACCACTTGGCTACCAGGACTGTGATATATTAAAACAGATGAAAAAGATTACCTTACCATCTGGTTTTAAAATATTCATCTGAAACATTACATTATTCTTCCTTTTTTTTGTGTACTGATGTCTTTTGGATTTTTTGGTCAACTCATTTCAAGTGATAAGCCTTCTATCCTAAGTAACATGCTTCATTACAAGATTATATTTATGTACTGCTCTAATGTAAAACCTAAATTAATGGCAACCCATTCTTCAACTGCTCTCAGCAACATTCTTAAGACTCCTACAGCTCTAATAACAACTGCTTTATTCGGCCATTATATTAATCCTTATACCACTACAAAATAATTTTTAAAAAAATGAAATTATTTTTTATAAATTAAAATTTTTTAAAGAGGAAATAGGCACTTTCCTTTACAAAGGATGGAGATAACATAGAAACTAATATTAGGCTTGTCCTGGTTTCTCAGGCAACATACAAATTCATATACAAGGACATGCCTGCTGGTCTTAGTAGTCAGATACTTTAACCACTAGACCACATAGGCTAAAGCCATCTGTCAGATAATATGCCTCTCCTGCATTAGCTTAATATCCTCACTTCCCACCTGATGAAGCACCCAAAGTAAGGGTGTGAAATGCACGTCGTGGATCTGAAACTTTTTTAAGCACTCTATGCTCTCAAAGGTATAAAAGGTTATTTCCTTTGCCAAGGTGGGTAGACCATTTGCGTCGGTTATTCTTCTTTTAATCTCTACTGAGACATCACTTGCTGGCAAGAATGTCGATTATTAAATTTGTTACCGAAAGCATCCCAGAAGTTCCTGTTACTACCCATCCTCTGTGGTACAGTATGTAAATCTCTCCTTAATAACTTTTGATACTTGATAGCATAGTCAATGTGTTGAAGTGCTTAAAAACATTTAACAGTGTCATAGAGAATGAGGCGGGGGTGGATCATTCGGTAGCGCTCCAGGTTCGTAATCTGTAGTTCCCAGGTTCGAGTCCCAGCTTGGTCAGCGTTGAGATTTATCTCCACAAAATTCCCCCCCTGCCCACGGTCGGTAGGGGACACTGATGGGCTTGGAAAGGCTGCCATCCGTCGGATGGAACGTTAAGCCGTTGCCCCGTGTGTGGAAGAGCCATACCCTGTGCACGTTAAAGAACACGCTGGATGGCCTTGATGGGAGGCTACCATCTGTCTCCCAACAGCTGTTCCAGTGGGTCCCCTCCCCCAACCTTCTCTGAGCCTTCGGAGTCCATGGTGTGCAAAAAAATGCCGCTCAGAGGTAAAACAACCCAACAACCCAACTAGTTAATGAATCTAGGAAATAGTTGGATAATGTTAATTTTGTAAAAGAGCTGTTGAAGTTAAATCATTCTTTATGTTTAGTATTTACGAAATTTTGGTATCTGGAAAGGTGCAAGATTTTTGAATTGCTACTGATTTCAAATTTCTAAAAAATGCCTAAAATGCACTCCCTCAGTGGTGCAGTGGTTTTGTGATGACTTGTGGTTAACAGTGCATCTATTGGGGTCTCAGTTAGAGTTCTAGGATAGCATGAGTGTGTATGTGTTGTAAGAGAAACCAGGGGAAGTCTGATAGAGCTTCAAACTTATCCCCATCCTTTGTGTCTAAAATAAATATATTTTTTTAGGAATGGAATATATGCATATGAAGAAAAGCATTTTTTTGCTGTTAGTAATAATTTTCCTGTTCAATAAATAAATAATAAATAAATACCCCCTCAAGCAGCTGCTTGCCACAGAGGTCTGACAGGAGCCTGTCAGTTTATATGCCATAGTAGAAGATCTGAGAGGAAAGTCATGAAAATTGATTTATAAAGTACTATGGATAAATTATTCAAGTGTTTATCAGATTTTCTTTTCATATCCCAAAAATATTTTTCCCCACTTTAAAAGTAGCTATATCTTTCTGCCAGGTATCCTGCAAAAATTATTGACATAGATGAAGAAGAGGGGGAAATATTGATTCATTTTGAGCGCTGGAGTTCTAGATATGACGATTGGATTACTATGGATAGCCCAAAGCTGAGAGCTGTTAGCCATCCTTTTGCAAGAAAGGATCAAAAGGATAGCAAAGATAAACCAGTAAGTCATAATTTAATATTGCTTATGTTATATATATACTACTTTTTATCCCTCAAGAAACTGTTTACCATGAGGTTTAACAAAAGTCTCAATGCAATATGCCATAAAAAAGGTCTGTGAAGAAAGCAAGATCAGTGGAAAGACAGCACAAAAAACACCATGTGTAATCTGAGACTCAAACTCATGGTCTTTGTTCCACAGCCAAACATGCTAACCACTCATGTGATGGTATACAATCAGCAGCCACTTTTTTTAGGTAAGTTCCATGTTATATAAATAGTAACTCAGATACAGAACTCAGTAACTTCTTAAATAAGCATTTTATGGAGAAAAAAAAAATGTGACTGAAGATGATTTAAAGATCTCAATAAAATTTATTTAAATCTCAATTCCCAGCAACATGTTCACTGTTGGGCTTGGAAAGACTGCCATCCATTGGATGTTAAGATGTGGTCCTGTGTGCAGGAGAGCAATATCTTGTGCACATTTAAAGAACACATTGAATGGCCTTGACAGGAGGTGACTGTCTCCCAACAGCTGTCCAGTGGGTCCCCTTCCTTCAATCTTCTCTGAGTCTTCAGGGTTCTTGTGACTTAGCCATTTAACCCATTATGTGCAAAAAAAGTGCTGCTGAAAGGTAAAACAACCCATTTCAAGTACATAAATCACCAATCAACATGAGCTTTCTATCTGCTTCAAGCAACATACTACATTGAATGAATAAAATGTTTCTCTGTGAATGCAACTTTAGATAACTAGTAATAAATTATCACAGGAAAATGTCCTGTAGATAAGAAACAATTGAAATAATTTTGCTGAAATTTTTTTTTGACCTGAGTTGGATTCAAATCCACTTCTCCCAGAAGTATGCAAGGCATCATGACCTTAGACCATCAGGACTATTTCTTGAACAGAGTGACATATAAACGTTCATGCATATTTTGTTGATTTTCCACTGGCATCATCTATGTCGGGAATTGGGCAACCAAGCTGCCTCATATGATGGAAGTTATTTCAGATAACTACTAGTATGATGGGGGGTATACCACATTTCAGTAAGAATGTTGCACAGAATCTCAATCAACAATTCTGTAACTGATGTATTGGTCATGGCAGTATGCAGAATTGACCATTGCAGCCACCAGATTGAAACCTGCTAGATTACCATGTATCAGGTTGCATGAAAAACATGGTGTATGAATTCAAGGTTACATAAGAAAAAAACTGCTTCAGCAAATTTTAAATGCTGCAAGACACATAAATAATACTGAATTTCTTTGTAAGGTTGCTTGTTTCCTATTTAATGACTTAGAAAAATGCATCGAAATTAACAGAGGTCATTCCGAGCATTTTACTGCACTAGTATTAAACTGTAATTAAACAATAAACTATCATTTTAAATAATTATGAATTTTTTTTTGTTTTAATGTAATGCCCATAGCTATGTAACTGTTGCAAATCAGACCCATGTTCATATGATATTTCTGACTCAGACTGACTTCAGGAATAAGATTCTTGCACACTTATTTTTGACTACATAGTATTGTTTGTATATATATAATGTGTATGCCTTTCAGCGATGTGAATAGCTGTATTAAAAAGTATTTATAAAAAGAAAGAAAATGGAAATAGCACTAAAATGTTATTCATGTAGTGTTGGATGTTCAGAATAATCATCAGAAATAACTATTAGGTGTAACTGATGTTTCCAAATCATAAAAAGAAAGAAAATGGAAATAGCACTAAAATGTTATTCATGTAGTGTTGGATGTTCAGAATAATCATCAGAAATAACTATTAGGTGTAACTGATGTTTCCAAATCATGATGATTGGATTGGATTGTTTTACCTCTGAGCGGCACTTTTTTGCACACCCTGGGCTAAATGGCCAGGCCACAAGGACCCCGAAGGCTCAGAGAAGGTTGGTGGAGGGAACCCACTGAAACAGCTGTTGGGAGACAGATGGTAGCCTCCCGTCAAGGCCATCCAGCATGTTCTTTAACGTGCACAGGGTATGGCTCTCCCGCACACGGGGCCACGGCTTAACGTCCCATCCGACGGACGGCGGCCTTTTCAAGCCCATCGGCATGATGATTGGACTTTAGGATTAATGGCCTACTGCTATGTACAGAAACTTTTCTAAATTTAATTCCTGGTGTCATTCCGGTTAAAATATGAAATGAAAATTTTGTTACATTGGTAAATGATGGCAGAACTGCACAGAAATTATAACTATTGTTAAAGATGTTCGGACTGAAGTTGTTTGATGATCAGACTGATTTCGATTTCAAGGCCAAATCAAGGTTTAAAATTTCTTTAGCTCAAACCTTAAAAGAATGTATAATTGTGTTTGTCAAATATTTGTGTTGCTCTGTATAAAAGTTTATATTGGCTTGATGTGCATGTTAAAGTTTATATTGGCTTATACACAGTTGTATCAGAATAATATGACCACCTACCTAATAATGGGAATAACCACCCTTGACCCAGATGACGGTGGCAAGACAGCATGGACTCAATGAGGCCCTGGAAGGTTGCCACAGGCGCACATGCCCATTTGGACTCCAGCAGAGCACAGATGTTCCAGAGATGACATGGTTGTGGGCACATGCTGAACCTGTCGATCCAAATGGTCCCACAAGTGCTCTATGGGATTGAGGTCAGGTGATTTCGCCAGCCAAGGGACACGGAGACATCACTGTCATGTTCCTGAAACCACTGTCATGTTCCTGAAACCAGTCACGCACCACCTTAGTGACACACACACCTTAGTGACATGGCAGGGTGCATTGCTCTATTTAGTAGACACCACCACCACCACCAGGGTAAATGTTCAACATGAAGGGATGCTGTGGTCAGCAAGGATGGACATTACATTAAATAAAGGCAAGTCCCAGATGCTCCGCAATGTAAAATTGCACTACATCTATAGAAAGAATGCCATGAACACCACTACCTACACCGGGGCAAGACAGTGCCACAAGGACACACCTCATCCACGGCTACCTCTGGCAAACAATCCTATAGAAAGAAAGTTCATCCATTGGTCAAAACTAAATTTAATCTGTTCCCCGGTTAGCCACAAAAATGGTACATAGAACCAAGTTGACTCGACTCCCGGGGTGGAGACTCTTAGTCTGGCTTTTCCATCGATAAGTCTGTTGACCGGGGATCCCTCTCCCAGCTGCGAGCCTTCAACTTCATCCTCTCCAATAGTTCCACAGGCCGAAGGCCCCCAGCCGCAGTCTTCCAACCCATAATTTCACCCGAGGCTGCACCGATGAGCCCACTGGACCAGGTTCCCCAAGCCCAGTCTGCAGACCTTCAGCCCCTCCACTGGGGCTGCAACCTGGAGCTTCTCAGGGGACAAGTCAATGAGCCCACAAGTCTGGAGGCTCTCTTACCAGTCCGCAGGCCCTCAACAGGCCCCTCCACCAGAGGTTACAAGATCTCGTGCAAACCAAGAACCAATGAGCTGTGACCCTACTTCACAGAGGCACCATTCAGCCCCCTCCCCCCCCCACCACCATGTCAAGGTGGTCCCCTATTGGGGGGGGGGGAGCAAGGATGGACAGGTAGCCATTGGTGTTCAGGGACCCATCCAGTGGTACCAGCAGTCTCAGGTCATACCAGCCAAACAACCCACAGACATGCACAGTGCCACTGCCGGCATGTACTTGACCGACAAGCATGTCTAGGTGTTGGTTCTCATGTGTCTGACATCGTATCTGCCACCGCCCATCACTTCTGTGGAGTAGAAACCTCAATTCGTCGGAGAAGGCAACCTTTTTCCACTCTTCCACTGTCCAATGATGGTAGTCCCGTGTGAACTGCAGGCATTGTTGCCCATCGGCAACAATGCAGTTCACACGGGACTACCATCATTGGACCTGCTCCAGCCTCAAAAAATTTGCTCTTTTCTGTGTTTGTGGGACAGTAGGGCCAGAAAGGAACACTACAAAACAAAAGATTGGCCCAAAAAAGATGTTTTTATTCCTGGAAATAGTAATGTGGTGTATAAGTCTCTAGTTGACCCTTCTGATGTTCTGCTCCCACCACTACACATCAAACTGGGGCTTGTGTAAAACTTTGTAAAGAAGGTTATGGATAAAACTGATAAAGGGTTTTTGCACCTGAAGGAAAAATTTCCAAAACTAAGTGATGTCAAACTCAAAGAAGGGATCTTTGTTGGTCCTCAGATCAGGAAGCTACTGAATGATACTGTCTTCAAAGAAAAACTGAATATGAAGGAGTGCGCTGCATGGAAATCTTTCACATCTGTGGTCCAGGGTTTTCTGGGGAATCATCATGCTGAGGAAAGCTACCATCAGCTCATTCAAGATCCTCTCAAAAATTATGAAAATCTTGGTTGCCGAATGTCTTTGAAGAACCACTTCTTGCACTCGCATTTCACCAGGATATCTGAACCATGGAGGAGCGATACCAAGGCAAGTGGGACCCAGCAATGATGGGTGATTACTGCTGGTTCTTGCAGAAAGAAGATACCTCAACATATAAAGACAAAAATTAACTTCTTGTAAGTATAAAAGGCCGTCCCATGGCCAAGTGGTTAGCTCGCTTGGCTACTGATCTAAGGGACCTGGGTTCAAGCCTCGGGTAAGGCATGGCTGTTTGTGTCGTTTTTCTGCTGAGAGCCTGCCATCCTCTCAGACCTTCTACTATGGCATATAAACTGACAGGCTCCTGTCAGACCTCTGTGGCAAGCAGCTGCTTGAGGGGGTATTTATTTTATTTAAGTATAAAAGATCCTTACCCATATTTTCTTCTTTTGCATTTCAATATTATTTCATTTGTTACTTTATATTCAGTGGTCTATAACTATTATGTTTTTAAAATTTTTCACTGTAATCATGTAATTAATTAATTAGTTTAAGTTACAATTTAATAAAATAGTCACATTTATTTTCATTTCTCAGATATGCATATTCATTAAAATTTGAAATACATCAATCTGTAATTTAAAAAAAAACTACGTGCTTCAGATTTTTCACAGCCATATTTGAATTCAGCACCCCAGAATTAGTTAAAATATCCTATTTGTTTGACCAATGTTATAAAGAAAGTTTCAATTTGTTGTCTAGTGTAATTAATATATCATTGCAGAAATTTAAAACTGGAGATGAAGTTCTAGCCAGATGGATAGACAACAAAATGTATCCTGCCAAAGTGATAAAGTTGTTTGAGAATGGTAAATATGTCCTGTAAACATTTTTAATAAAGGATAATATTCTATAGTTCTGTACTAATATATATATTGTATCATGTTTTGGTTATAACTTTGATCTATATGATTTCATATGCAATTGTATATCAAAAAATATTACATTCAGTAAACATTAATTTACTAGCAAATTACCTATTGAAATTCATTGGGTCCTTGAAGTGGAAAAATAGTAGTAGTGTTAAAATGGAATTCAGTTTAATCAAAGAAGGACTCATTTTTTTTAATGCAGCATAGTGGAAATTCCTGTGTAAAATTTGGAACTGGGTGTTTACAGGGATACATGGGAATTTACAGGGGAGAATCTATATCCCTTAAAGAGAAATTAAACTTTCCAACACAGTACATTTTACAAAAACCTCGATGGATACCATTGGAAAACTGCCAAGTCACATGCATTGCCACCGAAGCATGTGGAATACACATGCTTGACAATGCCCTGAAATAAACTAAGGATATTGCAATGTCAGGACTAGGTATTCTCACACCTGGGAAAAAAAAGTCCTGAATCATGCTCCCCCTCTCCAACAATCAATCATTATAGATTTCTTGACTAATAAAATTGTGCAATGCTATGTATATTTACTACAAAAATAACATAATGCAAGGAATATAATACACAAGAAAAAAAAAAAACACTTAATGAAATAAAAATAACAAAAAATACAGGTACCAATATACATTTGCAAAAAAAAAAAAACATAAGGGAAAAGATTGAAAAGAAATAGTCTATTTTAAAATGTCTATATAAAAATGTAACATTATTTATCTCTATGAATTAAACATGTACTCTAAGTAACATATATACTATAAATGGTAATAAATGAAGAACTAGCAGTAAATTCTTAAAATCTATTGTAATGAAAATATGTGCCCAGGCCTTGTGCCTTGCTTGCCTCACTCTAGTTTTGGTACTGGGCTATTATATAATTTTTCATTATTGTTCATTTCCACTGTATTTTAAAAAATATCTTTGTGGATTTTATTTATAATTCAATTGATTAATAGCATTAATAAAAATTTTAATTTAAAAATTTTAAATTAATGCTTGTAAATTAATGATTGTAAAATAAATGCTTTTACATAGTGCAACAGTAAAAGAACTCTTAAATTGCATCAGTGTCAAATTGCTTGTATATCAAATAATATTGGACCAAAAAAAGCTTATTGCAACTGTAACATAAATTAAATATATAAGTATACAGAATTAAAACAAAACTATTCAAATTAATGAATCCACTTATTTTTGTGATAACAGAAAGACCATCTTTAATTTTTTTGTAATATTTCTTAGGGACATATGATGTCCTTTTTTATGATGGAATTCATCGCAAGCTTCAGTCAGTGAATATAGATGTACTACCACCAGAATTCATTGGGAAAGTTGTAAGTAAAGATTCTGTTTATGATGTATGTTATTACATTCTATAGTGGTCGAAAAAAGTTATGAATACATCTTTGTTTTTGCAAGTTCTCTTGTTCTTGCTGATTTTTAGTCAAGGAATTAAATTTTAGCTACTGCACACCAAAAGTTTGCTGTGGAGTGAATTTTTCCTCTGGCAGATTTCTTTATTGTTAACTTTTTCATTTACAATTTATAAGCATGAAAGCCATGGCAGAATGCTAGCACCAATGATCATTGCCACATCCTTCACATTCATGAAGCCATTCAAGGTTCTAAAGCCTGTCTCATTGCAGGTAGGGACTGATTTTTTATCCCAACATGGGGTTACATAGGGATAACTCCCATATGAAATTCAGTACCATTATATGAGACCAAAATCTGTCAAAAGGCAAATATAACTTTCTCAATAGTTTGTGTAATAATCAAGCATCAGCAATACTGAGATGTGATAATATCAGAGTGCCACAGAAGAGATACATGCATTCTATCAGTCTCTGTTTTTGCAGAAACTGTTATTTTTTTATGATGCTATATATTTTTTATCATTCACTCTAAAATGTTTTTTATGCTGATTTCAAAATGTCAGTGTTTTGCTATCTAAAATGTTTTTTAGATATAATTACTGAAGCAAAATTAAGTATCAATTTTAATATGGTATGGCATACATCAATTAACATAAACTTAAATTTCATGAAATATTTTTATCCTTATTTTTAATAATTCTACAACAGTTTTTACGTGTTAATAAGAATATTAAATGTTTTAAAATCAACATTTTATAGTCCAGTTCTTTGTTTTAATGACCACTTCACATCTTAAATTGAAACATGGCATGGAATGCACTAATTTCAAAATGAAATTTCAACAATCTTAAAGCATGGCATAGAATTTGCTACTTTCAAAAACAGTTCTGTTACAATATAAATAAAATAAATAAATACCCCCTCAAGCAGCTATTTGCCACAGAGGTCTGACAGGAGCCTGTCAGTTTATATGCCACAGTAGAAGATCTGAGAGGATGGCAGGACTCAGCAGAAAAACAACACACACATCCATGCCTTACCCGGGGCTCGAACCCAGGTCCCTTAGATCAGTAGCCAAGCGTGCTAACCACTCGGCCATGGTTAAAAGAAAATAGCAAAACCTCAATTAACTCATGTACTTGAAGGCCTCTCTTGGAAATTTCATAACTAGTTTTGCAGCATAAGTTCTCATTTAAATCCTCCCTTTTAATGGTGCTATCTGCTACCCACTTGCAAACAACCATCATACAGTGACAAGGATAATTATCATCCTAAAAAATACAAGGTTCATCCCCAAAAAGATTCTTTGCTGTTGACAACAATTTTCTGTATTCAAATGTGTTCCTAAGCCTTCACTGTTCCTTTTATATTATATTGTGTAACCTTCCAACATCCCAACAGGAATTATAACCCTATACCATGGCTTTGATTGTTTTACAGTAAAAGTAGCATTAAGTCACTAAGGACTGAATTCCTCATGAGGCTCCCTTACATAGAAACTACTCTTATTTCCAGTAAGGCAAAACTTACTTTTATCACTAAAAATTACTTTTTCTTAGTCCTCAACTGCCCATAGTACATGCTTCTTTTCACATTGTAATTTCATCTTGTGCTGAAAATTTGTCTGTAAAGGTTTTATGCAAACTTTTGAAACACCACAGTCTGATTTCTCGGAATCTTCTTCCTCTTACAGTTCTTGAATACAGATTGATTTTTGCTGTCATGCATTTTCATTCTTTCAAACGTTTGAGTTACACCATAGCTTTATCAAAAGTTTTCTGAACTAGGAAAATAACACATAAAGTTGTATTCCTAGGTTGAAGCTTAGTTCTTTTTCAGTTCTTTTTCAGCTACAGATTCAGAATGGCTTTTCTCAAAGCAGTAAAAAGACCACATTTTACTTGAGCACTGATTTGATGAAAGAATATCCTTTAGATGTATTATTTTATATCTCTGATTATGAGACTAAAATAAGGACCTTCCCATAACTCTTCTTATTAACACTGCATAAAATATTGATTGCAATATACAACTGCCATATATCTGCAAATTCAGTTTTAAAGTGCATTGAAACATATGCCAAAGCCAATGATCCCAATTTTATGATTACTCATCTGTGATTGAGTGGCACTTGATTGATTGTAATGAGAGCCTGCTCAATCCTAGCATCACCTCATGTTTGTAGCTATATGTTTTATTTTTTTTTACAATATCTGGAGATCTATTTAAAATATTTTAAAACAGAAAAAAAAAGATTTGAAATTAGTGTGCAAAAATGCTTCAGAATGAGTAATAAAAGTTATATAAAGTTGATAATTTTAGTGTGTAGAAATAAAAGCATGTAAACATGTGTGTTCAAGACTTTTTGCCACCATTGTATAACGTTTAATATTTCAATTCAAATATTATACTTGAAGTACCTTATCCATGGTGCTGTTTATCCAAAATTTTTAACTTGATTAAGTTTCATAATGGCACAAAGTGAAGTGGATATGAAATAAATTTAAGCACACATAATTTTTTGAGCCCAAGCCAAGTTTTGGGAAAAAAATTTCTGACAGATTGTAAACATATGTATAGAAATCCTGCTGCCAAACAGTTTTTTTAATTCATCGTAGTATATTTTTCATTAATTCTTCATTAATACATGCAAATTTTAGAATAATAGTTATTATTTGATGGCAAAATTTAAATCATAGTGTTGTTTTGGACAAAAAATATTAGAAATAATTTGTAGAAACTGAAAATTCTTAGGTCACATCTTATTCATTATAAACTGTAAGAGTGATTCATTAACTGAGACAGAATGCTTAATAAAAAGTTGAATGGTGTTTGATAAAACAAATTCAAATTTTGACTCAAATATGCTGAATAAACTCTTATGTTTTTAGAACAAATGAAGGTATTGATGTATTTATACAATTACTCAAGTATACGAACAAAGATATTTTGCTTATTAACACAGGGATTAATAAAATGAAACTTTTGATAAAGCTATGGTGTAATATTTGTTAAAAGAAATGACCAAAACTGTTGCATAAATAAAATTATATCCAGTAGAAATTCCACTGTTCAAAATTTAAATAGGTAATGCCATATTTGGAATTAAGTATTATATATATGTAATCAAATAACATTATATAAGCCATGGCTAATTTGTAATCTATAGATAATGACATCCTGTACAGTATTCTGATGTAAAACAGACTCACTTTTACTTTAAGGGGTATAAAGCTTTAACATGTAAACTAGTGTTTGTAAGTGTAACAAACAGAAGAGAATGGAAATTTTTAGTATACTTTCCTCTTAGCTGAAATATTTGGTGCATTGACTTAATCTAATTCCAAACAGCAAATTTGCATCCACATCTGATTTTGTAAAGTTATTTGAGTATATTTGGGTTTTGTAAGAAATATTATATTGATTAGTAACTTTTTTAATTCCTTCTATGATCCTTTTTTTTTTATTTTATTAAAAAATTACAATTTTTGATTGGATACATCAAACTACTCATCCTTTGCTGTTAAAAAATTTTCAATTTTTTTTTATCATGTAATATGCTGGTTTTGGCAGAACCATTAAAAAAGACTATAATAATGAATTCTGATATTTCAAATGAAAAAGTATTATTAAAAAACTTTTATACTAATAAAGGGAATTTATATTATAATCTGAAATATAATAAGAAAAGGAGCCATAAAAATTTATGAAAGTGTCCAAAATAAACAAAATAAAACCACTGATAAATAGCACATGCTGTACTCTTCTAAATCAACTCTTTTGAGGTTGAAAATTTTTAGGAACATTGCAGTTTGGGTTCTAGTGAGGAGCTTTTAAATAAAAATAGATTATTTCCGCTTTTAAAATTTAAGTGGCATTTTTCTTTGCCCACGACCAGCTATGGCAGTTCAGTTTTAAAATGAAATTGTTCCCCAAGACCAGCCTGGATGGATAGTGCAGGCTCAAAATGAAATGTGCTCAAAACCAACTCAAGCAATGCAATTTAGCAACAAAATTGTTGCCTGAGACCTCAAGCAAATCACTGAGGTTGTTAAATATCATCACTTTATTGAATGCTCAAAATTTTATATAAAGATTATTTTTATAAATGTGTGAATGGAATTTAAATGCTCAAACATCAAGAATTTTTCAGGTAGCCAGCTGTGCCTTTAGACCAGTCTACATTGTATTTGTGTTAGTTAGTGATCCTATTTGCTAAAACGTGTTGCAAGATGGAATGCACACTGTGCACACTTTTAATTAGACTGAAATGATTCAATCTTTTCTTCCAGAACCTTAGCAATTTTTACATTTTTAAGGTTTTCTAAAACAGAATTATAATGCTAAGAATGCTATTTAGGGAATAGAATGAATGTAAATTTGTTATAGCAAAATTTGTTTTTAATCTTAGGATTTTATTTTTTAAAATAAATATTGTATACTAAATTTATCTCCATTGGAGAGGCTTAGTCTGATATATCCATTGATGCTATGATACTGGCAGAATTACACTTTCAAAGAGTGTTCCACAAGCTTTTGTAAAAGTAATATAAATAAGCAATCATTGTCACTTTTGTTAATCATAAAATAAAAAAATTATTTTGAGTTGGCAACACTGGCAGAATATTATCAATAGTATATTTTTTTGATGAAACTTATTTCAAGTTGGATTGGGTTGTTTTACCTCTGAGTGGTACTTTTTTTGCACACAATGGGCTAAATGGTGAGGTGACAAGGACCCCAAAGGCTCAGAGAAGGTTGGGTGAGGGGACCCACTGGATAGCTGTTGGGAGACAAATAGTATCCTCCCATCAAGGCCATCTAGCTTGTTCTTTAACGAGCAGAGAGTATGGCTCTCCCACACACAGTGCCACAGCTTAACATCCAATCTGATGAATGGTGGCCTTTCCAAGCCCATTAATGTCCCCCTACTGACTGTGGGCAGAGCAGGGAGTTTTCCTGAGATAAATCTCAATGCTGGCCCAGCTGGGAGAATCTGTGAACTGCAGATTATGAGCCTGGTGCACTACCAACTGACCCACTCCCAACCACCTATTCCAAGAATAAATGAACCTTGAATTCCCATTAAACTTGAATAATGTCAGTTTCATTTTAAGTTGTGCGCATAATTATTATTTATCTTATGTAAACACGTGTTATATTTGAGTAAAATTATATTTAATTCAGTTTTCTGAATCATTATTACAGAAATGCATATTATAAATATTATGTACCAAATATTTTCTAAAATATTTTTATTAGGTGCTCCTTGCAAAAGTAATCAATATTTCTAAGTGTTCCATGTAAAGTAATTAATGCTTTTAGACATTCTCTAATCCACTGAATGAGTCCATGTTATTATTACTGTATTGGGATTTTTTGTACCATGGAGTACTAAATTGATTATTCTTAATTTAGTAACCTACTAATGTGGTGATTGTCTACATCAGCACTCAGTGATTTGTAGTATATCAACTGATACATCTGGGGTGAGGGTGGCTGTGCACATTAAAGAATACACTGGATGGCCTTGACAGGAGGCTTCATCTGTCCCAACAGCTGTTCCAGTGTGTCCCCTCCCCCAACCTTCTCTGAGCCTTCAGGGTCCTTGTGACCTGGCCATTTAGCCCATGGTGTGCAAAAAAGTGCCAATCAGAGGTAAAGCAACCCAACTCAACTGATACATCTGATGGGAATACTGCAGAGTTAATAGTAGTATAATATATATAATTTTTTTCTTCCAGTTGCAAATTTGAACAGCAACATTTATTGGTATTTGTGGTGGGTAATATAATAGTTTATTCCTTGTAAAACTCTCCATATCTCTAAATGGCGATTCTGATGAAAAAACTAAGCATAATATTTGCTTGTGTGCAGAGATTTTGAGAACTGTTGCGAATAATTTTCTGATAAGTCTCATAATCAATTTAATGGGTATTACAGCCCTAAAGAATTTAGCTTTTACTCTTGAAAGTATCATTACATCTCTCATTTACTTTTAACCTGTAATATGTATTTTCAGGATTTTCCTGTGCCCAGCAAGCAAAGAAGAATTAGTGTAGGTTAGTTGTATTTTTCTTTTCATTTTACAGAAGTATACAGTACATAGGAACCTTTAAAAATATATTCTGGAAGATGTACTTCAAACAGTAATTGCAAATTAATTTTTATTATTATTGGAGATATGGAAATTTAACTTTGCAATACCTGTGAAAATAGATGTGAAAATGTAGTTCTTCCATGACAAAATGTGATGCAAAAAAAAAAGAACAGCTTCACATTTGCTTTTTTGTTTTGCAACAATGGTTGTTATTGTACAGTTCCTTCTAGAGCAATATTTCTCATTTGGTGATTGCCAACATGTTTATTGATATTCTTTGGAATCTGACGGGGGATTAGTCATGTATTGGTCACTTAGCTTTCCTCATATGCATTTTTGATGGCCACAAATTCATTCTTTGACATAATTAATCATGTTATGGTCCTTTGGATATAATGCTGTTAATGATATTATTTTCCAACAATTTTTGGTGTGTATTTTCCATTAAATTTTTTTCTTGTTTTACAGTGAGCTTTCAAAGTATGTTTTGGCAAATTATTAGATGAAAAAATATGTGTTTTCTCTGCATATAAAATAGGATGTGAAAAAAAAAGAGTGTTAATTTTTAATACTTTTTTTTATACTATGCTAAATATAAAGCATGTAATATACTAGTGACTGTTTTTAAAATATTATATATGCAATTGTGAGAAATATTAAAAAGGGCAAAGTATTTTAGATAATGAGCTATTAACTGGAGCAGCAAGTTGGGAGGTGGCTAAACGACTGAAAGTGACTAATGACATGACCAAAAGTTATGCAATTACTCCCAGACTAAAATTACATTTACTGTCATATATTCCAAATATAAATTAGTGAAAGCATACAACTTAAATTTTTTGTATCAGACTTTTTTAAAACATTGGTGGACAAAAGCTAAGTTACAAACATAAAAGTTGAATGGCTAGAATTTAATGAAATTCTGTAGAGGGGTTCATCAGATCATGACAAAGAACATATGCGAAAAGGAATGCCACATGAACAGTGCTTGTGCAGGGTCATGTATATAAGGCATGCTATTAAAGGGAGCATAGAATAGTGCTTGTCATATCATACTTCACATGCTCCAAACAGGGTCGTAGCGAAGGGACTATGGTTGGGGGGGAAGGAAAATTTGCTAACTCAGGAATCAAATTTTGCCAACTGTAAAAAAAGTAAGAACTTTAGGGTAATTATTCACCTACTGCAGCTAACATATCCTGGTTTTCATTCAAGGGGGGGGGGGGAGTCCATCAATTTTGCAACATTGCCATGATTTTACAAAAAAGTAAACCTATTTTATTCCTTTTACTATATTTACCAAATTTCCATCTAATTTTGCCCAATTCTACAAGATTTTGTCAAGTTTTCTATATTGTATCAAATTTCCTTAATTAAAAAAAAAATCCCATTCTTTACAACTAAGCTATGTTTCACCAGTTGGCTTCAAAATTTTCCAACTTCCCTAGATTTGGCAATGTTTTCTCAATTGCACTAACTTTCATGAATTTCACAAACCCATTCCCATTTTAACTTCCTATTGCTTTTGGCTTTCACATTTGTCGGTTTGTGGATTTGGCAAAAAGTTGTTCCACCTTATCTTTTGAACGCGATAAAGAAACTCAATAATTTATGTCTCAAATGAAAGCTTGTGACTCAAGGACCGTCATAGGCTATAAAAAATTGGCTTCCAATGCTTTTTTCCCTACCTAAAAAAGGGGAAATATGAAAACAATTTTTCCCCAGTATCTCCAGAATGGGAGTGCCGAAAGTAATAACCTATTCGTCAAATGAGTGCTTCTGACACGAGGAATGTCATAGACCCCCTCCCCCCATGCTTTCTTTCACCCTAAAAAAGGAGGGGAAATATGAAAATGATTGTTCCCCTATAACTCCTGAATGCGAGTGCCGAATGTAACAAGCTATGTGTCAAATGAAAGCTTCTGATGTGGCGAATGTCATGGGCTGTAAAATATTACCCCCCCCCCCCAGTTTTCGTACCTCACCTGAAAGGTTGGGGGGGGGGATATGAAAATGATTGTTCCCTTATATTTCCTGAAAGCAAGTGTGGAAAGTAACAAGTTATGTGTCAAACAAACCTTGTGATGTGGTGAGTGTCATAGTCTACAAAAAAATTGACACCCCCATGCATTATTCCCCCCTAAAATGGAAACTGTGAAAGTTGTTCTACTATATCTGGCAAATGTGAGGGCCTAGAGTTATGAGTTAGATGTCAAATAAAAATTTGTATAATGACCATCGTAAACTATTACAAATTTTCCACCCACTATTCCTCCCTGATAAAAAAAAAGGAGGGGCGTATAGGAAGATAGGTATTTTTTAAATTTTTCAATTCACAACTCGTCTGTATTTTACCAAGTCACTTCAAATTTTGTCAACTATCCTAGATTTTTCCAACTCTCCTTAATTTCACAAAACCAATTCCATTTTCAGAACACCACCTATATTTTAGCAAGTGGTGTCCAATTTTGCTAACTCCCCTAGATCCTGCCATCATTCCTTAATTTCACAAAACCAATCCCAATTTTCTCAACTAGCTTTTATTCGGCAAGTGGATTCGAATTTTGCCAACTACCCTAGAATTTTGCCAAGCTGCCATATTTTACAGAAAAAAATTGCAATTTTTATATCTCACCTGAATTTTACCAAGTCACTTTGAATTTTGCCAACTCCCCTAGATTTTTGACGAGCTGCCTCAATTTTGCCAACTCACCATAGTTTTACAGAAAAAAAATCCCAATTTTTACATCCCACCAGAATTTTGCCAAGTTCTCTAAATTTTGTTAACTTCCTTTAGTTTTACAAACGAAAAATCCCAATTTTCGCAATTCATCTGGATTTTACAAAGTCGCTTTGAATTTTACCAACTTCGATTTACTTTTGGGGGGGAAACTCCCCACATCCCACCTATAGCTCCAAAACCCATTGGCTTTCAAGAGGTGTTAGAGAATATGCAGATTAACACCCAGAGTCACTTGGAGGATTTGGAGAGGTAAATAGCCATTAGTAGGATGACAAAAAGATGCTCTCTTGTGGAAGTGAACAGAAGGGTAGGGCTGCCAGATTAGCATGGCCTAACTGATCTGGACAACTATGGCTACTTTTTTTTTTCTACCCTGTTAATGAGTGGTCAACCACACAGGATCATGGTGCTGACCATATAAAATGACTGGACTGGACTGAATTATGGCTCTGAGCTTGATTATAGATCCTGAATTTGCAGCACTGGTGGGCTTCTGTGGAGGGAAAATCTTCCGCTGTGTTAATGTTTGTTTGTGGGTTGACAGCCCCAAGTGAATAGATTCACAGGATATGTTTATCAGCTGGTGGATAATCCTGAGCAGAGGTCATCGCAGGCACCTGAACTCTTTGCTTCTACTGACATCATCAAATTCTACATTGGGGGAAGTCTTCCAGTGTAGATGGCTTCAGCCTTTAGTGGTGGGGGAACGGGTCTTTGCCCCATGTCTGCAATTAGGGGGCTGTTTGATATTGTCAGCATTCCCTCTCTCAATAAACATAGTTTCTTTAAACATCCCACAAACCATTTTCTCTCCATAGGTAGTTGGAATGTGAGGACTCTGCACAGAGCTTTTTCTCTTGATGTCCTCACACAAGAATTCCATTGCTACAATTTAGATATTCTCAGCTTGCAAGAGACCAGATGGACAGATAAAGGTCAGATTCTTAAAAATAATCTTAAATTTCTCATTTCAGGGAGGAACGACAATAAACATCACCAAGGCATGGGTCTGCTTCTCAGCATACACGCTAGTGATGCTCTTCTAAGATACGAGTGCATTAATGAAAGGTTTCTTACAGCAAAATTTCAAACAAGCGTTAAAGACTTGAATGTTATCTGCTGTTATGCCCCCACGGAGGATGAGGATGAGAAGGATAGGTTTTACGGACAACTTCCGGATATTTAGGTTCTGTCCAAAAATGAGATATTACCCTTGTTATAGGTGACTTCATTGCCAAAGTTGGTACTGACTCTGACCTTTGGGAAGGAGTAATAGGCCCTTTTGCTATTGGTAGCTGCAATGGGCAACATCTCCTAGAGGTAAGTAAACTCAATGGTTTCAGAATAAACTAACACTTACTACAAACACCGCGACATACATAAGTACACATGGGTTTCACCTGATGGGCTGCATAAGAATATGATTGATTATGTATTAATTAACAGCAAATGGGCTGGTTCTGTTAGGAATACCAGGTCATATAGGGGAGCTGAAATTGGATCTGACCATTACCTTGTTAAAAGTGTCTTGCAACTTAAACTTAAAAAGTGTTGTGCTGGGGTTAAAAAATTTACTTTTAATAATGAAGCTCTGAAAGACCCAGTTATAGGCAAAACTTACTATGATAGGTTACTTAGTCACTATGACAGTCATGGTTTGCTTACTACAGAAGTTGAGGAAGAATGGGATCATTTTAAACAGGCTTTTTTGGACAATAACAGTACTCTTTTTGGGCAAAAGAAGCAGAGGAGGCAGAATTATATGAGTGATAAGATACTTGAGCTTGTTTTGGAAAGAAAGAACTGCAGGAATGTCCTTAATCAATACCCTACTAGTCTTTATAGAAAGCATTACAGAGAACTTAATAAACGTGTAAAAGATCAGTTAGCTGCTGATAAGAATCTTTGGCTTGATGGCTTGGCTGACAAAGCCGAGGAAGCAGTTACACAGCACAACAACAGAGAGCTGTACCAGTTAGTTAATACTTTGTGTGGTAGAACTGCAGGAATGTCCTTAATCAATACCCTACTAGTCTTTATAGAAAGCATTACAGAGAACTTAATAAACGTGTAAAAGATCAGTTAGCTGCTGATAAGAATCTTTGGCTTGATGGCTTGGCTGACAAAGCCGAGGAAGCAGTTACACAGCACAACAACAGAGAGCTGTACCAGTTAGTTAATACTTTGTGTGGTAGAAAACGAACAGGTATACAGGGATTGAAGGATAAACAAGGTAAGGCTATAGAAGGTGAGGATTCTCTCATGGCTGTGTGGGCTGAGCATTTCAGTGATGTTCTAAACAATGTGGTTAGTTCTACTCCCATTGTTTGTAATGATCATAGATGCATTGGTGGCTTTAATGGTGGCCCAATAACACAATCTGAAGTTATTTTAGCTATTACTAAACTTAAACTTTATAAATCCCCAGGGGTTGATGAAATTACTGCGGAAATGCTTAGAGCTGGGAATGTTTTGGTTACCACTTGGATGACTGAAATTCTGAATATCTTTTATGATAAAGGCATGGTTCCTAAGGATTTTATCAGAGCTATTATTATCCCAATTCTCAAAAAAGGTGATCAGTTTTTGTGATAACTATAGGGGTATTAGCCTACTCTCTGTTTCTGGTAAATTTCTTTGCATGATTGTGTTTAATAGAATTAAGAATCTGGTTGACAGGCAATTGTGTGATGAGCAATGTGGATTCTGAAGTGGAAGGGGATATGTGGATCAGATATTTTCACTTAGGCAGATTTTTGAGAAATGTTTAGTGTTTCAGAAACCTTTGTTGATTTCAGAAAGGCTTTCGAATCTGTTGATCGTCATAATTTGTGGTTGATTGTGAGATCGTATGGTATACCAGACAAGTTAGTTAATATAATGAAAGGTCTGTATAATTACACTGAGTCATATATGAGAGTTTGTAAGACTTGTAACAATCAGTTTAGCATTGCTTCTGGTGTTTGACAAGGGTACAGTTTGTCTCCTTTTCTCTTTAGTTTGGTTATTGGTTATGTTATGTGAAATTCACTGCAAGGGAAAGATTTTGGCCTTAAATGGGCTGGAGATAAAAAAAATTCTGATTTAGATTATGCTGATGATTTAGCCCTTTTGGCAGATGATGTTGATGAGATGAACTCTTTCATTCGAGCTGTTGATGAGACTGGTAAATAGAGCAGGATTGGTTATAAACAGAGAGAAAGCTAAAGTGATGAAAATTGGTCAGGCAAGCTGTGATTCTGTTAATCTGAATGGTTGTAGTCTTGAGCAGATGTCACAGTTTAATTATCTTGGGAGCTATGTAACAGATACTGGTGCTGTGCAGCATGAGATTAGCAGATGAATAGGGATTGCTGCCAGTACTTTTAAGAATCTATGGAGAGTGTTGAGAAATAGGCGTATACACCTAAAGACTAAAATTAGACTGTATAATATTTGATTCTTTTTAGGGTTAGTTATGGCCATGAAACTTGGACACTTTGTAAACAAGATAACAGGAAACTAGATGCTTTTGATTCTAGATGCTTATGCAGTATCTTGGGCATTAGGTGGTTCAACTTTGTAACTAATGATGAGATTAGGCAAAGGAGTCGGCAACCTCCTTTAAGCAGCATGTTGTGCAGAGAGAGACTCTGTTGGTTTGGCCATGTTGCCCCATATGGATAATTATAGATTGGTGAATAGGGTTATGAACAGTGTGTCTAAAGGTCTCAGAAATATGGGGAGACCTAGGATGTGGTGGGCAGACAATGTCAAACAGGACCTTTTTAGAATTGGTGTGCAGTGGCCAGATGCAGAAGATGTAGCTCAGGACCGATATCCTTAGAGAACTAAATTGTGTGGTCTGCTTGGACCTCCTTAGCCCATCGCTGCTTGAGGATGTTGGCAGGACAGATCCAGGCTGTGGTAGCCAGAATGCATAATGTCTCTCAGATGTCATCTCCAGGCTATGGTGACAATATCAGAAATCCAGGAATGTGTCTTGATGACTAGTTCCAAGGGTCACAAACATCCGAGGAAGACAGATACATGTTAACAGTGAATTAAGATTAACAGAAGAAGGCATAAGGAAATGACAGCCAGACAACTTTCTGTGCTTCAGGCATGATAATATCAAGAACTGTGTCCAGAAGGCTTCATGAGAGGAGTCTGATACCAGGAGACTGATGGTTTGCCTCCCCCTGACCCCTTCTCAAAGAAGGGCTGGAAGGACTTTGTGCAGGCATCACCACACCTGAACTAAACAGCAGTGGGTACATGTGCTCTTCATGGATGAACCCTATTATAGTTTGATTATGGATTCTTGATGTGTGCTCATCTGTAGAGAATGCAGAATGCACAACTATCCCCACAATATCTGGCAATAGGACCACTATGGAGGAGGAGGTTTTCTGGTGTAGGGAGGCATAATGCTGAATGGCCATACTCCATTCCATGTGTTTCAGGGTGGCACCATGCATGCTCAAAGAGGAGATCCTTTAATCCTATGTAAGACTTCAGGGGTGCTATTGGCCCTGAGATTCATTTCTGTAGATGATAATCCTTGTCCTCATAGCACTCAGCTGGTTGACAATTGCCTCAAGAGTGAGGATATCCACAGGATGGAGTGACCAGCCAGGTCTCCAGCTCTTAATCCTGTTGAGTATATGTACTCTCCCCATTGATCACTGAAATAGAATTTCACCTATTGTTTCACCATATACACTCCCTGTTGATCATTGAAATAGTGCATTTCTGCTACCATCAATAAAGGATTTTTTTGACACATTCCTATTCATCTCATGCTTGCTTATGTTCTTTGTCATGTTCTGATGTACCTCTCACCTGATTTTCATAAAAGTCTCTGAAGTCATTATGTTGTTATGTCCACTTTTATGTATGTATCTTATGCCCACCAATGTATTTATAAAATTAACTGAAAAATCATTACACACTTTTGACTAAACAGGAAGCAAATGTAATTAATGGAAACTGTAATAAATATACTCAAACCCTGAACAGGAGAAAAACTGGTTTAAAAGCCTAACCTCTCATTGAGTGATTGATATATGAATATTGATGAAATTTTTTTTTGTCTTTTTTTTCTGATTAATAGTACATTTGGAAGCAAAGTGTTTTTTTTTACATTGGTTGCTAGTGGATTTAATCCTTTTGCCAAAAAACAGGGATTTTCCCAAGTCAAAAGTGAGTTTTTAAAAACTTTTTAGCAATCCAAGGTAGTCCACTATTTTATGTAAATTGTAGGAAATTGTCCATGATTTAGAGAAGATTAATATACATTTCCTGGATCACAGTCTATGTATTTCATTAATGTTTTTATCTGTGTTTAGATCTGTTTAGCTCTCAATACTGTGACTAGCTGTTTGAAAATAACTTCTTAAAGGAAAAATGTTATATACTGCAACAGCACATATAGATGAAACTTTGAAATTTAACTGAAGAATTTTTCACAATGATGCCAGCTAATTTTGCTTTTGATATATATGTATAGTACAATGTTTTATAGCTCATACTACACTAAATCAGTTAATTGGCAAAAAGCTTTAATTTTAATTTATCATAATGAATTGAAGTTGCACTGAATTATATCTTCAATATTTCTTATCTTCAATAAGAGCATCTTATTGATGATAAGAAGGTATTTTTGAGTGAGTTTCTTAGTTTGTGCAATTGTCAAAGAATTGCATTCATTTGGAAATGTATTGTTGTGGAATACTATCTTTGGGAACATATGCATTATTGTTGATCATCTTTTCTGCAAATAATGGTGCATAAAATGTGTATGTCAGCACCTTTTGACTTTGAAAGACTGATCTCTGTCATTAATTGAGAACTTATCTGGTGACTCATATACCTGATTGTGAGAAACTGTAAGTTATCTAGGAGGTTTCATTATCAAAAAGTTTGAGAACCTCTGATCTAATGGACACAAAGGATCAAAGTTTATAAACAATATTTTAATCTATCTAACCTAACCTGGTGAACAAAACTGCAACACAAGAAACAGGCAGAAAACCTAATCTGAACTAATCTATGGAATGAGCAATTTCTAATCTAACTAGACAAACATAAAGGAATAGAATGCAAGAAATAAATGCAATCAAGCAGGGCAGAAAAGCCTCTTGCACATTAGTTTCACAAGTTTCGGATATATATGAGTAGAGCAAAGCACTGCAAACAACAATGGTAACTGGCATAGCAACAGTCAATGGAAAGTACTCCAGGTGCTTAATGATTGCTATAGCAGCAGTCAACACTATGTGAATAGGGCTAGTCAGTCGTTCAATAGTCACTTATATAGATTACTTTCTTTAACCTTTTTCCTTGTTAGTTTCTCATTAAAGACCTTTCAACCCTTTTTATAAATCATGATTTAAATAACCACTGTGATATTAAAATTTAAAGGTATTTAATAACACCATTTCACTGTTATACATGAAACGCTTTCCTGATTAAGTTTAAATTGCAAGGAAGTTAAAAGGTGTATAATCAAAAACATTGCACTGGGCAATGGATGACAGCAGGTATGTTAAGTGAAGGAAGCAGTTTAAGATTAATCATAGAAGTATTTTAGATATAACAGTGAAATTGTTTTATTAAATCCTTTTATAAATCATCAACATAATGAATTTTTCACCTGTCTCTCAAGAATCAGGTAATATTAATACTTTTTAATCCTATAATTGAAATAATGTAAAAAGTACAATTCATGAATTAAAATGATATAAATATATAATTATAACGTTTCAAAACTGAGATAAAACTTTTTTTCTGAGTTTTTTTTTCATCTTAAATAGGTGGTTCTCGAAGTTCAACTGACACTATTGTCAAAGACGACGTTGAAACTATCTCAAGAAAGGTATTGTATATTATTTTAATTGTAAATAGTGTTATTATTAATATATGTAATAGAGATGATATATTCTGATATATTTTTTTCATTGATATAATTAAGTTGTAAGTTATTTTTGTTCAGCTTGAGACATATTTTGTCTCATGTATTTTTCCATTTTTATTAACCCTTAACACGCCAGAAGACACTGTAGTTTCCAGAACTAAATCCAGTCTCATATCCGGTGGGAACTATAGTTCCCACCGGATTTGTCCGGTGTCCGGACATTTGTCCATTGTCCAATTGTCCGGACATTTTGTCCATAAGTTGTTGGTCTCAATTTGCATGGTGTTTTTTAAGAATCTATCTACCAATGTAAATCAAAGGATGATGCATATGAGAGTAAGTAAAAGAAGAGTTAAATTTTGTGTTAATAGCTGTTTGCCCAAGTTACCAGTTGTGTCTAAGAGTTGTATGAAGCTATGCTCAAATTCTTTTTTTCTGTGTAATAAGAAAGGGGGGGAAATGACTGTTTTTTCTTTCAATTTCACAAATTTTTTTGATTTAATGTAAAAAAAAAATCACGAAGAAAGGTATTAAAACTTTTATTTTCAAAAATTCTGGCAAAGAGGATATTACACTGCAATAAAGATATCTTTAGTTATTTATATTTAGAGTAGAATGACAAAAGTAAAATGACTGAAGTAAAAATGACATAAATATATTTTTAGTCATTTTACTTCAGAATAAATATCTCTTTAGAACTAATTTTATCAATATGATATATTTGAAAATGTCTTATGTAGTATATATCATTTCATTGCATTCAAAAACAATTTGGAAGGAGAGATTTTGATATTTATAAATGTGCTTTTCAGTAGCTAAACCAGTTCACACACCATTTAAATTAATTGAATTAAAATTGTATTTTAATGTTACATACATAAAACTAAAGCAATGTCTGTGTAAGCAATATTCTAAGTTAACTGTAATGCTCCAAAGTATATTATTTTAAACTGCTGGATAGCTTGTAATTTGGGTGCCAGCAAATAACTTGCCAAAAATAATACTTAGGGTTCTTTATTAGAGCAAGCATAAGATCAGAAAAAAATTGATGACTATCCAAAAATAATGTTAATCTAATAACACTAAACTTATCTCTACTCAAGACAAAAAAATAAAGTCAAATGCAATTTCTTAAAATATAAACCTTTTATTTTTAACATTAACTCACCATATAATTTCTTCTACAAAGCGCTTCATATGCTGACTCTTCTACAAACTACACCACTCTCCTCCTCTAACTACTCCCACTACTCCACTCTACTTCTCCTCCACTAATACTCTTAGCCCGACACTGGCTTAAGTCAAATGTGGCATTTGTGCAACATCCATGCCTGTGAGCCACATTTGAACATGGGATTTGCATTGATGTTGGTGGTTAGTGGCCATCAATCAAAAGGAGATGTGCAATCACCAACTTACTAATGGATGGAGAAAGACAATGGTTCAAAGAAAATGAAAGGCTCCAGAATTATAATTATAATATAAGTAAACTAAATGGTTAGGGAATGTAAACGTGAATGGTGAACCATCACATAGCCATGGCAATTACTGAATGAATTTGCTGTTAAAATTAATTACAAAAATCCCCTGAATGTCACTAAGGTAACATAATTCCTCATACATCATTTTGTATTGCTGGGATGAAGGACATACTATTTAATTCACACAAATCTTAGCTGTTACATTTAAGAAAAAGTTAAAAATTTCAGAAAATAGTGCCTGAATGCACACACTGACATATTGCCATACTGGCAGCTGTTCTAACTGTCACTGCAATCTTCCATATTTTCCGTGCTTAATATTAGCACCATCATAGGTCAATCTTTAAACTTGTAAAGGTGATCAAGTTACAGAAAAATGAAGAAAAGATATTTACTGATGCAGAGTCTTTTCAATTGCTGGTACAGGTGCAGCTGCCAAATTTATCCACATGAGCTGTGAATTAGATGTTTAACACACATGTTGGCTTCTTGTACTCTTTTTTTTTTATGCCTGGGGTTTTTTTTTTTTTTTTTGATGAGTCTTGCCTTCACTGTTGCTTAGACACAATTATCACCTGCTATGGCTGCTTACCAGTCTTTATTGAGAAGGCTAAATTGAAGAAGTTATCATCATCCATAAAATATTGTAGATCTCATTACTAATATTGCCTAAGCTGCATACTGGTTACATTTCTCTGATGTTAGAGGAGAGCATTCTGGGCAAATCCCCAACATTTAAAACTTATAACTCATAAACATGGTAAACGTTTCTAAAAACATAAACATTAAAAGCCCCCCCCCCCCCCCCCCCCATTGGCTTCAGATAAAGGACATTTTGGTCAGAAATCTCATTCTCATGCTCTCTCAAGCTGAAGATGAATTGAAATAATTTAGAATTAGTGTAAAGTACTGGCACTATTAGACCACTCATTTGCAATCATGATAAGTATGATAATTTAGTTAGTACAATATTGAAACAAATGTACTCTAATATTCTGCAAATATACAGATTCTGAGAAAATCAGAGACTAATAATAGAAGTATACCAAATTTAGAATTTATTAGTTTAAATTCTGGCAAGCTTTCATAAAAAAAATATTCTTCAAACAACTGCTTGCCATAAAGGTCTGACAGGAGCCTGTAAGTATAATACATCACAGATATGATCTGTGAGGAAAGCGAGAGCTTACCAGATAGGCAACACAAGAAACGAAACATTGTTTCCATATCCAGGGCTCAAATGCAGGTCCCTTTCACTGGTAGCCTAGTAAGCTAATCCCTCAGCCATTAAAGTTAAATATTTTCCTCACAGTACAAAGCTAATTGCATAATATTTCAATATGGTCCACTTTCTATTGATTTTTGGAAAGAATGACTTATAACTGAAACTGTGATATATATATAATTATATAATAGTAAAACTAAACTGATATGTAAAGAAGTTCTGCCTATATTATTCCTTCAAAAGAATTAATGGAACTAAAAACATTAAGGAGCAAAATCATCCTAAGAACTAGTCAGCTGTGAAATGCAAAAGAAATTGGAAGCTGAAGGAATTTGGCATAATTAGACTGCTGTTGGGATGTTTCCTCCTATTATGGCTAGTTTTAGAAGTCAATTTTGGACATCTCTTTAGTACAAACAATATGGAAGCCTGATATCCTCACTTCTGTGGTCAATCCCATCCCCACTACCCCTAAGAAACTAGTGATATTTAGCACCATCTGTTGAGTAATAATTAGCATAGAATTACCTTTTGTGTTACCCTAATGATTCATAGATTCCTGTTAATAATTTGGGAGGTAATCTTAATTGACTATAAACAGTTGGAAAATAATTAATTCTAAGAATACTGTCCATTGATGAGCATTTTTAATTTGATGTTAACTGTATTATTTTCAATAATAAATAAGTAAATTATGCTTGTGTTTTGCTTATTTTAAGGATGAAGGCAATTCAGATATCAAAAATACAGATGAAGAGAGTAAAGGTAATTTTGAAAGAAACAGATTTTAATTTAAAATATCAGTATATTGTGTAGTTAACTGGATGTATGTAATTAATTCAGCAATATAAATGTGTTGGTTTGAAATGATATATGTAAATTCAACATATCTCTGTAAATTTGGTCTCTAACTTCATCACATCATTAAGTAGCAAAATCTTATTAATGCCAACTTTAATTTAACTATTGGTTAAATACTTGTCAAATTTGTATATTTATAGAATTTAAAAATTCAAAGCAATGAGCTCTGAAATAATCAGTCAGTTTAGAGTTAAAGAGCTAACTTATGCACATACTGCTTTTGTATTTAGTAAATATTACAATCAGAATTGTGCTACAATGAATTCAACAAATTTCTAAAGTATGCCATTTTATAAGCATAAAACTATTAATTTCCCTGAAGTTCTTCAAGCCTCTCAAAAAGCATCCTCAGCTGACGATACTATTGTTCCTAGTAAATTCTATTGCATATATCAGGATAATTCTTAACTTTAGAGGGGGATGTAGCCAAACTTCTCAATTTAATTGGAGCTGTTAGTGAGGTCTATAAATATTATACTTATCAGGAGAAAGGATAAAATTATAAACTGAACATTGGTTATCATTAAAATGTGTTTGGTTGTTAAAATATTTTTGTATTAAAAGTATAGTTGTTTTAAGTAGTAAACTTTCTGTTAGACTGATATTCCATATATATGAGTGTATGGAAAGCAAATACTATACTTGGAACACAAATTCTTAAAAATCAGTAGCTTCAGTATATATAAAGCTCCAAATTTAATTTTTCATCACTATTCGGTTCTCGTAACAATATAAATTGATTAAAAATTCTAGCTGATAATGTTATGATCAATTAAAATTAAACTAATAACTGAAAGATCACAATACATTTTCTGTGGCTGTCAATCAATCCCCCAGATCAGTGGTTCCCAAACTTTTTCACTGCCATGGACCCCTTTCTAAACCTCTTCCATCATTACTTGATGCATTTTAATTAAAATATAGATCCTGGCAAAGAGGACTCCCTAAAAGTCCCAAGAATGATTTATATCTTTAGTTATTTATCTGCTGCTGTTCATTTATTGGCTAGTTTTTTTTTATGTCATCATCACTGGTGAATTGGGGTGAGGGTGGCTTAGTCCAATTCATAATTTACAGTTGTAATGCTCCAAAGATTATTAACTTTTCAAGTTGGATCTTTTGTCTGATCCAAATTTATTCAAAATTCTGGATAGCTTGTCGGGCACCAGGCAGTATTAACTTGCCAAATAAAGTTGAAATAGGATTCGTTTTGTATTTATCTAGCATTACTTATCGAGTAAGAATTCGAAAAGGATTGTCATTTAATTAAAGTTTAAATCTAATAAAAAATCAATTAACGTTGCTCAAGAGAAATATAGCAAAAGTTTCTAAAACAAACAAAGTTTATTTCCAAAAAGTTCAAAGACTCACCAAATTCAGTTGATGAATACAAAAAAGTTGGAGTACTAACAACTCATATCTACTTAAATCTCTATTAACAACTCCTATCTACATCTACTGATTCAACATACTACTTCAACATACATCAGCTCCTACTAACAATCTACTAATAATGTTACTTAATTGCAGTTCTCTACTCAACTTCTACTAACAATACTGTCAATTCCCATTTACACTCTGTGATCTAATGTCACTTAGTATACATGCTGCATACAAATCTGGCACTTATCTGTTGCATACCAGGTAAACATTTGCATAATCTGATGATTGCGTTAGGTATGTTACAAGAGGGGTAGTGTCCTACATGTATGCAATAGCAGCTGACAATCAAAAGTCAGAGTTGCGCATGCGCAATTCCTGCAGCTTGGAAGGAAGAATTGCAGTCAGTCCAAATGAAATAATAATCCCCAAAATGATAAATATAACGTAAATAAAGTAAAACTAGCTAAGGAAAAGTAGAAGTGAATGGGTGGACCATCACACAGTTCCTAGATTTGAGTCCCACCTGGGCCAGTATTGAGATTTATTTCTGCAAAACTCTCTGCCCTACCCTCGATCATGGGAAAGTTCAAGACAAGTTAGTAGGCTTGGAGAAGGTAAGGTTATAGATGGAGAGGATTCTGTCATGGCTAAGTAGGCTGAGCATTTCAGTGATGTTCTAAACAATGTGGTTGGTTCTACTCCCATTTTTTGCAATGATGATAGATGCATTGGTGGCTTTAATGTTGGCCCTATAACATAATCTGAAGTTATTTTAGCTATTTCTAAACTTAAACTTCATAAATCCCCAGGGGTAGATGAAATTACTACGGAAATGCTTAGAGCTGGGAATGTTTCGGTTACCACTTGGATGACTGAAATTCTGAATATCTTTTATGATAAAGACATGGTTCCTAAGGATTTTACCAGAGCTATTGTTATCCCTATTTTCAAAAAAGGTGATCACAGTTCTTGTGATAACTATAGGGGTATCAGCCTACTCCAGTTCCCGGTAAAGTTCTTTCCCTGATTGTGCTTAATAGAATTAAGAATCTGGTTGACAGTCAACTGCGTGATGAGCAATGTGGATTCAGAAGTGGTAGGGGATGTATGGATGAGATATTTTCACTTAGGCAGATTCTTGAGAAATGTTTAGAGTTTCAGAAACCTTTGGTTGCTAGCTTTGTTGATTTCAAAAAGGCTTTCGACTCTGTTGATCGTCATAATTTGTGGTTGATTGTGAGATCGTATGGTATACCAGACAAGTTAGTTAATATAATAAAAGGTCTGTAGAATTACACTGAGTCATATATGAGAGTTTGTAAGACTTGTAACAATCAGTTTAGCATTGCTTCTGGTGTTTGACAAGGGTACAGTTTGTCTCCTTTTCTCTTTAGTTTGGTTATTGATAATGTTATGCGAAATTCACTTCAATGGAAAGATTTTGGCCTGAAATGGACTGGAGATACTAAAATTTCTGATTTAGATTATGCTGATGATTTAGCCCTTTTGGCAAATGATGTTGATGAGATGAACTCTTTCATTTGAATTGTTGATGAGACTGGTAGTAGAGTAGGTTTGGTTATGAACAGAGAGAAAACTAAAGTGGTGAAAATTGGTCAGGCAAGCTGTGATTCAGTCAATCTGAATGGTTACAGTCTTGAGCTGGTGTCACAGTTTAATTATCTTGAGAGCTATGTAACAGATACTGGTGATGTGCAGCATGAGATTAACAGATAAATAGGAATTGCTGCCAGGACTTTTAAGAATCTGTGGAGAGTGTGGAGAAATAGGCATACACACCTAAAGACTAAAATTAGACTGTAGTAGTTTGGTTCTTTCTAGGGAAGTTATGGTAGTGAAACTTTGGTTGGAAACTAGGGAAGTTATGGTAGTAAACAAGATAACAGGAAACTAGTTGCTTACACAGTATCTTGAGTATTAGGCGGTTCAACTTTGTAAGTAATGATGAGGTTAGGAAAAGGAGTCAGCAACTTGCTTCAGGCAGCATATTGTACAGAGAGAGAGACTGTTGGTTTGGCTGTGTTGCCCACATGGATAATTATAGATTAGCAAATAGGGTTACGAACATTGTGACTAAAGGCCTCAGAAAGAGGGGGAGACCTAGGATGCAGTGGGAAGGCAATATCAAACAGGACCTTGTTAGAATTGATGTGCAATGGCCAGATGCAACAGATGTAGCTCAGGACAGATCTGCTTGGAGAACTAAATACAGTCTGGTTGGACCTCCGTAGCCCATGTCTGCTTGAGAATGATCATGTTGAATTCTAAATTTCCAAAAAATATTATTTAATCCTCAGATATGTTAGCTCAAGGTTTTACTGCTTAGGAGAATTATTATAGTTGCTTTATGAAAATTTTCAGTAGTTTTGAAATGTGTTTAGAAATATAAAGGTTAAAAATGCAGTTAACATTTTTTTTATTCATTTTTTTTTAAAGATAAGGAAGAATCCAGAAGCTTTTTCATGATTATCCAGTTTCTCATATAGCATACGAACATATACATGAACATACATCCATGAATTCCTGGGACTTGAACCCAGACCCTGTCACCTGCAGTGTCATTGTGAGCCAACACACTACAACTATACCACCAAGGTGACAATAACACTGTATTTTTTGTGATCAGTTGTATAACAAAGTTGTAAACATATGTTAATATAAGTTAGCAGATGTATGCTATTATGCTACATCTGCTAACTTATATTAAAGCTTTGAGAAAGAGCTTTAGAAAATGTCTAATGGCACACAAAATGTTTTATGTCTCTATAAGTACTCTGGGGCATGGGATGGCAAATGCTTTATTGTTTAATTCATTTTTGCCCCCAATAAGAACATTTTCACATTAATAATATTAATTGTATCAGTTATTACTCTATGTAAGAACTGAGAAATGCAATCTTAATATTAAATGAAAAATCATCAGCAGAGATGTAAAGGAAGTTTGGATTTTACTCTATACATTCAATGCATTGTATATTTAATCCAGTTTTACATAATAAGTAAGTTTATATTAATGGAATACACCTAAAATAATAACTGCAGTAAAATAATGCTTCTATTTAGATCAAGCAAAATTTTACTAGTAAACATTAAAATAGTTTTAGTGTAGAATTAGCTCTAGGAATTTAAATTCTGTGTATTTATTTTTAAATTAAGAATTCTGTGCTTTTCTAAAGGGCTAACACCAGTTGCAATTAAAAAAGAACCTTCTCCTGACATATGGGAGGCACTGGCTTTGGCTCCTCCTACACCTCCATTTCAAACTACTGTTGATGGAAGAAAAGGTATACATCTAGGCATTGGTAATTTTGATTTATGAGTACAATAATAAGTATAAAATCTTATTTCTCTTGATTGTATCTAAAGCATAAAAAGCATATAGGGTAAGTGGCCATTATATTTTAAAAAGTTAACTACTTTTTATGAAGATGAGGATTTTAATTGCCATTGTTTTAATATACTTTGGATTTAAAATTCTGGAAATTTTGGTACAGAAAAAAAACAGTGTTTTTGTAAAATATCTAGCAATTTATAAGCCATTAGCATCAGTCCATTGCTTTCTGAAACTAATCTTTTTTTTTTTTGAGTGTCAGAGGGCATTAACTCTTTGATCCCAGTGTTTGACTTAGAGAAAAAAAAAATTTTTTTCTGCTTGGCTTAACTCCTTTTAGATGTTGTCAGGAATGTTATTAACCTTTTTTGCCCCCAAGTTGATTTATATGCATTTTATAATGTTAATAATCCAAAGGTTCTACAATTGATATCCTTTTACCATGTCACACAGCAAAAAAATGAAATTAAAAAGTTGATATATCCTAATTATACTGAAATTTGCAGTGGACCAAATCTGACAATGATATATTTTTCAGCTTTAGAATTCTATTATAATTATGAATTGCATATAAATCAGCAACTTGAGAGCAAAAGTTTGATTAATTGTTAAGATTAACTGTTGGACAAATCATGAACAAAAGAGAATTGACAAACTTGAATGAACAAGGGAGAACACTGTAACAAAGGAGAATTAGTGAAAATTAATTTAATTTCACTAATTAAATTCACTTTAATTAATCTTCACTAATAGAAAAAATTAGTAGAAGTAGTGAATCGCACACAATAATCAGATTACTTTCTGATATTTGATAAGAAATGAAATATGAAAAAAACCACCAATCCACCTCATGGGCTTGAACTTGGAGCCTCCTGGTTATGTGCCAGTTGCTCTACCAGTTAAGCTAAGGCAGTAGTGATTCACACTTGCCTAAGTAAGGCTATATGGTAGAAAGGAACCATTTCCATTTAGTTCAAGATGTCAGGGTGCACTATGAACTCTTTAAAAATGGCAATGAACTAAGGCTGAAATAACCATGTATAAAGTATTTAATACACTTTGAAATTATTCTGATACAACCAGTATTAAAGTGCAGGATGTTATAATCTTTTTTCACCTGTAGTGGTAACCAATTGATGAGAAATGGAACTCACTGAAGTGATAAAATCGTAACTGATATTTTATGAGAAGTCAGGTGTGAAAAAAACCACCAATCTACCTCCCAAACTTGAACTTGGGACCTTAGACTCAATTTATATATTACAGTAGAGACCATCTAATGTGATCACTGGTTATAGAATCAGCCACATATTTGGATCAATTTTCAGAAGAAAAAAAACACAAATTATAAATGCGATATTGTTTTACTGCATATTATAATTAGATTTTTAAGTTATTAAAATCAGATACCTCTATTGAATTGTACTGAAATTTCATAGCCTTTTGAACAACAATTGGTCAAGTTTGTAGAAAATGCTCATAGTATTGGAACCTTAAGCTTTTCTGTTTCTCTAAAGATCTTTTGTATTAGTTGCATTGAGTAAAGAATGTTTGATACTTCAGGACTTTGGGTAGTGAAGTGCAATCCCCTCTTGGCTGAAGGGTGTACTTTATGGTTCTATTTCCCAGGAAATACTAAACTTGATGCAGAACTGATCCCTGACTCTTGTTCATTGGAAAGGGTGATTAAGTGATTAGCTTAATGCAAATATAAACAAGCAGATTACTCATGCTTTCAGCATTGAAAGCTTGACATCTTACACTAAGAATATTGTATTAAGTTGCTTAAGACCAAACAAATTCTTCATGTTGTAAAACCTTTTGAGCTCTAGGACAGTGAGGCCAATGGCTAGGTGCAATGACTCATCAGGTTGTTGTCATTCATGTTACACTACTGATCATTGCTTGTCAGTTATTCACCCAAACTCATTGATGTTTTCTAGTGAATATCAAAATTGACAACATTGCATAATTATTATTATAATTATGCAATGTTGTCAATTTATAAAATCAGTTAGAATCATCAGGAGTTTGAAAAAATGTTTGTTTGAAAAGCTTGAAGAGAAAGCAAATGTAATAGAGAGGTAGGAGTTTTAATTTAAGTAGTGTAATCCCAAAGATAAACTGTTATGAATCTAAGAATATCTCAATCTTCAATATACACTGGTTTCCATAAATTAAAGAAAATCCCTATGTTAAGTCAATGGGAAGCTAACATCAAAGCTCTCTAACTTCTAAAATAAATTTTTTTTATTTTGAAAAATGTGATTGCAGATAAAGATCTCAATCAAATAAATCAATATCTCGATTTTCAACAATATTTGTTCAGTATTTAATGAGTTATGGAAGTTTGAATAACAACAGCAATGCCAGTCTTAAGAAACATACAAAACTGAAGAATAGTGAAAGAATTCTTTACACAAAGTTCTAGAATACAAACTTATTTTATTAAACACTTTGATCCAATATTTATTAAAAAAATAAATAAATAAATAAATACCCCCTCAAGCAGCTGCTTGCCACAGAGGTCTGACAGGGGCCTGTCAGTTTATATGCCATAGTAGAAGGTCTGAGAGGATGGCAGGACCTCAGCAGAAAAACGACACACACATCCATGCCTAATCCGGGGCTCGAACCCAGGTCCCTTAGATCAGTAGCCAAGTGTGCTAACCACTCGGCCACGGTATTTATTACTAGGTTTTAATTAATCTCTAAAGTCAATTTTTGTGCCTGGCCTTGTTATCACTAAATATTCACTTCCATAACTCATTAAATATTGAATGAATATTGTTGCAAATTGAGATATTGATTTATTTGATTGAGATCTTTTTCTGCAATCACATTTTTCAAAACAAAAAAACTTATTTTAGAAGTTATAGAGCTTTGACGTTAGCTTCCCATTGACTTAACATAGGGATTTTCCTTAATTTATGGAAACCAAATGTATGTACATAATGATAATAAATGCACTGAATATGAATAATATTTTAATAAGAATATTTTTCATGTTATTAGTTAATATAAATATTATTTGAGTAGTTTGATTATCAAGTGCTATAAAATAGTACTTTTCGTAGTTGCTTTTTCTCATACTCTTCAAATTTTTGGTAATTGCCAGTTAATTGTATCAAAAGAAAAGAATTTATAAAGGTGACCACATTGACCATCAGCTACTGTATTTTAATAGAATAGTTTCATGATTATCTTCCTTGCCTTCAAATATTCTTTTGCCTTAATGAACAAAATTTAGATTGTTCTTTACTTTTCTCTTCATACCACTTACCTAATAATACACTCATATTTTAGTTTATTAATTCAGCATAATTTAATCATTTTAGTAGATTTGTATTACCAGTTACACTATTTGGCTTTACCTATTATCATAATTTATTCTCTCTTCTTTTTTTTTTCTAATATTTAATTGTTTAAATTCTACCATAACAAAATATAAAGGGCAAAACACGGTATGCTGAATTAAAGATAGATTAACTCTATAAACACTGTAGGTCCTGAACTAGTCGCATGTTATTGCGACAAACAATTGGCTCATTGACTGGTGTGACTATTTAACCTGAACTTCAGTGCACTGCTCTATGACCATCAATTATCACATTAGTGTCAATGATTGTTGTTGTGATAACATGTAACTAGTCCATCACTTACAGTGTTTATAAAGTTAATTAAATCTTTCCAAGGAAAATCAGCAGAATATTTTACTTGATTTTTTCCCCTATGATGCTCAAATATAATTTTATGTCATATAAAGCAATTTTGTAGCATTTTGATAAGGAAAATTGGTCTGATTATTAATCTTCAAAGTTTATTACTGAATCTTTTACATATTATTGAACAGAACCATCAGCTCCATACTTCAGTTCTTCTGATTTATCACTTGTGCTTGCATCTGTCTGCATATGTATTATGTGATGAAAAGCTAACCATATTGAGAAAAAATGCTATTATAATGGCTGAACTTAGCTTAAAATGGTTATCATTCAAAAATAGCTTTGAAACCCAGGGTTGGGTTGTTTACCTCTGAGTGGCCAGGTCACAAGGATCCCAAGAACTCAAGAGAAGGTTGGGGGAAGGGGACCCACTAAGAACTATTATGAAACATGGTAGCCTCCTGTCAAGGCCATCCAGCATGTTCTTTAACCTGCTCAGGGTATGGCTCTCCAAAATATGGGGCACAACTATATGTCTCATCTGGCGGGACTGTGGCCTTTCCAAGCCTAATCCCCTAATAAACTGAGGGCAGGGTGGGAGTTTAGCAGAAAGACGTTTCAATGCTGGCCCAGGTAGGACTTGAACCTGGAAAGTGCAGATTACAAGTTTGTCATGCTACTAACTGAGCCAGCCCCTGCCCCTTGAAACCCATGATAAAGGCTCTTACTGTCAAAGCCTTTGAACAAGTGGGTGTGTGATTCTTTTAATTCCTTGGTCTCATTTCTCTTTCTGTTCTGCCTACTGGCAGCAACATCCATTCACAATCTGAACTGCTACTAGTACCTTAATTTTTTTTTATTTTGAAATATTTGCAATTTTTAGGAGCTTTATTACATTGACAACTTTTCTATCCTATTGTGAAACAAAAAACTTTTCTTATTTGCTTTTTTTATGATAAACTGCCTTTCTAAGTCCCTTAGATGAACTTGGAAAATGTAATACCCCATATGTAGAAGAGCCATACCCTGTGCATAAAAAAGAATGTGCTGCATGCTCTTGACAGAATGATTCTATATGTCTCTTAAGAGCTGTCTACTCAATTCCAAAACTTTTTCTGAACCTATGGGGTCTTTGTAGCCTTGCTGTTTAGTCCATTGTATACAAAACATTGCCACTCGGAGGTAAAATAACCTTAATAAAACAGCTTATGACTATCACAGTTTTCACTGCCAGCTTCTATTAGTCCCTTATACAAGATCATAGCAGTCAGAGGAAAAATTATTTTTTTTAATTGGTATTATTAGCATGTGTGGTGGACTATATAAATATTTGTATATTTTTCTAGCCATCATTTATTATCACTGGACATGCAAATTATGAAAGTTCGTATTTCTGTGTTGTATTGTTTACTATAAGCATTTTTGTAACTCAGGGAATTATTATTGTTCACATTAAATATATATACACTTTAATTAATTAAATTGGTCTCCAAGTCAATATTTATTTCACATGATATGCAAAAATCATCGGCCATCATCACAGAAATAAAATGCATCACAAGCAATTAATTTTTTGAGTGTATAAATCAGTATTTTTTTGTAGTGCAAGTAGTTGTGATTTTCAACATGATATTTTATTCTAACATCTTAGAGTTAGAACTAGTCAAGTGCATACTCATCTTGCTGACTTCAATGATTAAAAGCTGAAAAATATTGAAGTTGCAGCATTTTTTTATAGTAGAATTATAGCAATATTATGCTGATAAAACATTTATTTAAAGGCAGAGTTTAGTTTGAAGAAACAAATCCATGCACCATTATTAAAACATCTGTGGGCTGAATAATTAAACTAGTTGCTGTTTTGAACTTAAAATACTTAAAATTAATTATATCGAAACAGATTTAAAAATTTCATTTAAAGTTCTTTCTACATATAAAATATTTTAATTTCTACCATTACAATTGGTGTGTATGATTGTTGCTTTTAAATGAATTTTTACCTTGAGTTTTCTAATTAGCATAATCACACACTACATATGGTATTGTAATAATGTTTAAATATATTTATATTTTGCATTGCAGAATAAATCAAGAAGCTAGAAAATAATGTTTCAAGTTGTGAATCAGAGATTTGCCACATTTTTTTATTTGAATTATAATATAAATAAAATATTTATGTTCTTTTCCTTTTTTCATCTTATTGTAAATAAAATTATTACAATTTGTCATAATAATTAAATATTTACGAATTTTTAAATATATACTTGCAGTTGCTCCCAAGGAATTTGTAATTGAAGAAGATCATAACCATTTTAAATGTCCAGTTGAAGGTTGTTTGAAGAGCTTTCGAAAAGAAAAATTATTGCAATCACATATTAAACACTATCACAATACCAAAGGTTTGAAAAAGCAGTCTGTACCAAATGTATCAGCTAATCGAGTAGACCAAAATCTTTCATTATCTGCTTCAGATACTGAAACTAGTAAGGAAATGCAAAATATTTCAAAGTTGGCAGAATGTAAAAGTTCAGTAGCCAACAATCATGATTTTATACCTAAAGCAAAAACTGTTTCACATAATTCTTCTAAGTCATCAGAAAGTGAAAGCACAAGTGTTAATAATGTCAAGGATATTTCCAATGAAACTGAAAAAGTGAAAAAGACTGATTGTACAGATAAAAATAGATTACACTCTTCAGAACAAAAGGAAACAAATTCAACCAAGAAATCTACAATGCATCCACCTTCTCAGATAGCTTTTGAAAAAACCTCACGATCTGAACATAAGGAACTGCCAAAAACTGAGAAAGATAAAAAAGAAGAACCAGTTCTTCCACAAAGAGCTTCTACAAGAAGACGCTCCTTACCAGCTAAATTTGCAAGAGAGGAGATTTGTATGATGAAACATGGGAGAGAAAGAAACAGATCTGATGGAGAAAAATCTGCAAAAGCAAAAGAACATGAAGGAGGCTTATTATCAAAATTTGTAAAATCTCAAAAGGAAGATGTGTATTCAGAAAAGCATAAAACAAGAATATCTCAAAAGAACTTGGAAAAAAAAGAAGTAGGTGATACCAAACCTGAAAATCATACAGGTAAAGGTAAAAGAAAAACTACAGATAGGTTAGAAGTAGAAAATGATCACTTTCGGAAACATTCTGAGCGAATGTGCAAAACAAAAAATATAGTTAAAGAAATCAGTGATGAGAAAAAACTTTCAGAAATGAAAAATTCTGAAATAGATAAAAGCTGCCAAGCTCAGAAACACCACAAAAGTACAGTAAAACATGAAAATGATTTAGTATCTGATAAATCTTTAATTTCCAATAAGAGAAACTCTTCTGAGGAAACTGAAGTAGATATTGCTTGCCATGGTAAATTACCACAAACTTGCCTTAAAAAAATGACAGAAAAAAGTAAAATTCAAGAACAATCAGATAAACTTTCTTGTAAAAGTAAAAAACTAGATGAACATTCAGAAAAAGACATACAATCCAATAAAAGAAAAATCGTGGAAAAAAGTCAAAATGATAACTCAGAAAAAGGTGTTACAAGCAAGAAAAGAAGATGTAGTGAAGAAAACGAAAGTGAGGATCAATCTGAAAAGTGTAAAATATTGAACAAAAGGAATTGTTTAGAAAAGCCTAAAGAATTCCATAAAACAGAAAAATTGACACCAATAAAAAGAAAGGTAGAAAAACTGGAAAGTGACCAAGAAGAAAAGAATACATTACCAGTTAAAAGAAGGAATGTGGAGAAATGTGAAGCTGGTTACAACAAAAGTGATGGTGCAATACGTAGAAGAAGACTGATAGAAAAAGACCAGAAGGAGAAACCTCATATAACCAATAAGAGAGGTATTTTGAATAAAGCAGCAAAAGAAGCTAATCATCAGAATAAGCATATCATGAACAAGTGGAAAAACATAGACAAAGTTAAGAAAGAAATAGATTCCTCAGATTCTAAAATAAAGGGTAAACATTCAGAACAAACTGAAAGTGAAAATTCACACACCAAGAGTAACGTAATAGCAAACAAGAAATGTGATACACAAGAAGTAGTGTTGAGTTCTGATTCAGATTCAGACAAAGATAATAAGAAAGATTCAAATACTTATAGCCATTCAGAAACAAGTGAAATATCAGAAATATCGAGTGAAATGAAGAGTGAGAAATTGGAAGAAGAAGAACATTCAGAAGTTCAAAATTTGCCTCTGGATGCGATTGATAAAAATTCAGCAAAGGAAGTAAATGATAATGCTACTAATTCTGAAGAAATATGCACATCCGAAACAAATACAGATGATGTAATTTCAGAAGATCTAGCAGTAAAAAATACTAATGCTGCAAAAGCACTTTCAGGAGTTATAAATAATAAGGATATTAATGCTCAAATGGATGAAAATTTAGAAGTCAGTAATATCAATAATGAATCTGTCATTGCAGAAACCAAAGAACAGGAATGTAATGAAATAACAAATGTTGATTCACCAAATAAAAAGATCATTGCAGATAAATCAAGCACTCCAGATAAGAACATGAATTCTGAAGAAGTTCCTGCCTTAATTAAGCGAAAAGATGTTCAAAATGACAAAACAAAAAAATCTGAAATATTACAATCATCTGCATCACCAGGCCACATTATGTGCACCAGAAGAAAGGAAGCAATTCTAGAAAAGCAAAAAGCAAACCAGCAAATGAAAGGGCATGTTATGTGTACAAGAAAGAAATCTGAGAAGTTAGCAGTTGTAGGTTAGTATTTTTGAATTTGTATTTATAAAATATGTATATACATACACAGATATGTAATAAAACATGCTTAGCTTGGTAATATTTTTCTTTCTAAATGCAGTATATTAAAATGTATGTATTATAATTAAATCTAATAATTGAAGCCCCATTTTAAGCAAAATAAATAGCAGCCTTTGACTTTTCAAAAAGAAAAAAGGATTTAAACTCTGCAACCCACTTAAAAAATCATTTTAGAGTAATAGTGTAACTTGAATATGAAGAACATAGTACATATTTTAAAATATATCTGTTAGGAAGAATAACATTTCTTTTCAATAGATTGATCAATTTTATATGGCACACTTTTAAGACACAGTATCACATATACAGAAGAATTTCTTATAAAGCTGCCACCATCTAGCTACATTAACTCTGTTCTTATAGAACAGATTTATTGAAATAGAGGTAGTGTAGAATACTAAGTTATGCTTTAACTATATTACTGCAGATGTAAAAAGTATATTGATATATATATATATTGTGATGTAGGGGGAGCATAATTTAGAACAAATTTGATCCTGTTAAACCAATTCAACTACCTGTAAGCAAACCAACTTCTACAATTAATTAAGGAGTGTAAGTTATCAAAAATTGTTTTCCAATCTTTTAGCATTAACTCTCAGTTCTTAGGAATCCTGTGACCTGGCATTTAGCTCATTGTATGCAAAAAAAAAGACAGGTAAAACCCAACACTCTTTTCACATTTGTGTTTATGATTGTATTTGTTTGTGATACAATCAATAATCATGATTAATTGCCTTGATCATTTTTTTTATTTTTGGTGCATAACTTTTTTATATAAAATATCACTCAAGTTGGAAGATGAACTAGGCCTTCCAATTAGAAAAACTGATGTGGCATACTGCAGTTATATTAAAATATTTCTAGTTCTAAATTGTAAATCAGTAGATAGATTTGAGAATGGTTTTCTGTATCATACTTTGTGCTTTTGTGATTATCTCATCCATTTACAGTATTGCACTATCTTATCAAGATATGCAAGATGTTGAAGTTCCAACTGGACATATAAATTTGAACATTCTTATTTTGTTTTGTCATTAGTTTTACCAAATTCTGTCAGTAGGCTGGTTTGGAATATAGTACTCCAAAGAGAATGTTTCCATAAATTAATTAAATTGCCCAAGTTAAATAATTTCTGGTCTGTGATCTACTAGTGATCAGTATTTTGTGATTGAAAACACTGAATTGAAGGTATTATTTATAAATTACTTTATTTAAAGTAACTTATAAAATAATACTGCTTCCCATAACAGAATTTTGTTTTCTTATATTGCAATAATTTTTTATTCTAGTGCTGGATTAGTTACAAATGTTGCATATAAATTAAGATTAAAAATTTGAGAAGTGTAACATCTACATTATAACTTTAACGGGTTTGCATTGAGATGCCATTGTTTAGCAGCAGCTATGAAAAATATGAGTTGTTTGTCATATTTCATACTAATATATTAAAATGCACATTGTAATGTTTTAAACTTTAAAGTTTATAAAACTCCAAATGAAACCTTTTGTACTTGCCTTCTGGTCACATTTTGCACTTGGTTGTTGCTCCTCCATGTGGTTTAGTTGATTTTTTCATGCTTCACTGAGTTCCTTGCAGTCATCTGTGTTGTTGGGTTGGGTTGTTTTACCTTTGAGTGGCACTTTTTTGCACACAATGAGCTGAATGGCGAGGTCACAAGGACTCCAATGGCTCAGAGAATGTTGGGAGATGGGACTCACTAGAATAGCTTTTGGGAGACAGATAATAGCCTCCTATCAAGACCATCCAGCATGTTCTTTAATGTGCACAGGGTATGGCTCTCCCACACACAGGGCCACAGCTTAACATCCCATCCACTGGATGGTGGCCTTTCCGAGCCCATCGGTGTCCTCTACTGACTGTGGGCAGGGCAGGGAGTTCTATGGAGATAAATTTCAATTCTGGCCCAGCTGGGACTCATATTATTGCAAATTATGAACCTGGTGTCTACCAACTGAGCTACTCTTGCCCCCCAGGCAACTGTGAATACCTCACATAGTTTGCTCAGGTCGTCGTCGTCCTCAATGTAATTTTCCAATGCATACTTTTCTCGGCAGTTGCACCTTTTTAATGGTTTCCCTTGTGTTTGAGTTGTAGTATTTAGGTTGTGGTTATTTTTCTTGCATAGCTGTTGTGCTTGGTACTTTGGTTGTGGAAGGCTGGTCAATCTGGCAAAGGTGAGGTGATTATTGAGTGGGACATTCTTCTGCCATTTTTTTTGTATTCAGTTTGGCTGTTTGGGGTTTAATGGTGCAACAGCAACTAAGGCCATATTGTTCCATTTTTGTATTCCTTCTCTACATCTAATGGTGTTTTCCAAGAGTATGGTAGGTTTATTATATCTTCATTACAGCAGCTTTTGCTATTCTTATATATTGTGTATATTTTTGCTTGATTTAGCTGATATACTGATCTGGGGTTCATTATTATGTGTGCTTGGCTGAAGTTTGATTTTACATATAGGCTCTTCGCTAGTATGAGTGATTACCTCATTTCTTTTATTACTTGTTCTTATTATAGAAGTTAGTGATTTGCTTTGTTAATTGGCCACATTAGTGATAGGGTGAAGGATGCTACATGAATTTGTTTTCCATAATATTGGTTTTAAAATCCTTGTTTTCATTGTTGCTTTTTCCTATATAAATATTGTTTTTAATTATTTCATAAACAGGTGTTTATGTTATACCTGGATGACATTGCTATGAATTTTCAGTTGTTTGACTGTTGTTTTTCAATTGTTGTAGAGTATTAGGTATAACAGAAATTTCTTCTGTTTGTTGTGGTATCCCATTAAAACTCCTGTAATAACTTTTTATTTACCGACTGTAATACATTTGGTGTTTCCAGCAGATGTATTCTGATATTTAACCCTTCTAGGGTTCCACTTGAAAATCTGGTTTGCCTCCAGAGGTTCAGGTATAAAATAGGTCTATTTTCATCTTCAATCTCTCATTTCAGATTCTGTCAATGTCTACGTTAATCGGGGACCTTAGAAGGGTTAACAACACCTGCACAAGAACTGATAAGCTGAACACAGCTACTGCCCCTTTAAATACCCATGGGAAGGGTCCAATCACACCCTTTCCAGAATGTTCTCATGGCCTGTAGCCAACATGATTGCACCGATGACCTTGAAACTCTAATCACTTCTTCAGTAGTAGATGTTAAACGTCACATACAGGTCATAGATCTTATTTTATTCCTTCTTGGTGTTCTGATTTTCATGAACAGCAATGTAATTTTAACCTCTTTTAAATATCAAACCAATGTGAAATTTAATATATGTTTTTAATATTTATATTTCAGAGATTATTTTTCATTTCATCAACATGATTAAGACTTTCCATTTATTAATATTTAAACAATGTATCTATACTTCAATTATTTTTATAGTATTTAATATTATTAACAAACTGCAGTTTTTTTAATGTAAATATTCCAGAGCAAATGTTTAAGCATAAAGGAATAAGTAGCAGTAAAAATGCTGAGGTTATATCAGTTCATCCGCGTCCAATGAAGAAACGCAGGTTAATATCAGCAACAAGTTCAGATACACCAGAAATCAAACTGGATACTATTAAAGCTGAAACTAAATCATCAGAAGATTGTGAAAAAGAAACATGTAAGTTGAAATATATTTAAAATATGTTTTGCTTTGTAATACACCCCCCTTTAAAAAAGTAAGGGCATCCCCAAGCTTTTCAACATCTCAACAAATAGGTGATGAATGTAGAGCAAAAATGTTACCAGTACATCATTTGATATATTTTAATGTAATATGAGATATGAGTGAAGTTGTGTTAATCTGTATGAAGTGCGTTTGGGCTGAAACAACTTCTTTTCTGTTGTGAATAATATTGGTCATCATCATCATCCTCAAGCAGCAATGGGCTATGGAGGTCCAACCAGATCGTGCAATTTAGTTCTCCAAGCAAGTCTGTCCTGAGCTACATCTACTGCATCTGGCCACTGCACACCAATTCTAACAAGGTCCTGTTTGACATTGTCTGCCCACCGCATCCTAGGTCTCCCCATATTTCTGAGGCCTTTAGGCACACTGTTCATAACCCTATTCACCAATCTATAATTATCCATATGGACAACACGGCCAAACCAATGAAGTCTCTCTCTGCACAATAGCTGCTTAAAGGAGGTTGCTGACTTCTTTGCCTAACCTCATCATTAGTTGCAAAGTTGAACCACCTAATGCCTAAGATACTGCATAAGCATCTAGAATCAAAAGCATCTAGTTTCCTGTTATTTTGTTTACAAAGTGTCCAAGTTTCATGTCCATAACTAACCCTAGAAAGAACCAAACTATTATACAGTTTAATTTTAGTCTTTAGGTGTATACACCTATTTCTCCACGCTCTCCATAGATTCTTAAAAGTCCCTGCAGCAATCCCTATCTGTCTGTTAATCTCATACCGCACATCACCAGTATCTGTTGGGGCGGGGGTGGCTCAGTCGGTAGTGCGCCAGGCTCGTAATCTGTAGTTCCCAGGTTCGAGTCCCAGCTGGGTCAGCGTTGAGATTTATCTCCGCAAAATTCCCCGCCCTGCCCACGGTCAGTAGGGGACACCGATGGGCTTGGAAAGGCCGCCGTCCGTTGGATGGGACGATAAGCCGTGGCCCCGTGTGCGGGAGAGCCATACCCTGTGCACATTAAAGAACATGCTGGGTGGTCTTGATGGGAGGCTACCATCTGTCTCCCAACAGCTGTTCCAGTGGGTTCCCTCCCCCAACCTTCTCTGAGCTTTCGGGGTCCATGTGACCTGGCCATTTAGCCCATGGTGTGCAAAAAAGTGCCGCTCAGAGGTAAAACAACAACCCAACCCAGTATCTGTTACATAGCTCCCAAGATAATTAAACTGTGACACCTGTTCAAGATTGCAATCATTCAGATTAAATGAATCACAGCCTGCCTGACTAATTTTCATCACTTTAGTTTTCTCTCTGTTTATAACCAAACCTACTATAGTACCAGTTTCATCAACAACTCGAATGAAAGCGTTCATCTCATCAACATCATCTGCCAAAAGGGCTAAATCATCAGCATAATCTAAATCAGAAATTTTCTTATCTCCAGCCCATTTAAGGCCAAAATCTTTCCCTTGAAGTGAATTTTGCATAACATTATCAATAACCAAGCTAAAGAAAAAAGGAGACAAAATGCACCCTTGTTGAACACCAGAAGTAATGCTAAACCAATTGCTACAAGCCTTACCAACACTCACACACGACTCAGTGTTATTATAGAGAGCTTTCTTTATTTAACTAACTTGTCAGGTATACCATATGATCTCACAATCAACCACAAATTATGACGATCAACAGAGTCGAAAGCATTTTTGTAATTAACAAAGCTAGCAACCAAAGGTTTCTGAAACTCTAAACATTTCTCAAGAATCTGCCTAAGTGAAAATATCTGATCTACACATCCCCTACCACTTCTGAATCCACATTGCTCATCACGCAGTTGACTGTCAACCAGATTCTTAATTCTATTAAGCACAATCAGGGAAAGAACTTTACCGGGAACTGGAGTAGGCTGATACTCCTATAGTTATCACAAGAACTGTGATCACCTTTTTTGAAAATAGGGATAACAATAGCTCTGGTAAAATCCTTAGGAACCATGCCTTTATCAAGAAAGATATTCAGAATTTCAGTCATCCAAGTGGTAACCGAAACATTCCCAGCTCTAAGCATTTCCGTAGTAATTTCATCTACCCCTGGGGATTTATGAAGTTTAAGTTTAGAAATAGCTAAAATAACTTCAGATTGTGTTATAGGGCCAACATTAAAGCCACCAATGCATCTATCATCATTGCAAACAATGGGAGTAGAACCAACTACATTGTTTAGAACATCACTGAAATGCTCAGCCTACTTAGCCATGACAGAATCTTCACCTTCTATAACTTACCTTGTTTATCCTTCAATCCCTGTATACCTGTTCGTTTTCTACCACACAAAGCATTAACTAACTGGTACAGCTCTCTGCTGTTGTGCTGTGTAACTGTTTTCTTGGCTTTGTCAGCCAAGCCATCAAGCCAAAGATTCTTATCAGCAGCTAACTGATCTTTTACACTTTTATTAAGTTCTCCCTAATGCTTTCTATTAGGATTAGTAGGGTATTGATTAAGGATATTCCTGCAGTTCTTTCTTTCCAAAATAAGCTCAAGTATCTTATCACTCATATAATTCTGCCTCCTTTGCTTCTTTTTTCCAAAACGAGTACTGTTATTGTCCAAAAAAGCCTGTTTAAAATGATCCCATTCTTCCTCAACTTCTGTAGTAAGCATACCATGACTGCCATAATGATTAAGTAACCTATCATTGTAAGCTTTGGCTATAACTGAGTCTTTCAGAGCTTCAGTATTAAAGTAAAAATTTTAACCCTAGCACAACACTTTTTAAGTTTAAGTTGCAAGACACTTTTAACAAGGTAATGGTTAGATCCAATTTCAGCTCCCCTATATGACCTGGTATTCCTAACAGAACTAGCCCATTTGCTGTTAATTAATATATAATCAATCATATTCTTATGCAGTCCATCGGGTGAAACCCATGTGTACCTATGTATGTCGCGGTGTTTGTAATAAGTGTTAGTTATTCTGAATCCATTGAGTTTACTTACCTGTAGGAGACGTTGCCCATTGCCATTGCAGCTACCAATACCAAAAGGGCCAATCACCCCTCCCCAAAGGTCAGAGTCAGTACCAACTTTGGCATTGAAGTCACCTATGACAAGGGTAATATCTCCTTTTTTGACAGAACTCAAAATATCCTGAAGTTGTCCGTAAAACCTATCCTTCTCATCTTCATCGGCATCCTCCGTGGGGGCATAACAGCAGATAACATTCAAGTCTTTAACGCTTGTTTGAAATTTTGCTGTAAGAAACCTTTCATTAATGCACTCGTATCGTAGAAGATCATCACTAGCGTGTCTGCTGAGAAGCAGACCCACGCCTTGGTGATGTTTATTGTCGTTCCTCCCTAAAAAGAGAAATTTAAGATTATTTTTAAGAATTTGACCTTTATCTGTCCATCTGGTCTCTTGCAAGCCGAGAATTATCTAAATTATAATGGTGAAATTCTTGTGTGAGGACATCAAGAGAAAAAGCTCTGTGCAGAATCCTCACATTCCAACTACCTATGGAGAGAAAATGGTTAGTGGGATGTTTAAAGAAACTATGTTTATTGAGAGAGGGAATGCTGACAATATGAAACAGCCCTCTAATTGCAGACATGGGGCAAAGACCCATTCCCCCACCACTAAAGGCTGAAGCCATCTACACTGAAAGACTTCCTCCAATGTAGAATTTGACGATGCCAATAGAAGCAGAGAGTTCAGGTGCCTGCGATGACCTCTGCTCAGGATTATCCATCAGCTGATAAACATATCCTGTGAATCTATTCACTTGGGGCTGTCAATCCACAAACAAACAGAAAACACAGCGGAAGATTTTCCCTCCACAGAAGCCCACCAGTGCAGTAAAATCAAGATCCATAATCAAGCTCAGAGCCATAATTCCATTCAGGTTGGTATATATGATCAGCACCAGGACCCTGTGTGGTTGACCACTCCTCAGCAGGGTAGAAAAAAAAAGAAAAGTAGCCATAGTTGTCCAGATCAGTAGGCCACATTAATCTGGCAGCCCTCCCCTTCCATTCACTTCCACAAGAGAGTATCTCTTTTGAAATGTACTAACGGTCTGCACCACGAGAAGGCAGGGTTGGACATTAGGTGCTAGGCCTGGCCGGTTCTATGCATCATCAGCTCTCCTTCCAGTGACTACCTAGCTACCATACAGATCATAATATTTGTATGCTACAGTAAACACAGTTGTGAACACTTTTGGGTTTGGAAAAACTTCAATAAGGAGCTAACTAATATGGTGCTGACTTGTTCAGTGGTGCTCTGCTAATACTTCTATTATTATTGAAAGAACTGTGATTACCTTTCTTGAAAATAGGAATAATTATATTTTGGTACCCTATTCTATTTAAATTAATGCCTCATGTAAACAAGTCATTTGTTGGATGAAAGCCTAATCACTACTGGCTTTCACTACTAGTGCATGAAAAGGACTGATCAGTTAATCAATAGCAGCCCATATATGAAACATGATGTTCCCAAATTTGAATTGCCACTGTACTTGCATTGAGATTTTCTATATTGATGCTCACTCTGCCTTCCGTGAAAAAGGACACCATATATGAGATGGGATATTAAACTGTGGCCTCATGTGCAAGAATGCCATACACTGCATACATTAAAGAATACAACTGAATAGGTTCAAGGAGTTGTAAGTTCATGGTCATTCTCTCTCTCCTAATAGGTGTTTAGGAAATCCTCTGCCAAACTCTGAGCCTTTGGAGTCATATGACTTGACCATTTAACTCACTGTGTGAAAAAGTAGCAGTAAGAAATAAATCTACCCAGTAACAAACAAAAATGTAGTTTTTTTTCCAGAAATATAGGTATTAATGCAACAATGCTTTAAAAATATTAAATATGATTCCCATGCATTACTTAGTGTAAGAAACTAAATAAACATGATAATTTTGCTAATCAAAAGACTTAGTTCATGTAATGACATTCTTCTGACATGCAACATCTCTAATGTGTGAATAGAAGATAACTTTAATCAAAGTGCATATATTTTAGCATAAGTAATTTTTATGAATTGGTGCAATTTTTTGATTTATTTGTAAAATAGATTTTACTGTGTATTATTTAATTCAATTTGGTAAAATTTCCAACAAGGTTACTTATGTTATATTTCTAAACTTCTCTAAACTATTATTTCTATTCAGTATGATCTACTGTGTTTAAGAATTATTTCATTATAATTCTAATTAGAACAATGTTATATATATATATAAAATGAATGTATAAATATTCCCAGCTAATGTATTTAAAAGCTATACAGGGTGATTCAAAACTTATCGTTCAAATTTCGTGGGGAGGTAGGGAATACGTCAGGAAACCGATTTCACATAGGAAAGAATGTCCGCAAATGTATGCATGCGTATGTAGAGGGCGCTGTGTGTACCCAACCAGTGTACAGCTCGCCCGACTACTCCCGCTGTCATCAGTGTACAAGCTGACTTACTAGTGATAAGATGAATCGTTTTACGCATCAAGAGCTAGCGGATATGCATCTCGCATATGGGGCAGCTGGCGAAAGCGGCCGCCGAGCTAGGCAAGTTTACGAAGACTGATACCCCAACAGAAGAATACCGCAGCATCAAATATTTGCACGTGTGCATCGCAATCTGCGCGAACGTGGTTCACTGCGCAGCAACATGCAGGATATAGGGAGAAGACGACTGACACGGACTGTCAACGTCGCAGAACAAGTCCTATAGTCCATCGAAGATAATCCGAATACCAGCACACAAGCTATTGCTCAGCAGCTTGGGGTCTCTCAGTCAGCAGTGTGGCGGATACTGCACGAGGAACGTGTGCATCCTTACCATCTGCAAAGGGTGCAGTTACTGCATCCTGACGATTATCTGAAGCGTGTGGAATTTGCACAATGGTTCATGCAGAAAGGTGCCGTGGACCCCAGTTTTCCAGCTTCTGTCCTTTTTACAGATGAAGCTTCATTCACTTGTGAAGGTGTGTTCAATACACACAATTCACATGTGTGGGCTTACGACAACCCGCATGGTACGAGAAGTCACACTGCGCAACATCGTTTTGCCATAAATGTGTGGGCTGGAATCATTGGTGACTGTTTGTTGGGACCTTACTTGCTACCGCTCCGATTGGACGGCCGGAAATACCTAATATTTCTCGAGACAGTGTTACTGACTTTTCTGGGCGCTGATCCTGCGCATATCAGCCGAGATATGTGGTATCAACATGACGGGGCTCCATCCCATAGCACAATTGTTGCACGTGATTACCTGAACCGAACATTCGGAGCTCGATGGATCGGTAGAGGTGGACCGATCACTTGGCCACCCAGGTCACCTGATTTATCGCCCATGGATTTCTTTTTGTGGGGAGCCTTGAAAGACCATGTGTACGAGACCCCCGTCGACAGTGAAATGGACCTTGTTGCACGAATAGTGGCCGCTGCAGGCATTGGTCCGTGATATGCCAGGCGTTTTTGAAAATGTTCGGCGGTCAATGCAACGGTGCTGTGAATCCTGTGTCCGTGTAAATGGTCGCAATTTTGAGCACCTACTGTGAACCTGTACTTTACTTTGTTGGAATAAAAGTCACATTCGTTACCACTTAACTGTACTGTTTCCTTGTGTTCACTTTACTTGTCCATTTTGTTCATGTAGATGACGTTTGCGGACATACTTTCCTATGTGAAATCGGTTTCCTGACGTATTCCCTACCTCCCCACGAAATTTGAACGATAAGTTTTGAATCACCCTGTATATTGAATTCCATTCTTTTTTGTTTTCATGAAAGTGATCCATCCATTTTATACTTTTGTACTATTATCATAATGCAATGACTGTCAACATGTCAGTGTTCTGAATAATGGCTGGAATATAAGGGAATCTAGCTCATGGCCCAGTGGTTAACATGCTTGGCTTCTGATTAAAGGGACCTGGGTTTGAGCTCTGGGTAAAAGGAATGTGTTTGTGTTGTTTTTCTGCTTAGGTCCCACCATCCTCAAAGACCTACTATTGTGTATAAACGGACAAGCTCCTGTCAGACCTCTGTGGCAAACAACTGTTTGAGAGGGTATTTATTTATTTTATTATTTATTGAAAGGTAAAAGTTTGTATGAAGTTTCATTAATCAGTATTGAGTATGTATTGTGCTGGAGCTGTTAACTTCTTTTTGTTGTGAATAATATTGGCATACTACAGTAAGCACAGTTGTGAGCACTTTTGTTTTTGAAAAAAACATCAATGAGAAGCTAACTAATATGGTGCTGGACATGTTTATTGGTGCACCACTAATGCTTCTATCAGTATTACAAGAACTGTGATCACCTTTCTTGAAAATAGGAATAATTATATTTTGGTACCCTATTCCATCTGAATTAATGCCAAATAAACAAGCCCATTTGTTGGCTTCAAGGCCTAATCAGTATTAGAATATATATATGTAATGAAAGGCAGTTTTAATGTCTCATACAATGTTGAATAACCTTTCTCATACTTGATTAGAATGTGCTTACTGTTTCAGTTTTTCCAATTTTTATAATTGTAACTTCATATTCTTACCAAGTGGGGAAATATTTGTTTTATTCTATTGGTATTAAATTTTATTATTTTTTTATTGTGAATTGAGTGTTTTTATAATAATAATTTTATTTTAGCTGATACTGTTCAAGAATCAACATTGAATCCACAAACAGTAGAAACAAATGAATTAGAAACTATGGAGCAAAACCCAGAGAATGATGTAGAAACTGCAACAGTACAAACTGTTCAAGAAGAGGAATCACATGAGGAACAACAGAGTGATGAAGTAGTACATTGTATATGTAACTGCATTGAAGAGGAAGGACTTATGATGCAGGTTAGCAATATCTAAAATTGTTATTAAATTTCAGTATTGTGAAAAAATACAGAAAATTTAAAAATACAAAATAAATAATAAGTTTGATATTACAGTATCAAATTTTAGGAGCAGTTTTTGTAGGTTATGAATGAGTCTTTTAAAATTGAACTTTCTTGTGCTTATATATGGCCTATTGAATATTTTTAGAACCAAGAATGTTAATTGTCTTTTAATAATATTATATAGTACAGAATTTTCAAACATAAAAGCTGGGAATTATATGTTAACTGAATTTGTTATCAAGTTCTAATTTGTAAACAGAAATAGTAAAATTCTGTATATACTATATACAGTCCATCATTAGTTTGGCACAAACTGAATTTCTCCTCCATTCTCCATTCATAACTTGCACAATTGATAACTGAGGTCACAGTGATGGCAGCACTACCTATTATTGTCAGATCCTCAGCATTCTCAGAAGGCATTCAAGGTCATAAAATCCTGTCCCATAATAGGCAGGAACCCAATTTTTCATCAACCCAACATGGTCGCACAGTGAAAATTCCACATTTGAAAATTTCAATGATTCAGTCAAGTATATGGGGTATTACAGAGTACTGAAATCTGTCGAAATGGAAATGCCATCCCGTGGCCGATTGGTTAGCACGCTTGGCTGCTGATCTAAGGAACCAGGGTTTGAGTCCTGGGCAAAGCATGGATGTATGTGTCATTTTTCTGCCAAGGTCCTGCCATCCTCTCAGACCTTCTGCTGTGGCATATAAACTGACAGGCTCCTGTCAGACCTCTGTGGCAAGAAGCTGTTTGAGGGGGTATTTTTTTTTTATAAGAAAAGTACATAATAGTCTCAGAATATAAATCATTAAAAGCATGGTATATTCTTTATGACTTAAAATAATGTTGGTACTATTTAACTTAGATTCTGGAAACCTCAATATATGTTTACCTTTTTATACATATATAGTTTATTTTTATACATATGAAGTCTTAACTTCATGTGATGCTATTGAGGATTCATATCTGTTAGGCTCCATGTTCATCAATCTTCCAACAATCCTCCTACAGTAGGAAATCCTTCACTGCATTCCCATACTGATATTATCCCTGGCGGCACTTTTCCTGGCAGTTTTAACTTTTTCCCATGGACTCTTGGCATATTGCAGAAAGATAAATTTCACAAAGTTGGGAAATAAGATTCCACAGATATAAGTATGCTTTTACTCCTAAAAGATGTTTATTGTACATACACAAAATAAAATAACCAAACTAATTTCACATGGTGTATCAGGCATTGTCACTGGTAACATGAAATCAAGAAAATGGGCACATTGTGGTTTTCCTTGCATACAAGAAACTACATTGGTACATTTCTTTTGCACATGACACTATAGGAAAATTCATTTCAGAGTTTGTGGTAGTCTGGAGGTATCCTTTTCCAGTCTTTTGCATATATCATTTTAGTCTTTTCATTTTTAAAGGCCATTACTGCCATTTGCTGATAGTACAGTTTTTTACTCTGCCTAATTGTTTTATTTCTTTGCATAATAATTTCCATGGTTGTGGTAGTTCCATAGTTTCTTTGTTGCAGCAATGATCTTTTCATTGTTGTATAGTGATTTGTTCTACCACATCTAAGCAATAATTATTCTTCGGCACTGTAATTATGGTTGTTTTGTGAAACACTGACCTTTATTTATTGCTTTTTTTATGTGAACTGTTGTTAATTTTTTATTTTTTATATCTCTCTCTGATGTTCTTTTCATTTTACCTTTATATGGTATGCTAATATTGGTTATAGGTTTCCATAATCTAATGGTGAAATAGTGCAAAAATTATTTTAAGTCTCAAAATATAGATTTCAATAGGAATAAGAAACCAAAACTAGGAAATATTTGATGAACATGTTCTTCAAATTATTTCCATATTTTCTTACATGGAAAGCATTATAGCATATTTTTTTAAATCTTTTAATTGATAGATTGAAAGATAAAATAATAAAATGAAAGATATATAATTGATTGATTGCTTATTGGTTGTTCTTATATGACTTCTATTTTGATGCATTTAAATGCATTTCATTTCACAGTGAATTTCTTCATGTGTTGATTTGTATTTGTGTTGGGTCATTCACTCCATGTCAAATCAACCAAAATTTTGGAAAAAGTTTACCACCCACCACAGATTTCAGTTGGCATAAATGTTAGTACACATAAGATGTCTAATTGTCCAAAATATTATGAGTCAAAAATATATTTGTAAGGAGTTATAATCATTTAATTTAAAGGGAAAATATACAAATTGTGATTGTGACTAAATGTTTTTCTTTTTTTCTTTGCATCTATGGTAGAAGACCAAACTTGGTATACTGATGTTGATTTGATTTATAACTTCATTAAAAAAATTGAATTTGAAAATTGTAATATGGTTTTTAAAAAAATTTTGAAAAAACTGAAAATTTTGAAATGTGAAAAAAAGTGATGTGGCCCCATATAAAGAAAATTAAAACTGATATATGTTGTACATTATGCTCCATAGAAATGTACAAAATTTGGAGTATGGTCATTTCCTTCATAATGAGTAAAATAATATTTAAATTTTACTAATGTATACTTAAAGTGCATCTTCAGGGGACTGCATTAACGCTATTCTGCCTGCGCAATAAAAGGAGGCTACTGACCTGGCTACTAACATGCTTTACTGCATGCACTCAAATGTGACTTTGTAACTCCCAGTACCATTTGGCTGCTACCATAGCTATAATGTTGTGAGTATCCTTTGGTACAGATGAGTAATCGATAAAACCAAATTTTTGAGGGAACAAAGTTAGGAATACAAATGTTAAATTATTTGATCATATGCAGTGAGGGTGACCAGATTTCAATTAGCAAAATGCAGAACAGTTTAGTAAATGTTCCAATTTCAGTTTGTTGAAACTGAAATACTCTTTCTCAAAAGTGTAAACCCAGGGAAAATTTAACTAAAGCATTGTAGAATGGCGCAATAGGTATGACGGATAATTCACAGTTGTAACCAGAGTAACTAGGTAATGCAGGGTAACCAGATTTCAATTAGTAAAAATTGGGACAGATTAATGTTCCGATTTCAGTTTGAATAATTGAAAATGGTAAATTATGCTTTTTTGTGAATTGTTCTATAATAATTAATAATCAAAAATATTCCTGAAATGAGTGAACTGTTAGAGTAATCGTGATTGCCTCCCTTGTTTAATCTTTGAGGAAAAATATTTCTTTACTGATATTTTAAGAATAGAGCTGTGCAAAGGCAATAAATTAAATAATAGAAACTGTAATTTATTTGTTTCATTTACTAGACTTTACAATATTGTTTAAAGTTGTATAGTACTTGCACATGATACTTCTCAAATATGTTAAAATATAAAATAATTCTCTCGATCACAGCATTGGTAACTCAGTTCTTTTCAGTTTAAATGATTACATATTCTCTTCTAATCTTTTATGACTAATTGTTTATTACCAAAATATTTTACGATAACATTTATTTCATCAGCAATAAATATGCTTATCACCTGCTTCATCAGCAATAAAAAAACTTATGCTTTGTGTGGCTGTTTGTGAATAGAGAAGACCCTAACTCATGAAACACAGAAAAATATGTACTGTAAGTAGAAAGTTTATATTGATTGGTAGTCAGTGGCTTCGCAGTCAGAATACCTGGCATGTTTATTAGGAGGTCATGGGTTTATATTCCACCCTGCCCAAGACAATCTTTCCTCTTAAATTGATATTGATGGTAAACTAAGAGTGAATATATTTCTGATAGTCGAACAAAAATGCCAATGGATTTCTTCAGTTTATTTTGAGGTAACTTTTATATTTATATATATCAAAAATGGACTTTTCAGAATTCCTAAATAATGCTAATCTTTTCAATTTATTCCTCATCTTGATGCATCAGAAAATAATAAATTTTTGCAATCTTTCAAACTGCTATTAGTGCAGTCCAAATCACAGCCCAGATCAAGAAAAAATAGTTGGGGGCAAGATTGGGCCAGAACATTGTATTGTTATAAAATTTTTGACGTTTTTAGTTTTTCTTAAAAGTCTTGAAAAATATGTGTAGTATAGGGTGGGTCTTGAACGCTTGAATGAAATTTTGCTCTAAGAAACCTTACTCATATCCTAGAAGAGCATCACTAGCGTGTCTGCTCAGAAGCAGACCACGCCTTGGTGATGCTTATTGTCGTCCCTCCCTGAAAAGAGAAATTTAAGATTATTTTTAAGAATCTGACCTTTATCTCTCCATCTGGTCTCTTGCAAATCTAGATTATAATGGTGGAATTCTTGTGTGAGGACATCAAGAGAAAAAGTTCTGTGCAGAGTCCTCACTTTCCAACTACCTATGGAGAGAAAATGGTTTAGTGGGATGTTTAAAGAAACTATGTTTATTGAGAGAGGGAATGCCGACAATATCAAACAGCCCCCTAATCGCAGACATGGGGCAAAGACCCATTCCCCCACCACTAAAGGCTGAAGCCATCTACACTGGAAGACTTCCTCCAATGTAGAATTTGATGATGCCAATAGAAGCAAAGAGTTCAGGTGCCTGCGATGACCTCTGCTCAGGATTATCCACCAGCTGATAAACATATCCTGTGAATCTATTCACTTGGGGCTGTCAACCCACAAACAAACAGAAAACACAGCGGAAGATTTTCCCTTCACAGAAGCCCACCAGTGCAGCAAAATCAGGATCCATAATCAAGCTCAGAGCCATAATTCCATTCAGGTTGGTATATATGGTCAGCACCAGGACCCTGTGTGGTTGACCACTCCTCAGCAGGGTAGAAAAAAAAAGAAAAGTAGCCATAGTTGTCTGGATCAGTAGGCCACACTAATCTGGCAGCCCTCCCCTTCCATTCACTTCCACAAGGGAGTATCTCTTTTGAAAGGTACTAACAGTCTGCACCACGAGAAGGCAGAGTCGGACATTAGGTGCTAGGCCTGACCGGTTCTATGCATCATCACAGGGGATTGGTGCATAGCTCTCCTTCCAGTGACTACCTAGCTACCATTTACAGACCACTTCTTTCCTACAATCGCACGAGGCGTCTTCGTCAGAACATCACACCGCCCAAAGGCGGCTCGGCGTGTAGCAACGACGCGCCCATCAGAAGCGTTAAAGACCTTAATGTTATCTGCTGTTATGCCTCCACTGAGGATGCCAATGAAGATGAGAAGGATAGGTTTTATGAACAACTTCAGGATATTTTGAATTCTGTCAAGAAAGGAGATATTACCCTTGTTCTTGGTGACTTCAATGCCAAAGTTGGTACTGACTCTGACCTTTGGGAAGGAGTAATAGGCCCTTTTGGTATTGGTAGCTGCAATGGCAATGGGTAGCATCTCCTGCAGGTAAGTAAACTCAATGGATTAAGAATAACTAACACTTATTACAAACACCGCGACATACATAAGTACACATGGGTTTCACCTGATGGGCTGCATAAGAATATGATTGATTATATGTTAATTAACAGCAAATGGACTAGTTCTGTTAGGAATACCAGGTCATATAGGGGAGCTGAAATTGGATCTGACCATTACCTTGTTAAAAGTGTCTTGCAACTTAAACTTAAAAAGTGTTGTGCTAGGGTTAAAAAAATTGCTTTTAATATTGAAGCTCTGAAAGACCCAGTTATAGCCAAAGCTTACCATGATAGGTTACTTAGTCATTATGACAGTCATGGTATGCTTACTACTGAAGTTGGGGAAGAATGGGATCATTTTAAACAGGCTTTTTTGGACACTAACAGTACTCTTTTAGGAAAAAAGGAGCAGAAGAGGCAGAATTATCTGAGTGATAAGGCACTTGAGCTTATTTCGGAAAGAAAGAACTGCAGGAATGTCCTTAATCAATACCCTACTAGTCCTAATAGAAAGCATTACAGAGAACTTAATAAACGTGTAAAAGATCAGTTAGCTGCTGTTAAGAATCTTTGGCTTGATGGTTTGGCTGACAAAGCTGAGGAAGCAGTTAGACAGCACAACAGCAGAGAGCTGTACCAGATAGTTAATGTTTTGTGTGGTAGAAAACGGACAGGTATACAGGGATTGAAGGATAAACGAGGTAAGGTTATAGAAGGTGAGGATTCTGTCATGGCTAGGTGGGCTGAGCATTTCAGTGATATTCTAAACAATGCGGTGAGTTCTATTCCCATTGTTTGCAATGACGATAGATGCATTGGTGGCTTTAATGTTGGCCCAATAACACAATCTGAAGTTATTTTGGCTGTTTCTAAACTTAAACTACATAAATCCCCAGGGGTAGATGAAATTACTGCGGAAATGCTTAGAGCTGGGAATGTTTCGGTTACCACTTGGATGACTGAAATTCTGAATATCTTTTTTGATAAAGGCATGGTTCCTAAGGATTTTACCAGAGCTATTGTTATCCCTATTTTCAAAAAAGGTGATCGCAGTTCTTGTGATAACTATAGGGGTATCAGCCTACTCTCTGTTCCAGGTAAAGTTCTTTCCATGATTGTGCTTAATAGAATTAAGATTCTGGTTGACAGTCAATTGCGTGATGAGCAATGTGGATTCAAAAGTGGTAGGGGATGTGTGGATCAGATATTTTCTTAGGCAGATTCTTGAGAAATGTTTAGAGTTTCAGAAACATTTGGTTGCTAGCTTTGTTGATTTCAAAAAGGCTTTCGACTCTGTTGATCGTCATAATTTGTGGTTGATTGTGAAATCATGTGGTATAGGGTTGGGTTGTTTTACCTCTAAGTGGCACATTTTTGCACACCATGGGCTAAATGGCCAGGTCACATGGACCCCGAAGGCTCAGAGAAGGTTGGGGGAGGGGACCCACTGGAACAGCTTTGGGAGACAGATGGTAGCCTCCCGTCAAGGCCATCCAGCGTGTTCTTTTACGTGCACAGGGTATGGCTCTCCCGCACATGGGGCCATGGCTTAACGTCCCATCCGACGGACAACAGCCTTTCCAAGCCCATCGGTGTCCCCTACTGACCGTGGGCAGGGCAGGGAATTTTGCGGAGATAAATCTCAACGCTGACCCAGCTGGGACTCGAACCTGGGAACTACAGATTACAAGTCTGGCGCGCTACCGACTGAGCCACCCCCGCCCCCATGTGGTATACCAGACAAGTTAGTTAACATAATGAAAGCTCTCTATAATAACACTGAGTCGTGTGTGAGAGTTGGTAAGGCTTGTAGCAATTGGTTTAGCATTACTTCTGGTGTTCGACAAGGGTGCATTTGTCTCCTTTTTTCTTTAGCTTGGTTATTGATTATGTTATGCGAAATCCACTTCAAGGGAAAGATTTTAGCCTGAAATGGACTGGAGATACTAAAATTTCTGATTTAGATTATGCTGATGATTTAGCCCTTTTGGCAAATGATGTTGATGAGATGAACTCTTTCATTCGAGCTGTTGATGAGACTGGTAGTAGAGTAGGTTTGGTTATAAACAGAGAGAAAACTAAAGTGATGAAAATTAGTCAGGCAGGTTGTGATTCAGTTAATCTGAATGATTGCAATCTTGAACAGGTGTCACAGTTTAATTATCTTGGGAGCTATGTAACAGATAATGGTGATGTGCGGCATGAGATTAACAGACGAATAGGGATTGCTGCCGGGACTTTTAAGAATCTATGGAGAGTGGGAGAAATAGGCGTATACACCTAAAGACTAAAATTAGACTGTATAACAGTTTGGTTCTTTCTAGGGTTAGTTATGGTAGTGAAACTTGGACACTTTGTAAACAAGATAACAGGAAACCAGATGCTTTTGATTCCAGATGCTTACGCAGTATCTTGGGCATTATGTGGTTCAACTTTGTAACTAATGATGAGGTTAGGCAAAGGAGTTTGCAACCTCCTTTAAGCAGCATATTGTGCAGAGAGAGACTCCATTGGTTTGGCCATGTTGCCCATGTGAATAATTATAGATTGGCGAATAGGGTTATGAACAGTGTGCCTAAAGGCCTCAGAAATATGGGGAGACCTAGGATGCGGTGGGCAGACAATGTCAAACAGGACCTTGTTAGAATTGGTGTGCAGTGGCCAGATGCAGTAGAAGTAGCTTAGGATAGACTTGCTTGAAGAACTAAATTGCACGGTCTGGTTGGACCTCCGTAGCCCATGGCTGCTTGAGGATGATAGGGTGGGACATTTATATCTGATCCATGTCTGAGTGTTTTAAACAATTACTGAATAGTTCAAATATTGCAATAGCACAGTGAATGAAAGCACATAGATCAGAGATTATAATGTGACATAACAGTCTGTTTCATAAAAATTACATGTTTCAAATATATGCCATTAGAGTTGATGCATTCCATGCAGCAAATCAACACATTGTTCAATGCTGTAGTCAGTGTGCCTTCATCAATAGCACAGATAGTTGTAGTATTGTTTGCCTTTAGTTCCTTGACGTGTGGGGCATGTGACTTGTAAACCTTGACTTCAGAAATCCCCAAAGGAAGAAATCAGGTGGATCAAATCTGGTGGCAGATAGCAAGGGAAAATGACCAAACTGAGAGATGATTCTGTTGACTCAGAAACTCCATTACAGTTCTTACAGCTTCTGATGCCATCTTGTTGAACCTACACATCTTCAAACAATATCATTCCACTCCAGTTTAGAAAAGAAAAATCCTGCAACTTGTGGATGTAATGTTTAGAGTTGATAGTCACAGTTCAGTTATCCCCCTTGGAAAAATATGGACCAATGAAATCTAGCTGTGACATCACACTGTCACTTTCACAGGGTCTTGCCTTTTTGAGGCAAAGCTCTGGGATTTTTCTCTTCCCAAAACTTGTAGTTTTGTTTGTTAACACCAACTGGCAAATTGAAGCATGCCTCATCTCTCATGATGACATTGTTGATGAAATTTGCATCCCATCACACTTGTGAAGCAACCACGAAATTGTGCCATTTCTCAAAGAAGAATCATTCAATTGTCACACAACTGGATTTCTAAGGCTGCAAGTTCAGATCATGGTGGAATCCCTAGACCCCTTAGATTAACACCAGTTTTAGTTACCATGTGATAGATTCATTTGTTCTCGCAATAATAGCAACAATATTGTTGCATGTGAGGAACTGGCTTGACACTTGCTTTGTCATCAAATTTTGTAATTAAATAATGGTGTTGCAACAAGGGACTCATTTGCCTGGAAATAACCTTTGAAAGGAGTACATTGATGAAACCTGTTTGTTGAATGTAAAGCTTTACCAGACATGAATTCTTGCCAGCACATTGTAGTACTTCATCATTCAACTAGGATCTTACTTGATTAACAGAATAAAAATAAATTAGCTGTGCCAGTACTGCTTCCAGCCACAACAGTTACAGATGTGTCAGATATAAATGCTACAACCTGTGTATATATATATTTGCATTTTTTTGTTCCTTTCCAATTACTAGCATTTTTAAGAGGGGGGGGGGGGGGGCAAGCCCCTTCTCCTTGTATCTGGCCTTATCTCTGCTTATTCATGGACTTGTCCCTGTAGCTACTCAAGCAGTGCAAGTCATACCACTATCATACTTTGTATCAGATGCTGTTTGCTTGACAGTTATGAAGGTAATATTTTATTTCATGTAATGGATAATCCTTAACCAGTTTTGCTTTATTTATGTTATATTTATCGTTTTGGGGATTATTATTCCATTTTTTTGGACATCGCAATTCTCGTTTCCAAGTGTAGGAACTACGACCTTTTGATTGTCATCTGCTAATGCACACGTGTAGGACACGACCCTCTTGCATCATAGCTAACGCGATCACTAAATTATTCAAATATTTTCCCAGCGTGCAACAGCCACATGCCAGATTTGTACGCTGCATGTGCACAGTTGTATCAGAATAATATGACCACCTGCCATACGTATACTATCATAGGTGGTCATATTATTCTGACACGACTGTGTATACTAAGTGACATTATTTCACAGAGTTAGGATTGAAAGTTGAAAATGAATTAGTGGAGAGATAGAATGAGAGTGTCAGTAGATATGTAGGAGTCAGAATGTAAGAAGTATGTGTTGTATAGATAGAAAGAGTTAGTAGAGATTTGGATAGATGTGAGTTGTTAATACTCCAACTTTTGTATTCTACCATTGAGTTTGGTGAGTGTTTGAATTTTTTGGAAATAAGCTTTGTTTTAGAAACTTTTGAATTTTTTTCTATTTTTCTCTTGAGCAAAGTAAATTGATTATTTGATTAGATTTAAACTTTTATTAAACTTGACAATCTTTTTTCGAATTCTTACTCGATAAGTAACGCTATATATATATACTTAATGAATCCTGTTTCAACTTTATATGGCAAGTTAAAATTGCCTGGCGTCTGACAAAGCTATCTGGAATTTTGAATAAATTTGGATCAGACAAAAGGTTCAACTTGAAAGGTTAATAATCTTTGGAGCATTACAATTTCAAACCCATAATTGTAAAAATTGGAGAATTATTTTGACAAAACAGAGTCCAGAGATAGATTACAAAATCTTGAATCTCCAGATGAAAAGCAGAGAAGTGGCAGTCCTACTGGCAGTCCATGTTTTACAATAATGAAGACAGCATGGAGGTTGGGACATTAATTCATAATCTGTATAACTGGCATAAAAATGCTGAAATCGACAAACACATGGCTATTATTAATACAATAGTTTTACGTAATTTCTGCTGAAATTTGACTGAATTCAGAAGCTCTCCTACAGTTGTTGTTTTTTCTTTATAAGAATAAAAATAAACTGCTTAACCTTTGAAGTCCCAAATGGATCCTTTTTGGATCCCATTTATAATCCTTTGTGACTAAACTGATATATCTTTTGCATTTTGTTTACCCAGTTTCTGTATTTGTTTTGTTATCATCTTTTCAGTCAGTTTTTATTCATAATATCTGTGTTTGAATAGATTTTGGAAATATCAAAATTTTTTGAAATTTTTTTATAGTTGGTGTTCCAAAGATTAAATAAAATACTAGTTGCCAACTGTTCAAAAATGTTTAATATAAATATTATATTCATTCTGTGTACTAAACAAGTCTGCTTCTTGGTCTTAGGTTGCATTTTCCTGCCCTGACATCTGAATGAACTCAACTTCAGTACCAATAGTAAACAAAAAAAAGGCTTCATAACCTTGTTTTTTTTTTGACATGCAATGTGCAAATATTAATGTATAACTTTTCTTTTGTTAACCTGGATATGCTGTCATACATAATGCATTAAAGTAATTAATTGGATAATAAAAAAAGTTTTTTTTTATGTGTTTCAGTGTGAAGTGTGCCTGTCATGGCAACATGGGAGTTGTTTCGATATTGAAGAAGAGAAGGATGTGCCAGAAAAATATATATGTTATGCTTGTCTAAATCCAAAAGGTAAAAGTATACCTTAATCTTTATACATGCATTGCTTGACATTGAAATTGCCCCCTTCCCCCTCCCCCTCCTCAACACACAAACACAGAGAGAGAGAGAAAGGAATGGACAGGCTCTTCTAAAACTCGTGACAGACACAGATGATCAGATAGGTATGACATGAGTTAATTTACAGCCCAGTGCAACAAATTTAATGAATGACATACAGTAAAATGTATATCCTTTAGTATGTAGTGAAACTGCTGTGGTCCATGATGCATTCAACAACACAGAAATTTCTGAGGGATATCTCACCATGCCATGTGCACATGGTTCCATAGCACATTTGTAGTATTTTGGGCTGGTTGATAGTGGGCTTGTAGTCCCAAACATGCTCTGAACATGCTCAATGAGTAATAGGTCTGGGGATATGTCTGGCCTCAAATAATCTGAGTACCTTGTAGATACATAAGATAGCAGTAGTGTATGGGAATGCATTTCTTGCTGGAATATGGCATTAGGGATATCCACCAGAAATGGTAATGTGACTAGCCATAGGATTTCTGCAACATATTGCTGGATGTTTTCATTACTGATGTGCACATACCAAAGGTGACCTACTTTCTTTCTTTGCTTTCTTTAAGACTTTGCTATCAGACAAGTTGAACACTTACATTCTTATAATGTTTAATTTATTTTGCTAACACAGTTTTTTGTTTTGAAAAATGTGGTTGCAGACTTTTTGTAAAGAATTCTTTTCTCATAACTGACACATGACAGACACCTTCTTCAGTTTTGTATAAGTTTTGTAAGACTGGCATTGCTGTTGTTAAATATTCAAACTTCCATAACTCATTAAATATTGAAAGAATATTGTTGAAAACAGAGATATTGATTTATTTGATTGAGATCTTTATCTGCAATCATTTTTCAAAAAAAAAACTTATTTTAGAAGTTATAGAGCTTTGACGTTAGCTTCCCATTGATTTACATAGGGATTTTCCTTAATTTATGGAAACCAGTGTAGTATGGGAATAATAACAAATAATAATTGCAAAAGTTATTGAACTCCACCCAGTCCCTGACTAACATGAATTCTACCAGCACATTTAAGTTTTACTTGGTTTTTAAAATTGGGTTGGTTTTAGCTAAGCAATTTGTCATTCATTTAACACAATTTCTTCACTTCTCTATGATTGCATTATCGTAATATTATTGAATTTACCACATAAGAAGACATCTTGTATGCTTTCCTTGTCTTATCAATCCTTGTTCATAATTTCAGCATTTCCAAAAAGATTTTTCATGTTTTCTTATACAAATTAGTATGCTTAATCAGCTATAACAAGTAATATATTTGTAAACAGTAAAAAACATTTTACATGCAACTGACCAAAGACAATGTATGCATATACCAATTTACCCTGATTGGTTAAAAATTTTAAATTGCCAAGTGTAGAATAGAAATACTTGCAAATATACAGGAGGCATATACAATGGTTAAAAAATGGTATTTTTTAAATTAAAAATGCTCTGTTTAAAAGTTTCATTTATCATTTTGCACTATGTAATAGTAAACACTCTGTGTGCCAGAATTTGCCAGAACAGAATTGGAAAAGTGGAAACAATATACCCAGCTTGGACAAACAAAGGGTTAATACTAAATGCCTATAAAACTAAAGTATATTCACTCCTCTAGTGGCATGCAAGGCTCATAATCTATAGTTCCCAGGTTTGAGGTCCCAAATGTGCCTGCATTGAAATTTATCTCTCCCCAGTCAGAAAGGGGACACTGATGGTCTTGAAAAGACAGCATCCATCAGATGAGACATAAAACCATGGACCCATGTGCAGAAGAGCCATATCCTGTACATATTAACTTTTTAAGGGCGACGTGCCTCATATGAGGCCCGAACTCATGAGGCCTTTTAACAGCTACAAGGATCACCATGGACATTTAAATTTTGAAAGGAAGAACCCTGAGACTTTTAGGAAGTTAAATGGATATTTATTATATATTTATTCAACCACATAGATACATATATTCATTAATATTGCTCATACATCAAATTTGCATTTTTTGGGAAAAAACTCAGGTCCTGGGGTACTGCAATGGCCAAAAAAACCTAGTCCTCAACAGGTTAAAGAACATGCTGGATGGCCTTGACAGGAGGCTACCATCTATCTTTTAACAGCTGTCCAGTGAGTCTCCTTCCCATAACCTCTGAGCCCTTGAGGTTCTTGTGACCTGGCCACAGCCTATTATGTGCAAAAACATGCTGCTCAGAGATAAAACAAACTAACACTCCTCTGGAATAGCTAATCAGATTAAACCTGAAACAAAAGCTCATAATGATTTCAAGTTTGAGCAAAGCTGGTTGTGATTGCTATGAATATTCATGTATATCTCTCAAAATCATTATCCCAACTACAACCCAACTGAAAAATATGTGGGTTTGGGTTGAATCACTTGATTGCATACTAGGCAATATCAACTGTATCTATATTGAGATTTTCTTTACTATCCTCCCACCACCACCACCAACCACCCTTCCCTCTGTGAGAAAGAGGGCCTGATTTCTTGCTGAAGTGCATCAGGTGGAATGTACACCCATCTGATTTTAATATAGAAATTTATATTTAATATACATATATAAATATAAATTTACACATATGTTAGAATTTAACATCATATAGAGTATTTTGGTATAAAAATAAATGAGGGAGTCATCGTGAGCTTTATACCTGCTATTTACTGTAGTTGTGATTCAGAAATAAATTTTGTTGCTTATATACTTAGTTAATATTTAATTTTACGCTTTTATTAAGAGAAGATTTAAGAATATAAAGAGAAGAGAATTTATTCTGCTAGGAATTGCCAATTTTTTTTATTGATTAATTAAAATTGCAGGAAACTGCTAGTTTATTTATATTTCTGCTATCTTTCAATTATCAAATGAGATTTTTAACAAAGTTGGATAACACTTTCTAAAACATTTACATCAATAATTGCATTGGTGACAGAGTTAATGTTTGAAATCTTATCCTGAAGTAACTGATAAGTAGAAATAGCTCATGTTCTGTAATATACTAAATAGCATTTAAATTCAACAGTTAAAATAACACAATTCAAAGAAAAATAGGCAAACTTATCCCTAATTTCAAAAAGTTATATTTACTTAACATAGATGTAAATGGAAATTCTGAAAATTTTCTAATCGTGTCTCTTTCTATAAACCAGAAAAGTTCAAGTACTTAAGTGCATTCTTAGTGTTTTAAGATTCAAATGGTATGTGATTAACTAATGATAAATTTTTTATGTTAAAATATCAGTATGTTGACCTTAAAATAATATATGTTATAATTTTAAAAAAATTAAAGCTTCATTCTTACTAACATTTTCTGGTATTATTTAGGTCTGAGAGAAAGCTTTCGTTACAAGCATGACCAGGACTGGTTCAAGAAAGGGGAAATGACTACTTTCCAATTTTTAGATGAAAAGAATTCACATGCAAATAGGACTGCATCTATTTTAACAACACATAAACTTGTTGCTTCTATGCATGACATCTTCAAAGTACTACACAGCTTGAAACATAAACTCAACATTGCCAGGTATCTGAAATTAATTGTTATTGAGCATGATTATCTTACTTTTGCATTTTGATGAAAACCCCAAAAAGTCTTTTGATTGTGGGTTCCATATTTATGGGTCTTCTGCAAAAATGCTGAAAATGTTCTTTTTGTCTTATTCTTGTGCTATAGATTATATAGATGTTTCAGTTAGTTTTATCATCATTTTAATCTGGTACTAAGGCTAAAAATTTTCTTACAGTAATGTAAATGGAAGCAAGAGAAAGATCAGAATTAAGTATTTCATTGGTTGTTACTTTGAAAGAGAATGTGGTCAATGTTTGCAACTTCTATATCCCTAACTTCAAATAGGTGTGAACAGATATTCTGAAAAACTCTATTACTCATATCTCTCTCTCTTGGGGCGGGGGTGGCTCAGTCGGTAGCGCGCCAGGCTCGTAATCTGTAGTTCCCAGGTTCGAGTCCCAGCTGGGTCAGCGTTGAGATTTATCTCCGCAAAATTCCCCGCCCTGCCCACGGTCAGTAGGGGACACCGATGGGCTTGGAAAGGCCGCCGTCCGTCGGATGGGACGTTAAGCCGTGGCCCCGTGTGCGGGAGAGCCATACCCTGTGCACGTTAAAGAACACGCTGGCTGGCCTTGACGGGAGGCTACCATCTGTCTCCCAACAGCTGTTCCAGTGGGTCCCCTCCCCCAACTTTCTCTGAGCCTTCGGGGTCCATGTGACCTGGCCATTTAGCCCATGGTGTGCAAAAAAGTGCCGCTCAGAGGTAAAACAACCAACCAACCAACATATCTCTCTCTCTCTCCACAAACCTGCAATTGTATATACTGTTCTGCCTCAAACCATTGTATGACTGTGGAGCAGTTATAAAGATATTTGTCCTTCAGAATGCCCACAAAAAATAATTATTTGAATTCATATCTGTTTTTATGGGGGCCATAGAAAGCTAAAATAAAACTGAGATGTAACTCAATAAAAACACAACACGTTCCTTAAATTTGGAATGCAAAAACATAAGATATTGGATGTAATTCGATTACCACTATTCTGATGAAATAGCCCACTGCAATATGTTTTTCCAGTCCTAAAATTAATATCTCGCCCACAATATTTCGTCGAAAAGAATGGCTCCTTAATCCCTTATGATGGGACTGCTCGCCAGCAGTTTGGCAAGATGAAGATTTAGTATCATGGATTACATGAGGATGTTTCATTCAGTATTACCAACCTTAGGTGAAAAATCAGTAGATGTGGTCAACTGGTTTCCCTATTTTTAATGTTTTTTTTTTTTTCAGTAGAATTTTAATGTATTTACTTGCGTAATTTCTTATGTAGGAGAGCCATACCTTGTGCACGTTAAAGAACTTGCTGGATGGCCTTGATGGGAGGCTATCATCTGTCTCCCAATAGCTGTCCAGTGGGTCCCCTTCCCTCAACCTTCTTTGAGTTTTCAGGGTCCTTGTGACCTGGCCATTTAGCCCATGGTATGCAAAAAAGTGCTGCTCAGAGGTAAAACAATCCAACCCTTGCATAATTTTCCTCCCACTCCTTTCACTTTCAATTATTTTACCTGGAAATGATTTCCAGAAGCTTTTCATCATGGATAGGGAAAATATACAGATATATTTCAGTGTGAAATTACATATTTATAAAGTGAGAACATTTAATTGTGTAAAAATAACAGGTTATTACAAATAACAGGTTGGTTTTTAATAATATTAACATTTCATCTTGTTTTACACTGTGGATTATTTCTCTGATTGTATCATTTCTCTTATTGAATGAGAAATAATTTTTAAAAGTCCAACGAAACAGTACAGGTAAATCCCGTTATAATGTGATGCTCGGGGTCCAATGAATTGCATTGCGATATAAGCAGGATTGCATTAGCAAAAATTCAAGCCGTTTTTCATCATTCAAACTTCATACATTGGCCAACTATATTAATTTGTCTTTGCCTTTTTTTTTTGCACGCTATTAATTGCAATATAAATTTCTACTGAAAAAAAAAACATTCACAGAAAATTGGAAAAATCAAGTAAATAATATTGTTACATGGAAAATTAAATTAATATGATATATTGCATTGTTTCAATCATGTCTTGGTGTACGATAAAGTATTTAAAACTAGTAATGTTGTTCCGTGGCTGAGTGGTTAGCATGCTTGGCTACTGATCTATGGGACCTGGGTTCGAGCCCTGGGTAAGGCATGGATGTGTGCGCTGTTTTTCTGCTGAGGTCCCACCATCCTCACAGACCTTCTACTATGGCATATTAAACAGACAGGCTCCTGTCAGACCTCTGTGGCAAGCAGCTGCTTGAGGGGGTATTTTTAATAAAGTTTGTATGATAAACACACACATTTTGTTACCATTTTTAGCTTTCCACATTGTTGTATTGGTAGTTATATTCATGTTTTTAAATTGACAAACTTGTTGAAAAAAAAATCGAGAAAAAGCAAAATAAACTTTTTTTTTAATTAAAAACTTTGATGAATTAAACAGAATTTGACAAAAATTAATGAATAGCCAATTGTGTACAAGTGCCTTCAATAGCAAAACAGCTTGTCAGTTTGTTCATTTGAAATGGAAATCAAACAGATGTTGCCAACAAAAAGTTACAAGTAAATAAATCAACTGCCAGTATTCTTTCGGATGTCAAACAATAACATGTATCGCAGATTTGCACTGGAGTGAAAATATTGCCCACGTGTACTCAAAACTGCACAAGGAATCCAATGTGTAGTTCTTAAGTAAAAAATTACATTTCATATGACATAAAAAAAAACGGGAGCCACACTTTTCTATTGGATCACGTTTTAATGGGATTTACCTGTGCTTACTTTTTTCTATGACTGGTGTTTTGAATTCCTCAACTGAAATAAAGCATACCAGTAGACAGGAGAATTTCAACTTTCCTTGTGGAAATGTAATATGTAAGAAACCTTTGATTCATACATTAACATTAAAAAAAAATTAACAAACTTTGAGAAGTATATACAATTGCAGGTTTGTGGAGAGAGAGAGATATGAGTAATACAAACTAACAAATTAACAAAAAATTAACAAAATTTGAGATAGGGACTTTTATTGCTTTATTTACAACTGATATAAAATATGTCCCAATTCAATGCCAACTATCCATATCACCTGGAATGTTTTTTATGAGAAATATCTAAAATTCAGTGTGAAAAGAGAATAACAAGCTTTTGCTCTGTGTACGTAAGTTTTGGTTTTGAAATAGCACTTGTGCAAGCTTTGGAATAATCTATGGATATTGAGCTCTATGCTAACTAAGGATTTAATTAATTTGAAGCTTATTGACCTATTTGACAGAAGAAATACAATGATAAATAAATGTTTACAAATTGCTGAAATATTTTGTAACTAAAACTTTCCTGTGCAAGTTAAAGAACACGCTGGATGGCCTTGACGGGAGGCTACCATCTGTCTCCCAACAGCTGTTCCAGTGGGTCCCCTCCCCCAACCTTCTCTGAGCCTTCGGGATCCTTGTGACCTGGCCATTTAGCCCATGGTGTGCAAAAAAGTGTCGCTCAGAGGTAAAACAACCCAATCCAACCCAACTAAAACTTTGAAACTATAAACTTTTTTCAGTAGCTTTCAGCTTATATCATAATCTTTCTCTTTTCTCTAACTGTACCCAAATATCCCTAAATCTGCCAAAACCTACTGAAAATTCTCTAATTTTAACATTGCTGGTTTCATTCCTTACAAGTCATTTTTTTTTCTTACAAACTCTTAGAAATGCAAGTATGTATCCCAAAACTTATTCAGTATGGCTGTATTGTTCTCAGTAGCTTCACTGAACTGATGTCTTTAGACAATATGCTTTACATAGTATTCTTGTAATACTCAATTTTTATATGGCAACTGTAATACACTGAAAGTGCAATTTATTATACACATTGCACCTATCCTCAAACTTGCCCTACTCTGCCACAATAATACAACCAGCTGAAAACCCTTGTGGGCTATAAGTTGGTCAGATACCTACCTGCTGTATAGCATACCTGTGATGATAGGTAAACACGGCAACCTGAGCAAGTTCAATTACGGCAGATAGTTGGTGCAAGAAAGATGGGGATGTGCCATATCCACAACTGCAGAATGTTTGGGATTTCCACCTACCACCATCAAGTGTGTACCAGAACTACATCAAAACTGGCAAACCTGCAGCTGCTTGGAAAAATTTGGCCACAGCTACACCACTGATGTTCAAAGCGAGAACCACCTTTCCCGTATTGTGATGCCCCCTCATTCACTTTTACTTTACCTTAACCAGTTTTGCTTAATTTACATTATATTTATCATTTTGGGGATTTTTATTTCATTTTTGGCATCACAGCACTCATTTCCAAGAGCATAGGAGTTGCGCATGCGCAACTCCGAACTTTCGATTGTCACCAGCTAAAGCACGTGTACAAGGACACGCCCACTCTTGCATCATAGCTTTCACCATTCGTCAATTTATGCAAATGTCTTTTCTGGCATGCAACATGACGTGCCAGCTTTGTAGCCTCTTGTTATAACCTGGTGGCATGTTAGTCACAGCAGCACAAGCACAGAGAGAGAGAGAGCACAGTTTTGAGTTAGTTGAGAAAGAGTGTAGTTTTGTTGAAGAGTTTGTAGAAATGATGTAGTATCTTCTTCATTGAAGTTTTGGTGAGTGTTTTTGGAAATAAATTTGCTTGTTACAGAAACGTTTTGAATCTTTACTAATTTTTTCTCTTGAGCAATGTTAATTGTTTTGATTAGAATTAACATTAAATTTTGACAATCATTTAATCTCTTTGGATTCTTACTCATTAACGCTTGCTGGTATTTCGAACCCTAATTAAACTTTATTTTTGGCAATTCGTTAATTATTGCCTGGCGCCCGACTCAGCTATCTGGAGTTTAAATAATTATTGGATCAGACAAAAGGTCAAACTTTAAAAGTATTTAATTCTTTGGAGTGTTACAGTATTGTAACATCAGAATGGAGGGCTACAGTAAAGATTATAGCAGCATTCAGCAATGGGGCAGCTACAAAGGTTTGTGCAAAAACCATTCAATGTACGATGGCATGACTAGATTATGACAGCCAACTTCCTTATTGAGTACCCTTGTTAACAGCATGTCACCAAGCTATGAGACTGCATTGGAGTAAGGAATATCACATATGGGTCATGGAAGGCTGGAAATGAGTAGCTTGGTCTGACGAATCGAGTTTACAACTACAACATGCTAACAGGAGGTTGCATATGTGACATAGACCACATGAGGCTGTGGACACCAACTGTGAAGTCAGAGTGTTACTGTCCAGTGGAGATGGTGTAATGTTCTTAATTAAAATGTTCCTGGAGATGGTGTAATGTTTCCTTCAAATTAATTCAATCCCAGCTTACAGCAAGTAGGTTTCTGGCTCATGTTTACATGGGCCACTTTGGGGCCTCCTCTATCTATTGAGACCACCAGCACTGCACAAGGTTGTGTGAAGTACTTGCCACCACCTACACCTGTTCATGGTTTTCCATTTCCCACAGCAGGGTGCCTTCTTTCAACAAGATAATGTCCCTTCTCAACACTCCTATTTAGGTGAAGGACTGGCTGGAGGAGCAGTCAAGTTAGTTCACAATCCTCGAATAGCCCTCTTACTCTCCACATTTGAGCCCAAAACCCACCATCAGCAACTCTTGGCACTTTATAGACAGGTGCCCTGGAATTGTGGCCTTCAATACCTCCCAAACATTTCCAACCATGGTAAAGTCCATGCCACAACATGGTGCTGCTGTTGTGAGGGTGAAAGGTGAACTTATATGTTATTAGGTGGGTATGCATAATAATGCCCACCTAAAAACAACATATACACTGAAAGGAATATGGAGATAATATTTTATCTTCATATTCCTTTCAGTGTATATGTTGCAATTATTATTTGAATGGTTTAGTTTCTTTGGGCAGGCTACTGATTACCTCTCTGGTTTCAACAACTCTTGTTCAAATAAACACAACCCCACTTTTACAGACAAGGCTTAATTTTCATATATCCTGTGTTATAGAATTAATTCACATATTGACTTATTGACGTGCATGTATAAATTGCATACATACTCTTTTTTGTTGCCTTTGCACCATAAACACCATAAAACCCAAACATACTCCTTTTGAATCTTTCTATGGTAATCAGGGATTTTTCTTCAGATAGCTTACACTTTAAACTTCAGGATCTACAGATCATGATTCCATATTCCACCCTGCTCAAGATAATTTTACCTCTTAAGTTTAATGTTCAAGAATGTTTTCATTGAATTTTAAATGAATACAATTGGATCTGTATGTGAGATTACTGGTATAACAAACTATATTTTAACCATCTATCTTCATGAATCTGTTTGGAAGCAGAATCCCTACTACCTTTGTGTGATGCACATATGTTATTGTGTACTGTTTAGTGGTAGGTTCATATCATTTATAGAAGAAATCTTGTTTCGCAGATAAGTAGATCAGAGCACCTGATGTGCTCTCAAGAGGTCATGGCTCTGTATAAAGATAATTTTTCTTCTGCTGTAAGTTTGATGTTCAAGAATGCTTTCATTGAATTCTAAATAACTATATATTATTTTTAACTCAGTTATTTCAGGAAGAAACTGGCAAATCAATTCTTATAATGGTCTGAGAATATATATATATCTTAAAGTTTTACTGATTGGTTGTTTGGAGTTTTATAGTAAATTTTTACTGAAAGTTAATTGCAAAGCAAACATAAGCTTAACAAATTTTGAATGTTAAATTTACAGGAAAATATTAATGTAATATATGGATTAAATGTTATGTCTTACTGATGTGATTAGCTTATTGAAAAAAAAAAACTTGATATTTTTTTTAAAAATACACAATTGATGGTGGGGGGGAATCAACAGACTGTGAACACTGTTTTTAAAACACAGTAACATTTTAATATACACTAATTTTTGTTTTCTTTGTTCAATTTTGAAACTTAGTCACATAAAGTACATATGCATGGTCCTCCAAAATGTACTTTTAAGAATAACTTTCAACTTGTTTTACATCTGATACATATTTCAGAATATTACTAAAAACCTTGCCTCCATTGCTTGAAAAATTAGACCTAACTATTTGACTACTGCAGCAAATGGTAGTGATGCTAGTATTTTAAAATGATAGTAGGCTAATATTTTATCTTCATATTTTGTTTAGCTTATTCCAATAGCATGTTGCTTATTAATATGCTTTGATTTCTATTGTATACATATTTTATTTATCTGCTCTAAACCATAATGTGTTATCTCTATATTAATATTTTACACTTTTTCTCCTATTTTTATCTTAATTTTTAAATATATATATAAATTGCATCTTCCTTTAAAAAATATTTTTGTGTTTAAGGGAAATTCAAACTGATCAAGAATTGTATAGTAGTGATGTACCTACGATGCCTTTTGTTCATATTTTGTATCTGGTGTGAGATAGTACTTTTTTTTTTGTACAGAATATTTGAAGTTCTGGAAGTTTATCATCAAATTAGATTAACTGCTGTTTTTATGCATAGGACAGAAAAACCAAGACATTATTCCTAGCTCATGAGGTTTCTCATACAAAGTAATGCCCACCGAGACAAAAGTATTTTTCATCTTAGAGCTAACTCACAACACATATAGGCATACCACTGGAACAGTAGATTCTAACCATTATCCCAGTTAAGGCTAAACAAATTACTAATCATAACTTTAGTGTATTTATGTAAATTTTGAAAGTGAAAAGAAATTGTTAATGCATTTTTATTCTTAGCAAGGTTTAATGTAAAGTTTGACTTTAACCCTTGAAAAGATGTTATTAAAATTCTATTGTGTTTAGTGATAAGTTTGTATTTATGGAAAAAATTATGTTCAGTCAGAAAAGCAACTGTTGTAATTCACTACTTTTGTCATCTTTTTTTTTTTTTCAAATATAGAAAACACATTGTATTCATGACAAACAGTAGATAGTTGATCCTATTTTTTGCATGTTTAGGCATTTCTGACCTTTCACATATTTTTCTAACTTTATTCTCCAAATATTACCAACTTCTAGATCATAACAACTTGATTTGCTGTTGAAGTTTCTCAAATTCAGCAAATTTAATTCCTTTTACTAATATTAGGTATTGAATCATGATACAGATGCTCTTAATTTTATTACTAGATACTTTTTATAAGGCTTCTCTGTTTAGTCTTAGAAATATTGTTAAATCTTCCTCAATCTGTATGCCCTCAATTAACAACAAATTATACAATTTTAATAATATTTAATTCAAAAGTAAAAAAAAAACAATACATTTCCAATTTGATGTTGTTGTTTTTTTCTCTTAATTTCAGTAAATTCATAAAAAAATTTTGAAAGATCTGATTTTACAGTGCAGTTGAAAGTAATGGTTTTAACCTATGTTAAATATGACTGAAAAAGTTACTTAGGTTGTGTTCTGTACTAAAAGCAGATTTCCCTGATAGTAATCTCAGCAATATATTGATTAGATTACAGAAATATTTTATTTGCTAATATGTAACATTTAAATGTTTTTTTTTTTTATATTTTAGGCATAGTTTGATTTTATTTATTATTTTTATTTAATGTTGCAACTAGTTTTAATTTTATTCATTTTATTACTTTAGTGAAGATAATCACTCAGATTTGCATCAGTGGCAAAAATCTTGGACTGAAATACCCCAAGAAGAAAATCATATGGAGGAAAATGGTTTTAATAAAGATCATTCAGTAGAACCTGAAATTGCATCAGGGGTCATGTTGGATAATGATGGACAAGCAGACAAGAATAAAACAGTGTCTCAAGATCTAGCTACATTTGATCATTCCTATTTTTCCCCAGAACAAGATAACATCCTTGATCTTGATACTATGCCTTTGATCATTGAAGAAGATGCAAGAAGTGATAATGAATATATGTGTGGGGACTTAATACTGAAGCCAATTGAAGAAGTAGAATTTGAAGTAACTGTAAAAGATACTTCCCTTGAAGAACAACCTCTGAAAGAAGTGATTTCAGAAACTACAGAAATAGAAGTAAAGCAGTATGAAAGTGCATCAGATGTGGTAGATTCTGAAATTGTTACTGAAAATGATTCTTCTATTAAAGCAGAGCCAACCATTGATTTGCAAGATTGTGATAAAGAAAAATCCTCTGTTGAATTCTCACTACCATCTTCCGCAGAAGAGTCCACTGTTAGTGATTTTAAATCTCCTGAACCTGAAGTTGTTACTGATGCGATGGAAGGCCCTTCTTCATCTTTTAATCCTGGTCCCTCCAGCTCTTCCCAGAATAAAACTAATCAAGTTGAAGCAAATGATGTGGCAGTATGTAAAAAGAATCTTGTTGATCATGTATTAGCTATACAAAATGTTTTAGAACAAAAACTTGATTCCATTGAGGAGCAAATCACAGGTGAGACATTGCATTTATTTTCTGGTAGAGAATATAAAATTATTAGAGCTTCCATTTACAATTTATCAAGTTGTTATGTTTGTGTATAGGGTTATTCCATGTCAATTCAACTGGTAAGTTGACTGCCACCATCAACTGGTAAATGATTCAACTGGTAAATGACTGCCACCCATCACAGATTTCAATTAAATCAAGCATAAATGTTGGTACATCAAGGGTTGGTATCACTGAGCTACAACTACTTAGCAAGTTTCTTCAGAAACATGTAGTGTCTGCATTGAAACAAGTCCATCATACTTCCTGTCTCCTGAATCTTATTGAACCAAAGTCAATTCACTCTTTACATTGATATTAGAAAAAAAATCGTTTTGGGTAGGTGGGCTATGAACCAGTGACCTCCTGATAATATATCAGGTGCCCTTCCATTGAGCTACCTGCTGCCAATCAAGATCTGCACTATAAATAAAATATTTTGTGGAAAAATTTTGTCGACATACAAGAATTGAACCCGCATCTCTCCCAAAACATTCCAAGGTATTGTACCATTGAACTACTGCTGACTCTGTCTTTTTTCCATTAGTTCAACAGTAGAATACTCTGGCATGTTTCTGGAGAGATGCAGGTTCAAATTTATGTCAACAAAATTTTTTCCACAAAATATTGATTTTACAGACATTAAAAGTCACCAGGTAACACTGATTGTCACTTATGTTTAAGATCTGCACTATTTAATTGTATAAATTTTTTCTATTTGCAGTCTAAAACTCAAATATAATGGGATCAAGGTCTCTTCTATTTAACCCATTCACTACCATAACAGCCCAAAATAGCTGAGATTTTGAATGCACTCATCCCAGCAATGCTATTCCTTCATTTTCACTACCTCGTACTTGCAGTTTGGGCCATTATGGTAGTAAAAGGGTTAATGATACAAATTTTGCTATCAGCAGTACACAATTTAAATATATATATATGTCATTTAAATGTAGTATTTTATGCTGTTTTAAGCATGAGAAGATGGTGTCTTCAAACGATAGATATTTGAGTTTTATACAGCAAATAGAAAGAATTCTTACCCTTGAATAGAGATCTTGATTGGCAGCAAGTAGCTCAATGGTAGGGCACCTTGCATGTTATCAGGAAAGTGGACCTACTGAAACCAGTTTTTTCTCTAATTTGATATCAGTATCGAGTGACTTCTTGACTTTTGGTTCAGTGAGTTTCAGGAGACAGGGAGTGTAATAGACTGGTCTCAATGGATACATTAACTGCCATAATGTGGGAATATGAAGCTCTGAAAATCCATATGAGTTTTGTGAACACATATGTGATACTCAAAACTTATTGTTTGGTATGTATTAATGCAAAATGGGGTGATAAGAATTATCTGTACTGAAAAGATCATCACAGGAACTATTTATCTTGATACACTGGAGAATTGTGTGGGTCCCTCAAGTGGAAGTAACTGCCATAATGTGGGAATATGAAGCTCTGAAAATCCATATGAGTTTTGTGAACACATATGTGATACTCAAAACTTATTGCTTGGTATGTATTAATGCAAAATGGGGTGATAAGAATTATCTGTACTGAAAAGATCATCACAGGAACTATTTATCTTATACACTGGAGAATTGTGTGGGTCCCTCAAGTGGAAGTAACTGCCATAATGTGGGAATATGAAGCTCTGAAAATCCATATGAGTTTTGTGAACACATATGTGATATTCAAAACTTATTGCTTGGTATGTATTAATGCAAAATGGGGTGATAAGAATTATCTGTACTGAAAAGATCATCACAGGAATTATTTATCTTGATACACTGGAGAATTGTGTGGGTCCCTCAAGTGGAAGAGTGTAGACATTTATTACTTTTCTGTCAGATGACAGGCCTCTGTCCTGGAGTTTGATTGTGCATAACTTTCTGAATGAGAAATTTCCTTTTAAATAGATATTGCAGACATCTGTTTATGGCATAGGAAGGGATTTTCTGGCTTTAAACACAGAAACTTCTTTTTGTTTTTAGGGCAGGTATGGCTCAGTCAGTAGCATGCCAGGCTCATAATCTGCAGTTCCCAGCTGAGTCAGTGTTGAGATTTATCTCTGCAAAACCCTACCCTGTCCACGGTTAGTAGGGGACACCGATGGGCTTGGAAAGGCCGCCGCATCAGATGGAACATTAAGCCGTAGCCCTGTGTGCTGGAGAGCCATATCTTGTGCATGTTAACATGCTGGGTGGCCTTGATGGGAGGCTACCATCTGTCTCCCAACAGCTATTCCAGTGGGTCCCCTCCTCCAAACTTTCTCTCCTTTAGGGCCTAGAGACCTGGCCATTTAGCCCATGGTGTGCAAAAAAGTGCCACTCAGAGGTAAAATTTCTTTTTCTTTTGCTAATACAGGTGTAAACGAACCCTGATAACAAAAGTAAGAAAAAGTAAGAAAGATTTCTGAAGGGAGTTATAGCCATTTAAAATAGAAGGGAAATATATAAATTGTGACACTATATTATTTCACTGTTTTTGACTACAAGAACACCAAAATAATTCTCCCACATCTTTGACCTTTTCGATGAGGTAGGTTTAGCTATTGGAGAACTGTTTTGAAGCATGCCAGCAGACAATCCTCCATTGGTAATATCATCCGTACAACTCTGAGCAGACTGTACAACAGCAGTTAGCCACCAGAGCATTGAAGGCAAGACAAAAGGATCACACCAAATAATACATACAGGTCATATGCATATTATGCTAATAACATTGAGTTGCCCTTGCAGTGAAAATGGATGTATAGTAGGATATACCTACATTGCAAAGTAAAACTCAGTGAAATAGTACATAAATTGTGATCTTAACACTAATTTTTATTTTCTTTTATGGTATTATAAGATACTGTATATATTTATTTTCTTCTATGTTATATAAGAACACCAAAATTGATGTATTAATATACTTTTGAATTTAGTTTAATAATTCACACATGGTGTGAATGCTGTAAAAAAATTTCACAAAATGTATTAGCATTTAAAAAAATTTCGAAAATTTTGAAGAAAAAATTAGAATTGTGATGGGCTTGTCTCAATGCAGACACCAGGAGTTTCTGAAGAAACTTACTAAAATCTGTGTCATGTTACAATACAGCACTACTTGCTAATTTTGGTATTCTTATCTACCATGAAAGTGAAGAAGAAAAAACCCTAAAAACCTTAGCTTAATATAACGCAGTCACAATTTATATATTACTCCCAGCTTTAAATGGTTTTAACTCCTTTCAGAATTATTTTTGCTCATAATATTATGATCATTGCATATCATATTTATATATATATTTCCAATTTCATTAAAACCTGTGTCCATTTGGCATGAAATTATATTTTTCCCCCACTCTATAATTTGAAGGTCTGTAAATGGTAGCTAGGTAGTCACTGGAAGGAGAGCTATGCACCAATCCCCTGTGATGATGCATAGAACCGGCCAGGCCTAGCACCTAATGTCCGACCCCGCCTTCTCGTGGTGCAGACCATTAGTACCTTTCAAAAGAGATACTCTCTTGTGGAAGTGAACGGAAGGGGAGGGCTGCCAGATTAGTGTGGCCTACTGATCTGGACAACTATGGCTACTTTTCTTTTTTCTCTACCCTGCTGAGGAGTGGTCAACCACACAGGGTCCTGGTGCTGACCACATAAACCCACTGGACTGGACAGATATATGGCTCTGAGCTTGATTATGGATCCTGATTTTGTTGCACTGGTGGGCTTCTGTGGAGGGAAAATCTTCTGCTGTGTTTGCGGTTTGTTTGTGGGTTCACAGCCCCAAGTGAATAGATTCACAGGATATGTTTATCAGCTGGTGGAAATCTTTGGTTACTAGCTTAGTTGATTTGAAAAAGACTTTTGACTCTGTTCATTGTCATAGTTTGTGGTTGATTGTGAGATTTGTATAACATACCAGACAAGTTAGTTAACATAATAACACTGAGTCATGTGTAAGAGTTGGTAAAGCTTGTAGCAATTGGTTTAGCATTGCTTCTGGTATTTGACAAGGGTACATTTTGACTCCTTCTCTCTTTCATTTGGTTATTGATTATGTTATGCAAAATTGACTGCAATGGAAAGATTTTGGCCTTAAATTGTCTGGAGATATGAAAATTTCTGGTTTAGATTATTCTGATGATTTAGCCTTTTTTGACAAATAATGTTGATGAGATGAACTCTTTCGTTTGACCTGTTGATGAGACTGGTAGTAGAGTAGGTTTGGTTATAAACAGAGAAAAAAGTCGCATTCCATAAACACAATACCATTCCTGTTCTTTCTTGCACCTTTAATCTCTTGAGCTACACACATCATTGGCTCCAGATTATCATCATTTACATATCTCAACTGTGCACACCCACCCTTTTATTTGCATGTTTGACAACATGTCCTTCTGGGTGGGGCACTTTCAATGTCAAGCAGTGTATTTAGGACTACTACTATGAAGATTTTAAACAATGTTGGAGACATACTACATCCCTGAAGAAGACCTCATAGTATCAAATTCTCTAGATAAATTATTATTATTATTTGCTTTGCATTTATTGTGTCCATATAATCTTATGATAATATTAATAAATGATTGTTGATATCAGTTTCCTCCATGGCTTTCCAAAGAAGCATCCTAGGTACACTATCATATACTTTTTTAAGATCTATTAAAAGCAATCCAGTTTCCTTTTCTTCATTTTGATGTTTTTCTTATATCTGTTTTATAGACTATAGCTTTATATTCAGATTGCTCTTCTAAACAACTAAATTCCATTTCCAACTTATGTCTTAAAATTCTACCAAGAAGTTTTGTTATGGGGTTAGTTACACAAATTCCCCTGGAATTGGAGCAAATTTTCCTGTCCCCCCTTTTTAAACATTGATGTAATATTACCAAGTCTCATGCCTTCTGGTATTTCTTCACCATTTAAAATGCCTCTAATGCTTTAAGATGTTTATTTTTTTTAACTCCTCTGCAACCTTTCAGTAATAGACTTATTAATATTGATTGCATTAGGTTCTATGATATCTCTAAATTCTTCTTTTCATTAAGAAGTTTTTCATAATAATCTGCACATTTATTTAGGGTTGATTATGAGATTTGGTTTCATTTTATGTTAGCTGTTTTGACAAAGGTTCTTAAGATTAGACCATTGTTCTCCAGCTCATTTGTATCCAAACTTGTTGATATTTGTACATGTTCTTTTCAATTCTGTTTTGAACTTTAATGACTTGATATTTAACTAATTTATTCTTTTCTCTATATACACAGTCATAGAATAATATGACCACCTACCTAATAATGGGATTAACCACCCTTGGCCCGTATGACAGCAGCAAGACGGCATGGCATGGACACAATGAGTCCCCGGAAGGTTGCCAGAGGCACATGTGACCATTTGGACTCCAGCAGAACACAAAGGTTCTGGAGATGGCATGGCTTGTGAGACCATTTGGATCGACAGGTCCGCATGCAGAACCTGTCGATCCAAATGGTCTCACAAGTGCTCTATGGGATTGAGGTTGTGCGATTTCGCCGGGCCAAGGGAGAGCAGAGACATCACTGTCGTGTTCCTGGAACCTGTCACATACCACCTTAGTGACATGGCAGGGCACATTGTCCTGTTGGTAGACACCACCACCACAGGGTAAATGTCCAACATGAAGGGATGCATGTGGTCAGCAAGGATGGACAGGTAGCCATTGGCGTTCAGGGATCCATCCAGTGGTACCAGCGGTCCCAGGTCATACCAGGAAAACAATACCTCCCCCAGACATGCACACTGCCACCGCCGGCCTATACTTGACTGACAAGCATGTCCAGGTGTTGGTTCTCATTTGTCTGACGCCATATCAGCCACCGCCCGTCACTTCTGTGGAGTAGAAACCTTTATTCTTTGGAGAAGGCAACCTTTTTCCACTCTTCCACTGTCCAATGACAGTAGTCCCATGTGAATTGCAGGCATTGTTGCCGATGGACCTTGGTTAACATGGGCACCTTTACACAGCGTCAACTTTGGAGACCCATGCATAACAGGGTTCCCTCTACTGTTATCCGGGACATATGCCTGGGTGCCCCAGTGTTCATTTGAGTGGTCAATTGCTGCATTTTTGCATGTCGATTGCACTTTACCAGTCGACTAAGGTAACGTTCTCCTCTGGGGTCGATGGTCTTTGGGGCTCCACAGTTATGACGTCTGGATGTACTCGGTGTACCAGCAGTTCATTCTTGGTACACCCTTACTACACACAGAGTGCATATGACAAGGTCAATAGCATGGAGATATAAGCAGCCGGCCAGGACAAATGAGCCATAGTGCATAACGTGAGCACAATGGACAGAGTTATTGATTTGATGGACATTCAAAAAGGAATGATCATCGGCTACCACGCCAAGGGTGAAAGCATCTCAGAAACAGCAGACTTCATGGGCTGTTCACGAGGTGCAAAACTGTACATCATTGATTTTCATTTTTCCTCTCTGCTTAGTGATTTACAAAATCAGTAATTGATTAAGTTGTTGAGTAGCTTTGTTTTGACACGAATTTCACGATGTGGAAGAAAGTGTTGTCAATTTTCAAATTACAATTTTCGCAAATTTCTATTAATTTGTTACTGTTATTATTTTTTTATCATCCTTTCCAAATTTTTCAATTTTAGCTGCCTTTTCAACTCTTGCATTCAGATCTTCCATAATGATGATTTCTTTTCTCTTAGATATTATCTTTAACTGCAATCATAGAATCATTAGTAGGAGCATATATGCCTATAATTACCATATCTTTGCCATAAACTGACATCTCTAATAAAATAATCCATTCATTCACAAATGTATAATTTTTAATGTGTTCCTTTAATTCTTTACTGGAATTGAAACACTTACTTTTGCTCTATTACTTTTATCTATTCCACTCCATAAATGAACATGGTGATCATAATATTCTTCTCCATTTCCTTTTTTCTGTCTCAGGTAATACAATCATATCTAACTTATGATAATCCATTTAATAGTAGTTCCTTTTTTTTGTTACTAATATCCTGAACATTCTGGCATCCAAAGAACATTTTCCTTTCCCATTTTCTGTTTTGTTGCTAATGAGTCATTATGCTGTTATTAGTTTTGGGTTTGTTTAGCAGATGTAGATTTTTTTATATATATCAGAAGTGCTAGCCCACTGCATCAACCTCTATCTTGGAGTACCAGCAAAATAACACGTAACTTTTTTGATATAAATCTAAACAGAATATATTGAAAAGTTATTTAAATAGCAATTATCACCTTATATATCAAGATTAAAAATATATCATAAGCATGAATTTTCAACAATTCCAAAATGTGTGCTGGCATCTCTTGAAGAATGTGATATAACAGCTAACAATAACCATTTTGAAAAGTTCTTATTAGGCTTAATAAAGGAAGAATATAATCTTATTTTTCTGTTTCATATTAAATTTGCTTAACATTTCCCACCAGTGAGTGGTTAGCATTATTGGCTACTGATGAAAGGGACCTGGGTTCGAACCATGGGTAAGGCATGGATGTTTGTGTTGTCTTTCTGCTAAGTCCCACCTTCCTCACAGATCTTCCCTATTGCGTATTAAACTGACAGCTGCTGTCAGTCATCTGTAGTAAGCAGCTGCTTGGAGGGGTAATTTTTTATATATATTCAAAACATGTTAAAATATCTATTTATTGCATTCTAATTACACAAACTTGCCAACTATAAAGAATAAAACTTTCAATTTTGCCAACAAAAGTGTCACTGGAACTAAGAACCAAACACACTCTGCCACCTTAAATATATATATCTTTAATTTTATTTCGAATGTTTTTAATAAAAAAATCATATAAATTATTCCTATTGCTTAAGTAGTATTGAGTAATATATTTCATCATTGCATAGCTTCTGTAGTAATTGAGTAGAACCACTAATAATAGTTATTATCAAATGCTTGCTTATGCATTGCAAAACTCATATAGCAGCAATTTTGTAAGATTTCAGTTTGTGGTATAAGTAATATAAATTCTGAAAATAAAGTTTCTAGAATTTTGAATTTGAATCCTTTAACAATAATGTTAAAAAGTAAGAACTATGATCTATTAGCAAAATTATATGCTGAATATTGGAGGGGATATGAACAGAATTCTAAAAACCATTATATGTTTAGCATTTTTTTTTAAGTTAAGGTAAACTTAGATAATAATATGCTTGACCAAATTTTGATTCTGTTTCTATTTATGACAGTGTTTACCATCCTTCACATTTTATTTGTTGTATTAAGTGATAATATAAACTTTGCTTATATTGTATGTGACATAGTAATACAAACAGATGAAAAACTGCTGAAAATAATTATCACTCTTCATTTTCAATAGCTTTAGAGGCTGAAGAACATCAGTCATTTGGACTTAGAGATGAAGGAGAATCTACTCCCTCAAGCCTCAGTTTAACTTTGAAAGGACTTATGAGAGATCTTCAAATTGTTCAGCGTATGACAAATTATCAATAGCAAATAAATCAACAATTTAAGATGTTTCCAAAATTAGTTTCTGTGCACTAAAATTGCTTATTATTTTAGTTTTAAAGTAATATATTTATTGGATTTTTCCATTTCAATTCTGACAGTTTTTGAAAGCATTAATTTCTGTAAAAATATAGTTATTTTAAGTTGTTTACAAGTATTGTTAAAAGCATTTTTTTTTCATAAAATATTAATGTAGAAAAACTGTATAGTTTTCACCTTACTACTTTCTTCCAAAGAGTTGGGTTGTCTTATACCATGATCACCATTTTACTCTACACTGGGTCAGCTTGTCAAGTCACAAAGTTCCCTATAGAGCTGAGGAAAGAGACTTACTAAAAGATGCTTAGAAGCAGATGGGAACTTCTTATGAACATAAAAAAGCATGCATTTGGACAATGTAGAATATGACTTTCTGCACATGATAGCAGTAACATTTCCAAGATTTAGCAAAGTAAAAAGGAAAATAAAAGAATGGCTTCAGCCATTTTTTTATTTTACTTTTTTTCTTTGCTTCCCCTAGAGATTTCTGTGTCTGAACAGCCACATATTCCATCTAACAGCTGGTAGTCTTCACACACTCAACAGTTTTCTTTTCTCACAAAGGGCAGGGTATAGGCAACAAAAAAAGTATATAAAGTTGGGTCCTGAACCTTAAAATATCAGGTTATAGGACTGGCACACTGCCAACTGCATTATTGCTTTGTTTCCACTCTGCCAAAAGGTTGTATATTTTGCTCTAGTAGTAAAGTATCTGTTTTAAATCCAAAGTAAATCTCCATTATGATTTATGCTGATTGGTTTTTTTCTCATCATTAGGGACTTCTGTAAGTGAGGAGCTTTCTATAGCATCACCTAAAAGTATTCACAGTAATGATTATTTCAATCAATGGCCTCATTTATTGTGTAATTCAAACACAAACAGGTTCATCAATAGTCTTTTCCTGGCATCCTTCTGGACAGAAACTTCGGTCTCTAACCTAAAGACTATTTATTCTCTGTAGTTCTAGCATTATGATTAGACAGCATCAGAACAAGTCTTTTATCTTTCCACTCAAGCACTGAAACCTTCTGAATGGTAAACATGAATATTGCCTGCTTTATTGTTTCAGTTGGGCCAACTTCACTTTTAGATTATCTACTCTCTCAAGTATAGTACTTGGATCTGTCACTTCCATTTATTGAACTTTGTTAAATCAACCCCTGTGTGATATCTGTATACAGATGATAGCCTTCAGTATCTCTAACACTAAAAGGTAAATGTTCCATCAAGCTGATAAGAGCACTTTCACCATGTGACAGATTAAAAATTTCACCAGTTGTCTTATTGTATACCTCATGTAATACATCTTATTGTAGTATACTATAACATTTTATTATGCACAAATCCCATGGCATGTCTATCAAAACAAGCATTTAGCCACCACTTAGTCTATAAAGCCTACAACCCATAGAAGTCAACTATCTTCTCCTTGAAGGTGATTGTAAATTCATTTATACACACATTGCATACATACATACATACATACATGCATGCATGCATACTAACAGACAGACACACACACACAATCCTCAAGCAGCCATGGCCTACAGAAAACCAACATGACTAATTTAGTCCTCCAAATTCATCTACTCTGAGCTACAGCTGCTGCATTAGGCCAATTCTAAAACAAGGCTCTGTTTGACATTGTCTGCCCATTGCATCTTAGGTATCCCCCATTTTCTGAGACCTTTAGGCACAGTGTTTGTAACTCTATTCACTAATATGCAGTACTGCACGTGGGTAATATGGTCAAACCAATGCAGTCTCTGTGCACATGATACTGATCAGAGGTTGTTGATGGCTCCACCTAACCTCATTACTTACAAAATCAAGCTATCTAATGCCCAAGATACTGTGTAAGCATCTAGAATCAAAGTCATCAAGTTTCCTGTTATCTTTTTACAAAGGGTCCAATATTTGGCTACCTTATATAACCCTAGTATCAAACAGTTTTGCAACCTAATTTTAGTCTTTAGATGTATACACCTATTTTTCCACACTCCATAAATTCTTAAAAATCCCTCAGCAATCAGTATTCTTCTGTTTACCTCATGTAGCACATCACCAGTATCTGTTACACAACTCCTGAGATAATTAAACTGATAAACTTGCTTAACCCTTCCAAGGCCCATCCTGAAAGACTGAGTTACATCCAGAAGCCAAGTTTTTTTTTCCATGCTCAGCCAAAAAAAAAATAACTAGAACTTTTTTTGCCAAATAACTAATGAAAGAAATTATGGCATTGCCACGACTTTATTGTGTAGCTGACCACGACACCTTATACACCAGATTAGTCAGCATTTAATTCTGGATTTTCCAAAATTAAAATATTTAACAAAAAAGATGACTAGTTTTATTTTAATAGGGCCTTTTTGAGAGTCACATAATAAAAAATGCATCTGGCAATGCAAATAAAAATTTATTCAAAAAAAAAAATTGGCAGAATGATTATAATGCTCATAAATAGAAAGACTATTTATTTCTGAATAACAGAAAAATAAAATTTTACTTGCAACAGCAAAATTACTCTCTGTTTATAATTTTTTTCTTGGTACTATGAGTAAAGTCCAGACTTTTCACCAACTGTGCTAAGTCAAATAAACAAGTAAACTTTAGATTTTTTTAACAAATAGCCAATCAACTGGAATAGACCATGTTATATACAAAATTAAACAGAATTTATTTCCAAATTTAAGAAACAATAAAAATAAAGAAGTTTAATAAGACTTTTTTACTACATCACTGTAAATTTATATTGGTGACTATTTTAATAAGTTTTTGCAGTGATGTAGTGAAAAAATAGATCTGATTATGCAATAAAGGCTTAATGTTGCAAAACCTGATGAATAAAAACAATTAAATTCTATATTAATTGAAAGCATATTCTTCCTGAATAACATAATATTTACCTGAAACATGCTTTTTATTTCTTTTAATGATTTTTTTTTTTTCGGTGGTATATTTTAAAACGTGGGCCAGTGTTATACAAGGGGTTTGGGTTGCTATTAATTATTATTATATTTAATATTATAGTTATTAATGGAATTTCTGTCCTGTGTGAAATGGAGGAACACTTTCTTGGCTGTTTTTTGCTGAACATTATGAAGTTTTTCTTTAGGTGTTGAATTTTAGGGATCTTGGCTAAGTGCCAAAAAGTTAGTGCACCAAGGCATATTGTCTATATTGATAAATATAGAAAATATATATAAAATGTTATATATATATATAATGTCTATATTGTCAGGAGTAGCACAGCCAAGGTCTTGAGAGTTAACTCTTTTATAACCATTCAATATTAGTTTAAAAATTTATAATTTTTTAAGAAAAATTTAATTTTTCTAATTGAAGGGTAGGGGTGAAAGCACTTGCCAAAATTGCCATTTCACATGAGGACAGATATCCATGCCAAGGAAGTTCTTTTTGCTTCTCTTATCCAAGACCATTTTCTGGAAATGATAAAAGATCAAAGTTTTTTTTACTTGAAACTGAAGAAATGATAAATTAATGTATATCCTAATGCAATGTTTAAAAAAAACATCAAAGCAACAAGTTGTAAGCTGCCATTTTGATAGTAGCTGATGCAGCATAATTCCAAAAGATCAGAAATTCCTGTAAACCTGGGGCGGGGATGGCTCAGTCAGTAGCGCGCCAGGCTTGTAATCTGTAGTTCCCAGGTTGGAGTTCCAGCTGGGTCAGTGTTGAGATTTACCTCCGCAAAATTCCCTGCCCTGCCCACGGTCAGTAGGGGACACCAATGGGCTGGAAAGGCTGCCATCCGTCTGATGGGACGTTAAGCCGTGGCCCCGTGTGCGGGAGAGCCATACCCTGTGCACATTAAAGAACACGCTGGATGACCTTGACAGGAGGCTACCACCTGTCTCCCAAAAGCTGTTCCAGTGGGCCCCCTCCCCCAACCTTCTCTGAGCCTTTGGGGGTCCTTGTGACCTGGCCATTTAGTCCATGGTGTACAAAAAAAGTGCCACTCAGAGGTAAAACAACCCAACCTGTAAATCTATGGAAATCAAAATACATTTGCAGAAATAAAAATAAAGGTTGGATTATAAAAGTAAAAATAAAATGTGCAGTTGCACCTCAATGGATGTATATCCAATCCTGTAAACAATTCACCAAGCATAGCAGACATCCATGTGTAAGTAATTAATACCATCTGCTATTGCTGGCCCATGACTTACTTTTACACTTCAGGCTTCTAGAAACTTCAACAAAATCTATCTAGCTATAGTTTCGATTTTAGGAGCACGAATGATGCATAAAATGCTGGGATAAATGATAAAGATAATTCTAGGAATATTGAAATACATTTCAAGCAGAAAAGAGTATGAAACAGAAAAAAAAAGGTATGTACTTCGTAATTGCTTCCAAAACCTGATTTTAAAAAGAGCAAATTTTTGTTAATTTTTCTGATATTTTTGAAACTTTAAGGAAAAATTTGTTTATAATAATTCAAATCAAACTTGTGTGCTTAAATCAGAGAGTAACTTAAGCATATAGTAATGTTAAGAAACAAATTAACAATACTGTAAATCGCTTCTAAGAAATGGCAATCAGATGGCTTTAACAAATCGTATCATAATTTAATGAAATATGCATGAAATGGGAAAAGAAAGTATTATTTTTAAAGCATTGATAATGCCTTTTTATTTGATATATGTAAGAAATTTTTCAAATGAAAATTAAAAAAAAAATGTCAGAGTTTCATACCTTGCACTAAAAATTGATATAGGCATTGTCAGTCTCTCATTTTGGATTCTGTTGTCAACTTGTATAATGAATGTGGGCCCTGGAAAGATTAAGGATGCAAGCATTCAAAAGAACTGAAGCACCATCAGCCTAATCAATTTCCATCACTTTAGTTTTCTCACTGTTTATCACAAACCTACACTATTACCAGTCTCATCAACTCCCCTAATGTGAGAACCATATTCCAAAAGGGTCAAATCATCAGCATAACTTAAAGCAGAAATTTTCAACTCTCTCATCTATTTCAGACCAAAATCTTCCTCTTGCAGTGAATTTAGTTTTCTCACTGTTTATCACAAACCTACACTATTACCAGTCTCATCAACTCCCCTAATGTGAGAACCATATTCCAAAAAGGTCAAATCATCAGCATAACTTAAAGCAGAAATTTTCAACTCTCTCATCTATTTCAGACCAAAATCTTCCTCTTGCAGTGAATTCTGTATAGCATAATCAATATACAAATTAAAGAGGAAAGGAAATAAAATGCTCCCTTGTCAAACTTCAGCTTTACCAACTCACACATAACTCTGTATTGTTATAGAAAACCATTATTATGTTAACTAATGTATCAGATATGCCATATGATCCCTTGATCAAAAGAGTCAAAAACCTTTTTGAAAGCTACAAAACTAGTAGCCACAAGTTTTTAAAACTCTTTTTTTAAACATATTTTAAAAATCAGCAGGTGAAAATATTTGATCTACACACCCCTTATCACTTCTGACACTGCATTGTTCATCACAAAGTTGTCCATCAACCAGAATTTGTTTCCCAACAGCTGTTCCAGTGGGTCCCCTCCCCCAACTTTCTCTGAGCCTTTGGGGTCTTTGTGACCTGGCCATTTAGCTTATGGTGTGCAAAAAAGTGCCGCTCAGAGGTAAAACAACCCAACCCATCAACCAGATATTTGATTCTTCATATAAAAAATAGCTACCTGGAACAGAGAATAGACAGATTCTCCCATAATTAATACAACAGCTGTGGTCACCTTTTTTTTTTAAATACAGTCAGACTTGGTTATAACGAACACAAGAGGACCAACAAAATTTCCTCATTATAATCATTACTCACTGTATCAGTGATGAGTTAAATCTACCTCCTATTTTTTTTATTCTTAATATCTTGATGCTTCATCAATGTTTGTAAGTTCGCACTTCCTAAATTTTTTGTTTAGGTTATGTTGTTTTCCAGTGCCGATATGTAAACATCTTTATTCTTCCACAATGTTGATACTGTTGAAGACAAAGAAAACTTTTTACGCACTTCAACATTTTTCTCACCACATTCTAACTCACGAATAATTTCAACTTTTTCGTGAATCTAAGTACACTTTCTTTTATTAGTAGACATGTTTCCAATGGAAGGGTTTGTTTCTAACCAAATTTACAGTCATGGTGGTGTTTGACTAAAGTTGGGGAGCAAAGCCAGAGCCTAGGCATTGGAGAGGTAGATAGAATGGGGATTGTCCCATAATCCAATGCATGTGGTCATAAAAGCTAAGTCACTCATTTCATTTTTGTCTATTCCAATAATTGGGTACTATTTCCAACTACCTGAGCAATTAAGAATGTATGTTTCCATTGTTGTCACAATTTGTATGGTATATCCATGTAGTGAGCTCTTGAGTGAGAATATGGGAATATGCATAAATTAAAATCATTATGGCTTTTTGCTCATTACAGCCATGATTTCATTATTTCCATGCTCATTATAACCAAGTTTGACTGTAGGTATAATAATTGCTCTAGTAAAATTACTGTGATCATCTTTATCATAAAAATTTTCAAGATTTCAGTCAGCCATGTGACAATAGAAACATTACAGTAGTAATTTCATCTATCCCTGGTGACTTGTGTAGTTTTCATTTTGGAATAATAAAAATAATAATAAATATCCTCTCAAGCAGCTGCTTGCCACAGAGGTCTGCCAGGACTCTGTTAATTTATATGCAGTAAGAAAACAACACAAACACTCGTACCTTACCCAGGACTCAAACCCAGGTCCCTTTGAGCAATGGCCTAGCATGCTAACCATTCAATAGCCACAGTAATTTCAGATCATGATATAGAGCCATTATTAGAGTCAATAATATATGATCTTCATTGCAAACAGTGGAACTAACCATATTGTTTAAAACAGTGATTACCAATGGGGTCATTTATGAAACTGATAACAGGAGAGCCTACCATCATCTAGTTTTTAACTCAATGAATATTTAGCGGAAAAATTTTTCGCAGACATTCCGCTAAATATTTATTGATTTATCAATGCCGAAAGAGCATCAGGTCATGCTGCGATTATCATATATAGTTTTTAACTACTTTTATGCAGGAAAATTTAGTTTTACTTCCATGAAAGAGGCATTGAAATTCTTGGTAAAATTAAGAATTGGAAAATGATAAAAAGAGGTATTGGACTCAAAAGGGTTGGTAACCACAAGTTTCTCAGCCCACTTTGCCATGTCCAAGTCTCGCCTTCAATAACCGAACCATGTTTATCCTACAATCCCTGTATAGCAATCTATTTTTTCCCCACACGAAACATTATCAGGTATAACTCTCAAATGTCCTGAAATTCTCGTAAAATCTTTCTTTATCTTTCTCTTCTCATAAGAATTCTCTTAAGAATTCTCAATGGAAGCATAGTAGATAGTATACAAGTTTTAATCCTTATTTAAAATTTAGTTGTGAGAAAACTTTCATTAATACAATCATATTCTAGAAGAGCATTATTGGCATTTGTTCTGAAATACAGACCAACACTCTGCAAAAGCATTCCATCCTCCCATCATGAAAAGATAAATATAAGATTATTTTTAACTGTTTAATATTACATATTCATCTAGCCTCTTTCAAGTCCAGAATGTCTAAGTTGTAACATTGGAATTCTTATGTGAGGACATCAAGAGAATAATCTCAATGGAGACGTTCCAAATATCTGTGGAAAGAAAATGATTAGTAGGATTTTTAAAGAAACTAGGTGTTTTGAGAGAGGTAATGCTAACAGTATCAAACAGTCCCCTAATCACATGCAGGAGAATCTGTTCCCCTAATTGTGTTAAAGGCTAAAGCCACCAGTGCTAGTGGGAACTTCAGGCTCCACCTTTACAGGTGGACTCTTTCGAGAACTAGAATCCAAAGGGAAACTGACCTGCCTGAGCACATTATTCTAAAGTAGGATTGGTGATGCCCCAAAAAGCAAAGGTTCAGATACATGTGAAGGCCTCTGGTCATGGTTATCCACGAGCTGATGTAAGGTATCTGTTACATCTATGTACTTCGACTGTCAACCCCCAAACAGAAAACACAGTGGTAGATCTTCCCTCAGCAGAAGCCTAGCAGTGAAGCATATTCAGTTGTCCAGTTTCAGTAAGTCCAGTGGGTATAAGTAGTCAGCACCAAAACTTTGTAAAGTTGTAGTACTCCTCAGTATGGTAGAAAAAATTTAATGAATAATGAAAATAGAACATCAGATCAATAGTCCACACTGATGTGACAGCCATCTTCTTCCATCCCCTCCAGAAGAGAATATCTTGAAAAAGTACTAAAGGCATTCACCACAGGAAGGTGGGTTGGACTTCAGGTGCTAAGCCTGGCCAGAATAAACTGTATTTCTGAAATCTAGTCAGAAGATTAATAATCCTTAATTTTAGGAAGAAATATTTTTCTGAAAGTTTATTATGAGATCTAGAAGTGCTGTCATTTCAGTTTTTTTCCATGTTTCCCAATGGGATCTAGGCCTCAACTGTAATTTTGATACTTTCTGAGAAACATATTTGTCTATTTCATATATTAATAGTGAGAATGTTGTCAAAGGAACAAAAAAGAAGTCATTTTGGCTTCTATTTGATTCTCAGACGGTACATATGTTTAGTAAATAAAATGCTTGGCACATCAGTGCAAATGTACTGAAATTCTCACAATATTATGATCTAATTTTAACTAAACAGAAAGAGAGAAAATATGTATCGATCATATATTGACATCTGTTCATGGCAGAAAAAAATATAAATTTTATATCAACATTCTATTGAAAAGGTGCTTTAGTGTTGAGTTGAGTTGGTTCAAAACCTTAAGAAGACCTTTTTTGACTTGTTCATATAAACAAAAAGAAAGACAAGAAGAATGACAAAGAAATAATTTTGTATAGAGTAATATATTCAAATTTTTATGATATACTAAACAAGTTTCAACATTTTATAATTGTTAAGCTTTGTTTTTTGCATTTTACTTGTTTTCATCTGTTAAACACCAGAAATTATCAATGCATATGATATATTTGTATTCTGATCTATTATCTGTAACTGTAAAAAGAATATAGTTGATAATTAAATTCAACCCTTCATACTTCGTTTTCTTTTATATTGCTACAGAATATTTTGATATCATTAGACTTGCATCATTACATCAACATTTAATATCTAATAAGTAGTTGACATTGTTGGTTTGTTCATTATGTCGTACCATGATCTAACTTTATGAATTTGGGGTTGGCAGTTGTTCTTGGTTTGGATGATTACAGTAAGATGAATTTATATTCACTGTAATTGATGATTTGTACATATTTAGGTCCATTAAACTTTGCATCTTGTTGCATTGATGTATATTATTAATCCATTTTCTGTAATGTTCAATGTAAGTTAATGATGTTGCATTTAGTATTGCTCTGCATAATTTAGCATTTGCATTTTTTAATTAATGTGTGTTGAGCATTTCTTCATAAATTAGTGGTGGTTAGGTCTTTTGTTACATACTACTATGTACAAAGTCATTTCAAATGAAAACCTCAAAAGATAAGTAAAAGCTGTTATACTCAAAAATTAAAATATGCTTCTTGGTCTCCATTCCATCTGGAAATTCTGAAAACGTTTGCCATCATCTGACTGATAGTCATCTTCAGTTTTACTAAAAAAAATTATTTCAACTTCTCAAATATGTTTACAGAACTGTTTAAATTCAAACAACTACCCACAATGTTCTCATTAATTCATTAATTTTTTTGTTCCTTTATATTTACTAAAACAGATTTTGTGTAGATTTTGGTTGACCTTTCAACATATTTATAATGAAATTTTAATATTAAATTACTTAATTCATTTAATCATATTTTTTATTTCCAACTTTAAAATATTGTACTAATTTCTTTTTTTGATTAAACAATGATAACTTATCTGTATTAGTAAAAAATGTAGCCATTGACTGTGGATATTAATAACCTGCAGCCATCAATTGCTTTAAGAAATGCTTACCCCTCAGCACATAGAAGTGTTGGTATTGTAATTTTTGTACTTGAATGTTTTGCTCCTTAATGTAAACATAAGGGAATATTTTCTACAATTTTTATTTGGTATTAACTACTCAGTGACTTGTTTGCTACCTAAGAAGAAACCCTTATTACTTTGCCCTAGAATGTCCCTATATGGCTATAGTGATTTGTTCTATAATAGAATTTTGTTGCTTATTTTTAAGATTGTGTGTTTCTGTGTAATTCTTATAGTTACATTTTTGTAGTAACTTTTTTTAGGATTTTTTACATATATAAATATTGCTGTTTTAGATTTATTATTAGTTTGTTTTCTTAGGATTAGTTTGTGTGATGAAAAAATTATGCCTCTATGTTGCAATGGATTGCTCTTTGTATTTGTTTGGTTAGTTTTATCTATTTTTATTGATAACAAAAGATTTCTTGTTGTTTTTGTGCACTTCAGAACATATAGTGCCATCATTTGGATGGCCCTTCACATTCAAAATGACAATGTTAGCTTATTTTCTTACACTGCAAACTTGAATAGAGTGCTGCTATTTTGTTCAGTTAATTTATTCATTGCATTATATTCTCTGGTGAAAGGGATAACACGTACATAGATAATGCCTTTATATTCACGCAGAAAAATATACGCAGAGAATATATTTGGCATTATATTCTCTGGTGAAGAAAAAATATGGGCTAGCACCCAAAGTAAAATTCGTAATTCTACATATGTTTTCATTAAACAGTCCTTATAAGGGGAATTCATTAATGTGTCTTCATCTTTTGTACATCGTGTATTAAGCTAAGAAGTATAATTGCTATCAGTAGTTCAGCTTACCCTCAATATAACAGCTCTGCAACAGAATTATAATGTGATAACATATTTGCACATTACAGCATCTTTGGTTCAAAATTCTACACTTTGGGAAAAGGCATAGTCCTTGTTATTGCTGTATAAATTTATTTGAAGATTTTAATATTCTTCAATACAGATTCAAGGAATCAAACAATTTTCATGTTATTAATGGGCAATATTGCAGGCTGAATAAAATATATTACAAAGTTATATAGATGTGTTTTTTCTCATCACTGATATATGTAAGAAGATGAAACTTGAACTCTATTTTAATGACGATTGTTTATTTATACAGCTTGTGATTAGGCAATTTATGTCATGTGGTCTGAGCACTTTCATGCAGCTCTAAAGTAGCTACACATCTTCAGAGACATATCTTAGGCAATTAAACACATTAGCTAATATTTTGGTGATTCTATACTAACAACAATAATTTTTTTGGATATATATATATAATCACATTTTACAACATATGTACATAACTGTTTTGACTCTGGAGCTTAAAACACTCATTTGACCACTCCTTATGCATATTGAAAGGGGAAAAGTTTTAATTTTCATAGTCAAAATAGTTATGTACATATTGTGAGGTTCACCCATTCACTTTTCCTAAACCAGTTTTACTTTATTTACCTTATGATTATCATTTTGGGGCTTTTTAAGTTAATCCATCATTTCTCCTCACGGATTCCATTAGAGGAGTTGTGCATGCGCAACTCCGCATTTGATTGGCAGCTGCAAATGCGCATGGAAGGATATGCCCCTTACATCATAGTTAGTGCAAGTGCGCAATCATGATTTATGCAAATGTACACATATCACAGTTCTACACACTAGAGATGTATGGCAAGTGACGTTAGGTCACAGAGTGAGTGGGTGGGTGATGTGAAGTGGGAGAAGGAAATTAGTTGTGTGAGTTGTTCAGTAAGGAGCATATTAAATTTTGTAAAGAGTTGCTTTTTGGTGCAATGCATTTTTGGTGAGTCTAGATTTTTGAAATAAACATTATTTGTTTTATGAAATAGATTTGGCTTTCCCTTTTTTTCTCTTGAGCAGAGTTTTGTTAATATTTGATTCAGGTTAAAGTTAATATTGACAGTCAATGATTTAAATTCTATTTCTGTGAGTAATGCAACTAGAAATAAAAAAAAAAAAACCTCATGTAATGTATTGGCCTGATAAATTGCCTGGCGCCCAAGCTATCCAGTAACCTTTAGCATACTTTTGGAGCATTACAATATGTTGTAAAATGTGATTAGATATATCCCAAAATTTGTTGTTAGTATAGAATCACCAAAATATTAACTAACGTGTTTAATTGCCTGAAATATGTCTCTGAAGATGCTATTAACCGTATATTTTTTGTAGAGTGTCATCATTAAACCGCATGAAAGCACTCGGACCATATTGCATAAATTGCATAATCATGAGCTGCATAAATAAACAGTTGTCATTAGAATAGAATTTAAGTTCATCTTACATATTGCAAAGTTGTTTTATGTTTCCTTTTATTGAGAAATCCATTATAAATACAGTAGGAAGTACTATACCGTACATTAGTTGTGGTGTATTCTACCTTGAGTGTAGATGTAAATCATTAAGTAGTTTATTAATTGTTTTAAATCCTTGGCTGAGCCATGTTTTTTATTTTATAGATATTGAAATGTTTATTTTCCTTTTTTTGTGTGTGTGTATTTCTGTTTAGAATCACAAATTTGTTGAATCTGCATACTATTATTATTTAACTATCATCAGGGTAGTTTTTCTTTAATCATCTTTTAGTTATTGAATTTATTGTTTACTTATGTATAAAGTCTTAAATACCTTTTCAAAACACATAATGGAGTAATTTATTATTGTACTGTCCAACCAGTGAGAAATTAAAAGATGAATTTTTGATAACCTATAATCAGTTAAGAAATCTTTATACAGATGAACAATTGAAAAATTCAGAAGTAGCAGGGCAGAATGGTTAAAAAAGAGATAAACATTAGTGTCCAAAAGTTAAGCATAATATACAACTCAAAAAGTACAAAAATGAAATACTATGAAATTTCGAGTGATAATGCTTTGTTATATGACACAATAAACAGTGAGGTTTAGAGCAAACAAATCTTGTGATTTCCATGGTTGTGCAAATGAATGCAAGAGTGTCCATAACTAAAGGACATGTTTCAGCAGAATGGATAGATTATTAATACAGAGTATGATGGCCCTGAACAACAACTATACAAGCATCATAATGACTTCACATACTGTTTAGCAGGCTGATCATGAAGTGTGGTGGCAATGCATTCCGCTCTTCATGGAGAGAGGATTATAGTTAGTAGAGGATTCTTGGAGGGGTTGATGACCTCCATTGCATCTCATAAATGCTCTGTAAGGTTCAGATCTAGAGAATATGCTGGCTACTCCATCCACTGGATATCTTCACTTTAAAGGAATTCATCGACTGTCTGAGCATTATGAAGGCAGGTATTATCATCCATCAAAATAAACTGGGTGCCACCAGCATCCTTTAAATATCTCACATAAGATTGAAAGATATCATCCCTATACCACCAACCAGTAAGAGTGCCTTCAGCAAAGATGTGGAGCAGTGTGCACCCATTATACAAAATATTACCACAGACCATTAAACATTTGCCACCACCACAGTGGTGTCATTCTCTGATGTTAGAGAATGGGTAATAAGCTCCTTGCTCTCTTCAAATCGAAACATATTGAGAATCAGTCTGAAGACTGAATCATAATTCTTCAGTGAAGCACACATGCACCCATTGGTCTGTAGCTCAGTCATGATGTGCCTGCACCATGTTAGTCATGCTTTCCTGTGGGAGGGATTGATAGGAATACAAACCATCAGTCATCTGGAATAGAGCCCTCTCTGGTGAAGCCTGTTGTGAACAATTTGCCTCAAAACCGTCATTCCAATGACTGTAAACAACTTCAGAAAGAGTTGCTGGCTGACAGTGCCCTATGACATCTGGCTGTTAGTGCAAGATAGATATCATCCTGTGCTGTTGTGACTCTTGGACAACCTTGCATTCTTCTGCTGCTAACATCACCTACCCAAAGTCTTGAAAGCACTGATGGGAGGGGGGGGAATTGCAGTCCTAGCCACATCAATCTGGGATCTCCCAGACTGTAACATTGATTACTCTACCAAATATAAAAGCATCCAGATGATGTCTCTGCACCATACTGTTTTTTTGAACTGCTCATGAACATGAACACAACATTTGCTCAACGGGAAATGAGTAGCACAGAATCAGAACTAGCTCTTACAGCACCTGGAATTGGCTTTTCGTTTCATATATGCAAATTTTGTCCTCAGGTGATTTTCGGAAAGCTCATGACTTTGCATATATTTCATCCACAAACAAAATGTAATGTTAATAATTTCAGTCATTTCTGAGATATTTAACAGTTTGTAAATTATGCTTAACTTTTGGACACCAGTGTAGAATATACAAAGGAATTTGTGCAGTCTTGGCAATAATACTAATAAAAACATATGCTGAATTATGTAGAGTAGCATATAGGAAACTTTGCAGCATGTTATATGACTCACCTGGTAATGTCTCTTGTTCTTTATATACCTCTACCTCAACTTCATCATATCTAATTTTGGGTGATTTGTTCCTTGAGTTTTATTTTGCTATATTGTATATTGATACAAACTTAAATAATCCCACCAACATAAATTTCCCATAATTGTTGTAATACAGAAATGATTATATGTGAAAATTAAAAACTATAGTCATGGACAAGCAAAGAATAACTGCCAACTACATTGAATTCACAAAGAGAATTACTTTATACTTCAATAAAATGTCATAATGACAGCTGTAACTAGTCCTCAGCCTGCCAAGAAATATTTGATTTAGTAACATTGGAAGACTTCATGACAAGACAAAAATAGTATAATGTTTTAATATTGGCTCTTTGAGTAGAAAAATGTGTAGTAAAAAAGAAACTCTGCATCCAAACTTGTTTCAAGATTATTTCTTAGTTAAGAACATGATCATTTTCACTAGTAAACAGTGGAGATAATGATGATAATATCAGCGGACAGCACAAATTAGTTTTTCAGGATTATTCATGATAACCAAAAGTTCATAACACTAAAACACATTATGTGATTATGAATGGTGTAATATGCAAATTATGGCAGAACTAAAAAAAAAGTTACAACTTGAGAGTTTCAGTGTGTGCCCAATAATGAACTCTGCACACATTAAATGAATTATTGAGTTCCTCTTATGCTCTTTGTGATGTCATCAATCATCAGCTACCAATCCCAGTTATAAGCATGTATATTACATAGTTATGTACATGGGACTCACATTGAAAACATAAGTTTTATATAACATTTTAAGTTCTGCTATTATGTCTGCACTGTGCTATTCATATTGCTTAATTGTACTGCTGTGAGTTTTTGAAGTTGTATGAGTCATTATTAATAACTGCAAATCTTCTCAGCTTGTATTGTTTCTTAGCTGCTCTTATTGATCAGTTAAACCTTAGCATTCTTTCTTAATATTTAAATTATCATTGTGCAAATGATTTTGTACTAAATGACTGTCATAAAACTACAGTTGCAGGCCATATTGATTTAATGATACTAGTTACATCTTGACTAGATACCAGTTGAAGGTTAATGATTTTTTTTTTCCTGTCTTTTTAAACTAAGAGAAAATGAAAATTTATCTTTATAATCTCTATAGCATTTTTAGGCATGTTTACCCTTAAAGTGCCAAGTTTTTTTATTCTTTCTAAAAATGCAACTCAACTTCTGGACCTTATTATGAAACAATTTTGAATGAAATAGCTTACATTACATACTAAAAGAAAGAGCATTTCATTCTGAACAAAAATAGAAAAGTTAAAAGGGAGAAAACTGGTAGGTAAGTATGAAAAACATGTCGCAAGTTTATTTGTAATGATTTTTGGAAACTGATTAATTAGCTTCCAACACTTTAAGGTCTAAAAGTGCATTTCATATATGATTTGCTGGAATTCTTCACCATAATATGATAGGTTTCACTGCTGTGAATTGCTCATTATTGTTCTTTCATGTAGAACAGGGTGCACAACTGAAACATGACATAGGCCAGAATTGACCTATTATGGAATAAAGTGTGTCAGTCACGCTCTTATTGTATACACAAGGCTGTTCTTTGCCTAGGTCTAGAATCTAGAAAAAGTATATGTTGAGGGAGTGTTTGGATTGAACCAGAATGCTGTTCCAATATGCATTTACAGGTAGATCTTGATTTGCATTGTTTTGATGTACACAAATTTGGATTTGCACAGTTTCTTAATTTAGACATGTTCTTAATTTGGATTGTCGAAAATTTTTAATTACGTGGTTTTAATTTACGTGGTTTGAAGTTTAAAGTGTACTATACTACCCAAGAAATATTGGCAACTCTAATGATAAAACACCCACTTTGTGTTAAAAAAATGGAAGATGCCCACAACTCATTGCCAGCTGTGTACAGCAAGTCATCTCTCATGAGTCACTTCACACTGGGATCAGCCCAAGTCACCAGATATCCTGATTTATATATGTCTGAACACAAAACTTGGAGATTCTCAGAGTAAGAAGTAGCTAATTTCTTACTACAGATTTATTTGTCTCAGATTTAAGTTCATTTTGTTTTTAATTATTTTACTACCTTATTTTATTGTATTTCTATATTACAATTTGAAATTTCAGTAATATTAGTTAGGCTAATACTGGAAGTATCCCCTAAACTGGAAGTTTAAATTATTTTGTATGGAAAAATTGTTCTAATTTTGCACAAATTTGATTTACTTGGCAGTTTTTAGGAACACATTCACCATGTAAATCAAGAACTACCTGTGCTCAGAAATTATTATAAATATAATTATAGGGAAATACATATAATGCCCTTCAGTTCTAATAGTCTTTGAAAAAAAAATTCTTACAAAATATATGAATATTAGTGAAAGATTTTACAACCATTTCTTGTGGAATTGTGTTCCAAGTTTCTTTCACATAAGAAGAAACAAGGTTGATATCAGGTTTTTCCAAGTGTGTCTTTTTTTGTATGTCTAAAAATTGCTACACCCTTCTCATGCAGATTGTGGAGGGGATGGTTCATTTCTTTGAATTATATGCATGATACAAAAATATTCCAATATTTTTTTTTAACTGACTTACATATAAGCCAACATTTTTAACGACAGTTTTTCTTCTAAAATGTTTTGGCTTATACACAAATATATAGTTAAATAAAATGAATTGCCTTTCAAGTAGCTGCTTGCCACAGAGGTCTGACAGAAGCCTGTCAGTTTAATATGCCATAGAGAAGATCTGTGAGAAAGGTGAGACCTCAGCAGAAAGACAGCACAAATATCCATGCCTTACTTGGAGGTTGAACCCAGTTCCCTTTGATCAGTTCCACATGCATTAATCACTTGGCCACTGACAGCTCCCATAAATGTATACTGTTGTTATATTTTTTTACCACCTTTTTTTAATAAATAAAATTCTTGAGGAGAAAGCATCATGAGTATAGGTTAATCTGACCTGTTTAGAACCCAGGTTATCATAACTGGAATTTAAACAATAAATGATAATCACAGTTACCTGTTAACTTTTTAACATCTATAAATCAATAAATGTTTTCGTGGAAAAAATTTCATCGCCATATGGGACGTGAACCTTGCATCTCTCCAGAAACATGCCAGAGTATACTACCATTGAACTAATGCCAGCACTGTCTTTTTTCCACTTAGTACGACTTTTCACTCTTCTGGTGATTTTTGGTACTTACATTTGGCGCCATCTAATATCTCTGGAGCTGTCCCGTGGCCGAGTGGTTAGCACGCTTGGCTACTAATCAAAGGACTGGGTTCGAGCCCCGGGTAAGGCTTGGATGTTTGTGTAATTTCTCTGCTGAGGTCCTGCCAACCTCTCAGACCTTCTACTGTGGCATATACACTGACAGGCTCCTGTCAGACCTCTGTGGCAAGCAGCTGCTTGAGGAGGTATTTATTTTATTTTTTTTTAATATCTCTGGTGGCAACTATTTCTTTTTTATTGCACTGAAAAAGATGGAAATAAATAATGAAGTCACCACGTTATTTAGCATTATTAATGATTTAAACAATAAATGATGAGTTCAATGGTAGAATACTCTGGAATATTTTTGGAGAGATGCGGGTTCGAGTCCTGTATGTCAGCAAAATTTTTTCCACGAAAACAGTGATTGATTTATAGACATAACTGTAATTTTGTAAAGAGCCAAGTACAAAAAAATATCCATTGCAAGGACTGAACTTCTTCATTTTAGTCATAATCATTTGTTTTGCACTCTAATATTGCCAATAAAAATAAGCTGTTAGTAAAAGTATGCTAACAAAAGTAACAAATCAAAAGTGATACTTATTTGATATAAAAGATAATATTTCCTACAAAGTTAATGCAGGAATGAAGCATAGAGATTTAGAAGGTTATGTGCATTTTGCACTCGTAAAACAAATTGGCGTGCCTTGTTCACACTTCAAAGTTTTAAGCACATTTTACTTAGAAAGTTGCCAAAATTTTCATTTTGAAATCCTTAATTTATACTTTAAAATGCAGAAAATCACTTGTTTATTTTGAACTAAAAGTAAAAATTTTTATTTGGATCATTTTTTGTAGGCTAAATCTGGCTTGCAGACTGTTTTGTGGAAGTCTGCTCTAGAATGAATAAGAGTAATCTTTTATATAAAAAAAAGAAAACCTATTTTTAGTAAATACAATGTGTATACTGACTGCAATTTCAGTCAATATATATCGGAAAATATCAAAAGGTAAGAAATTGGAATTACATCATCTGCTAATATTACATAAAAAAAATGGCTTTCATCATTTTTTCCACGTGAGTTCAGAAATTGGTTGGGTTAGTCTTGATATCTAGCTTCTAAATTATGTCAATTCACTCTAATCGAAACTCTGTTTAATATTTCAGTGCTTCAGGTTTTTAGGAAGTACATAGTATATATAGAGGATGGGAAGAATAGATTTTTAAAAATAATTGTGATTTTTTTTTTATATTTCTTATGTACATTTGAAATAGCCATTTAAAGAAGTTAATTGAAGAATAGTAATATATCTGTTGAGCAACAACTATCTGGCATTTGTTTAACAGATCCAGCGTATTCAAGTTTAGACTTTAAGTTTAAAATGTATTTAGAACAAACATATATGAATTGCTAACATTTCACTTTGGATTATATATATGTGTGCTTTTATTTGTAAACATTTAATCTTGAAACACGATAATGAAGTAGTTTAGCATATCTCTGTTTTGAAAATCCAAATGTTGATTGATTTTTTTGTAGGCCTTAAATACTTTGTTCTGATGCAGTAAACATTGTGTGTCGTGTTTCTTTCACATATATCATGCAGCAAACTTGTACATATATATACAAGATGTTTTTATTTTATTCCTAACTTTGGATTTTTAATCTAAATGTTTTATTTTTTTTAAGCATATTTTAAGTAGCTTTTGTGTAGCAAATACATTATGATTCAAAAATCTGGACAACTGGTAAGAAACATGCAATCAGAACATACATTGCTAGACTTGTGAAATGATATAAGGAACAGTTATAAGGAAATGATATAAGGAACAGAAAATTCAGTGGTTGCTATGGCTACAAGGGATATTACAATAATTGGAAAGCAAAATGTTCCACATGGGCATCTGAAAGTTCATAGCATACTTATGTATGTACTGTTGTCATGTTCCATTACTTTCTTTTCTGATTGTGGCTATCTTGACCCCTATGGCATCCTTCAATTCCTGAATTGTGTTAAGGGAACTTTGATGGATCCTGCATTTGAGATGTCACATCAGATAAGTGAGGTGCCCATTCAGTGGGATTTCTCTGTCCAATTCACTTTCGTGGTAGATTACAATGTACAGTCCCAAACACATGTTGCATAATGTGAAAGTGCACCATTCTGTTTAAAATAGGTTTACCATATATCAGATTAGGATAAGTCATTCAGATAGACAGTCAGTACATTTTCCAATATGTCACAGTAAGTCTGAGCATTCACAATATTCTGAAAAGAAAGTTAACCAATAATTCAACGTAATGAATCCCACACCAGACCTTGGGGGATATCCAAGGATCTCCCCCAAGGGCTGTTCATGTATCAAGTGCAGATTCTCATCAGAGCAATACCTGAATATGTGATAGTTCACATGTCCTTGACAGGTAAAAGATTGTCTCATAAGAAAAGATGATCTGTTGCCCCGTGTTTTGATGAGTCAGTCCCATTCTGTGGGTATAATCATCTTGATGGCATTCCTGAACAAGTCAAAGTTTGTATGAATAGAACTTGTGTTTCTTCAGAATCTATTGCACTGAAGTTTGGCCGATGTTGCATTCCTTTGCCAGTTTGAGGGTTGACTTATCTGAATTTAGATAAGATGCAATGCATATGATGTACAAGAGATTCCTTTGTTGAAATAGGGCAACGAGATTTCAGCTTCACGCTTCCTGTTTCTTTAAAGCATTTTACAATTTTCCTCCCTGCTGACACAGTGATATATGTACCAAAGGGAAGCATCACTTTTGTAGCTTCATTTGTGGCTGTTAAATTGTGACCATGCTTAGTATAAAAATAAAATTTTTGCAACCAATGCCTTTTGAAAATATCACCTTCAGGTGGATGCAACATCTGACACATCATCTGTACAACTGCAGTTATGGACTGGGTGGATGATTGCATCTGTGAGTTCTCATTTACTTACAATAAAATTGCATAAACGCATTACATAGGATTGTTTTATTTCTTAGCATCACTTCTGCACAGTTTGCTAAATGTACAAGTCACAAGAGCTCAGAGAGCATTGGGGGAAGGGGACTGAACAGCTGATAGGAGACATGGAATCCCCTATCCAGGCCATCCAGTGTGTTCTTTAACATGTGCAGAGTATGGCTCTCCTGCTTATAGGGCTAAGACTTTGCATCCCATCTGACAGATGGTAGTCTTTCCAAGCCCATCAGTGTCCCCTTTCTGACTGAGGTCAGATCTTCACTATTTTGCATAGTAACAATTGATTTTTTTTTAATTCTTTATATCAATATATGTTTGCATTTCAATTTTCACTTTTTCCAGACTTTTGAATTATACTACATATCCATAGATAGACGTTTCTTTAAACTGGTTGAAAGCTATCCTCCTTTAAGTTATATGTCAGTTTTACAAAAGAAAAATATTAAAAAGTGTCAAAATTTCATATGCAGGATTAGTATTCTATAGTCATTATTGTATTTTTTTTCCTTTAAAAAATATGTATCTTCTTTCAAACATAGATTTTGCAGTTTGCGTGAAAAGTTTTTAGTGTTCAAATATCTAGAGTTTAAATCTATATAAATAATATTAAATTATGTTTGCTGATTGTTAAAAACCATATGCTAATATTAAACAACCGTTGAGTAATTTATGGATATGTGAGATTTGGTTTATGCTTTGATGAAAATGATATCAAGATTTTGCTGCAAAGCTAATGATACTAATAAAACATTTAAACTGTTATTGCTTGCTTAGTTGTAAGGCTGATGAAACTTAGCAAAATTTTCCCTTTATAATATATATGACATATAGTGTATTGGAATATTTTTGCTATTCTGTATGCTGTGTAGTTTTTGTTGTAAATAAATATTCAGTCAGATCCAAAAGTAGTAATTATTGTATGTGCTATAAAATCATTTTTCTGACTAGTGAATTAGTTATTATTTCTTTGTAATTATCTGTGCCATGCTGTCTAGAACTCTAAATTGACATCAGAAAGTTTTCAATGAAATATTTTAACCAGATTTTTAAAACTAGGAAATTTTATTCATTGTACATTTTCATAATTTGTATAACTTTATTGTGATTGAGCTACTGTATTTTGAAAATTGCTCTAACAGACCAATGAAAATGTATAGTTCAAAATTGTGAATTAAAATAGAAAATACATTTGTAAATATGTCATGTTACTTTTGAAATAAATGTTTCTTAAATAATGTACGGTTTCTTAGATTTTTTTTTACTGTGACATGATTTCAATGGAGTATGTTACAAAAGTCCAAGCAACACCAATGTAATATTTTGTAGGGCTATCGAAGTCAGTAGCATAAAACGTTTACTAAAATCGCAGTGAAAATACTCATTCAATGTGTGGCAGCCTTTATAAATCCTAGTTTTGTTCTCTTTTAACTACTGTTCTCCCCTTCTACCACCTCCTCATATGTATAACATAGTGTTTCCAGAGCTGGACAGAATTTAAAAGGGTTGCCAGCAATACACTGATTCGCTACTGGGAAATATGGAGATCTTTTATTGGCCCAATCACGTTTTTTGGTGAGTTTGCCTGTTTGGTTCAGCTGTGCAGTGCTGACGAGTTTGGTTGCCTGTGTCCTGGCACAAGATCATAAATAAATGAATAAATACTGCCTCAAGCAGCTGCTCGCCACAGAGGTCTGTCAGTTTATATGCCATAATAGAAGGTCTGAGAAGATGGCAGGACCTCAGCAGAAAAACGACACGTACATCCATGCCTTACCCCGGGCTCGAACCCAGGTCCCTTAGATCACCATGCCTTACCCCGGGCTCGAACCCAGATCCCTTAGATCAGTAGCCAAGCGCGCTAACCACTCGGCCACTCCGTATTTTGGGTATAAGATTTTGCACACACTACATATATGGGTGTAGTAGTGTGTGAATATTATGGCCATGAAGCTTATGGAATTTTTATGTTCCATTTCTTCAAATAGCACAATATGAAACTCCTTTTTCTCTTGCACCTTTTTTTAATACTAGCTGAACGTGCCCGGTTGTCACTTTTAACCTGTATATTCTTATTTTCACTGCATTAAAGGTAAATTTTGTAAGTACCCCCACACTAGCACAGATTTTCAACAGGAAGAAATTTGCCCGGATCATTGTTGACGTGGGCGAGCACTCATAGCCCGTGGCTGTTTCTGCGTAAAGCTATCGAGATTTTGTTTCCGTTACCAGAGAATTTACCGCCCTATAGCTCCCGTAATATTCGTTCGCACGATCCAAATTTCCTGCACAGCGTCTCCCGTCGGATTGGTTTAAAAAACGGTTTCACTTGGCCCGTGGCTTCGTTTGTACACAAATTGTGACAGCCCATGTCTCACTTTTAATCTGCATATTCTGTTGTTTCCTGCACTAAAGGTTAGTTTTGCAAGTACCCCCCCCCTCGACAATTTATCACAGTTTGAACGCTGAGAATTTCCCGGTGTCATTGCTCACTCGCGCGCGCTCTCGGAGCCCTTGACAAACGATGGAAATATTTATTTCGTCAGATTTTGACATTCTGTAATTCCCGACGTACTTCACCGAAAGGTCCCAAATTTCGTAGGTGGGTTCCCCCTGCCGGACCCCATGTTTGGTTAAGAAATCGGGTCCGTAGCTGCAATGGAACGCCTCAATAATGCCTTTAGAAACGTGGAAAATCTGGCAATGGCAGCAAATTTGCAGCAGAAAATTTAAATGCTATTTTGACTACGTTCACGGTTAGTCAGCAGTAAATGGTAACAATAAATTTGACAGCGATTCTCGTTTCCCCGTAGGAATAACGTGGAAAATATTTTTGGTGGTAGCAAACCCCATATTTTGGACTTTCGACGTGAAATTTGGCACTGCAATCCGGACCACAACCAGAAACATTCTCTGAAAATTGGGAGCGTTGATTTCCTTGTACGTTAATTTCCCGATGAGTTGTAGCTGCCACAAACATCTTTTATTATATAGAAATCAGTGTCCTTTCTATTCAACTCTGAACTACTTGTGGCATATCTGTATGTACAAAAGAGCTGCTCAGAGTTAAACCAACTGAATCCTCATTCCTGTCTTTCCAATTGATTTGATTTTTATTGTCTAGAAACATTTTGGGGTGGCCAAGTCGGTAGCGTGCCAGGCTCGTAATCTGTAGTTCCCAGGTTCGTGTCCCAGCTGGGTCAGCGTTGAGATTTATCTCCGCAAAATTCCCCGCCCTGCCCACGGTCAGTAGGGAACACCGTGGAAAGGCCGCCGTCCGTCGGATGGGACGTTAAGCCATGGCCCCGTGTGCGGGAGAGCCATACCCTGTGCACGTTAAAGAACACGCTGGATGGCCTTGACGGGAGGCTACCATCTGTCTCCCAACAGCTGTTCCAGTGGGTCCCCTCCCCCAACCTTCTCAGCCTTCGGGGTCCATGTGACCTGGCCATTTAGCCCATGGTGTGCAAAAAAGTGCCGCTCAGAGGTAAAACAACCCAAAAATCTAGAAACATTTCGTCGCTTTACCAAAAGCCCAAAAAATGACTAACATCTGCCATCCTTCTTTAAGGGTGTTTAGTACGATAATGGTGAATTCCACAGTGATTCATGGGATACTATCATGGTACACTAAATAGTCCTTTAGCGCGCTTGGCTACTGATCTAAGGGACCTGGGTTCGAGCCCCGGATAAGGCATGGATGTGTGTGTTGTTTTTCTGCCTAGGTCCTGCCACCCTCACAGATCTACTATGGCATATAAACTGACAGGCATCTGTTAGACCTCTGTGGCAAGCAGTTGCTTGAGGGGGGATTTATTTTTTAATTCTTTACATCAGCATATATCAAATTCTCTGTTGTATCAATTATATGACAATGTCCACAGAGTTCGCCATGGTTACTTGTGCTTTCTGTACAGTAAAATCCATTTCATCCCCAGACTGCCCTGCTATGTCAATTGTAGTGGTGCCCATCCTATGAATGGCAAAAAATAGAATGAGCCAGTGCTGTAGACTGTCGGCATTTCCTACCTTAAAATTAAGAAGCTTGTTGCATTTTCTATCACCTCTGGCATAGGTTCCTATTCCAATGTGGCTATTGTGGTTGCAGTATAAGCTTAGCATCCCTCCTTGCAAATCTCATCAGCAGGAATCGCTTATATTGAAGCTAGTGTTCATTCTTATTGGCCAGTCTTCCAGGTCTTAAAAACTAAGGTGTCAGTTTACAAATTGACACCTTAGTTTTTAAACTGTGTGTGATGGGATTTTTTCCTACGGTCGCACGAGGCGACTTCGTCAGAACATCACACCGCCCAAAGGCGGCTGGGCGCGTAGCAACGACGCGAGGTCCTGCCATCCTCTCAGATCTACTGTGGCATATAAACTGACAAGCTCCTGTCAGACCTCTGTGGCAAGCAGCTGCTTGAGGGGTGATGGGATTAAGACTATTTACAAGAGCTGAATATCTGTTTTGATATCATTCCTAGTTGTCCAGAGCTCATGGGTCCCTATTTCCCATCCAGCATTTATTCTCCAATTTTAGAACTTTGTGCTTGACTGCATGTATTCATCTAACATTGTAAGCTGAATGCCCTACTCCAGAGATTCGTAAAGTTCAACTTACAATCACTCTAATGCATTCAAGTAGATTTGAGAAGATGCAAATATTTTTCTTTTGTACACAATACACTTATGAGTCGTAACATTGTAACCATCTGCCTAATAGCTTGTTAGATTGCCTTTCAATGTGATAACTGTACCTAACGTGGGCTCAACTCCACCATGAAAGGTGTCCTCGAGTATTCTATACCAGCTGGACAGAACGACATCCCAGAGTTCAGCTACACACTGGCATGAACCAGCAAATCCTGTGTTCCATTGCATCCCACAAATGTTCAATGGTATTCATGATGAGGAATTATGGTACCGAGGGGAGCACAAAAAATGTTTGGACATGATACTTGAACGATTTCTGGACATGCGAGTTTGTGCCAAGGGAAGTTTTCTTGCTGAAAGATTCCAGTGCCATTTGGTCTGAAACAAAGCCTAGGTAGGATCTGGAAGTGAGGGGATGAAGAGACCCAGTGATGTCCGTGAGAACAATCCTGATATCACTCTTACCGGCCATTTTCATCTAACCATGCAGTCTGGCTGCAACTATTCATATGCATGGCATCCAATATGAACCTGTCCATCTGCATGGTGGAACAGGAACCTGGACTCATCGGACAAGGCAACTTTTTCCAGTCATCCAATGTCTAGTCATGGTGCTATCATGCCCATTGTAGTCAACAGCTCCAACTGCGGTGTAGCTGCTGATAGCAATCGGTCAACATGGTGCCGACCAACAGCTGCCGACTCTGTAGACCCATCTGCAAGAGCATTGTGGTTGTAGTCTGTTATTATATACAACTTTCAACAGCTGTTATCACGTTTGCTTTATCACTTAATGGCAATGCATTCTATTTAAACCTTGCTGTCATTGTAATACTCTCTACCAAGAGAAACTAATGAAATTAAACTAGCACTTTCTGTGAACAATGGGAGGAATTATTTGCTATCTGTCAGCCGTGCAGGAAAGCAGTGCATAGCCAATATGAATCGCTCTGTCCACCTGCAAGTAGAGGGGACAACGTGTAGCCAGTGAGAATCTTTGTCCACCTGGCAAGAATTTCAGCAACTTACCATCACCAGTAACAAAACAAAATTTCATATAACAAGCTATCAAAAAGGGATTTTCTTTCAAATATTCTTCATAAAATTTCAGAGTATCGAGGTGACAATGAAAAATAGTTCCAGTTAAAGAGAGAAATTCAATAAATACAATGTTGAACAAAATTTAAGCATAATTCACAAAGTGGATAAATGAAACATAGGTGATAGAATGATATGGGCGATATAGTGCAGACGGAATATGGAAGAGAAAACAAAAGCACGATGTAACTGTAAATTACAGAAGCACGATATTAAAGCACATAAAATACGAATAAACTGGAGCAATGCACTGTTATTCAATAGAGTGACAGTTGGATAAGTTACCTAGAAATGCATTCGCTTGTGCACGAGAGTTCTGTCAGGTATCTGATGGTCCCTTTACAGTAATACAAGTGTCACATCAACGTTGCATGCTGTTGACTAGGGCTGCAAGAAAGTGCAGAATTAAATACCACTCTTGTACAAGAGCAGATTCGGGAGAATTTTGGGAAGAGTTTGACAAGCTGAAATCCGTATCCCCAATGCATCCCATATATACTCTATAGCAGGGGTTCTCAACGTGGGGTACGCGGTTAGATTCATTATGGAAGCTAGGATATTTCACACATTATGCGTCATAAGAATTTACCTCAGAAATTAAATAAATACACCCTCAAGCAGTTGCATGCCACAGAGGTCTGACAGGAGCCTGTCGGTATATATGTATATACAAATACTGTATATGTCTGACAGGAGCCTGTCGTTATATATGTGTATAGTATACACTATTATTCTTCATCTTTTAATGGAGCACTCTGTAAAAGCCTTACTCGTGGACCAGATGCTAAAGTTTCCTTTAGCATCTGGTCCACGAGAAAATTTGGCTGTGGGTGCTGTAGCTTCAGAAAGTGGGTACCAGCACTGTACATTTTGGCAGTAGCCCTACATTTTGGCGATAGGCATTTGGCCGCAGGCCGCCTAGTAGAGTATGAAATAACAGAATTATGGTGCCGAAAAGTGCTCAGTCAAAGTAATTAGTGGCAGGGGGATGGAGGGGATAGAGTTTGGATGTGTAAGTTCTTCTAGGGAAAAAAAATAAAATGTGCGATCACTGTGTGGCCTTTGTTGGCAGGGAGTTGGATGGTGCAATGCAAAGTCAAATGCAAAAATTGGAAATCGACCCATTTCTAGTTGGGGGAGTAAGGGAGCAGAAAAATTTGCTGGGGGGGTGTAGAGGGGGGTGGGGTGATGGAGTAAGCAAACATTTAGGGTGTAGTGTCATTTCCCTTGGGGGGGGGACGAGAGAAAGTTTTTTTTTCTTCACTAAATCCTCCCTCTCTTGGTAGGAAAAATTTGGGGCACTTAGCAATTTGGTGGGGATGGAGAGGTATGATCGTAGAAAATTTGGAGATGATTGGTTAAAAATTGAGACGTGTGGAGGGGAAAAAGTGTGTAGTTAGGTTAACATTATAGCGTGGTCGGTAATGCAGGGAAACCTCGTGCAGGGGTAGTGGTCTCAAAAGGCATATCTTTTGTTATGGTTTATGCCCAAAACAGAAATTTCAAAATGTTAAAAAGAGTAAGATAGGTTATGTTATATTTAGTATAACCATTATTAGGTACTTTTGAGATGAGGGGAGGGTTTAATGGGTTTTAGGTGATCAGTGTATAGTTAGAGGCTTGCCATCTCGATGATTGACTGCCATTGGTTGATTTAATCACGTGGTTTATGGGCGCCATGTTTTGTCGTACCGTGAGACGAAAGCCTATGAGTTAGCGTGTGTACCTAGTTAAGACTTCTCAGTTGATATAGTTTTATACATTTCTACCACTTTTTTGTCTATAAAAGTTTCCATATTTTATCAATGCCTCACTGCGCTCCATTTTGGTGTAAATATTCAACTCAGAAATAAATCAATGAATATTTTTTCTAAGAAACTCCGTCAGAAGACAGCAATGGGCTACAAAAGCTAAACGAGCTAATTGAAAAACTAACAAGTAATTTTTTTAAGGTTCGCTTGAAAAACGAACTAATGTTTCCACTTTGTCGTCTGCCTATGCCAATATTTGTTCGTCTGTCTGTCCGTCTCTCTGATAACTATTGTCTGTGCTTTTGTTTTTCCACCTGTCTATCCGTTTATAGATAATCAACTTCTTTACCTTTAGAGATAAATGAAAAATTCTTTTTAGGTTGGATAGGTGTTGAAGAAATATTCCGATACTCAATTTTGAAATCTTCCAATAGCTTTAATAGTGCCCTCAAGCGGTGGAAAAAGATCGAAAATGCTAAAATTTCAAACGAATGTTGCAAACAATGGAAATCTGAAATTTTGGTAGTAGTGTGTTATGGTCAGAAGGTTTAGAATGGCAACAAGACTTTGCCCTCTTACTCCCAAGGGGGTGGGAAAATGAAACTTTTTATTTTAAGAAATAAACGAAAAATTCCGTTTTTGTTTTATCAGTAAAATATTAATATTTACATTTTTTGAATCCCCAGCAGTTGGAACTTCTACTCTTACAGAGTGCTAAAGGCAGTAAATTAAAACTCGAAAGGCTATCTCTAGTGGCAGAAAAAGCTGTAAAATACCAAATTTTTAAATGAACACTGCAAACGATCAATTATATCGAGCAATATGTGAGTCCACGGCAAACTAAAGTTTAAGAATTCCTGCTGTAAAAAGTTATACTTAAGCAAGAACATTAACACATTGTTTCAGGGGAATATCAAATGCTCGTTTTCAAGCAGAACGAAATTTTCCAATTTCGGAATTCTTCAACCTCTAGCGTAAGAAATCTAACTAATAAATGATTGGGAAAAAATGTAAATAGTAATATTTTAAAACCTGCAATGCAGTTTTTTTTCATTTGTGTTTTAAAACAAAAGTCTGTTTTTCCACCCCTGTGGGTTAGAGAGGAAACTGTTGCTCTGACTGTAAAACCCTTGATCCTCATATTTCACTATCACAATTTCAAACTTTTAGCATAAATATATCGTTTGCAATATTCGCTTAAAAAATGACCATTTTACGACTTTTCCCGGAGCTGGAAAGCGCTATTAAAACTATTAGAGTATTCGAAGGTGCGAATTCTAATATTTCATGAACATCTATTTAACTCAAAAATATTTTTTGTTTTATATCGAGAAACAAAACAAATATCTGCAGACAAGCAGCCGGAACAATGAAAACATTATATCGCTATTTTTTTTTCTGAAAACGAGCTAAAGAATCCGCTACAACAATAAGAAAACATATATTTTCATTTTTTGGCAAAAATAGTTTAATGCAAATTAAAATTCTGTAACCGCAATGATTACCCCTCTCCATGGTATTATTATTATTATTATTATTATTATTATTAATGAAATTCAATAATCCATATTTCATTATAAATATCGTTCTGTTTTCTGATGATCGATAAATTTATTTACTTTGATTTTTAGCTGTCTGTATAGAATAACGGTGCTAACTAAATCCAAAACTTGGTTTAAAAACATTCCTTTTATTTTGAAAAATAGTAACATACTTAGTTCTCACACAGATTTTGCGAAATTTGATTTCATTTGAAGAGAGTTCCCCCTTGTTACCCGTTAAATTTATACCCTTGATAAAATCCTTACCAGAAGGGGTAAAAAGGGCTTTTTTTACCCCTTCTGTGTATGCTATGTTCGGTATATGCCGTATCATCACATTTTTTTTATCTACATAAAAATAAAATTTAATTGTTTCCTTTTACTTGAGAGTTTGCTAGGTACAGATTTTTAATATACAATGTGTGATGTCTTTCTGTATCTCATTTTCGACTGGAATACATAGTATCGAAACCAAAAGCAAATTGCGAAATCGAGCTATTTGAACCTATGATAGCATATCTCAGATTTCGAGTCTCTTGTAAAATTGTTTTGAGGGTGATTTTATTAATCTTTTATAATATTAATTTGCCCTTTTGTTCTAATCTTTCATAAATAAAATTATAATATATGTTGAATGTATTTTAATGCGCTCCTCTCCTCTCCCCGATTCTCACAAGAAAATTGTTGAAAGACCTCAATATCGGCACTATTTTCTTCCAAGAAAAGAAGCACTGGACTAACAACACAAATTTTCAGTAAGTTTTATCGGATCTCATTTACGTTTCATTCAATAGTAATTTCATTCGATTCATGGCACTCTAAGAAATCGAGACACATGTCAGGTAACTAATTTTTTTTAATTAATACCAATACTTTGTACATTTAACATTCTGCAACCCACACACCAAAATGTACATAACATACATTTCATAAAATGTTATAAAACCGAACATTTTATCACAACAGCTTTGTATGTTTTTCATTTTATGACAGACATATTAGTAAAACACCTCATGTTTTTCCGTGACTTAATCGCCACTTGAATTCTTACATTATTTTCCTTCATATGTTTTCGATGTCATATTACATTGCATTGTCATGTTTAGTGTTACTAGGAGAACCATATGAAATGAAAACACTAAAATTGTGATTTTTATCGGATGATATTTGGAAGTGTAGTTGTTTTTATACAATATCTGGAATAGGTTTTTCAGAATTCTACTCTCTTCATTTCTTATTGTAATCGGTGTGGATTATTATTGCAGTTTTTGTGACCATAAATTTACGAAGCATTTCTTAGTGTTCCATGTTGAGCACTGAACGTTTATTATTTGCAAATAGCACACTGCTTGGAAAACTAGAACTGGGGTATATCTGAAATCGCTTTTTTTTTCGAAGGCATTTTATTATTGTGGTTTGCTTTCTATATTCTATTCCTTATAAGTTGGCAGTAGAAGTAACAAATTAGTCAATAGCTATTGGTTGAAGGACGTCTCATAACTAAGTGCGTTTAGTCATGTGCGAAGTGCTAGAGAACTTGTTTAAATATAATTAATAGTGCATTTTATTAATTTGATCACCTTTTTCGGAGTTAATTTACATAGTCTTGTGAATATGAACACTGAAAATGAAATTGAAACCAATCTACCCAACAAAATGTAACAAGTGTTGTCAGGTGTATGATGAGTTTCATAGACTTCACAAACTGTTGTTTCATATCATAATTTTTTTGCTGCCATTTGACTCCTTAATCATTTTTTAACGCTTTACTCTATTAAATAGCGTGTAAATTCAATCTCATAACAAATATTCATACAAATATTTATTATCGTAAGTAGGGTTGGGTCGTTTTACCTCTGAGCACACCATGGGCTACTTTTTTGCACACCATGGGCTAAATGGCCAGGTCACATGGACCCCGAAGGCTCAGAGAAGGTTGGGGGAGGGGACCCACTGGAACAGCTGTTGGGAGATAGATGGTAGCCTCCCGTAAAGGCCATCCAGCGTGTTCTTTAACGTGCACAGGGTATGGCTCTTCCGCACACGGAGCCACGACTTAACGTCCCACCGACGGACGGCGGCCTTTCCAAGCCCATCGGTGTCCCCTACTGACCGTGGGCATGGCGGGGAATTTTTGCGGAGATAAATCTCAACGCTGACCCAGCTGGGACTCGAACCTGGGAACTACAGATTACGAGCCTGGCGCGCTACCGACTGAGCCACCCCCGCCCCTATTATCGTAAATATCTCATATTGGACTAATAAGCTTAAATAGCGAAAACGTTCGCATTTAAAGCCAAGAGAAAGGAGTAAGAATTAGTTTTATAAGAAAGCAGTGAAGAAAAATATTATAAACTTTATAAAAATACTATAAACTTTATAAAAATACTAACTAATTTACAATTATTTTATTTCGCGTTCTACTATTTAAGGTAATATTTTCTCCCTTCAAACAATTAGTTGTAGGTTCAACGACTCGGAGCCTTCTGTCGACGAACTCTCAAGACAAAAACTGCATCACACAGTAAGAAAGCATTTCTTATTTTTCGGTAAATTACACTTCTTAAGCTCTGAACGCAAAATGAATTTCTGGACCATTCAAGCTTTTAGTTACCAACAAGTGATTGAAAATATACGAAGAAAATAAAAATATTTTGCATGTGAAAATAATTAAACTACGACTAGTGAATCCATCCAGACATATCGGACAACCTATATTAGAACTACCGTCTTTGTCAGTTCAAAGGGAGCAACAAGGTAGCATTACTCTGTCATAGTGTACAGCCACATAAAGAGTAGTTTCAAAGTTTTCCCAATTGGGGCATTTCGAAATTTTCTACCCCTTTAAAACAATGACGACGTAGTTTCGCAGCAAGAAGTATATTGTGCACTAAACTTTCTGCCTTTAAAACAAAACCATTGCTAACAATGAAGGGAGTGCGACATCACCACACTTAAAAACCCTGAAAGCTCGACATTGAAAAGGGATTAAATTTTTCAAAGGCTCGGTTCAAAGATTTAGAGAAACTGCTGTTTAGCTCAATTTAAGTAAAAAGATACTAAAGCAGTTGCAGTTTGTCAGGGCCTAGAAAATGGGGCAAGGCCTATCCCTTATTTATAAATCTGCAGTCACAAAAGAATAAACCAGAAATAATAAGACATTAATCATTCAAGCGATGAAATTATCAGTCAGTTTAGGAAATTTCAGGTATCTAAGTCACCAGCACAGATAAAGTTGTTTTCAACAAGGTAAACTACCTTTTGTGGTTAAAAGAAGAGAACACGTTTCTTCTACATAATCTGCTCCTAATACTTATATGCAAAAACTCCCCTGTTAAACACACATGTCTATACCACGTTACTGAATGTGGAGTGGCAAAACTCTTTTCTTGGCTATTGGAAAAAATGATAGGTTCAGCATCCTCCTAAAAACATTCTGGATACGATCCTAACAGAGGTGGTTTCATAGTAAATGAAGCGTGTGCAATACCCAGCTGCACATTTTCCAGTTGTTAGGCTTTGAAACGCAGGTAAGTTTGGATGCCTTCCAAACGCTAAATCTCTCAAAGCAGCCTTACCTAAACAAATGTGTATAGACGCCACTTTGAATCATCACTATCACAATAATTTAATTTTTCAACTTATTTAGCATTGGTTAAAAATAACACCATGATATAAAACCAATGGGTAAAATGTTACCATGGGATATTCGCATGTCTGATACAATTTGTTAATATTGCCAACTTAGGTGGATTAGAATAGTGGTATTCAACTAGATATAAGAGTATGTGCAACGAACGTAACCCTTTGGCGTATCTCATACATATTTTGATAATTTTTCTCTCTGAAAATCTCTGAAAATCCTGATGTTGAATGATGAAAACAGAAATTGGATTTGTCAAATGGTTACTTTAATAAACTGAAAGAACGTATCTGATACTACCGGAGTTTGAACACGACTTTTGCTTAATAGAAACACAAATCTAAGTTACTAATTTTCCTGGATTGTGTGATCAATCCTTTGTTTTAGAGAACATTGGGTGAGAAGAGTTGTGAAAACTATGGCAAGGGGTGCACGAAATTGTCAAACCGTTGGAAAGATTTGCAAAAACAGAAAAGGTTGAATTTAACCGTATTTTAGGGCAGTTACTGTTTAGAGACTTGAGTCATGTAGGCTTTTCCTGTTTATTGCTACTCTTGTCGCCACAATGTTTGAGCGGTTTTTAAGTGATTCCTAGTAGTCTTAAATAAGCTATTTAGATTCAGTTAGTGAGCAAAAATCGAGAAGTCACAAATTCTATGAATGGCGCATTTATTAACTGTAGAAGAAGAAGTGGGTGTCGAATAATTAATAATATTAATTTAGAATTTTTGTCATTAAAAATTTCGATTATTACTTTCTTCTAGTTTATTGTAGTATACTGACGTCAGGCTTTGTTTCACTACTGACAGGCGCTTTTTTTTTGCACACGATGGGCTAAATGACCAAGTCAGAAGGGTTGAATTGTTTTATCTCTGAGTGGCCCTTCTTTTACACACAGTGCAGGCCACAAAGACCCCAAGGGCTTTGAGAAGGTTGAGAAAGGGCGCCACTGAGTGTTAGGAGATAGATGGTAGCATCCCTTCAAGGCCATCCAAAGGGTATGGCTCTCTTGCACTCAGCGCAATGGCTAAATTTTCCACCTGACGAATGGCGGTCTTTCCATGCCCATCGGTGATCCCTACTGACCGTGGATAGGGTGGGGGTGTTTTACGTAGATAAATATCGAAACTGATACAACTGGGACTCGAACCTGGAATTACGAGTCTGGCGCGCTACCGACTGAGCCAACGGGATTAGGGAATTTTATTGCCCTTGGCATCAGGAAATAAATTTTTACATAGTCTAGCTCGTAAACTAATAGAACACAAGATGAAAAAAAATATATTTTTTCCTGTAAAACACATTCTTTACACACAATATGCTAAATCGCTAGGTCATAAGGACTCAGAACAGATAAGGCAAGCGGATCCACTGAAGAACTTTCAGGAGACAGATCGAAGCCTCCCATCAGGGTCATTTAGTGCTTTCTTTAATCTGCACAAAATAGGGCTCTTAGGCACACGGAACCGCGTCTTAACGTCTCCTCCAAGGTACGACGGTTTTTCCAAGCCCACTTGGTGTTCAATTTAAAATAAATTAAACTAAATTTCTCACTGATGGATGGCTGTGTGGAGTTAGCGGAGAAAATCTCAACACAGACACGGCAGAGATTCGAATCTGGTCAAACTCGATTCGACTGAGCCAAACTCGATACAGAAAATAATGGAATCAAAGCCGGATTAAAAGTGGAACCATCGCTCCAGAGCTAACATCACAATCGTTAGTTTAATTCATCAGATTCTCATTATACTTTAATTTAGCAGGATAGGGGGGTCTCAATTAGAACTCGGCTCCAGGGCCTTGCTTAATTCGGCCTTGAGTGGAATATGCTAAATCAAAGGGTTGGGTTAGGTTGTTGTATCTCTGAGCGGCACTTTTTTGCACCCAATGGACTAAATGGCCAGGTCACAAGGACCCCGAAGGCTCAGAGAAGGTTGGGGGAGGGGACCCACTGTAACAGCTGTTGGGAGACAGATGGTAGCCTCCCGTCAAGGCCATCCAGCGTGTTCTTTAACGTGCACAGGGTATGGCTCTACCACACACGGAACCACGGCTTAACGTCACATACGACGGACGGCTAAATCAAAGGTAATTATAACCATTTCATCAGTAACAAATGATTTTAATTCAGCATTTCATTTACGCTTCTGCTTGGTGCACACTATAAACAGATCCTTCGCCCATCTATTTAATGCTTTGTACCCTCAATGCTAAAATGATTTGTTATATTTCGAAACCGCGACTTTACATTTTGCGCTCAAGCCTTATGACATTGACTTCATACTATCTGATCTCTAATATTCGTTCCTTATCGCAAGTACTCACTGCAACAATTCAACAGTGAGATTTAAACTACCAATAGCTGTTCATATGGATTAGTCTTTTTCTCCCAGTAAAAACACCTTCGAATGTTAAGAATTACGTTGCATAGATCCTAAATATATTCGGGGAATAAATATAATTGTGATAGCTTCATTATATTAGGAAATGTTGATGAAAAAATATAGGCTTGTTAATAACAACTCAATAGAGTTAAATAAACCTACACCAACAAATAACCATTTTGTAGGATGATTCTTGGTTTGACCACTTAGACCCCTCAGAGGTGGTTCAGTAGTTAGAAAGCTACTGAAATGAGAAGAATGGTAGAGCTAGTCCTGTCCTTCGTAAAACTAGACTAAAACTAAAGCTTTCGACATTCTTTGGGGTAAGGAAGCTCACGCAGTGGATAAATATTACAGAGCGTAAACCTAAATGACAGGAGTGCAAAGGACCACATCTGTAAACGTGAAATGGCTATTGTTGTAAGGAAGGGAAAATTATAGCTGTACTGTACAATTGGTGTTAATTATCCTAAAACAGTGCCTATACAAATGCTCCATTCCTGCCGTGATAGGCTAAATTCCATGCTAACGCCGGATCCAGGTGTATTGCCTACCTTTAAGACACAATTGTTAGAATTCCTCCATATAGTTTTTTCTCTGTTAACGGGGGATTTCTGAGTCGTGAGTATAGCTTAAGTAGGAAAGGCAGGCCGCGGATCGATCCTAGGAAAATGCATTCGAAATTGATATAAAATAGAAATTTTTTAATTTGTTAAAGATTAAAAAGAAAACAATATTGATATATTTGCTTCTATTACTAATAATTACAACCAAAACAAAATTATTATAAAACATTCATCTGTGTTTTGCTTTAAAATGTGAATGTTCATTGGTTTTTCTCTAATTCACATGGAGAAACTTGAAAATTTTGTAAAATGACAACAGATTATTATGTATTGGTATTTATTTATTTAGTTCTGGACTTTATGCCACCTTAAAAAATTTCTGCCTATGGCCAGTGCCTCATGTGTCACCCCATGAGCTGGCCCTGTATAAAGAGCATCATATTATTGATAGTAGACAGTTTTTTTACCTCTGAAAAGCACTTTTAGAAGACAATAGGCTAAATGACTAGGCCATAAGGACCTCAATGACTCCTAATAGTAGGTCTACAGTTATCAGTAAATAACTCTAATCAGATACAATCAAATATATGTATTTCTTGCTGAATAATATCGGTGACTACTTATGTTAGCAAGTAAACCAGAACACATTAGGACACATTAGTCCAGAAGTTTCTATATCAGGAGTCATCTAATATATAGCTGAATTGAATAAGTGAGTGAGGGTCATATAGATAAAGAGATATCGCTAATTCCAATCACGATGCTGTAGCAGTAGTAGTAGCTGAAATGGTAGAACTCTGAAAATTTGTTCCTAGAGGTAATTTGTGATGTAGATCTGGGAAAAATTAAGAATTTTCAGATCCGGCATATCGTTTAAAGTCGAATAGAAGTCAAAGAGAGAGTCGAAAAATCAAGAGGCACAGACTCATTTCTCGTTAATCAATAAACTCTCGTTTAACAATATTTCTGCTGCAATAGAGAACGACCAGCGCCAAAACACGGAACAAAATTTACCTGGTAGAAAAATTAAGAAATTTTGCTGACGACAAGTTTTCTTTTTTAAATCAAATGCTGCCTATAAAGAGATCTCGTGGCCTGGGTATATCTAGGAACAGTGGCTGGAGAGTGAGTATTCCTTGTTCAGGGAAACTCCAATTCCATTTTTCAAGAAGTACACTTTCTCCTCTATTGAAAAGAGTACCATACTCTGTAAGAACTATGTATATATGACATATCTGTTTTACGGCAAAGAAATACATTTTCAATAACTGTTGTTTCCATTTTGTGGCCCATTAGCTATTCAGCAACTCAAGACAACATCTGAACATACAGAGTGATAGATATGCAGAACTCCGTATTTAACCTTAACCGTTATCTCACACCTAGGCACCTGTATTCGAGCCATCCTGTTCATGGGTTTTGATGACTAAAAAACGACAGTAAACGATCTCTTTCAAAAGGAAAAAAAACACTCATTGAACAACAATATCGTAACTGAGAAATAAATATTAAGTAGTAACACATGACTCTTGCTTTTATGTGTGTGAATGATATTAAAATATACATATGAAATATTGTTATAAGATATTTTTCTGGTTCAGCTAAACAGTCTAATAATTTGAGCTCCTGTGACAGAAAAATTTGATTCAACAGGTTACTTTTATTAGACTATGCTGCTTCTTCAACCGTTAACCATTTCTTTTATGAACAAGCATTAGGAAAATGAAAAAGAGAAAAGAATTTTGAAGGGGGTTCAAAATGGGGTTCTACAAGTATATCCTAGGAGTTTTACAACTATCTACCAAGGGTTTTGCTAGTATTTCCGTGGGGATCAGAAAAATTTCTCAGCTAGGCAACAAATGAATCAAAAGAAGGTTGCCTCGAATTGACGTTAGATCTCCAATTATCCGTCAGTAAAAGTGAAAATGTAAGGGCAATAGCAAAGAAGTGGAAACTTCACGTGCATCTAATTTCTTCCCCTACTTCACGCCACACAAGTTACAGTTTAGTTGCGAGAGTACAGCAGTTCGCAACACTAGTGCAGCGGTTCCAAACTGGGAGGCGTGAAGACACTCCAAGGGATAATGCGATTTTTTGTTTATTTTTAATTTTTGATTATGAATTAAAATTGTTGCTAACGAGAGAGTTGTCTTAGGATGAATAAGAGGTTGGGAAGCGGGAGACTGTCGCAAAAATCAAAAACGGAGCGTGATGTCATAAAGTTTGGGAACTCCTGCTGTAGTGTGTGAAGCATTGTTTTCGATCCTTGAGAAGTTATTAAGGAAGGGGAGGGGCTCAATTAAGGGCCCACTTTCACAGACGTAAGAATCAGGACTAGAGTAGAGGTACTGAGTGCCCACTTCGTGTACATTATATAGGACAGAAGCTGAAACATGGTACAAGGGTTACTCAATCAAAAAAGGTTGATAAACATTATTGCAGTAAAGCAAAAAATATGTCACCTGTTATGAAAGGGGGGCTAAATTTCATCCTCATCGGTATGAAATGAAAGTGTCTGGATCACTGTTCATAATTAATTCATTTGTCTGGTTCATTTAAAATGGGATGACGGAGCAGATAAAATAAAGAGAGACTTATATAACTATGTGGCTCTTAAGTACGTGAAGCCATAGCTTAACGCCCCTCCGATGGACAGCGGCCTTTCCAAGCCAATTGAGGTCCCCTTTCTCACCAAGGACAGGATGGAGGTTAGCGGAGAAAATCTCAAAGCAGGTGCAGTTGGCACTCGAACCTTAGAAGGAAGCAAGTAAACGAAAATATTATGCGAAATAGATTAATTTTTTCCTAACACTCATTTCGGTGTTGACTCCTATTTGTTTTGTACTCCGAATGTTTCGTTAAGAAACTAACCTTCAGAAAATGGTACATTTGCATTTAAAGACAATTGATATCTGGTCTATGAAAGTAAAAATATGACTTAATCAGGCATGTTTTTCTCATTGCTGACTCTCAGATATTGGTAAAACATCTCTCAGATAAACGTCACTGGTAACACTGGCGTCAGATTTGGAAATATAGTCCAGCTAATGCAGAACAAAATCAACAGAGATGACTACGCGTTGTAAGATGCGATGGACGGAAAATTACGACTGGTGGAAAAAGTTCGTCAATATATTTCCATCCTCGTGAGACTGTTCATTAGACGTGGAATCATGTGGATGGAGTGTTTGCTCTTCACCCTCTTGCTATCATCAACACGCATCGTATCCAAGGCTAGCATCTGTTCTCTTTTGGAATCCAACTCTTCTATCCATTGGGCTGGAAAAAGAGTACAGAAATTATTTAACATTCCTATATTTAATAAAATTAAATAGTTTTACAATAATTTTAATCAATGAACTAAAATACATTAATGGAAAATATAGTTCACAAATCGAAATAAAATTGCATTAGTTTTTTAATGAATAAAACGGAACCATCAACAACAGTGTTTGACGAAAAATTGTAATGCGGGGAGGAGTTTGAGTCAAATAGTGATGGAAGGATGGGTGACATGCTTAATCTCTGATTTTAGGGACTGCCTTGGAAAATATATGATATTTAAGTCTTTCAGAAAGGGGAGTTATAACCCTATAACCCAACCCCATAGGTACGACACTGATCAAGAAATATTTTAGTTAGTACAAAACTTTATTAATTTTATACCATTGACCAAAAAGGTGTGGCACCTCTCGGATCGCAGGCCAATGTCCCTTTCGAAACTAATTGATTTATGCAAATAAATAAATAAATAAATTAAAAAAAATAAATTGAAGAGCTGAACGAAATACCTGCGACGGGAGGGTAAATACCACCAGGGACGGTCCCAAGAACCATTTTTTGGAGTAGGGGGTGCAACTCTAAAAAACTAAACTCATTTTTACTACGCAATGGTTCTCTCTGACTCGTTCTCTTTATTGGGTGACCGCCCCCCCCCCCCTCTTAGCACAGTACAATACTACAGTAGAGAAAGTATTGTCAAACAAATTGGGCGATATTTTATTCTTTATGCATTAATCATATAAAGCAAATAAAAAATTTCAATATCTCAAATTCAATTTGTTAAAAATAAAAAGGATAACTTTGGTCAACTATTTTTCCTTTAAAGTTAAATTTTAACCAAACATTTCTCTATAGAGATTCTATTCTCTCAGTGGTTCCCAATGGGGCAATTTTACAAATTTGGAGGATCTTCTTGAGTTTTTCTCTGGAAAGAGATTAAATAGAATATCGAAACTTCTTAAATTAACATAATGCATGATTTATTTCGACAGGAAAACCTTTGAAATTCGTGTATTAAAATACTAGTGAATTTTTATGTACGGTGAACAATTTGTAAACTATTTGTTATACAGCAAAAATAATTTGATTTCCACGAAGGCTCAAAGAAGGTTGAGGAGCACTGTTTACGATGCTCTAACTGGGAAAAGACAAAAGAACCGAAATGTAACAACCAATTGGGTTGTTTACACATAGTCAGCACATTTGTCACACAATGAGTTAAACGGTCAGGCCACAAGTACACAAAGGGCTCAGAAAAGGTTAAGAGAAAAGGACCCACTGGGCAATTGTTAGTAGACAGATGGTGGCCTCCCATCAAAGCCATCGAACGTTTTCTTTAGAAAGCACAGGGTATGGCTCTCCTGCAAACGGAGTCACGCCTTAATGTCCCACCCTACCGATGACGGCCTTTCCAAGCATAGTACGTCACTTTCTGACTGAGGACAATGGGGGGGGGGGGGGGGGTTTAGCAAAAATAAATCTCAAAGCTGACTCAGATGGAACTCGAACTTGAGACTTGTCGACATCCAACCTGGATTCCCTCCAAAGAAGATCGACGCTTAAGGTAAGTTTCCGTTGATTCTTGATGCACTCTTTTTATTTCTTGTGTAAAATTTCATTCTTTTGAATATATCTTTATTTTCAGGTCCAAATTTGATGTTTTCGTAAATTTTTTGATCCGATTATAATACATCTCTCATTAAAATTTCGTCCAAATTTATTTTCTGGTGTTTTAATTGTTCAAGTATCAGTGTTTGTCCTTAACTTTCGAGAGCCATGGAAATTACTCACAATCACTTCATGTTTCTTAATTTAGAGGTAAATTGTGAAGGGATGTTTTTTAATTATTAGCCCCGTGTACATACTTACCGGTCATTTCACTAATTGGGACAGTTCCACCATACTCTTTAGGAAGTATTCTTCTTGGAAAGGATTCATATAAAGTAGCTATATTAGTATGTAGAACAATCTAGAAATCAAGATACAAAAATATGTCAAAAATTTAAACAAAAATCTTAAAATAAATATGTATATCCGTAGGTCACTCAGAAAGCAATGCCCCATTTTTTTTTTACACATCAATGTTTGTAATACACCATTGTTACTTCTGTATTGTAAAGATACATCCTTCCCACTTCTTTTTTATCTTAAGTATAATGTCTTCCTACATGTGGCGCTGCTGTAGCGTTAATAAACATGGCAACCACCTTGAACATCGATCAAAGCAATATGATGCTAATGAATTCTTTGTGTGTAAGAAGGAGACTATTAGAAACATCTACAAATGACTACATGTGCCATGCTGTTGGCTCGATCAATGTGGTCGATGCTGTTGACTGCAACACAGTTGGTCGGTGAGCCAAGCACACATCTGCAAAAGACGGACACACCGACCTTCACAACTACTTTGCAGTAAGGCATACAGGATCTTGTTTTGAGCGTTCGGTTGAGTTGTTTTAAATCTGAGCTGCACTTTTTTTAACAAAATGGGCAAAATGGCCCCTTGTCACAATGACCCTAAGGGTTCAGAAGAGGTTGGGGGAAGGGGACTCACTGGGGAGCCGTTAGGATATTAGATGAAAGCCTCACATCAAGGCCATCCAGTGTGTTCTTTAATGTACACAAGGTATGACTCTCTTCCACACGGGGTCACAGCTTAACGCCCATCTGATGGACAACACTTTTTCCAAGACCATCACTGTCTCCTTTCTGACCCACAATACGGTGGGATTTTAGCACGGATAAATCTCAACGCTGGCACGGGTGGGACTCGAACTATAAAACTGCAGACTACTACGAGCCTGGTGCGCTATCGATTTAGCCAACTCCCGCCCTTTTGTTCTGATGTGGTGCAAGACAGTTAAGTTTGACAGTGATCATAAAGAAAAATAAGATTATATTCCCAGATAATCTACCTAGATACTGTACAAGTAACAATGATGTAGAATATAGATTAATCTGTAAAAGAATTGTGGGGCATTAATTTCCGAGTGACACTCGTATTTAATTTCAGCTAAAATTGTTAAAACTTTAATGTAAAAAGTGGAGGGTAAATAAGCAAAGAACACGTTTTTCATAAAATTAAATAATCTTAATTCGCAATAATTCAATCATATTTAGGCGACAATACTGGTTGTTTCTTTAACTTGTAGATCCAGCAATTCAATCTTGTAGGTTTAAGGAGTTTTACATTTATGATAATATTATCATGGAAGTTTTGCAGTAATTACCTGGTTTTACCTGTTAATGTTCATTTATGTTCACAAAACTTGAAAATAAACTAAAAGTGCATTTTTTTAAACAAAATATTCCACAATTTCTACTTCTCATTAAATCAGCGAGGTTGTTTCCTCTTTGATTCAAATCAGCCAACTACTCGAAATCAATTGAAAATAAACTTGCTGTTTTAAAGAGGTTGATGAAGAAACTACGCTCATGACATTACAGAGTTACAGTATGATAAAAAAAATAGTATGCTCATAGCATTAAAGTAACATAGAGACATTATAAAAGGTTACCTACCTTTTATAATGTCTCTATGTTACTTTAATGCTATGAGCATACTATTTTTTTTATCATCTTTCAAAGTGCTATATTTTAATAAATAATTAAGCAATAGAGTAATTGTGTGTATAAAACGTAGAGAAATTCTCCAAGTTTCGTTTCATGTTCAACAGACTGCAATATGGGCCGCATTCGCTGTGTGAGGACCTATGTTCTCTTTCCATATTCAGTCGAAGGGGCGGGGGTGGCTCAGTCGGTAGCGCGCCAGGTTCGTAATCTGTAGTTCCCAGGTTCGAGTCCCAGCTGGGTCAGCGTTGAGATTTATCTCCTCAAAATTCCCCGCCCTGCCCACGGTCAGTAGGGGACACCGATGGGCTTGGAAAGGCCGCCGCCCGTCGGATGGGACGTTAAGCCGTGGCTCTGTGCACGGCTTAATAAGTGGGAAATCTATACCCTGTGCACGTTAAATAACACGCTGGATGGCCTTGACGGGAGGCTACCATCTGTCTCCTAACAGCTGTTCCAGTGGGTCCCCTCCCCCAACCTTCTCTGAGCCTTCGGGGTCCATGTGACCAGGCCATTTAGCCCATGGTGTGCAAAAAAGTGCCGCTCAGAGGTAAAACAACCCAACTCAGTCGAAAATGTCGGTATAACACTTGCAACAGCTGTAGTTATTCTTTCATTTAAATGATGTTAATTACGAATCTTTTTATGAATGAATGATGTTTCTAATATATCCCCAAATAAGAAAGTCTAATGGTGTCATATCGGGACTTCTCAGGGTCCCAAAAGAAGGGTCTACCTGTACCAATCCAGCGATTTGGAAATTGGCCATTTATGACATTATATGTGATACAAATTCCACGCCATCATAGTAATGAAACTTTTAGAATTTCTTGACATTTTGGACACACAATTCGTTTGTTGATTAGTTAGTTAATAAAATATTACACTTTTATTATTTTATAGGGGCGGGGTGGCTCAGTCGGTAGCGCGTCAGGCTCGTAATCTGTAGTTCCCAGGTTCGAGTCCTAGCTGGGTCAGCGTTGAGATTTATCTCCGCAAAATTTCCCCGCCCTGCCCACGGTCAGTAGGGGACACCGATGTGCTTGACAAGGCCGCCGTCCGTCGGATGGGACGTTAAGTCGTGGCCCCGTGTGCGGGAGAGCCATACCCTGTGCACGTTAAAGAACACGCTGGATGGCCTTGACGGGAGACTACCATCTGTCTCCCAACAGCTGTTCCAGTGGGTCCCCTCCCCCAACCTTCTCTGAGCCTTCGGTGTCCATGTGACCTGGCCATTTAGCCCATGGTGTGCAAAAAAATGCCGCTCAGAGGTAAAACAACAACCCAACCTTTTATTATTTTATAGTGACCCTGTACAATTGAAGTAGTAGAGCATAAGTGGCAAGTGGGGATATTATGAAACTGCGCAAATAATTAGTCAATGATCTGCCAATCAACTCATGATCTATGAGAACTCTCGAAACATCAACTGCGCAGTCTCATAGTTTCTCCACAGTAGGCCTCACTATTCGCGGGCATTTTATTCTTGGAAAATATCTTGAATATCGAAACAATAGAAACTGAAACTAAGGATCTATTGGATAGATAGGGTTCGGTTCCTAGTTCAGAGGGAAATATAAGAGAAAATTCATGGCTCACAAATATAAAAATATTAAGACAAGGACAATATGTGTTTATTTAAAAAAAAAGCTATTTACAAGTTATAAATGTTATCTAAACAAATAATAAATTTACATATTAACTAATATATAAATATTACATTATTTTATATATTTGTTAGCTATATATATATCTATATGCATGTTATATATGCATGTTAGCTAATAAAATAATATAAAGTATTTAAAAAACTTACCTACAGTGACGCTGATGAAACTTATAGTGACGATGATGAAACCTATGTATAGTGAAGATGATGATACTTATTGTGAAGATGAAACCTACAATGAAGATGACACCTGTTGTGAAGATGATAATACCTACTTTGAATGATTAAACCTATATAACGAGGATGGAACATAATAGTCTTGAAGGAAGGATTCCAAACTCTTGTTGCTCGATTACATTATCAAAACGGAAATATAAATTTCCATCCAAAAATATTTATGTTTTGTCTGATGAAGATCAGCTAGGAAAGTAATAAATAACAAAAGGCAAAAAAGTCTCTTTGCCATTCATATATAGATTTAAGACGATGTGGAAATTCACGTTATCTGGATTTGCTCTTTGGCGAACCAAACAACGAGAAATCTTTCTAACAAGCTTCAGAAACTTTAGGTATTAGTTTTGAGACTGAACTTGAAACGCTACTACATTGGACTGTGGTGCAGATGAATGAAAAAGTGGTTAATGGTTGTTTTGGATTTGAGCAATTAAAGCTAAAGTGCATAATTTAATAAAAGAAAAACAAAAGTTGAAATTCATGAAACCCACAACTTAAATTTAAATCGAATGGCTAGAAAGTGCATAAAACAATCTGGATAGAACTGTACAAACAAAAAGCTATTAATTATATAAATAACAAATTAAAACAAAACAATAACATAGATATGTACAACAGTGAAATAATAAAACATGGATGTAAATAACAGGATAAATATCAAACTGAATAGAATACCAATGGAATAAAATTATATATGTCTAAAACGTGCAAAAAGGGGAACACAAGGCGAGGTACTGAATACGTTTTACATGTAGCTTTATGCTACAGGAGGCTAGGCGATCTCAGCTTCAGTTAGTGGTATCAAAAGTTTGTTACAAACCACTTCAAACAGGTAAGCTAATCTCTACAAACTGTGAATAGCCGACAGCAGGAATTGTGATTCTTTAGAGCAGGGGTTCTCAACGTGGGGTACGCGGTAAAATTTTTTGGGGTATGCCGTGAGAGTTCAAAGTTCTCTAGATCTAGTAACAAAGTCGGCATTATTATACTCTAACTATAGTTTTATCTATCTATATAAAGGGTACGCCAGGGGGTACGTGAAGCATAAAAGGTTAAAAACCACTGCTTTAGAGCATCATATTATTCAGTGTTTAAATCATAAATGAATTGCTTCAGCGGGGGGGGGGGGGTTGCTTTTCCTATAGCATTTTGTGTCCTGGAATTTTCTGGTGAAGAATCCTCAAACAGAAATATGTAAAGTACAAGACTTATGGGAAAGTCCAGATAACCAAGAATAATTTACTGAGAGTAAGGATTCTTGTCTCAGATTTGAAACATTCTTCTTAAGTTCGAGCGAGAATGACTCGGTTGCGCACCACACTCGTAACTTGATGTTCCTAGGGTTCTAGTTGAACTGTCTGTGTTGAGATTTTCTTCGTTAATCGCCACCCTTCCCACAGTTAGAAAGGTGATATCTATGAGTTTGGTAAGGCCGCATTTCTTCGAGTGGGACTTTAAATTCTGGCCTTGTATTCAGGAGAGTCATGCCCTATGAACGTTAAAGAACACTCTGGATGGCCTTATCAGGAGGCTTCCTTTTATCTCCTAACAGCTCTCCAGTGAATCTTCTTACCAGCTTTCTCTGATCCCTTGTGAACTGATCATTTAACCCACTGTGTGCGCAAAAATGTCGCCCAGAGGTAAAACAGCCCAATTAAAACATTTTTATGCACGAGTGACATTCCTGCTGCTTCAAAAAACATATGGAATAATCTCACAGAATCCTCAAATAGCGATTGGGCTGAGGTCCAACCAGACTGTGCAATTTAGTTTCCCAAGCATGTCTGTCCTCAGCTACAGCTGCTGCAACTGGTCAATATTATACATCTATATATATTATATCCAGAAATTAATTATCTGTCAATAATTTTGGACTACTGGTTGCTACAAAATAATCACTTTTCCTATGATTTGATTTCGCTATCCTAGTCATGTGGAAATTGCAGCTTGCGGGCTGTATTTATCATTTTTCGATAATTTTTGGCTGCTGGTGGGCATGTACAGTTGTACCAACAGAACGTGCGTCCAGATCTTATTTTTTTTATTTTAATCTCTTTCGGATTACGGCATCGTTATATTTATCTAAATTAATGAAGTTTGCGTGCTAAGCATTATTCCTATCATGAGCAATAGCAAGAATTTCTTCAGGAAGGATGGGGGAGCAAAAGAAGAAAATGACGTTTTAAGTTTATTAATGAGCGCTGCTGTGAAAACAACAGTCATGCATCCATCATACCCTAACAACTAAAAATGCTCGAAAACAAGAGAGGGACTTTTATTAAAAATGGATGTGAAACTGTTTTTTTCACATTAATAAATGAAACCAAATGATATGCTTCCGGAAGCAAAAGAAAACGGAAATTATTAAAAATTGCATTTCGTTAAGGAAAACACATTAATTTTTGGTACACTTGTATTTATTATTCAAAATTAATAAATTTTATAGCAAATTTCTCCGGGGGAAGCTATTTACCCTCTTGTTTTTCCTTAACGTCACCAATGACTGTTATTTAACTTCAGATCAGTTCCAAAAGAAGATTCGATTTCTATGCGAAACATCTATTACGTAGAAATATGTGGAAATATCTACAGCAAATAGAAAACGACTGAGGTCTTTGTTAACAAAGCATTTGCCATCATTGATGAGAATGATATCAGCAGAAGAACTGAATAACAAAGTAAAGCTCACCGCGTTTTTAGGACAGCATTCGAGAGAATTGCAGAAACGGATTCGATAAGTTGATTAAGACCGTATAAATATTAAATAATATACATGGTCGATACAAAGGAATACATATATTTTAAAAATCGTGTATTTTATGAAATAATTAGGTAACAAAAGTATTTGTGTGTACAAAATGCCAAAAAAAAAGTCAAAGTTTTGTATTTAAAAGACTTCAATGTTTTCGCAATGGGTGGCGAGATATTTAAATCTGTTCATACTCGACTCAGCATGTCATTGCAAGGATTCTTTCCTTTAAATTCTGTAAATTTTGAATTCTTTGGAATAAATGATGTTTTTAATGTATACACACAAAAAAAGTCTAATGATACCAATTCGGAATTTTTCTGAAGCCGCAATATCAGCCCGCCTATACCAATTCAACCATTTGTCAGTCGTACTTACTTGTGATACAAGAAATATTTTAGAGTTTCTTGACATTTTGGACATGCAATTGCTTTTATCACCTAAAGATTGAAAAATTTAAAAATTTCACTTTAAAAATATGTGTATTCTCTTACAATGACTCTCTATACCGATTGCCACAATAAGCTTGAAATGACTTACCGTATTTCGTAAATTAATAAAAGTTTCAAAGTTTTTGATTGCCGGATTGAAATATCATCTAAATACTGCTCTCATGCATTAATGAGTTTGATATGCCACCTTTATTTCTTCCCTGTTCCGTATGTCTTTAGTAGAAGATCTAGCTCCGAACTAAATTTCCAGCGATGATGATCACTCATCATTTCCTTCTTCTTACTTACCTATATTAACTGATTATAACAATACATCCTGAAATGTTTAGAAGACTCTATACTTACACGATCCTGTAATTTGTGACTGAGAAATGTTTTCAATAGTTGAAATAACGTGGTCAAGTATTTTGGTAAATTCATCCAATGCAATTTCTTATGACGGATCGGAATAGCTTTCTGAAAAAAAAATTAAAAGAGAGTAACAACGACAATAATACTTTATTAAATAAGCAAACTCTTAAATAAATGTTAAACGAATTAAATATTACACTGCCCTAGAGTTAATAGTTGTCCTCAAACCTGATTCCAAAAGTGTGGTAAAAGTGCTCGGTTTATGAGTCATGTATCAAATGAAAATTTTCGAAAGTAGGTGTTTTTAGTAACAACAAAAAAAAAATAAATTAAAAATTTAAAAAAATACCTATCTTCGTATAGGGCCTTAAAAAGTAGAAAATAAACCTAAAGCTTATCGATGGGGCTTTGTTGTTGTTGTTTTACATCTGAGCGGCACTTTTTTGTACACCATGGGCTAAATGACCAGGTCACATGGACCCCGAAGACTCAGAGAAGGTTGGGGGAGGGGACCCATTGGAACAGCTGTTGGGAGACAGACCTCCCCTCAAGGCCATCCAGCGTGTTCTTTAACTTGCACAGGGTATGGCTCTCCGACACACGGGGCCACGGCTTAACGTCCCATCCGACGGACGGCGGCCTTTCCAAGCCCATCGGTGTCCCCTACTGACCGTGGGCAGGACGGGAATATCGATGGGGCAATAGATCACTGAGTTCGTAATCGCTTCGAAGGAAGATAGGACGTCGATTTACCTACTAGACAAGATTCAGAGCGTCCTATCTTCCTTTGAAATGAACTCAATGATCGATTGCCCCATCGATATATTTTAGGTTTATTTTCTACTTTTTAGGGCCCTATGGGAAGATAGGTATTTTTTATATTTTTAATTTATCATTCAATGCAAACGCAAACTTTAAAAGAAGTGGAAAGATATATGAATACAGATTAAAAATGAAAGTAAAAAAAAAACCTAGCGGAAAATCATAAATAATCCTGATAAACATATTTTGCTCAAGATTTGAAAATGAGGCTACCGGCAGCAGCAAGTTTTTTTGAATACATAATAAAAATTAAATACAGTTGAGCACCAGTAGGTTGTGAACAATCTTGAGTTCGGAGAAAAGGTTTTCTAGAGACTCTTGGGATAAGAACATATAACATCCTGAAAGTTGGGTTGGGTTGTTTACCTCTGAGCGGCTCTTTTTTGCACACCATTGGCTAAATGGCCAGGTCACATGGACCCCGAAGGCTCAGAGAAGGTTGGGGGAGGGGACCCACTGGAACAGCTGTTGGGAGACAGATGGTAGCCTCCCGTCAAGGCCATCCAGCGTGTTCTTTAACGTGCACAGGGTATGGCTCTCCCGCACACGGGGCCACGGCTTAACGTCCCATCCGACGGACGGCGGCCTTTCCAAGCCCATCGGTGTCCCCTACTGACCGTGGGCAGGGCGGGGAATTTTGCGGAGATAAATCTCAACGCTGACCCAGCTGGGACTCGAACTACAGATTACGAGCCTGGCGCGCTACCGACTGAGCCACCCCCGCCCCACCTCCTGAAAGTATATTATATATACTCTAACAGTTGAGCCACCAACAGCCGATCAAGATCTCCTCTATTGATAATTATAAGCGTTATATGAATGGGAAAGCCATTAAAAGTAGTCTTGACTGTAATTAACCCGCATGCATAGAGTTTATAGTCGTCAATAGAGGAGATCTTGATCAGCGGTAGTAGTAGTCAGAGGTACAGTACCTGACATGTAGGAGGAAATGAGTTCGTATCCTACCCGGCTGATGCAGTTTTTAGCTTAAACTCAAGGTTGCTTTGGATGCAGCTCTCTTCGAAAATCCTGTATCCATCCGTGCGTTGGAATGTGTGGCCACCCCTGATATAATCATTACTTGTTTCATTCAATTTCATCAACTGACGCAAATTTAATCTCTGATTTTCAGGTACAAAGAGAACTATGTAAGTTTTAAGTCTTTACAAACTGTACTTCAAGGTCAAATGACAGATTGATTAATGGTTTAAAATTAGTCTACACGGACGATTATTTTACAATTAATTAACGGCTCTAAAGTTTCGGAAGTTATTTGTGTGCCATACTTTATGGCAGGGGTGGGCAATTGTTTTCGTATCTACACTTCGCATGCGTATTGACGTGGCCGTCCTAGTGGAAAATACGAGACGAATCATCGGTCGCGCGCGGGAAGGAAATCTCGGTTCAAGGCAGATTATTCTGACTGTCTTGGCGGGCCACAAAAAACTCTTAGCGGGCCGAATGTGGCCCGCGGGCCGCTATTTGCCCACCCCTGCTTTATGGGATGGTGAAAACAATAAGCAAGATACGGAGAATAATTCGTTTAAAAAGAAAGTACGCACCTCTCCAGTGTGAACCATTTTTTGTAGATCTCTTAGTCCGACGAGTAGAGCATGGCTGATCTGATAGCCTTCCTGGGTGAATATGTATGTGAGGCCTCGTATCTGATTCACTTCGTTTTCCAACAGAGCTTCGTAAGTAAGAAGAAAAGCTCTGAAGACATCAGTTTGTTTGTGACGCATAACATCAAGTGCACCTAGAAACAAAAGAAAAGTTCTTTAATCTATAACTACGGAGTAAATGCGGACAATTAAGTAGGGTGATCAGACGTCTCGTGATGAAAAGCTATATTCCCGGAATTTTCTTTCAGATATTTTTTTCGAATATTTATCCTCTGTTGCCGATTTTTTTTTATTTGTTTTCTTTTAACTGGAAGGTATGTTTATGTTTATATTTTAATTTAAATTTGTATTTTTTTTTACTGCAGGAACAAATAAAGCATCAGATATTGTAACTTTGTAGCTACTATAATCCACAGAGGATCAGTTACAGAAATGTACGGGGAAACTAGAATGTTACTTCAAAGTTGTATTAAGAAATAGAGCATTAACTTTACACTACTGACAACACTGTAAAAAATTTTTGGTCAATAATGCAGACGACCAAAAATTTGAAGCTATAATTTTTTAATGAAAGTCGTCAATTGTGAGTCGTCAAACTAGGTTGACCAAACGTTCCCGTTTTCCAGGGACATCGATTCTTGTTTCAATTTCTGTTTAGCACATCGAAACAAATAATTTGGTCAGTTCAACATTGATTTCTTTTTTTGATCAAACAAAGTGATCATTATAATTCTTTATAATGATGAATATGAAAATAGCCTTGAATTATTTTTTATCACCTACTGTTTTTAAGAAAACCGAATAATGTTATGAAATCTAATAAAAACAAACTCAAGTTAAATTATTCTTTCAACTATTTTTGAGGTGAGCAGCCACTGCTTTCGTCATCTTTTGGACAACTTCGATCTCTTTTAAATTCTAAATATCACAAAAGAATCGTAACTGTAGAAGGTGTAAATAATTTGTCCTTGAATGGGATGGAAGCCACTATATATAAAATATAGTATTTTTCAAACACTTAAAATAATAATATTATACCATAAAAATTAGGCAACAGTGAGGTTAATATATTTTTGCAATGACTTAAAAAAGAGCTATAACCTCTATATAATGAACTGCAATTTTTTTAAATATTTTAAGAGACATAAGTTATTTTAAATAGCTTTTATTGATTTATGAAACATTCCTGAAAATCTTTTTCAATAATAAAACATTTAGAGAAACACCTACGAATTCTTTACAGAACTCCGGTTGAAAACGTATCACTATATGGTTAAAGAATGCCCACTTTTTTTTTTTTCAGAGTAAAAGGGTATCATCCACCAATTGCTGGCGAACCGCCCAAAATTACGCCGCCCCATTGTAACTTAGGAAATTTCCATGTTACGTCAATGGGGATCGTTCAAGTTTTAAACTGCTAAAATATGCATTTAATGGGGAAAATGTTACTGATGACAAAGAACGCATTTAAATCTATTGAAATCTCGGTTTTCAACAGTATTCGTTCATAATTTAAAAAGTTATGGAAGCTACAATATTTTACAACAGTAATGCGTCATCAGAAAATAATGTAAACTGGAAAAACATGTATTTTTTCAAACCATTTAATGAAATAATATACATTTTGGAAGTCTGTGTAGAGATTGTTTCAATATTAGACAATTACGGATGTTTTTTTACAAAACGCCATCAAAATATCATAAGATACAAAATCAATTGAAAAACCGTATTCCTTTCAAATTCGAGATACGTGAAAAACGCTCATAAGTCTAAAATATAATTTTCGTTGGGAATTTTCCATGAATCAGATGAAATTTAGATCCTTTTTATGATAAAAACAAAGCTATGCTAATGCTTAAGTTCAATAGCTCTTGCTACCACCTTACTTGCTATTATTGTTGAACATAATTCTTTTATATTTATTTGTGATCAAACCCACTTGTCTAGCAGCTTACCTGCAGGTCATAACAAATACAAAAGACCATGCCATCAACTAGTGACTCGGATCTCAGAAGTTGGGTTGGGTTGTTTTACCTCTGAGCGGCACTTTTTTGCACACCATGGGCTAAATGGCCAGGTCACATGGACCCCGAAGGCTCAGAGAAGGTTGGGGGAGGGGACCCACTGGAACAGCTGTTGGGAGACAGATGGTAGCCTCCCGTCAAGGCCATCCAGCGTGTTCTTTAACGTGCACAGGGTGTGGCTCTCCCGCACATGGGGCCAAGGCTTAACGTCCCATCCGACGGACGGCGGCCTTTCCAAGCCCATCGGTGTCCCCTACTGACCGTGGGCAAGGCGGGGAGTTTTGCGGTGATAAATCTCAACGCTGACCCAGCTGGGACTCGAACCTGAGAACTACAGATTGGGAGCCTGGCGCGCAACCGACTGAGCCACCCCCGTCCCCATCTCAGATGTGAAAACGCGATCCAAAGCAATACCACTGCATCTCCTAGGTGGCATTATATAGCCATATATTTTCAAACTTTAAAAACACATAAATGTATTTTTGGATGAACACGAATTGAATCTCTTTGTCTTATTATGTGATGCAAAATGACCTTCATTTGAGTCCTAACTCAGAAACTATAATTCTTACAGGACTCTGCATATACACCGAAAAGCAAAAACATTATGATCAGAGCGTCTTCATGCAAATCGAAGCAACTGCAAGTAAACGAAGGCGCGTGTGAAGGTCATGAAATGGTATAAATAATACTTGATACTGAGCTCTGTTAATCAGTGTTATTCTTGTTCTTCAGATGGGAAAGGCAGCGGACTTAAATGAATTTGACAAAGACCAAATTGTAATGGCCAGACGACTGAGTTAGAGCATTTCCGAGACGGCAAGGCTTGTGCGGTGCTCACGGTCAGCCGTGGTTAGCACCTTCAAAAAGTGTTATGAGGAGGGAAAAACCACGAACCGCATACCACGGTTCATCGATGCTAGAGGTGAGCGAAGGCTATCCCGTATGGTAAGAGCCAACAGAAGGGATACTGTGGCACAACTCACCATAATTTGAATGCTGGTGATGGGAGTAATGTGCCACAACACAGAGTATATATAAAACCCTGATGAAAACGGGGCTGCGTAGCTGCAGGTCACTCTGAGTGCCCATGCTAACCTCGGTTCACTGTCAAAAGCGCCTACAATGGACATGCGAGCATCAAAACTGCACCTTGAATGATTGGAGAAAGGTCGTCTGGTCCGATGAATTTCGTTTCTTGTTGCACCATGTGGACGGCCGAGTACGTGTGTGTCATTTACCTGGGGAAGTGTTGGCACCAGGATATACCGTGGGTCGAAAACAAGCTGGTGGAGGAAGTGTAATGCTTTGGGCAATGTTCTGCTGGGAAAACCAGTGTCCAATCATTCATCTGCAGGAAACAATGACGTGTACCACCTACCTAAACATCATTGCAGACCAGGTACATCCTTTCATTGCAATGGTATATCCATCTAGTAGTGCCTTCTTTCAGCAAGATCATGCGCCATACCACACTGCCCAGATTGTTCGAGAATGGTTCGCGGAATACGAGGAAGACTTTCAGGTATTGCCCTGGCCTCCAAATTCCCCTGACATCAATCCAATCGAGCATCTGCGGATTGTGTCGGAAAAGCATATCCGATCTGCGGTGGTTCAACCACATAACTTACAAGAGTTGAAGGATCTGCTGGTATCAGTTACCACAAGACACCTTTAGAAATCTTGTAGCGTACATGCCTCGCCAGATAAGAGCTGTTTTGGCGGCACGTGGAGGGCCACCATCATGTTAGGCTGGTGGTCATAACATTTTGGCTCTTCGGTGTATATTCTCAATAGCTGCAGCTCTTCGTATTGGACATAGTGCTTGTATTAACTCGTTTTAGTTAAAATTTTAGCAGTTGGCTACGTCATAGTGCTCTCCTTATACGTAGTAAATTATCTCTTTCAATATTTGATGAATTTTTGCTTAAGAACTAGGGAATTAAATATGGTTGTTGAAACACCCAGGGATGACTAAATGCATTGTGAGTCCTTGGGCTAACTATATTGCTGGGCTCCAAAAATTTTAAATAGACGATGTCCGAGGAGAGAAAAATATGCTCATTGATAAATACGAATAGTAAAGCAGGCTGAATTAAAGAGACACAGCAGCAATTTTTGATGTAACCGTTGATCCATTTTTTTTCTTTCCATTAGTATTTACCACTGCAAATTATTGCAGCGTAGATTTTTACAAGTTGATATTCGCATACTGCATATAAAATTTAAGTGATGAAAATATTCTTTCTTTTCACTAATCAGTTTGTTGCCGAAGTGGCCAAACTTCATCGTTTCATCCAAATTACTAATAAAGAAACTACTACTAATATGAAAGAAAATTACGAGGAAAATCAGAAAGTAAGTTTACAAGACATATGGTCTCATGCAAAAGACCTACACTTATTGTTGCTATGTCGGATAGATTTGGTAATTGTTGTTGGTAACACTTCACGACAATCCGGTAAAACGCCAGGCTCCTAATCTACAGTATCCAGGTTAGAGTCCCAACTGTGACGGTGTTGAATTTATCTCCGCTAAATCTCCATTTTACCGTCGGTAAGAAAGTGTAACCGATGGGATTGGAAAGGCTGAGGTCGGTCGAATGGGATGTAAAGCCGTGATTCCACGTGCAAGAGAGCCACCTACACCCTGCAAGTTAAAAAAAACAAGCTGGATGGCCTTGACGGAAGACTACCATCTGTCTCCTAATAACTGTTCAGTGAGTCACCTTCCTCCAGCTTTCTCTTAGCCTTTAGGGTCCTTGTGACCTGGCTACTTAATCCATTGTTTGCAAATAAAGTGCCCCTCAGAGGTAAAACAACCCAAGCCAACTGCATGTCGATTCGACCGCCATCTACACATTATTATGTGTGAGAGTTACGAGTCAGTTGAAATTGGGAGCTGGACTGAGACAATGGTCCAAGAACAAAGCCCGTGAGGTAATTTGGTTTTTAAAAGCAAGAAATGTAGCCGGCAGAAATTCATTGCCAACCCAGGAAAGTTTATGGTGAAGATGTTTTATGTATTCACAGAGAGAAAGGTGTTCTGCATGACAAATCGCGGCCACATTCTGCCCTGACAACTCAATAACCTTGTCAGTGTTTTAGTTGGAGTATTCTGCGTACAGGTCTTGATATGCCACTTAATGATTGCCATCTTTATCTAGCACCTAAAGAACAGGTTAGTTGCAAACCACAGATTTCAACTTTGAATGATGCCTAAGCAAAGCACACGGACTTCTTCGGACAAAGAATATAAAAACTCGCCCTATGGTATAATAATAATTGTTTTAATCTTTTCAGTGACTATGGAGAAAAGTATCGGGATGACAGTAGAATTACTTTGCATTTTTATATTAAGGATTATAATAAAAAATCTCGGACTAGAAAACTTACTTTCTGACTGACCATCGTAAATAATGACGAAATTTCTCTCCAAAAAACTTTTGATACAAATGAATCATCTTATAATGCATTTAGAAATAAAAGCAATCACATCATTAATAATAACATCTTAAACACAAAACACTACCTTTCCTCATATCAAATTATAATAATTTTCATAAAAATGGTTTTCCAGAGGCTGTTGCTAAGGAAACTTTAGTAAAAGCAAAAGCGAAAAGTTGATATAAATAAAATGAAATTTTGATTTCGTGTATCATAATAATGCCAACTGTGTCAATAATTAATTAACTATTCAGGAATAAGCAAATGTAAAAAAAAAACCTACCATCGATCTACCGGATTCAAATTCGGAATTTCCCCCATTTTATACCAATTAAGGCGATGGCGAATTCGCATTGTTTAGTTAAAAGCACCATCGCATTATCCTAACTGGTAGAGAAAATGGCTCATAAGCTGAAAGTCGAGAGTTCGAGAGACAGACGATGAAGTTTTTTTTTTTCACACTTGCCCATTTCAGTAAAGTAGATAATATTCAGCTGTGAAACTGGTTTCATTGTGACGAACCAGCTATCTCTTCTTCGTAATTGGAAACTTGCGAAAATGAATTAAAATAAAAAACAATCCCACCTGCTATGCAGAAGAGAACAATTCGTCCATCTCGATCTCTCTCTGGGAGCGGAAACACGTAACTGAAAGAAACACAATTTGAATTTATGTGCATCACACATTAACATTGAATACATAAACGGTAGCCACTTTCATTAGCAAACAGACTAATGTGTATACAGAGTTAGATTCAAAGCTGAAAATTTATATTATTAAACTTATATAATTAAAGCTTTCTATATACATTTGGCAAGTAAGCGTTAAACTGTTACTGATGTAGGCTTTAAGCTTCTCCGCAGGGTAGACTAATTTGCAATACAAATTATTTTGAGCCCATTTTATATTTTCTTTTTATTGCATACATTTTTATATATTTATAAATATATCTATATATATGTCGTCCCATGGCCGAGTGGTTAGCGCGCTTGGCTACTGATGTAAGGGTCCCGGGTAAGGCATGGATGTTCGTGTTGTTTTTCTACTGAGGTCCTGCCATCCTCTCAGACCTTCTACTGTGGCATATAAACTGACTGGCTCCTGTCAGACCACTGTGTCAAGCAGCTGCTTGAGGGGGTATTTATTTTTTTTTATATATATATATATACTGCATTTAATTGCTAGGAATTACGTTAGTATGACATAAATATTGTTAGCATTTCTTTTGAATAATTTCGATATTTTATGCAACATATCTGTTTGAAAAACTCTTTAAGTTCCTGTTTTAAAAGAGAGTAATTTTGTAGAGTTTTCGTCACTGCATAGTGGAACACATGGGTTAAATCCACACAATTGAACATCAAAATTTCTTCTAAATCTCTATACATTAATCTTTCATATTTGAATGAACTGAAGATGTTCTTACCCCTTCTATCCATGACATTTAACTTTTTATGTTTTAGAGATAAATTTATATTTCTTTTTCGGTTGGATAAATATTGGTGAAATATTACGTTTCACGTTATCCGAATCTTTCAATAGCTTTAGTCACGCCCTCTGATGACAGCAAAAGTTGAAGATGCCAAAAATTTTAAATGAATATTTCAAACTATTTATTAATGCTAGAAATTTAAATTTTGGTGGTGAAGGAAGAAGTTTGCATTGACAGCAAGGATTTGATTCCTTTGCATAAGGGGTGGTAGGAAAACGCAACTTTTTTGTTTAAAGCGATAAATTAAAAAGAATTGTTTTATAGGTTATAAGAATTATAACTTAAATAAATATAAAGAATATAAATATATAGAAAATAAATATATAAAAATAAATATATAGAATAAAATATTAATATTTGCGTTTCCCCAATTATCAATTAGTTACAATTTCCACTGTTATAGGTGCTAAAAACGGAAATTGGAAAACTTCATTCTCTTCGAAAACAAACATCCCATATTCACCACAGTCGATATATTATTTTTCTAGGTCAGTGGTTCTCAACCTTTTATGTTTCACGTAACCCCTGAAAATGTGTACGTAACTGGCGTACCCCTTGCATGGATAGATAAAACTGTAGTTATAGTATAACAATGGGAATAAAATTAAACACTGACTTTATTACTAGATCTACCGAGGGTGCGTGTGGCTCAGTCGGTAGCGCGCCAGGCTCGTAATATGTAGTTCCCAGGTTCGAGTCCCAGCTGGGTCAGCGTTGAGATTTATCTCCGCAAAATTCCCCGCCCTGCCCACGGTCAGTAGGGGACACCGATGGGCTTGGAAAGGCCGCCGTCCGTCGGATGGGACGTTAAGCCGTGGCCCCGTGTGTGGGAGAGTCATACCCTGTGCACGTTAAAGGACACACTGGATGGCCTTGACGGGAGGCTACCATCTGTCTCTTAACTTTCCAGTGGATCCCCTCCCCCAACCTTCTCTAAGCCTTCGGGGTCTTTGTGACCTGACCATTTAGCCCATTGTGTGCAAAAAAAGTGCCGCTCAGAGGTAAAACAACCCAACTAAATCTACCGACTTTTGAGCTCTCACTGCGTACCCCAAAAAACTTTACCGTGTACCCTCAAGGGGTACGCGTACCCCACATTGAGAACCCCTATTCTAGGTCATAGCTAGATCTCCAAGGAATAGGAGCTTATCTCCTCTACATCCGGCTCTGTTTCACACAAAAATGCATACTTTCACAAAAGAAAATTACATTATTTTAGTTAGAAAAGGTAATTCAGATCATAATGTTAATTGCAGAATATTAATATATACATGTAAAAAAGTAAATAAATAACCCCTCAAGCAGCTGCTTGCCACAGAGGTTCTGGCAGGAGCCCCTCGGTTTATACGCCATAGTAAAAGGTCTGTGAGGAAGACGAGACCTCAGCCGAAAAACAACACAAACATCCATGCCTTTCGAACGAATCCAACCCAGGTCCCCTTTAATCAGTAGCCAAACACACTAACCACCCGGCTACTGGACGGAATGTGTATATTAATATGTACGATGTACATATTAATAATACCCCCTCAAGCAGTTGCTTTCCACAGAGGTCTGACAGGAGCCTGTCAGTTTATATGCCATAGTAGAAGGTCATAGTAGAAGGTCTGTGAAGATGGCAGGATCTCAGCAGAAAACCGACACATACAACCATGCCTTACCCGGGGCTCGAACCCAGGTCCCTCAGATTAGTAGCCAAGCGCGCTAACCACTCTGCCACGGGACGGCTAGATATTAATATCATATTAATATTATGTATATATTGATATTAGTATTCTGCGATTAATTTTGATTAGAACTACTTTTTCTAACTAGAATAATGTAGTTTTTTCTCCCAGAATTATGCATTTTTGTATATTATTAAAAGCATTTTGTATGTTATAAAAAAGTTTTTCCGTGATTGTAGTCGGTTCCGACAGTGATCTCGGAACATAAAGACATATAATACAGAACTGAACATGTGTAGAGTGAGAGACAATCACATGACAGAAATAACGACCAAGCTATTCCGGACTCGGGCAGATTTCAGTGTCACCCCAAGCCAACTAAATACCACTGCGACACCAATGTGGCTGTATATTTTTCTTTACTACATTAATTAATAAATAGATTTCGAAACATAAAGTCACTTACCCTCGAGATATGAGATCCCTGATTCCGAATTCTTTAATATCCAGCCGCTGGTAGAAGTGTGGGTACCGTGTCCGAACCGTCAGATACTTCTCCAGAACTTCTTGCGCACGGGGAACGCAATATTTCCTCATTCTCAGAAATCGTAATAAGAAATTACTATCTAGAAAAAAAATTCAATAGAAATGTTACATTTAGCCGAGTGATAATGCAATAAACCCTCACACCTTACGAAGATCAGAGTTAATTGCGAAGCACTTTATGCAAATTAACTTGTTATCGATTATATAATTAGAGGATACTTTATCAGAAACAGACCACCGTTATGTCAATCGGCAGTCAGATTCAGAGGTCAGGAGCTTTTTAAACAAACATTTTATGGAGAAATGAGACCTTAAAAAATGATCTCAACTTAATTTATTTAAATTAGAATTTCAGCACTTGTTCGGTATTGAAAGAGTTAGTAAAGCAGGAAATTTAACATCAGAGCTCATTCTGAATATTGGAGAAATTTTTAAAAAAATTCAGAATTGGAGAAAATTGAAATAATCATTTTACAAAAGCTGTCATATCTCTGAGCGGCACTTTTTTTTTGCACACAATGGGCTAATTGGCCAGGTCATAAGGACCCCTAAGGGTTGAGAGAAGATTGTGGAGGGATCCACTGGACAGCTGTTAGGAGACAGATGGAAACCTCTCGTCAAGGCCATCCAATGTGTTCTTCAAAGATACACAGAGCACTGCTCTCCTGCATATCAAACCACGGCATAACTTTCCACCCGACGATGGCGATCTTTTCAAGCCCAGCGGTTCCCCTTTCTCACCGAGGGCAGAACTACAGTTGGCGGAGAAAATTCACAATGCAAGCACAGTTGGTACTCGAACCTAGGAACTGCAGATTACGAGTCTGTCACATTTACGATTGAGCCAACCCCTGCCCATATTCAAACGTTAAAAATGCGCTGATGCAATTTAGTAAATTATGATACATGGGCTATTTCTTCCGTTTTAATCAGTGTGAACATTTCAATTATTTCTTTCTGCCATTTCTGCTAAATATTCTAGTTTCCATAACTATTTAAATACTGAACGCATATGCTTGAAGACTCACATTTAAATAGATTTGATTGAGATCTTTAATTCATCTTCAGTCACGTTTTCGCATAAAATTCCTATTTAAGAAGTTACTGAGCTCGAAATATGACTCCATATTGAGATACGAAGCATGTTTTCTTAATAAATCGGCCGCTATATTATTGAACCTTTTTCAAAAAAAAAGTGTACAAGCGATTACGTAAGAATACTCATATTTTAAAGTGTTACATTTTATTCAAAAATTGAGTAACAAAAGCAACTGGAGTTCAAAATGTTAAGAAATTCTCCAAGTTTCCTTATTATGACAATGTGAGTTAGTATCACATGAGGGGGGCGGGGGTGGCTCAGTCGGTAGCGCGCCAGGATCGTAATCTGTAGTTCCCAGGTTCGAGTCCCAGCTGGGTCAGCGTTGAGATTTATCTTCGCAAAATTCCCCGCCCTGCCCCCGGTCAGTAGGGGACACCGATGGGCTTGGAAAGGCCGCCGTCCGTCGGATGGGACGTTAAGCCGTGGCCCCGTGTGCGGGAGAGCCATACCCTGTGCACGTTAAAGAACACGCTGGATGGCCTTGACGGGAGGCTACCATCTGTCTCCCAACAGCTGTTCCAGTGGGTCCCCTCCCCCAACCTTCTCTGAGCTTTCGGGGTCCATGTGACCTGGCCATTTAACCCATGGTGTGCAAAAAAGTGCCGCTCAGAGGTAAAACAACCCAACGTTAAAGAACACGCTGGATGGCCTTGACGGGAGGCTACCATCTGTCTCCCAACAGCTGTTCCAGTGGGTCCCCTCACCCAACCTTCTCTGAGCCTTCGGGGTCCATGTGACCTGGCCATTTAGCCCATAGTGTGCAAAAAAGTGCCGCTCAGAGATAAAACAATCCAATATCACATGATGACATTTAAATACCAAATTTCCAAGTCACTGAATTGGTAAAGGTAGACCTATTTGTTACTCACGAGAAGTTCCAATTTGTCACCTTTCGATTTTTTTGGGGGGATCAAAAACATCGCTTTTTCCGAATTAAAATCATAGTTTACAGCATTTAAACGAAATAATTACCGCAAGTGTTACGAGATATGCTGAGCCGAGTATGAAAGGAAGTCGAATATCCCGTGTTAAATAGAAATCACATTGAAGTCTATTGACAAAAAAGGAAAACCAAACTTTGAGTTTCTTGACATTTTCTACACACAATTAATTTGGTCACTTAATTATTTAATATGAAGTATAACATTTTAAAATATTGATAAACTTTTATATTAACCCGATATATTTTGATGCATTAATAAGCAATTTGTTTTCTCTCAGGATTCTTTGCTGATAAAAATGCTTCGAGTAACATGTTTTTAGACGTGAGACGTTCTATTTAAAATTTTATTAAATCCGTTTTTCTTTTAATACTGCAGATACAAGCAAATGTTATTGATCCTATGTTATACAACTGCTTGAGGTGAATAGAAATTCTCATAAGTACACACAAAAAGAATGATTCATTAGCAGCCGGGCGCCATTAGAGATTGACTAGGCTTGTATCTCAACACAAAACGGGAATGTATGAATCTGAACTGTGTAGGATTTTTTTGGAACTTGTTTGGGTTGTTTTACCTCTGAGCGGCACTTTTTTGCACACCATGGGCTAAATGACCAGGTCACATGGATCCCGAAGGCTCAGAGAAGGTTGGAGGAGGGGACCCACTGGAACAGCTGTTGGGAGACAGATGGTAGCCTCCCGTCAAGGCCATCCAGAGTGTTCTTTAACGTGCACAGGGTATGACTCTCCCGCACACGGGGCCACGGCTTAACGTCCCATCCGACGGACGGCGGCCTTTCCAAGCCCATCGGTGTCCCCTACTGACCGTGGGCAGGGCGGGGAATTTTGCGGAGATAAATCTGAACGCTGAGCCAGCTGGGACTCGAACCTTGGAACTACAGATTACGAGCCTGGCGCGCTACCGACTGAGCCACCCCCGCCCCCCTTTTTTTTTGGAACGATAAGAAGTTGAATATATATGAACAGATGATTCATACCTAGATGTCAAGCAGCTATTACTCATTCTGTCCTTAAAGAGGGGAAATTTATCAACCGTAAATCTCTCAAATAATTTTCTTGCCAATGTCGGCTTCAATCATGTAAAACTTCATCCTTCCTCATCCATTACCAGATTTTTTCTTGTTAGGATTTCCTAATCATGATAAAGCACAAACGAACAGCAGAACGCCTTTTTTTTTTTGAACTCGCTACGTCTGACTGAGCATGTATTCGTGATATAAGTCATAAGCTATCGATGATGAATAAAGTACACCCAGTCGCATCCGGGCATTCATGCGATACTTCTCTACTATGCCCCTCCTTAAAAGCGTTGTTTTTTAATTGGCCACGAGACTCGCGCTCTTTTCTACCGACCTGTTACCAAAGGCCACCCGCACTCTATAAAAAATAAACGATGTCTGTCTGTCTGTGGCAACCGTAATCCATCGGGAAATAATGGGAGACACTTCAAAATTTGACAGAGTGTGTTTGATTGTAGTCTAAGTTGTAGTGACCAGTTTCAAGATGAAATTTGAAAAGAGGCGCTTTATAGAAGCAAAAACATTTACTATTTTGTTCCTATGGAAACGGTGATCGCTGCCAAATCCATTTCCATTTTCTGAAGTCTATGTGTGATTTCATCTTTCGGAGTTGGCAACACTGCATTTAACCATTTTTCCTTAGTATAGCACCAGCATATATATATACGTGTTGTAGCTGCGCTAAGGGGTTGAGGAAAGGGGGGTGGAACAAAACTGACCTTTCATGTAGTGAAATCGGAATATAGAGAATGCATTTTAAAAGTTAGACCCGGGCAGCACCGGATACAATTTAGCTAGTAAATAATAAAAAAAAACTTCTGAAATAAAACAAAAAATAAACACGGTCCCTGGTTCAGCTGAATAATTTGAGCCATGTTAGCTACATCACACTCTATACAAAAATTTATGGATTTATGATAAGATATAAAGAGAACTTATCTTTGAATACAATACCTCAAAAGAAAAATATGGACTTTCCGTTTTATGCCAATGGAATGCTAAATTTAGTGTACCATATGTGACATATTTACGGTGGCCATTTTTTTGGAGAAAATAAAGGACAGATCAGAAATTGTTTCATAATAAAAAAAAGCTGGTTGCGTTTATTTGTTTCACTAAAACTAAAAAGCTTTATAACATTTATTATAAAATATAAGCATATACATAACATTTTAAACAATCATATTATTACTTAAAAAAATTCAAATTTGATACTTTTCACAAGAATGAACTTTTTTTATAAATCAAGTTTGTGTTTTAAAAATTCATAAAACTGTATACAATTCATGTCAAAGTTGCATTTGGTATAATGCATGCTTTCAATGTTTCGATTTTTAATTTGGTTTTTTCACTGGTCCACATATTGTTCACTAATCAAAATATTCGTTCAGTGTGGGCATTAGATCCAGGGAGACATAAGCAAAATTCAACGTTTCTTAAAATGTTTTTAAAAGATACGTGTTTGTCTGTGAAATATTTAAAAATTTCAACCCATCTACTGCGCGCCAATATTCAGTTTACTATTTAATTCACAAAAAAGGACAAAATGGCCATTTTAGAAAAAAAAGAAATTTAAAGGACAGAGCAGTGAAATAAAGGACTGTCCTCTTAAATAAAGGATGTATGGTCACCGTAAGTATATTAGACGTCAGAGCTTAAATAATAAATAGTACGTGCTTGAATTGCTTCCGGGTGATAGCTCAAAATTAGTAAATAATTGCCAGGTCTCAGACAGGGATGCCAAACGTTTGTTTGAAGGTGCCGATTACTTTTTGTGAAAACAGAATTTTACGCTTACTTTAGATAAATGTTTGATTTGGCATGCAAAGATTCCTAAAATTTTTATTTCAAACTTGGAGCAATTTTGTGTACTTTTTTCGATGCAATCACATATTCATAAATTAATTGAAAAAAAAAACAACTCATTCAGTAACTGTGTGGATCTCGGCTAGTTTTAGTTTCATTGTATCCTGGTCTCAAATTGCAGCAGGATATAAGCAAGAAATTGTAAATAGTAATCTGGGCTACTATTTAAATATTTACGGTATATAAAAATACACTCCATAAAAAGCTTATATTAGTAACTCCTACTTGTAATATAAGCTTTTTATGGAGATGAAACTAAATATTTAAATCCAATGTATCAAAGTCTTGAATTTCAGCAATGCTCGTTCAGTATTTAAAGAGTTATGGAAACTGGATTATTTAAGAGTCGCATTGTTCCTGATTAAAATATTTTTGTAAAACACTAGGGAAACTTTTGAAAATGTACTTATTTGATTAAGAGATTTGATACAATAGTTGTTATGTTCCAGCTGAGAGTCTATTTTTTTTAAGAGAGCTGACAAATTTTTGGTTAAATATTCCAGCTATCGTAGCTACGTATTTCTACACTGAATGAAAGCTATTGAAATTGTATATGTTGATGGACTTAATATATAGCAAGGTTCTCAAACACGTGGCGAGTAAGCAATATTCTGTCATTAGCATTATTACGAACAGTTGCTTACTAGCTTATCTCAGAGGCGGATTTACCGATAAGTGAACTAAGCGACAGCTTAGGGCCCCGGCTCCTGAAGAGCCTCCAAATCGTTCTGGGTTCCTAAATGTTGTTCTGTTTAGGACTCCTGAACGTCTAAATTTGCTACTCGTTTGATTCGGCTGAGACGATCTTACGCTCCTTTGTAAATATGTTCCCGCTTAGCCAATGATGGGTTGATTTGTTTTACCTCTGAGCGACACTTTTTTTACGCACAATGGGCTAAATGGCTAAGTCACAAGGACTCCGAGCTCTCAGAAAAGAAAAGGTTGGAGGAAGGAGACTCACTATAGACAGCTGTTAGGTGACAGAATGGACGTCTCCAGTCAAGGCCACCCATTTTTAAAGTGGACAGCACACGGGGCCGCTTTACATCTCACCCGACGGACGGCTGTCTTTCCAATCCCATCAGTGTCCACCTTTTTGACCGACTGTATGGTCGAGTACTAGCAGATATAAATCTCAAATCTGGCACAGAGGGGACTCGAACATGGGAACTATAGATTACGAACCTGCCGCGCTACCAATGGAGCCAACTAACACTCCTCGCCGATGAAGATACTAAAAATGAAATTTAGGTTTTTGGTAGCAAACGTATGTAAAAGTTATTTAAACAATAAATAACGATAAATAAATAAATATGTTTCGCTTATTAGTGCTTAAAATGACGCCCGTCATATATTTAGAAGTATCTGATTTCAGTTTAAAACTCCTGATTTAGAGTTCTTTTATCATTAGACTCATTCGCATATAAAAGCTCATTTTAGGTGTTATTCAGTTCAAATTTAGATTTTCCATTGGCATAATATGGAACGGTCTCGTTTCTTTTGCCCAGAAATTGCGTGTAATTACAAATGTACACTACATTACCAAAAACTAATTGTTACAATTATATATTGAGTGAACGGGAATCCACATTCAAAGCATCCTCTCTTTGGAAATCAGCCTTTAAGGGAAAATATCGATGGAGTTAAACTGAAGATCTCATTCCAACCTCACTATGTTTTCGACAATATTTGCTCAATATCAAATGGGCTCAATTGGCAGCACGCCAGGCTTGTAATCTGCAGTACCCGATTCGAGTACCACCTGAGCCAACGTTGAGATTTATCTCCGCAAAACGGAAGGAACTTGGAACGGAATGGACTTGGAAAGTCCGTCGGATGGGACGTGGCTCCGTGTGCTGGATAGCCATACTTTATCCAGCACGTTAAAGAACACGCTGGATGGACTTGACAAGAGATTACATCTGTCTCCCAGCAGCTATCCAGTGAATCCCCTTCCCCTAACCTTCTCTGAGCCCTAGGGGTTCTTGTGACCTGACCATTTAGCCCATTGTGTGCAAAAAGTGCAGCTCAGAGGTAAAACAACCCAACCCATTAAACTGTCCGAGTATTTGATGGATGATAGTGTATATAGGTAACGCAACATCGCTATTTTCCAAATCAACTGGGTACGAACCAAATAAAGCTATAAAATATGCTTTAGCTACCAAAGTGATGTAATATTAAAAATGCAAAAAAAGGAGGAAAATTCAGGAAATTTAGGGTGATGTTCAAGAAAAAGAAAAAAAAAATCCGCCTGGCCTAAATTCTTCTTGTTATTGCAACAACCGTTCGAGCAGAAACGAGTTCTTGAAGGTAGATCTGCTGCGCTTTCCCTCGATAATTCTTTTTTTTTTTCCTGGTATCATTTCCAGATTGTTCGGTTTCCGATTTCATTTCACTTCGAAGGTTTAATATCTTTCACCCCGACTTCATTCAATATCGTACAGCAAAAGTCTTGCCACCTGGGTTATTGTTTCCTTTACTGGTAAATATATTACGTTCAATGGTTTTTTTGCATTCATAGTGATCTAATGGTTTATATTTAAGCCACTGTCTTCACTGTATTCTGCTAACACTTACTAAAGGGGAAATTTTGTCTTGGGTGGGATCCGAACCCATGACCTCTGAGCTACAGGCCGCTTACATCAATATTTCTCATGTTGTTATTAAGAACTCCAGTCTCAAATAGATGCCATAATTGAAGTCTTCATACACCGGAACTCTTCCAGGAAGAGCTACGATGGATGGAGACTTCATCTGCAATCATAACATCTATTTGAGGCTAGGGTAAAGACCTAACAACTACGGGATGGAAGATGGCTTAGTCAGTACCGCACAAGACTCATAGTCTGCAGTTCCCAGGTTCGAGTCCCACTTGGATCAGGGTTGAGATTTATCTCCGTTGAACCCCCATCCTACTTTCGGTCAGAAAGATGCTGTCCGTTGGATAGAACGTAAAGCCGTGGCTCAGTGTGACATAGAACCATATCCTGTGTGTGTTAAAGAACCCTCTGGATGGATTTGGCAGGAGGGTGTATCTGTCCTCTAATAGCTCTCTAATGGATTCCGTCTCTGAGCTCTTGGAGTCCTTTGTGACTTGGTCATTTAATCAATTGTATGCAAAAAAAAAAATGTGCCTCTCGGAGGTAAATCAATCTAACAACAACTACAGGGGAATCTTGGTGCAGCCGGTAGCTCAGCGATCAAAGCACCTGACATGTTATCAGGAAATCGTGGGTTCGGATCCACTCGGCTCAAGGCAATTTTTTCTCTACACCCAGTATTAACAGAATACAGCTAAGATAGTGGTTAAATATAAATTAATCCGCAGAAGCATGCAAAAAAAGCGATTTTCAATTTGTGATCAGACTGAATGAAACTACAAACTTATATACAAGTTATAACAAATCTCCATGTCACCCCTGGATTAGAACTCAGACCCTAGCAATTATAGTATTACAGCGATGTCATTGTGCCACCGATGTGGCTAGAAATATCAATAATAACTAAAAGAATAAAGTTATTAAAAAAAAGCAATGTTTGACTTAATAAATAATTTTAAAAACAATATTTAATCGAATTAAAATTTATTTGATGCCAGAGCGAAAAGGAACTTCATTTACCTAAACGGCAATTCACAAAATGTGGCTGTCTTTTGGCCCATTCCCTCAGCTCGTGTAAGCAGGCTTTTCTTTCGTTTACATCTTCATAGAGATCATCTTGTTCATCTTCCGATAGGCAATCTTTGGCATCGTAAAACTCTTCTATAGTAGTCATTGCGCTGGTGAAAAAAGAAAACAGAGAATTTCTCTAATAAAGCCAAAAAACAACAACTAAAATCAAATCATTCATTTTAAACTGAACACCCGTATATATATATATACATTATGTTGAAAAAAGGTCCGGAATTACATGTTATGTGGGGCGGGGGTGGCTCAGTCGGTAGCGCGCCAGGCTCGTAATCTGTAGTTCCCAGGTTCGGGTCCCAGCTGGGTCAGCGTTGAGATTTATCTCCGCAAAATTCCCCGCCCTGCCCACGGTCAGTAGGGGACACCGATGGGCTTGGAACAGGCCGCCATCCGTCGTATGGGACGTTAAGCCATGGCCCCGTGTGCGGGAGAGCCATATCCTGTGCACGTTAAAGAACACGCTGGATGGCCTTGACGGGAGGCTACCATCTGTCTCCCAACAGCTGTTCCAGTGGGTCCCCTCCCCCAACCTTCTCTGAGCCTTCGGGGTCCATGTGACCTAGCCATTTAGCCCATGGTGTGCAAAAAAAAAGTGCCGCTCAGAGGTAAAACAACCCAATCCATGTTATGTGAATGGAAAGCCACTTTCAAAGCTCCCTAACATTGAAAATAAACATTTTACGCAAAAAATGTTATTGGCGATAAATTGTATATGTCACTCAAATCTCTCTAAATATATTTCCCACAATATTCGTTTAATATTTAAAGAATGAATGGAAGCTGAAGCATTTATCTTCAACTTTTGACACTTGTGAAAACATACTTCAATAGATAAAACACAACTCTTCTAACAATTTATTCACTAACATAAATTAAATATCTGAAGTTTGTATGACGATTTTTCAAGATTTCATCAATTTGGAAGTAATACGACAGTGTCGTCTGCTGTTAAATGGTCCCGCTTCAATGACTCTTTAAATATTGATCGAAGATTGTTGAAAACTGACACTGTCACATTGGCTCCAAATTGATGAAATTTTAAAAAATCTTTATACAAACTTCAGATATTTAATTTATGTTAGTGAACAAATTGTTACAAGAGTTGTTTTATCTATTGAAGAGTTTTTTCACAAATGTCAAAAGTTGAAGATAAATGCTTCAACTTCCATTCATTCTTCAAATATTAGACGAATATGAGGGAAATATATTTAGAGAGATTTGAGTGACATATACAATTTATCGCCAATAACAGTTTTTGCGTAAGAGATTTATTTTCAATGTTAGGGAGCTTTGAAAGTGACTTTACATTCACATAACAACATGGAAGTGTCCTGACACTTTTTTCAACATAGTATACATACTGTATATGATCTATAGCAATACTTCTCAAAGTATCTTCGAGGGTCAGTAGCACACAACTTAGTAATCTGCAGTTCCCAGGTTGGAGTCCCACCATGTCCTGTAAAAGTGACGAATAGCTTCTAAGAATCTTCTCTGTCCTATATGCCGAAATGAAATTGCAAAGGATGTTTTGAAACAGATTAGATATTTGCAATAAAAGACGGAAAGAAAGTTGTTTGCTGTCACAACGAGATTTTTCTATTTCAATGCCTAGCTATTTAATATTAGAATTGTTGCGATCCATGTACCTTTAAATTTTGCTTTCGCATAATTATAAGCCTGGAAGTTAAGTCCTGGTTTTTTCGAACTTGCGCTAGGAGCAACTACGAAAAACTCTGAGGAATTGTAAACAAAACGCTCCGTTTCAAACGTAGTTTATGTGATAACATTTGGTTTCGTTTGGTTATATGTCAGTTTATTCTTTAATATAGTGGATGTTTAACATCATTAATTTCTTTCTTTCAGAACTCGATGTTAAGCGAAGCATAATTCACAATAGAAACAATGTTCTAGAGTTTTTTCCAAAATTTCAAATTATTTATTTTAGCTAGGACAATCTGCTCCCCGGTGCTATGATTCATACCTGAGCATAAATGCAGGAATTAAATATATAGCCTAGCAGTAATAATAATAAATGCAAAAAAGTTATCAATTATATCAGGAGAATTCATAAATCTTTTATTTCAAACAGTTTACAAACCTTTCGAAAAATTTACTGGAGTTCAGAGAAACACGAAAGTTGGAGTTCAGAAGAATTTGAGAGTTTGGGTTGGTCTTAAAAACTAATCAAGTGATTGCTGGACAGTTTAGGACTATCCGCTGCTAAAACTTTCCATCTTGCTGTTTCCCAGCATAATCCTTATTGATTTAAAATTCAAGTCTGCACTTATAAAAGATCTGAGTTCGAGTGTAGGAAATTTTTTCTCTTGCTGACACCATGCTCATGATGTAATCCAAGTAAAAAAAAATCCCTCAATATGCTGCTTGTCACAGAGAACTGACAGTATGTGACATGAGAAATGAACCATTCATGCCTTATTCAAGTGGGGCGGGGGTGGCTCAGTCGATAGCGCACCAGGCTCGTAATCTGTAGTTCCCAGGTTCGAGTCCCAGCTGGGTCAGCGTTGAGATTTATCTCCGCAATAATTCCCCGCCCTGTCCACGGTCAGTAGAGGACACCGACGGCCTTGGAAAGGCCGCCGTCTGTCGGATGGGATGTTAAGCCGTGGCCCCGTGTGTGGGATGGCCTTGACGGGAGACTAACCCAACCTTCTCTGAGCCTTCGGGGTCCATGTGACCTGGCCATTTAGCCCATGGTGTGCAAAAAAAAGTGTCGCTCAGAGGTAAAACAACCCAACCCTTATTTAAGCCTGGGTCCCTGGGAATCAGTAACCAGCCACGGTCGTATCAAAAAGCATTAATTAATTTAAAATGTTACGTTTTTGACTATAATAAAAAACAAAAAATAACGATTTAACTCCATCATTATTATGCGCATCATTAACATGTAGAATGATTTCAATGAATCAGTTCAGAAAGCTTTTGCCAATCAATATGGGAACGATGCTGAATGATTGAGCGTCATGTGTGACGGTCGCGGTGTTGATCCGAACGACCTTAGAGTGAATTTAAGACGATGTTAACAAGTTATCTAATGTATCAAAAGAAAACGGATAAACGAATTCTAAAGTAATCCGATTATACGTGTGAAAAGGATCAGAGTTATCTGTAGGAAAGATAAACTTGTTATTAGGGTTTTTCAAAAAGTAAGTTTACAAAGTGTTTTATTATAAGAAAAGAAATTATTACACGAATTCTAACAACAGCTTTTGACTACTTTTCTACGTAATCTCCTAGAACATTCAAACCGTTGTCTAGCGAGGAAATAATCTTTTCAATGCTACTTATGTAAAACGTAAGAGGGTTTAGTCTTTAAGCAGTTTTGAAATATCGCTTCCACATCACGGTCATTGTGACTCTCCAATGAGTTCCTTGAGAACTGAAACAAAAGAAGGTGCAAAAGACAGGATTTCGTAAGGGATGATCTATGACGTCAAATAAGGAACGAATCCAAAGTTGGCGGGCTTGATTTGCAGTGTAAGAATGTACATTGTCATACAAGAATACCACACCAGCAGTAACAACCCAAACTATTTTTTTTTCTTTCTAACCGCGGCCGAACTGGGAATGGGATGTTAAGCCGTGGTCCGTGGTGCATGAGAGCATACCCTGCGCACTTTAATGAACATGTTGAATGGCCTTGAAGGAGGTTGCTACCTGTATCCTAATAGCTATCAGTGCGTCATCTTCCTCCCACCTACTCTGAGCGCTTGGGATCCTTGTGACCTGGCTATTTAGCGCATTGTGTGCAAAATAGTGTCGCTCACTGGAGAAACATTCAACCGTTGTAGCCATTCGAAGTCTCTGTAATGTTTCACACAGTAAGAAGTGCCATTAATTCTTCCTCCTTTTCACGTGAAGTGAATAAACAAAATGTTCTGATATTGAATTCTGTTTTTTGCACACAATGGGCTAAATGACAAGGTCACAAGTACCCTGAGGGCTCAGAGAAGGTTGAGGGAAGGGACCCACTGAATAGTTATTAAGCGATAGATCTTTAACGCGCATAGGGTATGGCTCTCCCGCAAACGCGGCGGCCATGGCCTAACGTCCCTTCCGACGGACGGCGATCTTTCCAAGTCCATCAGTGTCCCCTGCTGATCGAGGGCAGCGTGGGGGTTAGCGGAGACAAACCTCAACAATGGCACAGGTGGGACTCGAACCTAGGAACTGCAGATTACGAACCTTGCGTGCTATCGACTAAGCCAACACCTTCCCTTTCCAAGGAGGGATAAACCGCCAATTCATCCGGGAAAAAAGTTTTATTTTCTTTTTGTTTTAAGTGATTAATGAAAAATTTGTTCTTGATTGGATAACTACTAATAACAGTATTATTAAAATTTTTTGAACCTTCCATTAGTTTTAATTTTCACATTAAAGGACGCTAAAGTTGGGAACGAGAAACTTTTTTCTCTCTTCAAAAATAAGCACTCCACATTCATTGGAAGCGGATGGTCTTTTATTTTAATTAATGATTACAGTCTTATCTGCCAAATACTCAATATTTCAGCAATTGATATTTGTAGTTCGTGTGGGGAAAATTTTTTTTCACTTCGACGCTTTTTTTTTTGTCTGACCATCGGAAGACATGCAACTTTTTTGTTTTTACAGATAAATCAAAAATTCTTTTTGGGTTAGATAGCTATTGATGAAACATTATGATTCGCGTTTCTGAATCTACCAATAACTTTAACCCTTAAAGTGTCGGGTTGTTTTTTTTTCTCTCTCTAAAAATGCAACTAAACTTCTGAGTCTCATTATTAAATAACAAATGAATGAAATAGTTTACATTACTTTCTAAAAGAACATTTAATTCTAGACACAAAATACGATAATTAGAAGGGGGGAAAAATGTTGCAAGTTCAATTATAGTGATATTTGGAAACTGATTAATCAGTTTCTCATGCTTAAAGGGTTAATAGCGCTCTCTAACAGGAAAAAGGTAGAAATGTCGAAACTTTTAACGAATAATGAAACGGTCAATTTATGCTACAAATTTCGATGATAGAATGTGATGATCAAAGTTTTTTGCGTCGACAGCAGCGATTTACCGCCAGGGGTGTGTGTGTGGAAAAAACGCAACTAGTTTCTAGGAGCAAAAAGAAAGATTCTTTTTGGGATAACAAATTGCGCATTTTCCGAAATTATTTCAAATTTCCATCTTTAGGATTCACTGAAATCGATTTTTGTTTCCATGTTTTCTAGGGACGAATTGTCTTTCCATGTTTTCTAGCGACGAATTGTCTTTCCAGTTTAACCTCATTACGTTTGTATTTATTTACAAAAAATTGCCCACAACCCTAAAAAAAAAAGCATTGTAGCCCACCTCTGCAACACATCCTCGATTTCTCGGCAACGTCTTCCATTTGTGGTCATGATTTCGCATCCTCCATCCCTTCACTTCCCCTCGTTGGTTCAGCAATCTCTGTGTTCCGAAGGATGATAAATAAAAGTCGAATTGGAGACCGAGGACAGAAGTTACTGCAACGTATGTCCTGCTAGAGCCCGAGAACAGAAGTCACTGCTGCTTCTATCGAGCTGGAGCGAGCCGGAGGATAGTTATTTTATTATAATTATTATTTCTCGTTATCACGTCTAATACTGCAAATGAATTTCTGACCGAGGAGAGGCCAGTCAATAGCGCGCTAGAATCTTAATCTACAATTCCCAGGCTCTAGTCCGAACTATGACAGCTTTAAGATTTATCTTCGCTAACCCCCATCCTGCTGTCGGTGAGAAAGGGAAACATCATTGGACTTTAAAAGAATGCTGTCCGTCGGATGGAACTTAAAGACGTTCCCCATGTGCAAGAGAGCCATACCCTAGGCACGTTAAAGAACACGCTGGATGGCCTTGAAGCAAGGCTACCATCCGTCTCCAAACAGCTGTCCAGTGGGTTCCCTTACCCATCCTTCTCTGAGTCTTTCGAATCCATGTAACCTGGCCATTTAGCCCATGTGCGCATAAAAAACTACTGCTGAAAGGTAAAACAGAAATCTTCAGAATCTGACCGAGGACGTTCTAAATTTTCTGAAAATAATATCATCACTCTTGTAGCTTGCTTGACTGGCTATGTACACGTGCGTGGGATGTCTCTGAAGAATAGAGTCCTCAAATGCACTCGAATACAGGGATTGATCTAATGATATGTATCATAACATCAGCAGTAGAGGATAGACAGATCAGCGACTGGTAGTTCAGTGGTTAGAGCACGTGATATGGCATCAGGAGGTCGTGGGTTCACACGACCTCCTGATGCCATATCACGTGCATATCCTGATGCCATATCACGTTTGTTCATTTATTTACCACCCGGCCGAAGACATTTCATACTCTACCCACCCATCTTTAACCTGTAAATTAAAACAGCTTAATAAGGCTTAAATACGTAGTGAATCAATTCCAGACATGTTTCTCTGACATACACGTGTCTCTAAATTTTCCTCATATTCTTTTCCTGTAGATTGCACGTTTAGTGTTCTCGTGTCAAGCAGTCACGTGAATTCCTAGGGGATGTACTGAAAGTCCAATACCTGTTATCCACTTTGATTTTATCGCCGGCACTTCCTCTTTCCTTGTGGCCTGCTCCCATAAGGGAAGCATGCAAATAAATCCTTGAGGCAAGTCAAGCCAAGAACAGGAAAAAAGTATCAACTTGAAATACCAGACTGCAAAAATAAATTGATCAAATCGCTAGGAAATTGCCGAAAGTTCCTATCAATAAGATTACAAAGGAGGAGAAAAAATAGTAAGAAATAATGCTTTTATATTGCGAAAATATTAAAAGTTCATTGTAAATGTCAGCTCACCTCTGTTATGTGTATGGAAGGAATTTCCACATCCACTGTTTTAGGGTGCAGAGAAGCAGGTATGGTTTGAAACAGCAGTTATTGAAGCTATCAATCAGATTTCTGTTAAGTTAAAATAAATTAATATTAGGAAATAACATCGTATCGAGTTTTTATAAAGTTTGTTCTCATAGTTAATGAAAACGTTTTCCAACATAAATTAAAAACACTGATTTTTTTTAAGTTAAGATTTTCTTAAAATTTTAATAAAAATTTTAATTTTTGACTGTAAAAAGTCAAATGTCGATATAACCAACGTCAGAATAGCGAAATATTCGGTATGTTTATGTGAAAATGTTTATTTTACCTAACACCAGTTCTTTCTAGGGTTAGTTATGGTAGTGAAACTTGGACACTTTGTAAACAAGATAACAGGAAACTAGATGCTTTTGATTCCAGATGCTTACGCAGTATCTTGGGCATTAGGTGGTTCAACTTTGTAACTAATGATGAGATTAGGCAAAGGAGTTTGCAACCTCCTTTAAGCAGCATATTGTGTAGAGAGAGACTCCGTTGGTTTGGCCATGTTGCCCATATGGATAATTATAGATTGGCGAATAGGGTTATGAACAGTGTGCCTAAAGGCCTCAGAAAGAAGGGGAGACCTAGGATGCGGTGGGCAGACAATGTCAAACAGGACCTTGTTAGAATTGGTGTGCAGTGGCCAGATGCAGTAGATGTAGCTCAGGATAGACTTGCTTGGAGAACTAAATTGCACGGTCTGGTTGGACCTCCGTAGCCCATGGCTGCTTGAGGATGATGATGATGATGATGATGATACCAGTATAACCAAAATATCGGTCTAACGAAATAAAAATTTACTCCAATTCCAAAAAATATGATCAGTATAACGAAATTTGTGAAAACGAAAATCCTTAAACAACGTACATTTTAGCATCTGGCAAAGCTGCAATGATTTAACAGCTGTTAAATTTCTAACCATTCACAGCGCTGTGATTCACGTGCTATTGTACATATATCGCCTCCAGGCATTTTGCCAATCTCATTCTGTGGATAGATGTTCTCTTCAAGTACCGGCATAATGTTTTAAAAGCGGCATTACCGCATTTTCCTACCATAAAAGGGGATTTCTAAAGTTGAAGATTTACGCGATTCTGATTAGTACAATCAGAATTCTTGTAATGCAGTATGCATTACTTGACGCTACCGTTCTTGTAATGCAGTATGCATTACAAGAACAGTAGCGTCAGCGAAAAGTTCTTTAAAACCAGTTCCGATTCGACGCGTTTTATTTTTTCACTAGTTAAATTTAAAAGAATGAATGAGCACTGAGCGTGAATTCAAATAAAAATATGTGAATGAAAATTGTAATACAATGCAATTTATTTCAAAAGTATGGATAAAATCATTTATAAACAAACTAAGTCAACCGGTACGACACTCTATAATAATATAAAGACAAACTTTCAAAAGAATCATTAAATTCCTAAATAACTAAATAACTATACACAAAATTGCGACTAAGTGTACTGGTTTTTCAGAACTAATTCTTTTCATACGTTGATCACCATGCACAAGACGACAATGTTTTCCATTTTATGCACTAGCTGACCAATATAATCCATACCAATAAAGTAGTCAACCTCCAGCGCACACACTAAATAAAAACATTTATTCGTAAACTATCGTGCACAGACTCTTAATTATGCCTCCTTTTGGATCTCTATCTCCACAAAAATTCTCCGCCCTGCCCACGGTCAGTAGGGGACACCGATGGGCTTGGAAAGGCCGCCGTCCGTCGGATAGGACGTTAAGCCGTGACCCCGTGTGCGGGAGAGCCATACCCTGTGCACGTTAAAGAACACGCTGGATGGCCTTGACGGGAGGCTACCATCTGTCTCCCAACAGCAGTTGCAGTGGGTCCCCTCCCCCAACCTTCTCTGAGCCTTCGGGGTCCATGTAACCTGGTCATTTAGCCCATGGTGTGCAAAAAAGTGCCGCTCAGAGGTAAAACAACCCAACCCTTTTGGATCTCACAACTTCAACAACACACTTCTGTCTTTCTTATATTTCAGATCTGTTCAATGTTCCAATTCGTTGACTACATAACTCCCACGCAGAAGCACACACGAGCGTTCATGACACGACCATCACAAACTCACTGCATCTGTCGTAACATTATATTTGTTCGTTTTTATTATAGTTTTAGTTAAGTTCGTTAATTAGTTTCGTTATTAGCAACCAATATGTCACGAAATCATTGCCGTTTCGTAACGACACAGAAAGATATTCCGGTAGAAAAATTCAGAGTTGCAAAATCATTTTAGAATTCCCAAAGAGATGCTTTTTGGAACAGAGAGTTAAAAAAAAATTGCGACTTCTTTAAGAAGTAAATTTTAATACACGGTAAATTTCTTTCATAACGATTATTTTGTACTATGTAAATATCATCGCACTTTATTGCATTTCGGTATAATTCACATATTTGACCACCCACTCGATTCGGTTACACTGTCATTTCACTGTGCTATTTTTAAACCACAACAGTTCAACTTTCGTACTAGATATTGAAGTTTTAAGTACATTTTAATTTAATGGTAATAAATGGAAGATGAATAAATTTACACTTCTTCCGTTTGGGAGATTAAAGTGAAAATACAGGAAAAAAAATCAATCAATGGCAAAATATGCGACTAAAGGTATTGGTAAAAAACGAAATCTAGCAAAAATGTTCTCAACTCTGGTGGGATATGGATAGAGTGTGCAGATTTGGATTTGACATTCCATCCAAAGGACTGATTTTTTAAGCCCATTGGTTGGAATTCTTTCATACCGAGGGAAGATATATTTGCGATAGAAAATCTGAAGTGTGGTGGCAAAGTGAGGCATCTGAAGCATCTGGTTATGAGCCTGGCACTCTACTGACTGAGCAATGAATTGGACTGTTTTACCTCTGAGAGGCACTTTTTCCACACAATGGGCTAAATGGCAGGTCACAAGGACCCCGAGAAGTTGGGCGAAGGGGACCCACCGGACAGCTGTTAGAAGACAAATGGTAGCATCCCAATAAAGGCCATGCAGGATTTTCTTTAACTTGCGAATGGTATGGCTCTCCCGTACACAGAGTCACAGCTTTAAGTCCCATCCGACGGATGGCGACCTATCCAAACCCAATGGTGCTCCCTAACTGAGGGCAGAGCGAGGAGTTTTGCGGAGATAAATCTCAACGCTGGCGAAGCTGGGACTCGAACCTGGGAACTGACGATTATGAGTCTGGTGCGCTACTGACTGAGCCACCCCCGCCCCTACTGAGCAATGAAGAAACTCAATTTATTTATGTAGATACTTCGTGTTTAACTCTCTTACAGTGGCGGTGCATGGGAGTCAGTAGCGCGCCAGGCTCGCAATCTGATGTTCCCAGGTTCGAATCCCAACCATGTCTGCCTTGTCAATTTTCTCTGGTAACTCCTGTTCTGCTCTCAATGGGAAAAGGAACATCGTATTCTGAAAGGCTCTCGTCCATCGGATGAGGCATTAAGCCGTTGTCGGTGTGCCGGAGAACCATAACCTCTGCCCGTCAAAAACACGCTGGATGGCTTTGACGAGAGGCTTCCATTAGTCTCCTGACAGCATTTCAATGTATCCCCTTCCTCAAAATTCTCTGAGTCATAGGGGTCTTTGCGACCTGTCCATTTAGTCCATTGTATGCAAAAACTGCCCCTAGAGGTAAAACAACCAAACCCTTGGTGTGCTATTAAGTTATTGATTTACCAACCAGATTAGTGAAAATAGTCACCAAAAGTGATTATCGTACGGAGTATATAGAAGAGGCAGCAATTGGATTGAATCGGATTGTTTTACCTCTGAGCGGCACTTTTTTGCACACCATGGGCTAAATGGCCAGGTCACATGGACCCCGAAGGCTCAGAGAAGGTTGGGGGAGGGGACCCACTGGAACAGCTGTTGGGAGACAGATGGTAGCCTCCCGTCAAGGCCATCCAGAGTGTTCTTTAACGTGCACAGGGTATGGCTCTCCCGCACACGGGGCCACGGTTTAACGTCCCATTCGACGGACGGCGGCTTTTTCAAGCCCATCGGTGTCCCCTACTGGCCGTGGGCAGGGCGGGGAAATTAAAATTAACAAGAAGTTATTTGTTGAACTTCAGCAGTAATGCTAAACTAGTTGCTAGAAATTCGACGAAGAGGCAGCAAAGCAGCATTTTAAAATTACTTGTTTTCCAATAAATTTCCTTATTAATGATTGGCTATTTGTTTTGTGTAGCTCGGTCGCTCGGTCGCTGCCATTATCATTCTAAGAACGGGTTTCAGTTCCTCGTCGATAATTTTCTCAAAATTGATTTACTCAAAAATAGCAAGAATAATCCCGGCATTCATTTCCAGAGTTATTTTGCGGAAGAAATACAGAACACTAAACGTCAGACAAGACCAAAAAATAAGTTACTGCACCAAGTCAAAAATCAATGATAAAAACAAAATTTAAAAAAGTTATTTACATAGAGAAACAATAACATGCCATTTTTATTAAAAAAAAAGCAATATTATTGTAAGAAGACTTTTTTTTTTCCATTAAACTACCAGAATTGTTTATGTAACATAGATATTAAATGTTTCTTCCTTTCTGACTTTCTCACTTCTGGATTTTTAGAAATTTTTTGTTTTCAGTTGGGTTGTTTTACCTCTGAGCGGCACTTTTTTGCACACCATGGGCTAAATGGCTAGGTCACATGGACCCCGAAGCTCAGAGAAGGTTGGGGGAGGGGACCCACTGCAACAGCTGTTGGGAGACAGATGGTAGCCTCCCGTCAAGGCCATCCAGCGTGTTCTTTAACGTGCACAGGGTATGGCTCTCCCGCACACGGGGCCACGGCTTAACGTCCCATCCGACGGACGGCGGCCTTTCCAAGCCCATCGGTGTCCCCTACTGACCGTGGGCAGGGCGAGGAATTTTGCGGAGGAAAATCTCAACGCTGACCCAGCTGGGACTCGAACCTGGGAACTACAGATTACGAGCCTGGCGCGCTACCGACTGAGCCACCCCGCCCCATTGTTTTCAGTTGTTTTCGTTTTTTGTGTATTATATTCAATGTGACGACTGATGTTTTAAATTGAAATTGTTTCTGTATGGAGATCTCACGAACGAACCCTACTCTTGTGAGACCTCAAAAGTTTTTGTATACTATAAAACATTATCTGAAATAAAAATTATCTATCTATCTATCAAATTTCCAAAAAAAAAAACTAAAGTAAGTGGTAGGTGTTGTCTTGGTGAACGTATAATACGGGGAACATTGATGAATCCATCATTTAATAACAGTAATTAGCATTACGCTTGAGGGGGTGGCTCAGTCGGTAGCGCGCCAGACTCGTAATCTGTAGTTCCCAGGTTCGAGTCCCAGCTGGGTCAGCGTTGAGATTTATCTCCGCAAAATTCCCCGCCCTGCCCATGGTCAGTAGGGGACACCGATGGGCTTAAAAAGGCCGCCGTCCGTCGGATGGGACGTTAAGCCATAGCCCCGTGTGTGGGAGAGTCATACCCTGTGCACGTTAAAGAACACGCTGGATGGCCTTGACGGGAGGCTACCATCTGTCTCCCAACAGCTGTTCCAGTGGGTCCCCTCCCCCAACCTTCTCTGAGCCTTCGGGGTCCATGTGACCTGGCCATTTAGCCCATGGTGTGCAAAAAAGTGCCGCTCAGAGGTAAAACAACCCAACCCATTACGCTTGAGGAATATTGTAGGGCGTTACTTCTTTAATATCGCTATCATTCTTTCCATCTCTACTTTCGTCATCATTTGCATCTGAGAATCCGCGGTTTCTTGGGGCATGCGCGATATTTATAGAGCACGTGACCCACTTCTGTTCTTTTTGGATGAATGCCGTGGGCTGAATTTTCATCGCAGTGTAATATTTTCCATTCCGTTTTTTAGGTCTAAAAATTTCTCAAAAAAATTTCATGAAATATGCACAAGCTCAATAATTTTTTTTATCTCCATTGACCCCTTACTAGCATTCTCAAAATGGGAGAGCATTGCTCTTAGCCCCCCCCCCCCTCTCCACCTAAATCCTACTTTAATACTACCTCTGAATCATTAGCTAAGGTGGAGAAAGAGTTAGGTCCCCCTCGTCGTCCTGCCCTCGGTCAGTAGGGGACATTGACGAGGGCAGGACGGTGACCTTTCTAATCAGTCGTCCATCAGATGGAACATTAAGTCGTGATCCCTTGTACGGAAGATCGTGCTAAAGTCCATGGAAAGATAGAACTCAACATCAGAGTTGGTAGCTGTCTGGTACGCCATCATGTTTACATCGCCGACATCTACGATGAATGGGGTGGCTCAGTCGGTAGCGCACCAGGCTCGTAATCTGCAGTTCCCAGGTTCGAGTCCCAGCTGGGTCAGGGTTGAGATTTATCTCCACAAAATTCCTTACCCTGCCCACGGTCAGTAGGGGACACCGATGGTCTTGAAAAGGCCGCCGTACATCTGATGGGACGTTAAGCCGTGACCCCATGTACGCGAGAGCCATACCCTGTGCAGCTAAAGAACACACAAGATGGCCTTGACGGGAGGCTACGATCTGTCTCCCAACAGCTGTTCCAGTGGGTCCCCTTCCTCAACCTTCTCTGAGCCTCGGGGTCCTTGTGACCTGGCCATTTAGCCCATGGTGTGCAAAAAGTGCCGCTCAGAGGTAAAACAACCCAACCCAACTCTACGATGAATGCATATTAGGCCTTGATTTCCTAAAGAAACATGGATTCAGCATTAGACCCAGTGACAGCCTACTCATCTATAAGAGAAGAGATCCTTCTGCTTAGCCGAACATCTGATTATTTATCAAGTGTGACCCCAATAAGTGACGGAAGACACAAAGATCCCAGCACAAAGTGAAATTATAGTCCGTGGACATCGGGCTGAGACTTCAGGGGCCTTTCGATTGGCAGTCACTGATGCCTCTGGTAAAGGAGCTTTGGCTCATGGTATCCTGGTTGCAAGGACTTTAGTCAGTGTAGATAAAGAACAGGTTCCTATCAGAGTGATGAACTGTAACAAATCCAATAGAATATTGAAAAAGGATGAAGAATTAGCAATATGTAAGCTATATTACCTGGTAACAAGTATAAACAAAATAGAAGTTACTGATTCAAACCAACACTATACAGACATCCCATCTCATCTTACTGACTTATGGAGAGAAACAAGAAGAATATTAACTAAGACCAAGCTGCTAACGCCGAGAACCTATTGAAAGAGTTTTCCAATATGTTTTTTGCTACATCAAATGATTATGGCCGTACTAACCTGACAGAACATCAGATCAACACTGCTGATTCTCCTCCAGTCGATCCACCATCAAGAAGGCTTCCATTGGCAAAATGGCAAACTCATAAAGGACATGGAAGCGCAAGACATTGTAGAACCATCATCGAGTCCCTGGACATCACCAGTGGTTCTTGTCAAGAAAATGGATGGATCTACCCGATTTTGTGTGGATTACCGCAGATTAAATGATATAACAAAGAAGACTGCTTTCCTTTACCCAGGATTGATGATACACTGGACACTATCTGGATCAGAATGGTTCTCTACAGGAAATGGACAGTTTACAGTTTAGCAGTTTAAAGTGATGTCATTTGGACTTTGCAATGCACCTTCAACATTTGAACGACTAATGGAGTCGGTGCTCAAAGGTTTGTCTTGGGGGGGGGGGGGTCTGCCTGGTTTACTTGGACGACATCATGGTTCTTGAAAAGACTTTTGAAAAACATTTAAGACATTTTCGTCAAGTTTTTGAAAAACTTCGGGCAGCCAAGCTAAAATTGGGACCGACTAAGTGTAAACTGTTCCAGCAAGAAGTTCATTACCTTGGTCATGTCATCACTACATCAAGGATTAAGACTGATCCTAGTAAGATAGAAGCTGTAAGAGAATGACCTCCACCACAAGATGTTCATCAACTTCAAGTTTATTGGACTTTGCATCTACTATTGTCAAGGATTTGTTAAGAGTTTCTCCAACATCGCAAGGTCATTGCCTCGTCTGACAGAAGAGGGCCAGTGGTTCATGTGGACCACCGAATATGAAGTAGCCTTCCAAAGTTGAAGCAAGCTCTTTCCACAGTACCAGTGTTAGCATATCCACAAACTGGAAAACAGTTCATAATAGACACTGACGCAAGTAACGCAGCAGTTGGTGCTGTACTTTCACAACAACAAAACGGACAAGAAAATTTTATTGCATACTTTAGCAAAACTCTATCCAAACCAAAACGAAATTGTTTTATCACACGAAAAGAACTGTTAGCAATAGTAAAAGCAATAAAACATTTTCATCATTATCTGTATGGCCAGAAATTTGTTATACGCACTGATCATGCTACACTCAGGTGGTTACTAAACTTTAAAAACCTAGAAGGACAAATCGCTAGGTGGATACATCTGTTACAAGAGTACAATTTCTCCAACGCGCATCAAAGTGGTAAAATGCACAGGAATGCAGATGCCCTTTCCAGACGTCCATATATTGACAACTGTAAGCATTGCTATAATGCAGAGTTGAAATTTGATACTAAAGAGATAATACCCATAAGACAAATAGCATCGACACAAGCAAACAGTGATACTCCTAACATCTGGAGTCCAATAAAAATTAGAAAGCCCAACTAGACAATGAAGATCTAAGGCCAATAATGGACTTGATTGAAAAAATTTGGTGTAAGACCTTATTGGGAGCAAATCTCGAGGTATACCACAAGTTATCTCGAGGTACTACCAAAAGTTACTGGGCACAGTGGGACTCCTTAGAAGTGATAGACGGTGTATTATACAGAAGATGGGAGAATCCCACTGGACGGCTGTTCCGTTGGCAGAAAATCCTTCCTCGCTCCCGAGTGGAACTAGTGATGAAAGATGTACATGATAGTACCACTAGAGGACACTTCGGTGTTAATAAGACATTAGCTAAAGCCAGGGAACGATTTCATTGGCTTAAATGTAGGACAGACTTCGAAAGATAGTGTAGGCAATGTGATGGTGCAGCAAAGAAAGGCCCTAGTCTTAGGGCCTTTCTAGGAGTCGGGGTAAGCTGCAGACGTATAACATTGGTGCCCTTTTTGAGAGAATACCCATTGATGTAATGGGTCCGTTTCCTAGGACTGATGATGGAAATCGATATTTATTAGTGGTAATGGATTATTTCACAAAGTGGCCTGAGGTCTATCCCATCCAAGACCAGGAAGCAACAACAGTGGCAGAAATGATAGTAAATAACTTGATTAGTAGGTATGAAGTATCTTTGCTACTCCGCTTTGACCAAGAACGGAATTTTGAATCCAATGTGTTGAAAGGCATCTGCCAACTATTATGCATTCAGAAAACCACAACAACTCCCCTACACCCTCAGTCGGATGGTATGGTTGAGAGATTTTATAGGACAATTGCGCAACATCTAACATTGTTTGTCGACGACCATCAACATGACTGGGATCACCATATATCACTCCTTTTGTTGGCATACAGAACATCAGTGCACTAGACAACTGGACAGACACCTTCCATGATGCTCTTTGGAAGAGAGTTACGTCTTCCCTGTCATCTTTTATATGGTCGGCCGGGAGCAATGCCTGTGTCCACTCCACAATACATACAAGAATTACTACAACAACGACTAGAAAAAATCCACCACTTCTTCAGAAATAACATCAACTTAGCAAGTGAGAGAATCAAAACGAGATACGACATTAGACAGTAAAACTAATGGAACTGTTTTCAACGTAACATGAACGCTCGTATATGCTTCACGGATAGATTTATTTTAACCAACGAATTTGGGATACAGAACAGAAAAAAAATAGAAGAGATAGAGTTGTTGTTGGAATTGTGGAGATCTGAAAGGAGGCATAAATAGCCTTAGTCTGCGCTCGATAGTCTAAAGAATAAATGTTTTTTTTGGTGTGTGCACGGGAGGTCGATTAGCTTATTGGTGTGGATCGTGTTGTTAAGCTGGTAAAGATAAAGAAGAATTTGTCGTCTTGTATGTGGTGATCAACACCTGAAAAGAATTGGTTCTGAGAAATCAGTATACTTAGCCACAGTTTTGGAGTACTTAAAAACTAAAATATAAGAAGGAAATCATTTTTGTGTATAGTTATTTAGTTATTTAGGAATTGGTAAGGTTATTCTCGAGATATTGCAAGTATTCAGATATATGATTCTACTTACATTGAATATTTATTTAAAAAAACAACATGATTTTATTGTTCATTGAATGATTTTAGTCTTGTTTCGTGAATTGGATGTGAATAGAATTAAGATAATGGATTCTTCTGAAAGTTGATCTTTCACCCTCAGTCAAATGGTATGGTTGAGAGATTTAAACACCCTCAGTCGGGTGGTATGGTTGACAATCGTGCGCACACCAAATAAAAACATTTATGTATATTATATGAGTATTATATTGTATTATAATAGAGTTTCGTGCCAGTTGACTTAGTTTGCTTATAAATAATTTCATCCATGCTTTTGTAATAAATTGCATTGTATTGTAATTTTCATTGACCAATTTTTACTTGAACTCACGCTCAGTGCTCATCCATTTTAAATTGCAACAATATCGTTTAAAATTAGAAGGTGTGATTAAATTGGAGGTTAGAGCTCTTCAAGGTTAAACTTGTTTATGACCTTGAATGGCTTGATTTGCATAATTTATTTACTTACACCTTTCGTAATGATCATTTCAATCCTTTAATGCAAGATTAAGACGTGTCTGAATTAAGTGCCATGTTTCTTGCCCCTTGATTCTTTTTCATCTTTGATACTCACGAGATATCTTGGGTTATTTGGAGCTCTGATTTTTCTGCATAATGATGAGTATCAACGAACTCTTACAGCATCATGTTTACACAGAAGCTACGTTTATTTGCTCAGGTTAACCGCATATAGAATCGCGAGTAAAATTATGAATTTTTTTTCTAATGGTCTGAGGATTCAATGGGCAGAATTCGGCAAATAAACAGTTTTTTAAAGAACGAAATTATCCAATATAGTTTAAATACTATAACCAATGGTAGAGAAGAACGAGATTTAAGTCCTTGAATCTCGATCTCATTCTTTATTTCTTTCTCATTTAATACATAAAGAAGAAAGTTTGTATGTATGTTTGTGTTTCTTTATTTCTGTGTCTGTCCGCTTTTGTACTCGACCCCCAGAAACGTTAGAAGCACCAACCTTTGCATGAACGTTTCCTTCAACCGGGGGGAGAATATAGGCTATGCGTGGTTTGAATTTCTCAAAATCCCCATATATTTAACATTAATGGTTAAAAACCGATGTCTCCCATAGATTTAGCATTAGCAGTTATTCAAAATTACGTGGGGAGTGCCATCTACTACATTTATCTACTACTATTAGAAAATAAACACGAAATTGATATGGCGGAAACATATGGTATACATTATTGATTGTGTAAAGCTAAAATGAACAGTGTTTGCACAATAGCTTAATTTATATTAAAAAAAATTCTTGACAGTAAACTTCAAACTCAATTTTTATTGAGGCCTGTCATAATCACGCCGCCCTAAGCTGTAACTTAGTTAGTTTATACGTTTGTCCGGCCCTGATTGATTGTAATGAGGTTTATGACAATGAAAGCTTGCCACGTGGGGAATAATAATAATAATTTATTCCATGTAGGGGATTACAGTAAAGCCAAGGTACGGGTAATTTTGGATATTAATGACCCGAGCAACGCCGGGTAAATCTGCTATTTATTAATAAAGTATGACACTCTCTCTCCTATATGCAGGAAGTATTTTCTGAATCCTTACGTTACTTTACAGATATGAGAGATGTAATTCTCATTCAGTCTTATGGTTAGATTCGAAAATGCAATTTAGTTACAATTTCAAAACTAACTTATTTTGTAATGTGAATAAGGATGAAATAAAAAACACAAATGACAGAATGAATTATTTATGTCGCGTAAAATATCAAGTAAAGGTTAAGGATATGAAGGCAGAGAATGACATTAAGGTATAGGATAAATAAGGTTAGAATATGATATAGCAACCAAAGTGGAGAATAACAATAAGAGGAGACGAAATTGGACCATATATGTCGATGTAGGTGGGGAATAACTCTCTGGTAAAGGGGAGAAACTGTATGTATAGTTTTATTGCTAAATTCGATGTAACGTCAAACTAGTGTAAACCAATACACGGAAAAGCATTAAAACTAGGAGAAGTCTGATGAATCCCACTTGGCGAACTATATCTTCTTCTCACCTTAACAATGGACCACCCCGGTTCGCGTCCCACCTGGATCAGCTTTGAGTTTTATCTCCTCTAAAAATCCCTACCTTGTCCTCGGTCAGTAGGGGATGCCGATGGGCTTCGAGAGGTTGTCGTCCGTCGGATGGGACGTTAAGATACGTGATGGATGGGACGTTAAGATACGTGATGGATGGGACGTTAAGATACGGATGGATGGGACGTTAAGATACGTGATGGATGGGACGTTAAGATACGTGATGGATGGGACGTTAAGATACGTGATGGATGGGACGTTAAGATACGTGATGGATGGGACGTTTAGATACGTAACGGATGGGACATTAAGATACGTGATGGATGGGACGTTAAGATACGTGATGGATGGGACGTTAAGATACGTGACGGATGGGACGTTTAGATACGTGATGGATGGGACGTTTAGATACGTGATGGATGGGATGTTAAGATACATGATGGATGGGACGTTAAGATATGTGATGGATGGGACGTTAAGATACATGATGGATGGGACGTTAAGATATGTGATGGATGGGACGTTACGATACATGATGGATGGGACGTTACGATACGTGATGGATGGGAAATTAAGATAGGTGATGGATGGGACGTTAATATACGTGATGGATGGGACGTTAAGATACGTGATGGATGGGACGTTAAGATACGTGATGGATGGGACGTTAATATAAGTGATGGATGGGACGTTTAGATACGTGATGGAATGGACGTTTAGATACGTGATGGATGGGACGTTAAGATACATGATGGATGGGACGTTAATATATGTGATGGATGGGACGTTAAGATAATTGATGGATGGGACGTTAAGATATGTGATGGATGGGACGTTAAGATACGTGATGGATGGGACGTTAATATACGTGATGGATGGGACGTTAAGATACGTGATGGATGGGACGTTAAGATATGTGATGGATGGGATGTTAAGATACGTGATGGATGGGACGTTAAGATAATTGATGGATGGGACGTTAAGATATGTGATGAATGGGACGTTAAGATACGTGATGGATGGGACGTTAAGATACGTGATGGATGGGACGTTAAGATACGTGATGGATGGGACGTTAAGATACGTGATGGATGGGATGTTAAGATATGTGATGGATGGGACGTTAAGATATGTGATGGATGGGACGTTAAGATAATTGATGGATGGGACGTTAAGATAATTGATGGATGGGACGTGGCTGGAATGGGGGAAAGCCATACTCATGCATGTTAGAGAACACGCTGGATGGCATTAACTAGAGGTCACCATCTCTCTGCCAACAGCTGTCTAGTGGGTCTTCTTCTTCCATCCTTCTCTGGGTCTTTAGGGGACCATGTGACCTGGCCGTTTAGCCCATTGTGTGCAAAAAAGTGTCGCTCAGAAGTAACACATCCCAACAATGTAATTTTCATTCAGTCTTATTCTAGATTCGAAAATGCAATTCAGTTACAATTTCAAAACTAACTTATTTTGTAATGTCAATAAAGATGAAAAAAAATGCACAAATGGCAGGACGAATTTCCAACCAACTGAAATTTCGACTGGATTTCTGCGCATCAGCTGAATATCGCTCAAGGACGATGGCGATGACAGTTCGTTGGTTTTTTTCAGTTGGAATTTAAAAAAAATCTGTTTCTTTACATTAAAAAACTGCGTAATACTAATTATTCAGATTAGAAAAAGTAGGCTTTTTGTTTTACGTTAATAAGAAATGAGCATCTAAGCATATTGAAGTAAAAAAAAAGATTGCTTTATTATCCTAAATAATTAATAAACACGGTTAACTCTTCCATGATAACACTTCACAGTCGTGATAGTAGGAAGAATAATTTGAATGTGTAGCAAAATAAATAGAATCTGACTTGAGAAGAAGGACAGTAAGAAATTACGCTTCAAATACCTACCTTGCAAAATGTTACTAATCCCTTGTTACATCCGCCTTTGCGATGTTCGGACGCTGCTGAAATGGAAAGGAAAACTTTCTATGCTGCAACAAAAGAACTGGTGAATTGCGAAAATGAAAGCAGGTTCAGCAACTTAGCAACGGACACATCATAGATCTCGACCTACAGAGACTGTAGCAGTGGAGCAGCTGATGGTTTCCTCGTCAAGGCAGCGAGCAGCGTGGGGCCTTCTCTCACCTGTCCCCTCTTTACTTTCACTAACCGCCCAAGGGAATGTCTAGCCGAACCTGTGGTGGACGACGGCCAGTGAACCGGAGCAACTGTGTCACCATTACGAAACACATGACTTCATTGCGTCACACGCCTAGTTTTTGTGAAGGGAAGAAAGAGAGAGAATTGGTGCTGTTTTTGGAAGAGAAAGAAGGTTGCTTCTGATGTGAAAGAGAGGTTTGGTTTTGCTTTGAAAGAAAGGAAAGAGAAGATTTGTTTTGTTAAAGAGAGGTCTGATTCGTATTTAGTAGAAGTAGAAAGAGAGGTTTAATTTTGCTTTAAAAGTAGAGAAAGGGAAAGTTAGTGTTACTTTTGAAAGAGTAAGAAAAGGAGAGAATTTCTTCCGATTTGGAAGGCATCTTCTCCTGGGATGCCTTCTAAAGCAAGGCGTTGTTTCTGGTTTGAAAGAAGAAAAACCGAAAATTGGTTTTGATTTCGAAAAGAAAAGGAAACTTGGCGCTCCTTTGGAAAAGAAAAAGGGTGTTTCTGTTGCTTTGAAAGCGAAAAGGCTGGTGTTGTCTTATAAAAATAATGTCTTGTAATTGATTGAGAATATGTCACATATCTTGTTTCATCCACTTTCATCCAGTTCATCAGATGTTTTGAAAGAGAAAGAGAGTGTATTGCAACCTCTGAAAGAGAGAGAGAATTGCAACTGCCTTGCGAAAAATAAGTTATTCCATATACTTTACAGTGTGAATCAGTTGGGAAATATCATCACTACAGCTACTTTCGAAGAAAGGTTTTATTCATACTTTTAACAATTAATTTCTGAAGCAGCCATTGGCAACAGAGGTCATATAGCTCAGAATATTAGTTCTTCATAGGTCCTGCTATCCTCTCAGATCTCCTATTGTGGCATATAAGCTACAGGCTCCTGTCAGACCTCTGTGACAAGCAGCTGCTTGAGGGGGTATTTTTTTTTATATATATAAATATGGGGAACTAATATCCCGAGCTACTACTGTTGCATTTGACCAAAGCAGGCCAATTCTTAAAAGGCCGTGTTTGACATGCTCTACCATCGCATTCTATACTGTTTCACATAAAGAGTGGAACTGCAAATCTACCTCAAAGAGTTTTTTGCCCAATCGTGGCTTATTACGTTTAACCACATAAACCAACGAAAAGCAAGATTTGAAGGCCTGAAAATGTATCAATCCTCAACTCGTTAGAGCGCTTCTACGGCAAGTGTTTTACATCTGCAATAATAAAAGGTGTCTGTGGTAGCCAAAACTCTTCACATACATGGGCTAGGAACCTGGAATATTAGCAAAAGATTAAGAGTAGCATGTGAATGTTCAGTGCCACCCATTCAATCTATCGAATTTATAAACTCGATAGGTGAACAGGGAATTGCTATTTTGCATAAAACGTCTTACTACTCCGTTCTCCATTCGTAGCTTCTGCTCATTCGCAAATTGAAATCGAGAAAGCCACCAACAATTACCAGATCCCTCATATTACCTAAGCTATTATTATATTAAAGCGTCCCATTGCAGGTAGGAACCTGATTTTTTCACCCAACATGGGTCATAAAGGTGGAACCCGCGTATGAAATTTGGGACATTCGATCAAGTATCTTGGGATACTTGATCGAGCTACTACTGAGGGTACTAAAATCATATCTGAGGGTGCTACATAGGGTGCTAACATCTGTCAAAACCTGAAACAACACTTTTGATAATTCACAACGACCTGAGGGTTGGGTTACCTCTGAGCGCCACTGTTTTGCACACCATGGGCTAAATGGCCAGGTCACATGGACCCCGAAGGCTCAGAGAAGGTTGGGGGAGGGGACCCACTGGAACAGCTGTTGGGAGACAGATGGTAGCCTCCCGTCAAGGCCATCCAGCGTGTTCTTTAATGTGCACAGGGTATGGCTCTCTCGCACACGGGGCCATGGCTTAACGTCCCATCCGACGGACGGCGGCCTTTCCAAGCTTATCGGTGTCCCCTACTGACCGTGGGCAGGGCGGGGAATTTTGCGGAGATAAATCTCAACGCTGACCCAGCTGGGACTCGAACCTGGGAACTACAGATTACGAGCCTGGCGCGCTACCGACTGAGCCACCCCCGCCCCACGACCTGAGGAAACACTGGGCAATTCTTCTAGCGCCAATATACCAGTGTAAAGGAAATTATGTTTCATTGTTACTTTTCAAAATTCCGAAATTAAAAAAAGGATTTTTACTTTTTTTTACTTCTTTAAACTATACATATTAATAACGTACGAGTACATTAGAAAAGTACTTATTTCTCGCATAAGGTGTGGCGGAATTACATCTGTGAGTTGTTCCTGCCAGAACTCAGGTGGGTGTGGCCTCTTTTTATTGGTTAATTGTTTTCTTTGATATTCAGATTTATCACTCCATTCTTTATCTGGAACCTGACTACAGTTCTTCCTTTTTCTCTGAGGCCTTTCAGCGCATTCATCATAAATCTGTTCGCTAATATGTAATTCTACCGCAAGCAACTTGAATAAATCAACGCAATCTCTCCGTGCAAAAGTTTCATAAGTATTTTCATCCAGTTTCATCAATAACTGTAATAAAAAGTCATCTTGTCACCATCATGTGCCAAATCGTCAAAATAATCTAACTCGTAAATTTTCATATCTCCAGACCATCTAAAGTCCCAGTCTATCTCTTGCAAGGAATTCCTCATAACAAAAACAGCAATACTTGCATACATTAACTTTGATTAACCAAACTGAGAAGGTGACAAAATGCATTCTTGTAGAGCTCAGTAGTAAATGCTAAACCAATAACTACAAGCTTTACTGACTTTCGCACATATTCAGTGTTATTATAAATATAAAAATTATATTTTTTATATATATAAAAAGGCCACTATTCTATTAACCAACTTTTCCACTATGCCATAACATTTCACGATCAACCATAAATTACAGCAGTCAACAGAACCAAAAAAAAAGGTTTCCAACATGAAAGCCAGTAATTCATCTATCATCATTCAAGGGGCGGGGGTGGCTCAGTCGGTAGCGCGCCAGGCTCGTAATCTGTAGTTCCCAGGTTCGAGTCCCAGCTGGGTCAGCGTTGAGATTTATCTCCGCAAAATTCCCCACCCTGCCCACGGTCAGTAGGGGACACCGATGGGCTTGGAAAGGCCGCCGTCCGTCGGATGGGACGTTAAGACGTGGTCCCGTACGGGAGAGACATACCCTGTGCACGTTAAAGAACACGCTGGATGGCCTTGACGGGAGGCAACCATCTGTCTCCCAACAGCTGTTCCAGTGGGTCTCCTCCCCCAACCTTCTCTGAGTCTTCGGGGTCCATGTGACCTGGCCATTTAGCCCATGGTGTGCAAAAAAGTGCCGCTCAGAGGTAAAACAACAACAACAACAACAATCATCATTCAAACAATGAGAGTAGAACTAACGATTTCTCCAGAACATCTTTGAAATGCTGATCCCACCTGGGCATGACAGAGATCCTCACCTTCAATAACCTTGTCGTCTTTATCCCTCGTTCCCTGTACACCATTCTGTTTCTCCTACACAAAATATTCACTACTTCATTCAACTATCTATTCTTATAGTCTGTAAGAGCTTCGTGTAACTTTTTCAGTCACACTATAAAGAAAAGATTCTTATCAGCGTTCAACTGAGCTCATTTGGTAGCGCGCCAAGCAAATAACTCAGTTTCCAGGTTCGAGTCCCACCTGGGCCAGCGTTGAGATTTATCTCCGCAAAACACTTGTCCTCGATCAGTATGGGACGCTGATGGGTTTGGAAAGGCCGCCGTTCGTCGTATGGGACGTAAAGCCGTGGCTCCGTGTGCGGAAAAATGTATATTGTGCACGTTAAAGAACACGTTGGATGGCCTTGACGGGAGGCTACATTCTGTCTCCCAGCGACTGCCAGTGCCCCCCCCCCCTACCTTCTCTGAGTACTCTGGCTCTTTGTGACCTGTCCATTTAGCCCATTGTGTGCAAAAAATTGCCGCTCAGATAAACAACCCACGTTTATTAAGTTTACTGTAGTGCTGTCTGTTAATATCAACAGGGTATTAATTCAAATGACTCTGCACTTCTTTATTTCAGAAAAAAGTCTCATAGCCTTCTCACTCAAATGACCTTTTTTTCCTCTACGCTAATTTATCTGTAACAGTACTGTCGAGTTCAAGAATAGCCTGTTAAAAATGGCCCTATTCATCTTCATCCTCAGTTGTAAATAAACGACGATTGTCATGATGACTGAGTAACTGGTTATTCAGGTTTCAGAGGTGAGGATGTTTTTCTGCTATCTCATCTATTCTTATCATGGGAAAAATATCGAATTTTTTATTTTAAGAAAAAAATATTTCAAGTTAAAAGTGATTCTTGTAATGCTCTCAGATTTTTTTTTTGCCTTTCTAGGGGAGGGTTTAGCTCAGACGGTAGTGCCCAGGTTTGAGTCCCATCTATGCCAGCGTTGAGATTTATCTCCTCTCAATACCAATCCTGTCTCCGGTGAAAGAAGGGGACACCACTGGGTTTGAAAAATCCGTCAAATGGGACATAAAGCTGTGCCTCCTTGTGCAAAGAGCCATCCCTGTGCACATTAAAGAACACGCAGGATGGCTTTGACTAGAGGCTACCATCTGTCTGCTAACAGCTGTACTGTTGGTCCCCTTCTCCGAGCTCCTTTGGGTCATTGTGACCTGGCCATTTAACTAATAGGGTACAAAAAAAAGCCTTTCAAAGGTAAAACAACCTAACTCTGTTTTTATAGCGTCTGAATACTTCAAACCATCGAATATAAATTTTACATTTTAACCAACCTTCGGTAAACTTGTATTTTAGCGACAGTACTTTATGTTAACAGCATAAATGTGAGAAAGTGTGAGCACTTCTTGTTCGTTATTTTTGTGAGTAAAGAAAAGTGAGAAGTAAGAACAAGTTGTACTTTTAGTAACTTCTTGTTGTAAGTGAATGAACGATTGCCTAAAGCTTATTTCTCTTTATTGACTACTAGACAAGTGTTTAAAAAGAGGTGAATGCCCAAACTACTTCGAGGTACGAGTAATTTGAAGTCAGTAAATGAAGAGTGGAATGAAAAAGATGAAAGTAAAAGAGCTGCTTCCCTACACAAAAGGATTGGAGATAACCTAGAAGCTCTATTGGGATTGTCCTGGTTTCTCATGCAAACAAACAAACACAGGGACACGGCCGCTGGTTACGTACGCTAACCACAAGACCAGATATGGGTTAAATATGATCTAAGAAAGATATCTTTGCATTATAAACAGACGAATCTCTTCTTCTTTTATGAAGTTTCTGATCAAGTATGAGGAACGAACAATTATGTCAATAAGTCCTGCACTACCCATCCTGAGGCGAGAGTTAGCTCACTTGGTAGAGCTCCAGGCTCGAAATATGCAGTTCCCAGTCTCACCTGTGCCAGCGTTGAGATTTATCTCCACTGAAACCTGCCCTCGGTCATCCTGCGCCTCGTCAGTAGGGAACACTTGATTCCTACTGACGCTTGAAAAGGTTGCAGATCGTCGGATGGGCTTGAAAAGGCTGCAGATCGTCGGATGGGCTTGAAAAGGCTGCAGTTCGTCGGATGGGACATAAAGCCGTGGCCCCGTATGCGGGAGAGACACACCATGTGTACGTTAAAGAGCACGCTGAACGGCCTTGGAGGGAGGCTACCATTTGTCTCCTAACAGTTGTTCCAGTGGGTCACCTTCCCCATCCTTCTCTCAGCCCTCAAAATCCTTGTAACCTGGCCAGTTAGCATGGTGTGTGCAAAAAAGCATACCCTGTGCACGTTAAAGAACACGCTGGATGGCCTTGACGGGAGGCTACCATCTGTCTCCCAACAGCTGTTCCAGTGGGTCCCCTCCCCCAACCTTCTCTGAGCCTTCGGGGTCCATGTGACCTGGCCATTTAGCCCATGTTGTGCAAAAAAGTGCCGCTCAGAGTTGAAAAAAAATCACAACTTCTTCAAAATAATGCTTGTAAACTGAGAAGCTACAGATACTTGAGTTACATACTGCAGGCAAAATATTTCATATCATTAAATACGGGATCGGCGGCCAGTAGCTCAGTGGTCAGAACTCCTGACGTATTATCAGGAAGTCGTGGGAGTATCCTGCCAAGTTCAAGACAATTCTTCCTCTAAATTACTTTGAACTGTGGTCAAACGGTCTCTCCTTCAGAGAAATTACCTCATTATGGTTCAACCCCTTTGAGGTTTAATCATTGGTAAAAGACATCTGTTTTTATATTCTTTTTTTTTTGTTCAGTCAATTTTAATTTATTCTAGAAACAGCCAATTTTAACTCAGATGTCTAACATAAATCGTTATAAATTTGAGTCATTTCAGCACCAAAGAGTAAGTCAACTTTAATTTTTTTAAGTGTTCAGAATCTTAAAATTGCCTCTACCACGAAGCAGACGAAGCAAAGGCGGTTGTTCGACAGTAAATTCTAAAAAATTGATTGATGAACTTGGTTTGTTTTAGCAACCTACCTCACAGTGAAAGCTCGAAGAAGACAATACAGCAGGATCGCGTCCTTTGTCCCCTCAGTTTGTTCAATAATGTCTAACATTTCATCAGTTTGTTTTGTCGGTTGGGTTGTTTTACCTCTGAGCGGCACTTTTTTGCACACCATGGGCTAAATGGCCAGGTCACATGGACCCCGAAGGCTCAGACAAAGTTGGGGGAGGGGACCCACTGGAACAGCTGTTGGGAGACAGATGGTAGCCTCCCGTCAAGGCCATCCAGCGTGTTCTTTAACGTGCACAGGGTATGTCTCTCCCACACACGGGGCCACGGCTTAACGTCCCATCCGACGGACGGCGGCCTTTCCAAGCCCATCGGTGTCCCCTACTGACCGTGGGCAGGGAGGGGAATTTTGCGGAGATAAATCTCAACGCTGACCCAGCTGGGACTCAAACCTGGGAACTACAGATTACGAGCCTGGTGCGCTACCGACTGAGCCATCCCCGCCCCCGACCCGTTGAGTAAAAGCAGATTGAAAACTGATATTTAATTCAAAATAGTGTGAGTTTTTTTCTTTAAAGGAAATTGTAGCAAAGCTCCTGAATTCACCCAGCAACAGATACAGGCGTCATATGAATCTGTGCTGCTATTTCAGATTTTTAAACCGTTTAATCAATATAATGCATTAATGGTCTGATCTGAGATTTGACTCCATTGTAGAAAAGTAGCCCGTCTATTGCGTTCACTATTAAAAAATGGCCCACCAGTCAAAAGTTTGATCCGCGCTGCTCTCCAACCGTAAAACATCTAAAAAAAAAATCACTGTCGGGAGATGCACGAGTTCGGAGAATGCCTTGAAACAATTTCGAGTTGAATGAATACATTTACATCGATATTTTGCAGTGGAAGATACTGACATCGACTGCTGATATTTATCGAGCAACAATAGGACGTTTTGAATGCCATGACGATAATCTCCCTTCACACCGATCCAATGAAGTAAAAAAATGGCTGCAGATGAACAACATTGATGAGCTTTTCTGACTTGGGCCGATCACTAGGTTTAATAAATATATAATATATCATTTTTTTCTAGAAACTCAGTCCTCTACCCAGAAACAAAAATTCTATTTGACAAGATATAAAGTATATATTGATTTCAAGGGGAGACATAACATCTCTTGTCGGATCCTGCATCCGATATTTCATAATTATTTCGTTCTGAAGAGTTAATATCATGAAGCGTAATGACTCAGGGTTTTCTATAAACGTCGTATGCAGTTTAGTGTTGTCTTAGCTCTTTTAAACAAACGTCGAAATAAATTATTTTTGCTTTTTTTCCACCTGCTTATTATCCGGATATTGCCCGTCATAAAAGAAATAAAATGGGTTAAAAATTATTATTTTCAAAGAGCGCAAAATGTTGTTATTATTATTATTAAGAAACCATTTGGCGTATCTATTGTATTAAATGATTACTATTCTTATAATGTTCTATTATTTTTTTCTGGCCAAAGTAGTGCCGCTTTATCTCGATTATTTTCCTCCTCTTAACTACATGAAAAACAACCCTGAAAACAATTTCCAGGCTGAAACATTAAAGCATTTATACGTAAGAACCGGATTTTACGGTGAAGTAATTCGTGCCGAGTGCCTTACATCAAATGTGACCTACATAAGCAACATCCGAAACCACTCAAGAAGCATCATAATGGCTGCAGTCGTATCTGGATAGAAATGTGGTAGCTCTTGTAACATTCAAAGTAACACGCAACAAATGTCAAGGTGTATGAAAGAATGTTCATACTCTCAATATTTTTAAAAGATCATTAAATTATTAAATCTTTTTTCTGAAGTAAAAGAATAATTCTTTGCTGTTCCTGTCAATCAAAGACATCCAAAGAGAATATCTCTGAATGTTTCTTGTTTTGTGATAAACTATGTTTGACGAAATGAAAGAACATAGTGTATGAGACAAAATGGGTTGGGTTGTTTTAACTGTGGGTGGCACACTTTTTGCACACAATGGGTTAAATTACCAGATCACAAGACTTCGAAGAGCTCAGAGAATGTTAGGGAAGGAGACCTCTGGACAGCTGTTAGGAGACAGATGGTAGATTCTCGACAAGGCCATCCAGCAAGATCTTTAGCGTGCACTGTGTATGGCTCTCCTGCACACAGGCCACCGCTTAACGTCTCATCTGACGGACGGCTGCCTTTCCAAGCCCATCGATGCCCCCTTTCTCACCGAGGGCAGGGTGAGGGTTAGCTGAGGTAAATCTCAAAACTGCCACATTTGGCAAGTGCAGATTAAAAACCTGGGAAGTGCAGATTACAATTTTGACACGCAACAACACGCTATCGACCTCGTAGATTTAGCGATATGTTCAAAAACATTACGCCATTTGGTAAAATAACCGTTTCCTGGAGTTCCCAAGCATTTTTGTTTTGGGACTCAAAATTTAAATACCTATTTACCTCGCGACCCAAATAATAGTTGGACCTACAAGTTGACTGGCCGATTCAAAAGAATTTCACGAGCCACGTTCAGGTTGTGACTCTAGGTTAGGGAACCCCTGCCATACAAAAGTTTCAAAATTATCTTAAAATTGAACAAATTTTTTTTTGGTAAATTGCTCAGGATTTGGAAAATAAAATTTCTTTCAATTGTTCTCTGATGACAGGACTGTACGACAACCAACGGCTTTTGCTGCAGAAGGCTTTCCCACTGAGTTGTGATGTCACCTTTTCGTGTCTATAAAAGCATAAAAGAAACTAAAACGCACATTAGTGACTCCCAAACTAATGAAAGTAAGATTCGTACAAAGCACAGCCACTTCGAGCATCAGGCGAGTTCCTCCCGTCATGTCATCATGAAAAACAAAAGCTACTCTCGTCCTCCAACGATTGGCCACGATAGACAGAATCGTCGTGAATCAAGAGAGCATGAAATGACCGCAGATGAGGCTTCTTCTGAGGCTGACTAGAGTAACATCCGTAACCGTGGTTTCCCAACCGAAGCGCATCTTCCAGAGGCAAGATGAATTTAAAAGGATTTTTCGAGGCATCGAACAAACGCTTTACATCTCTGTAAAAAATGCAGGTCAATCACCCAAGTTTGGCTTAATTTAAGAGAAGTGAGGTCGAAATCATTAAAAGCCTAATTCGTTTTTATTCTGTCAGTTTGGACGTGCAGTTTCTTAAAATTTTGCAAACTTCTCTCTGTTCCGAAACACGATGTGGGGACTCCGTTTAAACATTTGGGGTAAAAAAAGACATTTTCTCTGTATTTGCATAATTGAAATAATCACTTAGTAATCTGTTTACACTAGAGATGAGTTCGGGCCGAAGCTTCGTCGGGTTCAAAATACACAGACGATTTTGGGCTAGGGTTAAAAATTGCACAGACGATTTCGGGCTGGGGCTCAGTAATTATCGAAGTGGTTAGGGAGGGAGCCCAGACGCGAAAATTTGAACTTTCTTTTCATTTGCCTGATGATTGAAATACTTCACGCTGCTGTAAATTACATATTTCCTTCTCACTATCTTCAAAGTGATAAGAAAGAGTTTTCAGCCTCTTCTTCTGAGGAGAGAGGAAAGAACAGGCCAGTTTCGCAATCCGTGTTAGACCATTCGGCTATTGATTTTGATAAGGAGTGTTTCTCAAAAAAATTTCCACTTCCAGCACCCTTATAAGTATAGTCTTCACATCCGCAGCACCCTTATAAGTATAGTCTTCACATCCGCAGCACCCTTATAAGTATAGTCTTCACATCCGCAGCACCCTTATAAGTATAGTCTTCACATCCGCAGCACCCTTTATAAGTATAGTCTTCACATCCGCAGCACCCTTATAAGTATAGTCTTCACATCCGCAGCCCCTTATAAGTATAGTCTTCACATTCGCAGCACCCTTATAAGTATAGTCTTCACATCCGCAGCACCCTTATAAGTATAGTCTTCACATCCGCAGCACCCTTATAAGTATAGTCTTCACATCCGCAGCACCCTTATAAGTAATAGTATTCACATCCGCAGCACCCTTATAAGTATAGTCTTCACATCCGCAGCACCCTTATAAGTATAGTCTTCACATCCGCAGCACCCTTATAAGTAATAGTCTTCACATCCGCAGCACCCTTATAAGTAATAGTCTTCACATCCGCAGCATCCTTATAAGTAATAGTCTTCACATCCGCAGCACCCTTATAAGTATAGTCTTTACATCCGCAGCACCCTTAAACTCGGTCTTCACATCTTGCGGCATTTCTATAAAAGATCTTCAAATTCCACCACACTCATATGTATGTTTTATACACCTGTAGTACCCAAAAGCACGGTATTAACTTCTGCAGCACATCTAAGCCTAATGTTTGAATTCCACAGCATCCCCAAGCACGATACAATTTTCCCAGCATCTCTACGCAATCTTCAATTCCCCGCCCTGCCCACGGTCAGTAGGTGACACCGATGGGCTTGGAAAGGCCGCCGTCCGTCGGATGGGACGTTAAGCCGTGGCTCCGTGTGCGGGAGAGCCATACCCTGTGCATTATAAAGAACATGCTGGGTGGCCTTGACGGGAGGCTCTCATCTGTCTCCCAACAGCTGTTCCAGTGGGTCCCATCCCCCAAACTTCTCTGAGCCTTCGTGGTCCATGTGACCTGGTCATTTAGCCCTTGGTGTGCAAAAGCGTGCCGCTCAGAGGTAAAACAACTTAACTCAACTCAGTCTTCAATTCCCACAGAGACTTTAGGAGTTAATTCATTGCGTTTTTTTAGTCCTTTAGTTTTTACATTATTTTAAAAAGTAGCCAGCTACTCTCCAGAAGTTTGATTACCTGTGCCCTAGGTGACCTATTCTCTGGAACAGCTTCTAACACTTTTACGCTGGTATCCAAAAATTATGCGTAGTTGACAAATTTAGCCATATTGGACAATCAATCGGTGAAAACATCAACGAAAGTTACGGTCAGATAACGATGGGCACATGCAAATGTGGAAGTAATGATGTAGTAATAACATGTGACCACATATGATTTGTATAAGAGAAAAGAACTGCGACCCTGCAATGATATAAATAACGGAATAGATGCTGAAAACTTTATTCCTTGTCGCCAGCGCATTCTGTTTGTGTTCGGATCGATTTGTTGCTATAATAATAAGTCACACAGACAGCATATGGATGTTCTTACACGTGGTCGGGCTCTCGGGATGGTGGAATATAGCCGAACACGGAGTAATGTTGTCAGGGCAATAGGTGTGCACCAATCCGTGGTATCAAGGCTATGGAGCTATTTTATATTAACAGCGAGACCTAACAAACACATGTCAGCGTCTAGTGGATGAACAGTTTCAAGGCAAAAGATATACAGAAAGCTTCATGAACAAGGACTTTATGCTAGACGGCTTACAGTTTGCATTCCACTCATTCAGTCGGGGGAGAAGAGGCAGGTTGTCGTGATGCAGACAACAGCGCGACTGGACCGCTACCCAATGGGCCAATGTGACTTGTGTCTTCTGTGACAGCATTATGACTATCACTCTATAAACTGAATCTCGATTCAGTTTACAGAGTGATAGTCATCATGTTGCCATCTGGAGAGAACTTGGAACCCGTTATCACCTCTCAAACATCAGAGAAATGCGCCATTACATAGGTGGTGATTTATTGGTCTGGAGTGGCATTATGCCACATGGTCACATGCCTCTCCATGCCTTTTCTGGATGAACTGTGACAGGCCTTACATATCGAAATGGAATCCTTAAACCCTGTGGGAAGCTTTTCCCGGCAGACCTATAATTTCGGTTTATGGATGACAACGCACGTCCACATAGGGCTGCTTTAATAGAGGATTTTCTTGAAAATGAAGAAATCCAGCGTATACCATGACCAGCGCATTCGACAGACCTCAACACACCATGTGTGTGATGCATTGGGGAAACGGATTTCATCTCGTTAACCTCGTCCCAGAACTCTCCTCCAGTTCCGATCTGTTCTTGCACAAAAGAATAGGGTTTTAATTCCACAGGACCCTCTTACTGCCCTCGTCAACAGCATGCGTCGATGCAACACTTGTATCGCTGTAAAGGGTCATCAGACACGTTACTGAACTCTCGTGCACGAGCGAATGCGTCTCCAGGCACCTTCTTCAATTGCCACCCTATTGAACTACAAGTGCATTGCTCCAGTTTATCTTATATTTTATGGAAGTTATATTGTGTATTTGTTCCTTCCATCCATATTCCATCTGCACTATGGCCCATATCATTCTATTGTCTGGTATTTTTCATTTTACCGATTTTGTCAACTATGCTGTTTTACTGGGACACCACTGTAAATTGAATGGGATTTTGCCATTGAATTGGGCCCATGTTCTAGGCGGCCAATGTTCTGTAACATCGTGTAATACTTTTGAATTGAATGAGATTTTGTCCATTAAATTGTAAATAATCCGATATTCTCAAAATTTGTAGTTATACTTACATGTACACAATCCCCAAAAGCCACTGGATGCAAAATGCGAAGGATAGAAATTACTTAAAGATACGATTTCAGTTCTGGAGTCACTATTCTGTAAAGGAAGCAAAAGCAAAAGTTGTGTTAAATCAATATGCATCGTCTAAATACAAATGTAGCTTAACATTTTTGACAATATGGGATTATTTACAATTTAATGGATAAAAACAGAATCAAATTAGAAGTTTTACGAGGTGGCCAAGGAAACATCTTAAAATATATAGGGTAAATAATACAGATTAATAATTGCTCAAAACAAATCGTATAGATCGCATTACAACCCCCACAAAACCATGGGAGAAATTCATTGAATCGGTGTCATTTGAATATCCTATAAACTGTTTTCCATTACTCTGATGCCCCAGTTTTCTTTGCATAATGGCAGATGGATTGAATAATAATAACTTTCATTCAATCAATCACGTTGGGGACTCTAAGCTGCTCCTTGCCGCAATACAATACTCATTGACGATCTGTAAACCACAGCAGAAAGACTCTTACAGCAGCAAAGACCTTATTCAGCACTGGAATCCAGTTCATTTACTCTACAGCGAAGCATTCTAACCACTCGCCCACGCGAAACAAAGTTTTCTCAATCGGTAAGGCACCAAGCTCATAATCTGTAGTTCCCATGTTCGAGTCCCAGTTGGTTTGAGATTTCTCTCCGCTATCTCACACCCTGCCGTTAGTGGGAAAGGTTCCTTGATGGGACTCCCTTGTGCACGAGAGCCATACTCTGTTCACGTTAAAGAAAACGCCGGATGACATTGATCTGCCTCCTTTGTCTCCTAACAGCTGTCCAGTGTGTTGCTTTCCTTCAAATTTTCTGAGTCCTTGGGTTTCTTGCAACCTGGTCATTTAGACCATTGTGTGCAAAATGTGGCACTCACAGGAAAATAAATCCCAAACAGCCCATTTCAATAACTGAGTTGCCGGCTCCAATTTTTTTATATCGTTCCTCTGAACTTGTTTCGCATTTAATTTGTTTGTATCTACTGCATTTCGTATTATGTACATTTTTACCCGGTTTATGCCTCTCTGCCATATTTAAACAAATTAAACTCAATCGACAGTGCCCTCTATCCTCAAGCAAAGTACTTAAAAATTATAGTATTGTTACGACAGATGAACGTGCTACAATGAACCTATGATAGATGCGTCATCATTAACGCTCGCGTATGCTTCAGCGTGAAAATTTCGTCGTCAACTGATTGGAACAGAGAGAGACTTTGAATAATAGAAATTGAGGATTGGATTGTTTTACCTCTGAGCGGCACTTTTTTGCACACCATGGGCTAAATGGCCAGGCCACAAGGACCCGGAAGGCTCAGAGAAGGTTGGGGGAGGGGACCCACTGGAACAGCTGTTGGGAGACAGATGGTAGCTTCCCGTCAAGGCCATCCAGCGTGTTCTTTAACGTGCACAGGGTATGGCTCTCCCGCACACGGGGCCACGGCTTAACGTCCCATCCGATGGACGGCGGCTTTTCCAAGTCCATCGGTGTCCCCTACTGACCGTGGGCAGGGGAATTTTGCGGAGATAAATCTCAACGCTGACCCAGCTGGGACTCGAACCTGGGAACTAAAGATTACGAGCCTGGCGCGCTACCGACTGAGCCACCCCCGCCCCAGAAATTGAGGAGGAGATCTTGTTTAGTAGTATAATAGGGACGTATTGTGTTGATGTTGTTTGGTTAGTGTTATGTGATTCTGAGGGAAAAGTTAGTTTATATTCTTTTCAAGATGAAGCCTAGTTCCCGCTGGTGAAAAGAAGCCAACAGAAAGAGCTTGTTTCAGGTCCTCTTTAAGGACAGATTATCTTCACATGCCTCGAATAAATAAGTTGTAAAGAATTGCTAAGGTAACCATGGTATCACAAAGGAATTTTAAGATATTTCGTTGTTCTTTACATGTTATGAAATAAAAGGTTCTATTTTGTACTAGGAGTAAATATTGAAAAGATTGTAGTGTAAACATTAGAAAATTTGTTAAGCTTAATAAACTATTCTTTTTATGGTTTACTTTCATACTGATGAAGACAAAAACTTGTGTTTAGATAAGATTGTTTTATTTGTGTGGTTACCTTTATAATAAATTACCTCACTTATATTTATGTTTGGTCAGCGTACTCTTGAACTCACGTTCAGTTTTCATCTATTAAATTTATAACAATATTATAGCTACTCTCAACTGCCTAAACGCCACTGAAAATGAAGTACGAGCTTCTAACATTTCACTTTCTCTGCGTTTCGTTGATAATTTACGCACTAATAATTGCGAGGTCCGATTCCAATTTCTTTTACTACTTCCGTATTTGGAAAAAAAATGTTTTGCAAATGAATAACGGAAACAAAAAAAATCGATTCAAATAGAACAATTGTAAAAACAATCAACGTGTAATTTCTCGATAGCAATTTTCTCCGCCAAGCAATCTAAAATACTTTACGCATCAGTGCATATAACAAGTACATCTGGCTGGTAAGGGCATCAATTTAATAATTCAGCATAAAATTATCTTGCAAGAACAGAAATACAAGAGATATTTCACATTCTGGAAATGAGAGTAATTTTATTAAAAAATGCTATTCTGACGAGAATTTTAAAAACCAGTGCTTGCTAGTCTAGCTTTCGAGGTTTCAAAGTGGGTTTTCATTCTGTTGATCGTCATATTTGTGACCTTAGTAGTCTGATAAGTTAGCTAGCATAATGAAAGTTCTCTACAATAAATTTTATCTACTTTCTCTTCAGTTTCGTTATTTATTATTTTATGGCAGAACATAAGTTCAGTTTATGTGCTGCATTCATTATTGCAGTTTGGTTTCTCCAAGAAGAAAATATTTCGTTCAACGGATGTGTTGATCGTATTATCTGTTTTAGAATTCTGTAATATTCTGTTTCGAAATTCACTTACTGCAAAAAAATATGCTATTCTAAAAGTCGCTGCCTACTCTGTAAATTCATGGCAATTCGTGGAAGATTGCTAATAAGCAGAAATGGTCTATGTACGATTTGATGTTCATGGTTTCATTTGTGTTGGACCATTCTCGCTGCCACCTCTTTAAAAAAATAAATACCCTTTCAAGCAACTGTTTACCATAGAGGTCTTACAGTAATCTGTCGATTTCATAGAGAAGATCTCTGAGGAAGGAGAGACCTCGACAGAAAGAAAACATCCATGCTTTCATGCATTTTATTGATATTAATAACTCCCTGGACTGTTTCTAAAAAAATCGTTTCCTTCCCCATATATTCTTACTTGTTAGTAGCAATTTTCGTCCAAGGCACTTTACTCTTTGATTTAATTCATAATCTCAACTTCTCCCATATCAAAATAATACTTTATCAAACAGTTAGTTCATAACTGCTTTCACTAACGTCTCTTCAATATATAATTGCAATTCAAAACAACACTTGAAAATTTATCAAGTGGTTTAACATATGCATCGAGCATTCTTTTAAGTACTGAGAGTTAATTGGTAGCTAATCTGCCATAACTGAGACTTCAACTATTCGATCGAGGATCGTTGTTTATCTGGTACAATTATTTTGATCACATTGTTTATCAAACTGTCTTATCACACGTGCTACAACTTAGGTACATGATAAACATCTGTCTGACTTTGTGTTGCACAAGGTGGGTCGCGCTGGTGTTAAAGCGCAGCTGCTAAGTTGATGTTGAGTGGGCAATCCCACCTACTTCGAATGGTAATCTATGCTTCCGGCACCGGAAGATAGTCTCGTGTTTCTGCACTTCCTCCTCACGTGGTGAAATAAGGTCAGAGAGGATTGATTAGGAGATAGACTTGCGGAAATGGAAGGACGTGTTAAAAATCCCGACGTCCTTTGTAACACAGACCTCGTGAACTAGTATTCAAACGAGTTCGACAATGAGCATTGATTAGTATTCCAGAAGAGTTCAGACGACGTTTTTCCTACAATAATTAACAGAATTCTGACACTTTTGTGGTCAAAGGTCGTCTCCATTCTTCTAAGGACGCAGTCATTGATCAATTTCCAATTTCATACAAGGTGAGGAGGTTTTCCTGGTTCAAAAAGTGAAGAGCACTCAAATTTTATATTGTCTGACTCCTGTGATAGATTCTAATGATTTCAAGTATAATAATATCAACCTACTAAATGCTTATTCTCTCTTTTGGTCATTATCTTTGTAATGCTTTGTAATTCAGCCTTTTTCAGTCTTATTGGCCTCAGTTTTGCGCATAGACTTTCGTTGGGGTCCTCACAAAACACATGTATAAATTTTGGGTCCACTCCTCTTAGAAGTTCGAATTCCAGAACTCTCTTTTTTTTTCACACACAGTTGTAAGAGTGGAAAAACAAAAAGAATCAAAGACACATGAATGATCACAGATTATTCACACCGAACACTGTGATTAAAGAACTTCCGGGTGATATTAGGTGGTGGTTTTGGTGATATTAGATTTTGAAGATTTGAGATTTTGAATAAAGTTTTATAAAAACAAGAAAAATAATTTATTTCCTTAAATATTGATTGCAAATTTAATCAATCCAAACAATCATGGCCCGTTTCAACGGGCTTAATCTGCTAATTCTTAAATAATGTAACAAAGCACCTGTATCTGCAGTTATTTTTCAACTGAAATATATATTCTAAAACATGTCATTCGGTTAGAACACATTCCTGATTAACGAAAACTTACACTGACCCAGGGGCGGGGGTGGCTCAGTCGGTAGCGCGCCAGGCTCGTAATCTGTATTTCCCAGGTTCGAGTCCCAGCTGGGTCAGCGTTGAGATTTATCTCCGCAAAATTCCCCGCCCTGCCCACGGTCAGTAGGGTTCACCGATGGGCTTGAAAAGGCCGCCGTCCGTCGGATGGGACGTTAAGCCGTGGCCCCGTGTGCGGGAGAGACATAACCTGTGCACTTTAAAGAACACGCTGGATGGCCTTGACGGGAGGCTACCATCTGTCTCCCAACAGCTGTTCCAGTGGGTCCCCTCCCCCAACCTTCTCTGAGCCTTCGGGGTCAATGTGACCAGGCCATTTAGCCCATGGTGTGCAAAAAAAGTGCCGCTCAGAGGTAAAACAACCCAACCCTACACTGACCCAGAACTGTACTAAAAATCTGTCAAAAGTATACTGAAGGTGAATAGTAGGTTGTTGCTGTTTTGAATCTCAGCAAAATTTCTATTAATTGAAACATTTTCTTCCACAAATCCTCGAGTTCACTTGTTTATAGCTCAGAAATCTCTTATCTAAATAAATGTTGATTCAACGATTTATTCTGCAATTTACATACAAATATAATCTTCAATATCTTTCCTTTATTTCCTCCACATAAATACTAGTTTTTTTGAACTACAGTAAAACCTCGAAGCTGTGTACTCTGTGGGAGGGTTGTCCGGAGTCGGCGATAGTCCGTAAGGTCGAGGTTTACTTTTTTCATCACCAACACTATACTGGTTACGTACATATAATGTAGTTTTATTAGCAGTGAAGTAATAGAGTAATAATAATAACACCATAGTGATAGTATAATGAAATAAAGTACCCTTCCAGCAGTTGTTTGCCTCAGAAGTCTCACAGAAACCTATCAGTTATAACTAACGCTACTCATAATTACTAACTAAATAATAATAATGTAATGAGAGTGTTAAAACTTCCAGTTGTCAATCTGATTGCTATCACCACATTAACAGACCATAACTTTAATACATCTTCCTTTGACCCGGCTGGAGGTCATAATACAATGCTTGCCACGATGATGATGGTGAAGGATTCCGCATGTGCCATTCATTCTGAATCTTTCTCAAATATCTACTGTTGTGTCTGTTGGCCAACTGGTGCTCCTAATTGATATTTACCTTGAAGGAAGTCAATTTTCAGCTGCTCAATTTCTGCTGTTCTTTGCGAACTAAAATCACACCGAATTTCCTCAAATGGTGATAGTAAAGTTGCACTTTCCTATTTGTTTCCACACACATAAGTTTACAACCTTTTCCAGGGTGTCTCTCACTTCGTAAGTTAGGTTCTCTTTCTTCTTTGCATTGTTTTTATTCAAGGCTTCTTCACTACTTCCAAGTCTTTACATCTTAGGTAGCTTCATATTTATCCTATGGGCAACACTTGTGACACTTGCACAAAATCCAACATTAAATTTAAGATCGAATTTAGGATCGTTGAATAAAACACATCAAACCAGTTTGGCACGGGAGGATGGATGTTGTCAGTAAAATCTGGGTCCGCAGAATCGAGGCTTTAATGTATTGTGAAGCATTTCCATTTATGTGAAGTGTAGGCCCCACTGTGAAGTTTATCAACGCTCATAAAGTGTCCCACCAACAAAAACAATTGTCCACTCCTGCTGTAAAGTTTACACTGGACAACAACTTGCAGGAGACTGGCTTACATCCTTCTTTATGGGGCAGTGGGACAAAACGCTACAAGTTGGACGAAATAACCTGAAGCTACTCTTACCTGAATAAAGTATACAAATAGTGCAAGGACATGACCACTGAACAGTAGTCAAGTTCTCTGACCCTAAAACACGGTAGAGTTTACACACAAGGGTGTGCCCTTTGAAAAGGTAGATATGTAGGTTCTCTAATCGCTGTGCCAGTTAACACCATTGGGAAAGCATGTGTTGGTCAGAGCTTGACTTACAATGTTAACCAACCGTTGTCCAGCATTATGTCACTAGGCCAACGCTCAATCTTTGAGCATAAGCTATGCATCTTTTGATGAATATCCAGCACGCGATCAAACCCCAAAAAACCACTCATTAAGTTCCATTCTTGTGTAACTGGCTTCCTCAATGATGTGGTTATTCGAATATATACACTCAGGACTCTGTGGATTGGAACCTTTCCAACCCATGTTAAATCACTGTTACACTAATTTCGGAGTTCTGTAACTTCTGAAATAAACGTTTTAACAGACAAATTTTACAGACAAATGTCTCAATCAAATCTATCTAAATCTTGATTTTTTAACAATATTCATTCACAATTTGAAACGTCATGGAAGACCGCATGTACAGTCGCTCAAAAAAGTATCCGAACACTATGGTTGATTACAGAATTCATAAGAAATATCTGGCAACGCTTTTTTTAGGAAAAATTTCTGGCAACCTTCATGTCACGTGACACGAAGGTTGCCAGAAAATTTTCCTAAAAAAACGTTGCCAGATATTTTTTCTGAATTCTGTAATCGACCATAGTGTTCGGATACTTTCTTGAGCGACTGTACAACATCAATGCCAGATAGGAAGGAAAAGTGGTGGAGGGTAACGGGGTAGCTACTCACCCTTTGAGAATACTTATAAGGGTAATAGAGTCAAAAATTATTAAATTTATGCTATTTCATGTATTTTTCAAGAAATTCTTTAGGGCAGGGAGAGCTCAGTCGGTAGCGCGCCAGGATCGTAATCTGCAGTTCTCAGGCTTGAGTCCCAGCTGGTCAGCATTGAGATTTATCTCCGTAAAACTGCCCGCTCTGCCCTCAATCAGTAAAGGACACTGATGGGCTTGGAAAGATCACTGTCTGTCGAATGGGACGTTAAGCCGTGGCTTAACTCAGGTGCGGGAGAGCAATACCCTGTGCACGTTAAAGAACAAGCTGGATGGTCTTGACGGGAGGTTATCATCAGTCTCCCAACAGCTGTTCAGTGGGTCCCCCCCCCCCCCCACACACACACACACCCATCTCTGAGCCTTCGGGGTCCTTATGACCTGGCTATTCAGCCCAAAAAAAATTCTTTAAAGACCTCTGAAACTAAAGGAGAGAATGTTATGTTTCAGTGGAAATACAGTCTATTGACCCTCCATTTTATTTGAGGCTCAATTGAGTTTCTTCTTCGATTGAGTTCTATGTATCTATGCGTCTTTTGATGGATATCCAACACGCGATCAAACCCATAAAACCACTTATTACATTTCATTCTTGTGTAACTTGCTTCCTCAGTGATGTGGTTATTCGAATGTATACACCCAGGGGTCTCTCGATTGGGACCTCTCCGCCCCATATTAAATCACTGTAAAACTAATTCGGGGTTCTGTAATTTCTGAAACATAAGTTTTTATGGAAAAATGTGACCTCTCCTCCTAAAAATTAAAGGGCCCATCTTATTTTTTTGCAAATCCGTGCCTGATGTTAGACATTAGAATTTGTTTCAGAAGTGAATTAAAAGTTAAATAAAAGGCTTACAGGAATAAATAATGACAAACGGAAGAACTTATTCCCCATCCATTCCGGATGATAAAGCTTTTAAGCTGATTTTCTAAAAGATTAATAAGTATCAGTTTCATGTACAAACCTCGTATTTAAAGAACCAACACACTTGGAAGCTCTGGATGATCCTCTCAACAGCATCCAAGAGCTGGCTTAGGCATTCTGAAGAGAACAGGTTTGACTACACTCTTCTCTGAACAGACTTACTCATTAACGGCGGGGGTGGCTGAGTCGGTAGCGCGTCAGGCTCATAATCTGTAGTTCCCAGGTTCGAGTCCCAGCTGGGTCAGCGTTGAGATTTATCTCCGCAAAATTCCCCGCCCTGCCCACGGTCAGTAGGGGACACCGATGGGCTTGGAAAGGCGCCGTCCGTCGGATGGAACTTTAAGCCGTGGCTCCGTGTGCGGGAGAGCCATACCCTGTGCACGTTAAAGAACACGCTGGATGGCCTTGACGGGAGGCTACCATCTGTCTCCCAACAGCTGTTCCAGTGGGTCCCCTCCCCCAACCTTCTCTGAGCCTTCGGGGTCCATGTGACCTGGCCATTTAGCCCATGGTGTGCAAAAAAGTGCCGCTCAGAGGTTAAACAACCAACCAACCATTAACGGCGGAGAAAGCTGCCGGACTAACAGCTATCAGTGGGTATCATATACAGGGTCTCTAGAGGATTCTATACTGAAGCGAATTAAGCAATAGTAAAGTTTTCATCACTAATAAAAACAGCAGATTTTGGAAAGTTTTCGGGATAAGTGGTCCTTCTTTTTTCCTTTTACCTCTATATATGGTCCTTATGGGAGGAGCGCCAGGCTCGTAATCTGCAGTTCCCAGGTTCGAGTACCAGTGGGACAGCGTTGAGATTTATCTCTGCAAAATTCACCGCCCTTCCCACGGTCAGTAGGGGACACCGATGGGCTTGGAAAGGCCGCCGTCCGTCGGATGGGACGTTAAGCTGTAGCTTCCATGTGCGGGAGAGCCATACCCTGCGCACGTTAAAGAACACGCTGGATGGCCTTGACGGGAGGCTACCATCTGTATCCCAACAGCTGTTCCAGTGGGTTGTCACGGTTCTCTAGGCCTCTAGCTCTCTTTCTGTCTACAAATGTGATTTTGTACTTGAAAAAAAAAATTGTGTGCTTTTTTTTTACCCAATTTTAAAGTAGTTTTTTAGAAAATAAAACGTAAGCAACCTATCGTCGGACGGTCGGAGAGGGGCGCAAAATCGGTGTTTGCCATAGGCGCCAGTTACCCTAGGTACGCCTCTGCCCAACAGCTGTTTCAGTGGGTCCCCTCCCCAAACCTTCTCTGATCCTTCGGGATCCTTGTATACTGGCCATTTAACCCATGGTGTGCAAAAAATGCTGTTCAGAGGTAAAACAACCCAACCCAACCCTTACGGGATGTTCCCATTTGTCTCCTAACAGTTATCAAGCGTGATATAAACAGCCAGAAATTTAAAATAGTTGCGCATTTCTATAAGAAAAAGCTTTTAGCGATTATTGAGAAAATCAGTGTTCAACTCCATTACTGATTATTTGATAACTTATTAAAAAATGTTTGCAATATCAAGACATAACAACTAGAAATTGAGAAATATTTTGCAATTTTTTAAGGAAACGCTTTTAGATACTATTGAGAAAAATAGTATTTAAGCTCCATTTCCTGCAACACGTTTCAAAATAAAAATCTACTTATAATAATTTAGTTAAAAAATAAAACGTTTTCACGCAAAATGAATGTTTCAAAATGGGCAAAAAAGCGTCTCAAATTCCCAATATTTGAAGAGAGAAAATAACATTCCGTATTTAATTTATCGAAGTCAAGTCGACAATAATTCTTTTATGCAATTTAGAGAAATCGATGAACTGAATCCGCGATTCTGCAACCTTTTCCTTTGCTCCAGTTGACAGACCTCAGTTACGTGCAGCATTATGCAATTGGTATCATTAGATCAATCACGGATTTTGCAGAAGCCCCTGTCCATGCTCCAGTTCGCATAACTGGTCTTATTTTAATCGTTCTTAATGTGAATGAAAGCAAAGTACATGTTTAATGAAACATCTATTGCATTAATCCAAGATATAAAAATATTATTTCAGCAAGATGATTCTTGTAGATGGCGAATTATGAAAATCAATACATGTATTTAACTCATACGATAGACGACATCTAAAACTGACATGATGTCTCCTTTTTTATCCATTCCTGTAAGTTTGTGGGCTCATTTTTCGTAATCGAAGTGGCTCCCATTTCTCGTAATCGATGCAGCAACACTGATTTCGAGATAGCTTTGCAAAGCGAATTCCGTTTCGTATAAAATTATTTATTACCCTTACAGAAATGGATTCTGATCCATTTCCAGAATCGTTTAAATCTAATGAAATCACTCTAGGTAACATTACTTTTTTTTAGTCTGTAATTGTGGTATATTTTAAAACTATATTAAAGCAATATGATCTTAGAAAATAAGCTAAATGTTCTCCCGAATTTTGAAACATTCTTAGAAATTTGTAAATTTTCTTGAATTGATATTCCGGGGTTTTTTTCACATCGCTATCAAAGTAAAATTCTAGAGGAATGGCTATCGCTTCCGTCGTATGCAAATTTGTCGTTTACATACAATGGAGGAAAATTATCATTTCCGTCTTTAGCACACCTTCTAGAAGTTCGACTTAATGAGTGATTCGTGAAATGCAAATAATAAATATCTCATTTGCATCTGTATAAACCAAAATGAATTTTTCATTTATCTCCTAAAACAAATTTCATTTATCTCCTAAAACAACAGGGGGCGGGGGTGGCTCAGTCGGTAGCGCGCCAGGCTCGTAATCTGTAGTTCCCAGTTTCGAGTCCCAGCTGGGTCAGCGTTGAGATTTATCTCCACAAAATTCCCCTCCCTGCCCACGGTCAGTAGGGGACACCGATGGGCTTGGAAAGGCCGCCGTCCGTCGGATGGGACGTTAAGCCGTGGCCCCGTGTGCGGGAGAGCCATACCCTGTGCACGTTAAAGAACACGCTGGATGGCCTTGACGGGAGGCTACCATCTGTCTCCCAACAGCTGTTCCAGTGGGTCCCCTCCCCCAACCTTCTCTGAGCCTTCGGGGTCCATGTGACCTGGCCATTTAGCCCATGGTGTGCAAAAAAGTGCCGCTCAGAGGTAAAACAACCCAACCCAAAAACCCTAAAACAACTACCACGCTCTCCCTCCACACCTGGAGGGTAAGAGGGAGGCAAATTGTTGCTTGTCAGTGTAAAACCCGTGACGTCATACTAACATTAAAATTCCAAATTTTCAGCATGAATAGATCGTTCATAATAGTCGTTTGAATTTTTGCCGTTTTTCGACTTTTTCCATTATTAGAGAGTGCTGTTAAAACTATTTTGAGATTCGGAAAATATGAATCCTAAATATTCCATTATTATCTCTGTAACTCAAGAGAATTTTAATCTCTGAAAACTTTTCCATTATTAAAGGTCCCTAAAAGTTGGAAAATTACAAAAATAAATTTCGATTTGAAAACGAATATTCCATATTTACCAAAGACTTCCTAGATTTGACTGAATTTAGTGCAAATAAGAGATTTGACGTTGTTATATGTGATCGTACTCAAAAACAATAGGGTAAAAGAAAGTTTCAATTTATTATCCCCCCCCCCCTTTTTTTACATTTAATTAGTCTGCTTTCCAGCACAGGCCTAATTTTTCAGTGCAAAATGAAATTACTATTTTTGCCGACCTCAATTAAATTTCCTTTTTTCTTGAGTTTTACTTTTTTTTGTTCCAAGAATTCTCTTTAGCTTGGTTATTGATTATGTTATGCGAAATTCACTTCAAGGGAAAGATTTTGGCCTTAAATGGGCTGGAGATGCGAAAATTTCTGATTTAGATTATGCTGATGATTTAGCCCTTTTGGCAAATGATGTTGATGAGATGAACTCTTTCATTCGAGCTGTTGATGAGACTGGTAGTAGAGTAGGTTTGGTTATAAACAGAGAGAAAACTAAAGTGATGAAAATTGGTCAGGCAGGTTGTGATTCAGTTAATCTGAATGGTTGCAGTCTTGAGCAGGTGTCACAGTTTAATTATCTTGGGAGCTATGCAACAGATACTGGTGATGTGCGACATCAGATTAACAGACGAATAGGGATTGCTGCCGGGACTTTTAAGAATCTATGGAGATTGTGGAGAAATAGGCGTATACACCTAAAGACTAAAATTAGACTGTATAATAGTTTGATTCTTTCTAGGGTTAGTTATGGTAGTGAAACTTGGACGCTGTGTAAGCAAGATAACAGAAAACTAGATGCTTTTGATTCTAGATGCTTACGCAGTATCTTGGGTATTAGGTGGTTTAACTTTGTAACTAATGATGAGGTTAGGCAAAGGAGTCTGCAACCTCCTTTAAGCAGCATATTGTGCAGAGAGAGACTCCACTGGTTTGGCCATGTTGCCCGTATGGATAATTATAGATTGGCGAATAGGGTTATGAACAGTATGCCTAAAGGCCTCAGAAAGAAGGGGAGACCTAGGATGCGGTGGGCAGACAATGTCAAACAGGACCTTGTTAGAATTGGTGTGCAGTGGACAGATGCAATAGATGTAGCTCAGGATAGACTTGCTTGGAGAACTAAATTGCACGGTCTGGTTGGACCTCCGTAGCCCATGGCTGCTTGAGGATGATGATGATGAACTATGTTTTTGCCGTCCCTCCAAAACATTAATTTTTCTACCTTTAATATTTCAAAATTTTTATGCTTGAAAAATTTTTTTTACCCTTAAGTAACTACTTCCCACAGAGATGGCTCAGTCGGTTGCGCGCCCAGATTACGAAATCTGCAGTTCGCAGGTTCGAGTCCGCACCTGGACTAGGCTGAGATTTATCTCCTGAAAAGTGTGTCAGTAGGGGACACCGATGAGCTTGGAGAGGCAGCCGTCTATTGGATAGGACGTTAAACCGTGGCTCTGTGTGCGGAATTTGGGTTGGGTTGTTTTACCTCTGAGCGGCACTTTTTTGCACACCATGGGCTAAATGGCCAGGTCACAAGGACCCCGAAGGCTCAGAGAAGGTTGGGGGAGGGGACCCACTGGAACAGCTGTTGGGAGACCGATGGTAGCCTCCCGTCAAGGCCATCCAGCGTGTTCTTTAATATGCGAAGGGTATGGCTCTCCCACACACGGGGCCACGGTTTAACGTCCCATCCGAAGGACGGCGGTCTTTCCAAGCCCATCGGTGTCCCCTACTGACCGTGGGCAGGGCGGGGAGTTTTGCGGAGATAAATCTCAACGCTGACCCAGCTGACTGTGTGCGGGAGAGCCATACCCTAATCACGTTAAAGAACACTATAGATGGCCTAGATGATAAGCTACCATCTCTCTCCTAATAGTTTTCCGGTGGGTACCCTTCCCCGAATTTCTCTGAGCCCTCGCGATTCTTGTGGCCTAGCCATTTAGCATGTGTTCAAAAAAGTGCCGCTCAGAGGCAAAAACCACTTCAAATCCCTAAGAGATCCTATCAGTTTAATACACTATGGAGAACAATCTGTGAGCAAGGCGAGATCTCAGGATAAAGATAATACAGAAATCCGTACCTTACCCGGGCTCGAACCCAGGTCTCTCTAATCAATAGCGCTAACCACTCGCCTACCAGGATGGGACATGAAAACATTGGTACAAAATCAGCAAAAAATGAATTGGTTCGGATGAACTAAAATTCATGCTCATAAATGATCTGGTAAATTTAAAGAGTGTTTCATGTTTTATACGTGTTTTATAGGTCAGAAGATATTTTTTTTGCTTAACTCTTCTTCTTGTTAAAAAACAGAATCGGATTATTTGTTATTAGATTAAAAAAAATATGAAAATTTGATTAAGATTTGCATTGTGAAAGAACCCGAGTTTCACTTACGGTGTTGCCATCTGTTGATTGAGTCAGGTATCGTATTTTATTTCACTTGAGAAATAATTTCCTTTCCTTTCGAAATATAGAGAAATTTATCAACTGAGTGTCGCAGTGATCCGTAGACCAAGGAGATATCCTTGCTCCACGGGTCATAGACGCCGACTTTTATCTTTTACCACGGGGGTAGAATAGTTATATTTACAGAGTGTCTCAAAAATATAAGTAAAAACTTTTAGGGGAGGTAGATAACATCTAACGGAATGAGAAATGCATAGGAACCCATAACCGGAAACGTCACCGTAAGTCAATAGGTGGCACTGTTTACCAGTGCGATAGAGGGGAAATTCCGGATTTCCTCATTCGAGCGGTAGTCGGCTTACGAAGAGCATGCAAAGGTATTCGAATAGGGAGCTGGCAGACATGCACTTAGTGTATAGAATAGCTGAGGGCAACGGACGAGCCGCTCAACGAATGTACCAAGAACGCTTCCCACACAGACATGTACCTGGCCACAATTGGCGAATGCGCATCAAAATTTGTGCGATTATGGGTCATTAAGAGGTAGCAGAAGTGAGGGCAGGCCACGATCAACGCATACTCCCGCCATGGAAGAAAGTGTGTTGGATGCCGTGGAGACTAATCCTAGTACCAGCACACGTGCCGTTGCCTCTGCCTTAGGAGTGTCTCGTTGCAGTGTGCAGCGTATTTTGCATGGCGAGTCCTTATACCCCTTTCATCTCCAAAGGGTTCAGTTACTTCTCCACACAGATCATCCTGCACGTGTGCGTTTTGCACAGTGGTATCTCCAAGAAAGTATCCAAGATGTGAATTTCCCAGCTTATGTTTTGTTTACTGATGAGGCCAGTTTCACTCGGGATGGCGTATTCAATCAGCACAATACGCATTTGTGGGGTCACGAGAACCCTCACGGTGTGCGCACCCATGCGGCACAACATCGTTTCGCAGTAAATGTGTGGCCAGGTTTGGTCGGCGACTGCTTGGTCGGGCCGTACCTTTTACCATATCGCATGACCTCCGCGAAGTATCTGATCTTTCTGGAACAGGTTCTACCAGGCTTACTTGCCCATGTTCCAGCAAATGTGAGACACAAACATGTGGTTTCAACATGATGGGGCGCCTCTCCATTATGAAAGGTGTGTTCGTGCGCATTTGAACATGTCTTTTGGGCAACGATGGATTGGGTGTGCTGGACCGGTTGCCTGGCCCCCCACACTCACCTGATTTAATGAGCGTCGATTTCTTTCTGTGGGGGGGCCCTCAAAGCTACCGTGTATGAATCGCCTGTGGAGTGTGACATGGATCTCGTGGCAAGGCTCATCTGCGCTGCTGCTACTATCAAAGAAACTCCAGGTGTGTTCGACCGTGTCCGGCAATCAGTGCTCCGTCGGTGTCATGCATGCATCGCGTCTCATGGTGGAAACTTCGAGCATCTGCTGTAACATTATGAACTGTATCATCTAGTACGCCATTTGTAATAATTATGTCCAATAAATGTTTTCCCATTAATCACTGTCTTGTGTCCTTTCAGATGTTGTACCTCTGCTACCACTTTCCCATGACGTTTCCGGTTGTGGGTTCCTATGCAATTCTCATTCCTTTAGATGTTATCTACCTCCCCTAAAAGTTTGTACCTATATTTTTGAGACACACTGTAGAGCTGGATCTAGGGGAAAACCTCGTCTCTTTGAGAATGCTAGTAAGGGTAACGGAGGCAAAACAATTTGTGATGCCAAGAATTTTTTTTAAACCTCTGAAACAGAACGGGAAAAATGCTGTACTGCAATGAAAATAGTCTCTACATCCCCTCCTCCAACCTTTATTTTTTTCAGATGCAATAGCATCACTTGTTATATCCCAATATTTGCATTACTTTTCAAGAAACATTATGGGGGAAATGGCCTTCGTTTCGATGAGAACTGCGAAGAGGAAAAATCGGACAAAATATTTAATTAAATCTTTCTCTCATGTTGAAAACTGTATCTCGCAAGTTGTTAATAATGTTAATACACGTCTTTAAATATAGGCTTATCCTCTGAATTGTAGCATTTGGCTCTTCTAAACGCTTTAAAATGTTGCTTATAATTTTCAACTTAACAAATGTGTCAGCTCTTTCCAGTTGTTCCAAAAATACATTTGTTTATAATATGATTGATATTTTTTTTTAATTGCAAAGTGACACGGGGTGAAAAGGTACTTTTGCCTAGATAGGCACAAGGGCAATTGTCCTATCGCCCCGTGGAGTCGACGCCAATGTTCACTGTGACAAGGTATTAAGCGAAATCTGGGTTCAAGTTATCGTATTGGGAATATGGTCGTTTCTTTGGGTCATTTTCTGTCATAAACTAAAGTTTAACATGTCTAAAAACAAATAGTGAGAAAAAAAGAATCTACTGTGATCATGAAAAAGAATACATATCTCGATTTTGTTAGGAGAGGTTTCAGTGTTTTCTGAACTCAAAAACCTGGGTTTTGCAGTATCTATGAAGAGCTGTAGAGCCTATTGAGTCGGAAGTTTATAATTTAGACATATTTCTATTGACTAAATTAGGTTATCAACCCCCTTGAAGGGGATTGATGACTTGCAACTCGAGTTCCCAAAGCATCCCATGCGTTTTCAATTGGATTTAGGTCTGGGAACCTCGCTGTCCAATCCATTCTCATGATATTTTCACTCACATGGTACTCCTCCATAAATTGAGTTCTATGCGAATGGTCGCTATCATCCATAAAACTAATTCTGATACAATGGCACCTCAAAAAAAGTCTCACATAATTCTTTACTATCTCGTCTCTGTATCAGAGAACAGTCTCTCCGGAGAAGACATCCAGGTCAGGGTGGCCATTGATAGTGATACTTCCCTAGACCAACAAATTTCTCCCACCAAAACACTCTTTTTTCACGATAATCTAGAGGTGACAACGTGTGCCACGTTCTCTGCAGATGCATTGGTAACCAGAATTACTACTTACGCTATATCGTGATTCATCGGAAAAGAGAACCTGTTCCCATAGATCATTGATTCAATTAAGGTGCTGCCTGCTCCATTCCAGTCGTGCCCTCCGATGAGCTGAGGTTAGTGATATACACACTAGAGGTCTTATAGCATATAACCCTCTTCCATGAAGTCGTCGTGACCCAGTTACTCTGGATACTGTCCTTCCTCTAGCAACAGGAAGGGCAGTTCGAAAGACACCGGAGCTGTAAGCCCCGATGCAACTTGGCGCACTGACATCATTCTGCTGTGCCTTGCAATTAGGGACAGGAAACGATCACTTTGAACTCTTATTTCTCTGGACTTACATTGTCTCGTTCTTCTACAGAATGTTCCAGTGTCTTGAAAATTCTCCAGAGTCTGGAAATTACACTTTCAGGCACATTCATGAATCTGGCCCTCTTTTTGTGACTGTTCTGCTTCCATCCGTCCAATGGCTCTCCACCTCTGACAGTCATCCAAATTGTTCTTCCTTTACATTTTAACGAAACTGTAATTCGAAAAACTCGATAAAGCCGTTATTAATCCGAAATGAGAAGCGCAGTTCCTGAAGCTGCTTTTATCGCCAGCTTAATTTGCATATTGCAGAGTCTTTCGCATTGAGAAATGTAAATTTAATAACCGATAAATGCGAGTTATTTCACGGTAAATGTCCTCTGAAATTTCGTTAAATTCCGAAAAGGATTCATTGAGATATTTGCAATTTTGTCAAATTCCTTAAATTATGAACAGCAGTATATACTCTGAACTCAAGATAAGCTAATAAGCATGACTGGTAATTATTATGAATTAAAAGCTCAAAGAGTGCAATAGCTCTAACTAGGCAATTGGTATAAGTTCAAGAGCTCGAAAGGATGGGCTAATAGGCCTAAATGCGAACCTATTACCAACTCAAAACTCAAAAAGAATAGGTTAATAGGTTCACAGGGCAACCATAAAAAATACCCTCTCAAGCAGCTGCTTCTCGCAGAGGTCTGACAGGAGCCTGTCAGTTTATATACCACAGTAGAATGGTTTGTGAGGATGGCAGAGCCTCAGCAAAAAAACTACACAAACAGCCATGCCTTACCCGGGGCTCGAACCCAGAGTCCCTTAGATCAGTATCCAAACGCGCTAACCACTCGGCCATGGGATGGCTAAGGACATCCATCTCAGCTGAATATATGTAAAAAGTCTCAAAGAATAACCAATTGGAGGAAAGAATAAGCTAATTGGTCTCACCCTGAAATATTATGAACTCAAAATGCGACAAGGATGGCCTAAGGCTTATTGGGAAATTGTTACGAGTACATGGGAAGTTCCCATCTAAGCCTTGCTGATTGCTTTCTAACTTATGCAAAATGTCTCTCCAGCGCATAGCAACATCGCGATGATCAAAAGCTTAATAATCTCGTCATTGGCTCCTTTTTGAATGATGTCAGAGAAAATGAAAGTAGAGGCCCAGTGGGTTATACCCATCACATAAAGTGACTGGGTACAAGCAATCAGGCGTGACTCTCCGTCCTACTTTCACAGCTTCCTCTCATCTGATAACCACAACGGATGAGTGACTCAGTAACTACAGACCCGTTAAATCACGATATTGAAACTGACTCCTAGAAAAAGAGTAAATCATCCAGATAGGCCACTTGCTGCGATATCTTAATAGAATTACGGAAATGATATTCTATGAAAACCATCCTTTGTAACATCTATTCAGAATTTAACATATACTGTTAGGAATTCAATCACAAGAGATCTGCAGAGTTTATCACCATCCTGGTGATAAACAGATCTCTTGTGATTGAATGAGGAGATCTCTTCTGATTGATCTCAACGTGCATAGGGTATGGTTCTCCATAGTAAGGCACTGGCATTGGAGAAGTTGTTAAGGACCCCGAACACTGTAGGCATGGGGCCCGAGGCGATTCATTCGCCCAAGTCCCCATGCCACCTCTCTCAGGTCACTAATGTACCCCCCCCCCGCATTCCACTCTTAAAGTCATATAAAATATAGTAAGGAAAACAGTATTTAATAATTACTTTAAAATATCAGATTTCAAATCTTTTATTAAAGGAAATTTTAAATTATGCATTTTCTTAGTAAAATATTAGAGTTGTTGGGTTGTTTTAGCTCTGAGCGTCACTTTTTTGCATGCAATGGGCTAAATGGCCAGGTCACAAGGATACCGAAAGCTCAGAGAAGGTTAGGGGGAGAGGACCCACTGATCAGCTGCTAGGGAACAGATGATAGCCTCACATAAAAGCCATCCAGAGTGTTCTAACGTGTACAAGGTATGGCTCTCCTGCACACGGTCCACGGCTCAATGTCTCATTCGACGGGGGCCGGCTTTTCTAAGACCATCGGTGTTCCCTTTTTCACAGAGGGCAGAATGGGGGTTAAATAAATAAATATCCCTTCAAGCATCTGCTTGCCACATAGCACAGAGAGGAGCCAATCAGTTTATACGCCATAGCAGGATGGTGGCCCCTCAGCAGAAAAGCAACACAAACATCCATGTCTTACCAGGGCTCGAATCCGGTTTCCTTTGCTCAGTAGCCAAGCATGCTAACCACTCGGCAGTGGTAAAAAAACTCAAAGCTGGCACAGTCGGGACTCGAACTTGTTTCATGGACCACGAAATCAACAAATTAAAATGCTCCACGGTAGTTATCTTGGTTATCATGTGCATTGACCATTGACATTCCTCTAATGTCACAGATAATGAGACATCTTCTAAGTCAAGTCCTACAATTGTTTTCCTTCCTCTTTCACTTCCCCTACATTTTTTTTTCTGTTTCTTCAAAACCAGTTTAATTTGTTTGTCATTTGAGATGCGTAATAGGAGCTTTTCGCAATCATTTCATCCAGCGGAGTTCTCGTCATGCCGCTGATGATTTATTTTGGTTCTGGCAGTACGCTTTTCCAATTTTTAATTACAAAACCATGGTGAGTAGTTCATCATCAACCCCATATAATCGCAAACGCCGAGAGCAGCCATCTTTGACTTACATTCATCATTTGCGTGGAATTGACTTTTGCAGTGACTTTTGCAATTAATTTTTTTTAGTGTGTGTAGTCTCTTTACCGTAGTCGGGAGAACTTACAATTTCGCGCCACTCTCAGGCACGTGACATTTCGTCTAGTATGAGTCTACTAAGTTTATTAAACCGTAACTGCTTTGTCAACGGTTTTAGATTTCTCATCTCCTTCTGATGAATGATTTGTTCTTTTTCACTTCGAAACATTTTAGTTTATCCTTTGCTGATTATAAACAAAATCACAAATCGTAGTATATTTAAATTTAAAAAAAGTTTTTTAATTCAAATATCCTACGATTTGAATGACTTTTTTTGACCGAATTTCAGAGGGGGGGGGGGGGGTCTCAAAATATGACTTGGAAAGGGTTCCAATTTCTGAAACATTCGTCCAGACAGGAATTGGATTGTTTTACCTCTCAGCGGCACTTCTTTTTGCACAATGGGCTAAATGGCCAGGTCACAAGGACCCCGAGAAGGTTGGGGAGGGGACCCACTGGAACAGTTGTTGGGGGACAGATGGTAGCCTCCTGTCAAGGCCATCCAGCGTGTTCTGCAACGTGCATAGGTTATGGCTCTCCCGCACACGGACCATGGTTTAACTTCCCATCCGACGGACTGCGTCCTTTCTAAGCCCAAAGGTGTCCCTTACTGGCCGTGGGGAATTTGGCGGAGATAAATCTCAACGTTGCCCCAGGCAGGCTCGAACCTGGGAATTGTTGATAACGAACCTGGTGCTACCGACTGAGCCACCCCCGCCTTGTCCAGACAGGATCTGACTGGATCTTTTATATGTCAAAAACTTTATAGTTGTTTTTTAAATCTAACTCTAATGACGGACATATACTATGGGGCTAAATTATACAAAGACACCTGTTTTGGGCTTCAAAACAATAGACAAATCTGAGATTTCATATAAGACGATTGAATTTTTGGGGGTGCATACCCCCTGGTCCCCCTCCTCTGGATAAGTTCTTGTATGGCTTGTGTTTTTAATTATTGTGAAGCTTTAGCAAATGTTTTTTACTTTCAGCAATATTTCGAAGTATAACAAAACGGACGGATTTAGAAATTTAAACACATCTCGACTGTTCAAATTTATTTAACCTGTTTTAAAATGTTACTTAGTTCAAACGTTCAAATTTCTCAGAGCCACACAGCGATTTTAACTGTTTTGAAACTATTAGTTGGAAAAGTTTTGTTTTCAGCAATATTGTAAAGTACAAAAGGTGGATTATGAATATGAACACCTTTGAACAGTTAAGATTCATTTTTTTGCTTTGAAACATACGTTTAAATTTTAAAATTTATCAAAGTCTTATAGTTTATGTTCTTTTTTTAAAGCAGCTGTTTCTTCGTACATATATTTTGAGGGAAAAAAATCAGAAATTTGTGTTTTAATATGTTGTCTCTTAAACATTTTTATGTCGTGGAATCGGTCATTTTACCTCTAAAAGGCACTTTTTTTTTCACATACTGAGTTAAATGACCAGGTCAAAAGACCCTAAAGAATCTAAGACGGTTGAGGAGAAGGGGACTCACAGGTAGATGGAAGCCTCTCTTCAAGGCCATGCAACGTATTCTTTAACGTGCACAAATATGAAAAATAATAATAAATAAATCAAGCAGCTGCTTGCCACAGAGGTCTGACAGGAGCCTGTCAGTTTATATGCCAAAGTAGAAGATCTGAGAGAATAGCAGGACCTCAGCAGAAAAACGGCACATACATCCATGTTTTGTCCGGGGCTCGAACCCAGGTCCCTTGAAACAGTAGACAAGCGAGTATCTACACTTTGTTGTTTTTCTTTTGCATTAGCAATTTGTACAAAATAGCAGCTATTACAGAACTGACTGAAATTTTACTTGATTGCGCTTGTTATAATGTTAATCTAGACTTGGGGTTCTCAATGTGGGATACGCGTACCCTTTGGGGTATGTGGTAAAATTTTTTGGGGTACGCCGTGATATCTCAAAAATTGCTAGATATATGTTATATATATATGTGTGTGTGTTTTATTTTATTCCCATTGTTATACTATAACTATAGTTTTATCTATCTATACAAGGGGTACGTCAGTTACATACACATTTCCAGGGGGTACGTGAAGCATAAAAGGTTGAGAACCACTGATCTAGACAATCTTTTATGCATCAAAATACAGCAAAGCTATAGTGTAAAAGGGTAGAGAACTATGTAATATCAGAGGATGGTGAGAAACAACTTGATTTGGAAGTCAGAATAATGTTACAGACATCGGACCTCCTGGGGGGGCCTACCGTAAGCATGCTGTGCCTAGGGCCCCCTGAAACCTTAAGAGGGCTCTGACTGGAAAGGAAAGTCTCTTGGGCTACAGTTTCTTCTTTATTAATGAAAATACAGGATAGTTTACGAATTCATAAGGAATGACTTTTTTTTTAATTAGAATCTGAATACATTTATTAAATATGAAATACTGTATATGACATATTGAACGCCGGGGCCTAAATTATAGCGGAGTAACAGCGCAGAATTTGTAAATAGTAACCGTGCCTCGCCGTCCCGTGGCCGAGTGGTTAACGCGCTTGGCTACCAATCTAAGGGACCTGGGTTCGAGTCCCGGATAAGGCATGGATGTATGTGTCGTTTTTCTGCTGAGGTCCTGTCATCCTCTCAGACCTTCTGCTATGGCATATAAACTGACAGGCTCCTGTCAGACCTCTGTGGCAAGCAGCTGCTTGAGGGGGTATTTATTATTACTTTTATTTTAACCGTGCCTCAGAAAGGAATGCGAAACTTCCCGGAATCTTCAGAACTGTCCCTCAGACCATCAATTTGTCTTATGCCTCCCACCAATCTTAAAATGTGCAGCGCAGTTCAGTCCTATTCAGTCTGTATTATCCACAGATAAGGGAGGATACATGGTATTATCTCTTATATATGAGCTAAAACGTCTCTGTGTTTGCTATATTTTTTTGTTGTTGTTTTACCTTTGAGCGGAACTTTTTTTGCACACCATGGGCTAAATTGCCAGGTCACAAGGACCCCGAAGGCTCAGAGAAGGTTGGGGGAGGGGACCCACTGGAACAGCTGTTGGGAGACAGATGGTAGCCTCCTGTCAAGGCCATCCAGCGTGTTCTTTAACAGGCACAGGGTTCTCCCTCACACGGGTCCACGGCTTAACGTCCAATCCGATGGACGGCGGCCTTTCCAAGCTCATCGGTGTCCCCTAGTGACTCCATGTCAGGGCGGGGAATTTTGCGGAGATAAATCTCAACGCTGACCCAGCTGGGACTCGAACCTGGGAACTACAGATTACGAGCCTGGCGCGCTACCGACTGAGCCACCCCGCCCCCATCCCCGTGTTTGCTATATAAATCGTCACTATTCAATCTATGGAACCTTAATATTAGCCTAGGTTCAAATTGCAGCTGGGCATAAGCAAGAAACTGCAAATTGTAGACAGAGTTACAATTTGAACACTTGCAGTATAATTTTTATTTCTTGTGTAAATATAAAAAATTTATGAAAAAAAAATATAAATGGCAATCTAATATCTTTCTTTTGTTAAAAGAATTATATGATATTAAGATAATAATGATAAAGTTAATGTTTTCGCGTTTTGCTATTTTTTTTATCGTCATGAGTTATAAAACTGCTTTCATTTTCTACTATTAGCTGAAAACAGTAATAGTGGAACTTTTGCTTTTACCAATTCAATGCAACGACCGATCACATTTCTCCTCCTTGGTATTAAAATATACTTCATTCCTAACTTTCTTTGCAAACACAATTCGCGAAATAACACCGCATTTTCCATGAAAGTTTCGCATGTAAATTACTCAGGAATGATAGTAGGCCACAATCTTAAGGGGAACCCCATAAACACACATATCACTTTCATTTCTCTTTGGCCTACTCTGCAAACTTGTCCTTCCTCACCCACTGCAGGAAGGAAGCATTACTACGTGATATGGCAACAGTCAGTTAGCTATGTGAGACAGCGCCGCCCTCTGGCCGCACTTTACAGGAAGTCTGCTTCCGCGGTAAGGACCTCAGTTAGTGGGTCACTCACGATTCCTAGTGGCGATCTTCGCAGCACATGCACCAGACAAATCAACGGGCACCCGGAAACGCCTTCGGCATGGCGCTTAGGGACGAACAAGGGCAGTCGGAGGAAATAGGACAGGCGAAAGTGTAAACAGAATTCCTTTAAAAAGATGAGTTTGGCGAACGATAAACGTGGTGCTTAATGTGACTTTCAAGTATCTCTTCTGGTAACTTCCTGATCAGTTTATGCGTCAATGATTTTTGATTTTTATTCGATACTTTAATATTCTAGAATTTGAAGGTTATCAAGGACAAATTGTTTTGATTTTTCAATGATGTTTCATAAATTTCTTGTTTTGATGGTCATTATGTTTATCGAACAAAATTCATTTGATGTATAATGATAGTATATATATATATTTACAAAACACATACGTATGAAAAAATCTCTAAGAAGAAGAAAAGTGGAAAAAAATGCATTTATGAATGAAATTAAATTCAAATTATAATTATGTCGTGTATATATGCTATATTAACAAAAGTGTTTGTAAAATTCCATATTATATGAATGTGTAAGTCACATCAAAAGTTCCAAAATTTTTAATATACTGGTGATGTGCGGCATGAGATAAATAGAAGAATAGGGATTGCTGCTGGGACTTTTAAGAATCTATGGAGAGTGTGGAAAAATAAGCGTGTACACCGGAAGACTAAAATTAGACTGTATAATAGTTTGGTTCTTTCTAAGGTTAGTTATGGAAGCAAAACATGGACACTTTGTAAGCAGGATAATAAGAAACTTGATGCCTTTGATTCTAGATGCTTACGCAGTATCTTGGGCATTAGGTGGTTTGACTTTGTAAGAAATGATGAGGTTAGAACAAGGATTCAGCAACTTCCTTTGAGCGGCATATTGGCAGAGAGAGACTGCGTTGGTTGGTCATGTTGCCCTTATGCATAGCTGTAGTTTGGCAAATAGAATTATGAGCAGTGTACCCAAAGGTTTCAGGAAAAGAGGGAGACCCTAGGATGTGATGGGCAGACAATGTCAAACAGGATCTTGCTAGAATTGGCCTAAAGTGGCCAAATGCAGCGGTTGTAGCTCAGGACAGACAGGTGTGGAGAGCAAAATTATACACTCTGGTAGGACCTCCGTAGCCCATGGCTGCATGAGGATTTTGCAGTATGTATGTATGTAATATTTACAACATTATGAAAAGTTATCCCCCCCCCCTTAGGTAAACGTTAGGATTTGTTGCGATATTTTCCGGGGATGGTAACTGATGTTCCCAGATATAGGACCTCATTCTATCTGCATTGATATTTTCTCCACTAACCCCTATTCTTCTCTATATGAGAAAGGAATACTGATGGACATGAAAAGACCATTTCCATCGAAGACGTGGCTCTGTGTACGTCATACCTTGTGCACGTTAAAGAACACACCGGATGGCCTTTACGAGAGACTTCCATCTGTCTCTTAACAATTGTCTAGGGTTTCCTCCTTTCTTAATAAATTCTTGATGTCCTTGTGACCTGGCTATTTAGACCATTTTTTGCGCAAAAGTGCAGCTCAGGGATAAAAACAACCCAATATGCACCATGAAAAACAAATTCATGCATACATACATACATACCTACGTACATACATATATACATACATACATGTAAAATCCTCGTGCAGCCATGCGCTACGGAGGTTGAACCAGACTGTGCAATTTTCCTCTCCAGACGTGTCTGTTCTGAGCTACAGCTGCTGCATTTGGCCACTCTAGGCCAATTCTAGCAAGGTCCTGTTTAACATTGTCTGCCCATCGCTTCCTAAGTATCCCCCTTTTCTGAAACCCTTAGGCACACTGTTAATAATCTTGTTTGCTAATCTGCAGCTATGCATAAGAGCAACATGACCAACCAACGCAGTCTCTCTCTGTACAATAAGCTGCTCAAAGGAGGTTGATGATTCCTTCTTCTAACCTCATCGTTATTTACAAAGTCAAACCACCTAATGCCCAAGATACTGCGTAAGCATCTAGAATCAAAGGCATCAAGTTTCTTATTATCCTGCTTACAAAGTGTCCATGTTTTGCTTCCATAACTAACCTTAGAAAGAACCAAACTCTTATACAGTCTAATTTTAGTCTTTAGTTGTATACACCTATTTTTTCACACTCTCCATAGATTCTTAAAAGTCCCAGCAGCAATCCCTATTCTTCTATTTATCTCATGCCGCACATCACCAATATCTGTTACATAGCTTCCAAGATAATTAAACTGAGACACTTTCTCAATAGTACAGCCATTCGAAGCACCTAGAGCATTATCTGCCTGACCAATTTTCATCACTTTAGTTTTTTCTCTGTTTATCACACCTACTCTATTATCATTCTCATGAACAGCCCTAAAGAAAGAATTCATTTCATCTACATCATTAGCCAAAAGAGCCAAATCAACTGCATAATCTAAATCAGAAATTTTGAAATATCTAGACCATTTAAGGCCAAAATCTTTCCCTTGCAAAGAATTTCGCATAACATATTCAATAACCAAACAAAAGAGAAAAGTAGACTAAATGCAGCCTTGTCTAACTCCACTAGCAATGCTAAACCAATCGCTGAAAGACGTACCGACCCTCACACACGACTCAGTATTATTATAGAGAGCTTTCATTTCACTACGTAACTTCTCAGGTATTCCATAGATCCAACAATCAACCACAAATTATGTCGATCAACAGAGTCAAAAGCCTTTTTGAAATCTATAAACTAGCAACCACAGGTTTCTGAGACTCTAAACATTTTTCAAGAACCTGCGTGTGAAAATATTTGATCAATACATCCCCTACTACTTCTGAATCCACACTGTTCATCACGTAGTTGTCCATCAACCAAATTCTTAATTCTATTAAGTATAATCATGCAAAAAACTTTACCTGGAACAGAAAGTAAACTATTTCCCCTATAATTATCACAAGAACTCCGATCACCATTTTTAAAAATCGCGACAATAATAGCTCTAGTAAAATTCTTAGGAACAACACCTTTATCATAAAAAATGTTCAAAATTTCAGTCAGCCATGTGACAACACAAATGTTTCCAGTTCTAAGCATTTCATTGGTGATTAGATCCGCCCTTTGGGATTTATGTAATTTTAATTTAGAGATTGCCAAAGTGACTTCGGAATGTGATATAGGGTCATCATTAAAGCAAGTAATGCATCTATCTTTATTACAAACAATAGGAGTAGAAATAATCACATTTCTTAGAACTTCTCTGAAACTTTCAGCCCATCTAGCCATCACAGAATTCTCATCTTCAAACACCTTGCCATCCCGCATAAAACATTAATAATCTGGTTCAACCCCCTGCTGTTGTGCTGTCTAACTGCTTCCTCAGCCTTGTCAGCCAAGCTATCAAGAAAAAGATTCTTATCAACTGTTAATTAATGCTTTACACATTTATTAAGCTCATTGTAGTGCCTTCTGTTAGGACCAGCAGGATGTTGATTCATATTTATCCTGCACTTCCTTCTTTCAGAAATAAGTTCCATAGTCTTATCAATCAAATAATTTTGTTTCCTCTGTTCCCTTTTACCCAAAAGAGTACTGTTTGTTTCAAGAAAATCCTATTTAAACTGATCCAATTCTTTCTCAACTTCAGCAGTAACCAAACCACGATTGTCGTAATGACTAAGTAGCCTATCATGGTATGTTTCGGCTGTATCTAGATCTTTCAGGAATTCAGTGTTATAACTAATATTTTTAACCTTAGCACAACATTTCTTAAGCTTCAGCTGCAAAACACTTTTGACCAGGTAATGGTCAGACCCAATTTCGTCTCCCCTGTATGATCTGGTATTCCTAACTGAACTAGCCCATTTTCTGTTAATTCTCCATACTCCCTACCGGAAAAAAGGAATTTGAAGTTATCTTTAAATATCTCACCTTTAGCTGTCCATCTGGTCTCTTGCAAGCCTAGATTAAGTTATGATGCTGGAATTCCTGCGTGAAGACAAAGAGAAAATATTCTGTATATAACGTCCTCATGTTCCACGTACCGGCAGAGAGAAAATGATTAGTAGGATTTTTAAAGAAACTAGGGATTTATTGAGAGCGGTAGGGACAACAATATCAAATAGCCTCTTGATCGCAGGCATGGGCAAGAACCTGTCCCTCCTCCGCTAAAGGCTGAAGTCACCGATGCTGACTTCAGGCACCACCTTTTCAAGTGAACCTTTTCAAGAGCCATATGGCCTGCCTGAAACACATTACTCCAGTTTAGTATTGACGATGCCCAACTAGTTAAATGAGGGTTCAGGTACCTGCGGTGGCCTCTGATCAGGATTATCCACCAGCTGATATAAGGTATCCTGTGCCTCTATTCACTTAGGGCTGGCAATTCACATGCAAGCAAACACAGCGGCAGATTCTCCCTCAAGAGAGGCCCACCAGTGCAGCAAGTCCAGGATCCATAATCAAGCTCAAATCCATAAATCTGTTCAGTCTAGTGGATATAAATGATCAGCACCAGGACCCTGTGAAGTTGTCCACTCATCAGCAAGGTCGAAAAAAATAAAAAGTGGCCACAGATAACTAGATCACTAGGCCACACTGAGCTGGCAGCCGTCATCTTTCGTTCCCTTCCAAAAGAGAATATCTCTTTTGAAAGGTACTAACGGCCTGCACCAGGAGAAGGCGGGGTCGGACATTTGGTGCTAGACCTGGCCGGTTCCGTGCATCATCACTGGGGATTGTTACACAGCTCTCCTTCCAGTTTATGCCTAGCTACCATTTACCATCACACCTTTTGGTCTGTAAATGAAAAACAAATTCAACCAAAAAAATTTCACAAATGATAAAGAATGCTTATCCACTGGCCTAAAACACTCAAGTTTGAGTCTCGGATATGACATGCATGTTCCTTTCATGTGTTTCTGATGAGGTTTCGCTTTCTCACAGCTCTCCTTACTACCCATTAAACTGAGAGGCTCCTGTATGATTTGTGCGACAATCCTACGCTTATGTGGCAATTTATTATTTTTGCTGAAATCATTTCAGAAGCGATTCCTTTTCGGTAACAAATGGCCTACAACAACATAAGAACCTAACGTATGAAGTGAGTGTGGCCAGAAAAGGTCAATGCAACATAGGTCATGTGCGAGACCTCAGCCTCGTAGAATAGCTCATGTAGACCATTTCTATTTATCAGGCTGCTTTTCACGTTTTACGTGGAATTTGCAGAGGTGTACAATGACTTTTATGACACCTGTATTTAGACAGTAGGAAATAGAGAGTAAGGACGAAATAATGCAAATTTCTATGTCATAGTGATGGACAAAAACAATTTCGATGATCTATAACTTCTAACATTAGACTTTTGTATAAACATTATGCATTTTTTGTGAAAAACAAGAATCTGTATTTTTTTCTGAATTTCTGAATATTTAAGAAAACTATGGAACTTAACCAACGCAGTCTCTCTCTGCACACACTGCTGCTCAAAGAAGGTTGATGATTCCTTCTTCTAACCTCATCATTTTTTACAAAGTCAAACCACCTAATGCCCAAGATACTGCGTAAGCATCTAGAATCAAAGATATCAAGTTTCTTGTTATCCTGCTTACAAAGGGTCCATGTTTCATTACCATAACTAACCTTAGAAAGAACCAAACTATTATACAGTCTAATTTTAGTCTTTAGGTGTATACGCCTATTTTTCCACACTCTCCATAGATTCTTAAAAGTCCCAGCAGCAATCCCTATTCTTCTATTTATCTCATGCCGCACATCACCAGTATCTGTTGCATAGCTTCCAAGATAATTAAACTGAGACACTTACTCAATAGTACAGCCATCCGAAGCACCTGAAGTATTAGTTATTAATTATATTTAACAGAAAAACAGATAAACAATCTTTCTATTTAAACATTCACAAGATAGATCACAAACAGTGTAATTATAAAATGAAATTGAGAATTATTAAAAAAACATAAAATGAGGTACCAAAAAAATAAATATTACGCTGTTTAAATCAGAAATTTCAAATACGCTGCCCATGGGTTGCATACGGCTCTCGAAGTCATTTCGTACGTTACATAATTCATAGCTTTTATCATCGTTATGCCAGCGAACTGTGGCTTAGAGCTCGGCCCGACTAAGATGATCTCATACGAGTAAATACTATTTATACTCGCGTGATATTTATATGATAAATGTGTAATAAAAATGTAGTCACTTTCAGAAGAAGATGAAGCTACTATAATTATGTTTAGGGATATATTTTGTATTATAAGTAATTGCCTTGGATATATTTTTGTATTATAAGTAATTGTCTGAAGGAGAGCCTTACTCTGTGCACGTTAAAAAACACGCTGGATGGCCTTGACCTGAAGCTACCATCTGTCTCCTAACAGCTGTCTAGTGGGTACCCTTACCCCAACTTTTCCTGAACCTTCGGGGTCCTTGTTATTTATCCCATTGTATGCAAAAAGTTCCGCTCAGAGGTGAAACAATCCCATTAATCACGGTACGTTTTCATGATACACTTCTCATAAATCCGTCGCCTTATTGTTGCCGAGATTGAAAATTTTCAGAAAACTCTAACTGTAATTTTTTAAGTTAAAAGACTCATTAAATTGTGGATAAGAATACACATATACAGGGTGTCCCTGAATTCATGGCCCAAACGTGAGGGGATGGTAGTACACACCGAACCCACCAATATTCGTCATAGAATATGCGGCCGCAAACGCAATGCGGAGTCGGAAATGAAGGACAGACACAGAGGTTTCCAGAGTGACATTTATTGGAGATCATTACAACAAATGCTCAAACGTTCGCCCACCAACGTTGATACAGGCGGCACAACGGCGGAGTAGTGATCGGCGTACCTCCTCGTAAACACCGGGCTTGTCGCGCACATCGGCGGCTGAGAATGCTGGGGTTTGGCCGATCCAGTGCTTTTAAGCCGTGCCGCCTCGTCTGCGCCCCCTACCGGCACCGAGCTGCGTTTGCGGCCGCATATTCTATGACGGGTTGGGTTGTTTTACCTCTGAGCGGCACTTTTTTGCACACCATGGGCTAAATGGCCAGGTCACATGGACCCCGAAGGCTCAGAGAAGGTTGTGGGAGGGGACCCACTGGAACAGCTCTTGGGAGACAGATGGTAGCCTCCCGTCAAGACTATCCAGCGTGTTCTTAACGTGCACAGGGTATGGCTCTCCCGCACACGGAGCCACGGCTTAACGTCCCATCCGACGGACGGCGGCCTTTCCAAGGCCATCGGTGTCCCCTACTGACCGTGGGCAGGGCGGGGAATTTTGCGGAGATAAATCTTAACGCTGACCCAGCTGGGACTCGAACCTGAGAACTACAGATTACGAGCCTGGCGCGCTACCTACTGAGCCACCCCCGCCCCTATTCTATGACGAATATTGGTGGGTTCGGTGTGTACTACCATCCCCTCACGTTTGGGCCATGAATTCAGGGTCACCCTGTAGATAAAGCTCGGGTGGAGTCATAATTTAAATTTCCGTTTTTGCCTATAATTTTGAAAAATGTAGATAGAAAAAGTAAAATAAGCAATTTATTTTGATTTGATTTCAACTTTCCAGTCATTCTTTAGCAATTAAATTTAACAAGCATCATTCGACATTTGATATTTTTTTGTTTCATTTCCAATATTTTCGATTCCAAATAAGATCAAGGTTTCAATTTTTTTTTCTTCAAAGCATTAAAATTATTTTGAAGTTCGTAATAATTTATATAAAGAAAAGTTCAAAATCTTAATAAAGGAATTTTTTAAAATTAGCTGCATTTATATAAAGGTAGCGGTACACATATATGTTTAATGATAGTATCGAATTGTTTTTGTATATATATCGAATTGTCTGATCGTTCTCTGGAGCCCGAAAAGTCTCTAACATACACATTGGAGGTTCTGAGGACAATTTGGAGTATCCTTTTAAGTCTGACGCCGTCCGTCGAATGGAACGTTAAGCCGTGGCAGCGTGTGCGGGAGAGCCATACCCTGTGCACGTTAAGAACACGCTGGATAGTCTTAACGGGAGTCTACCATCTGTCTCCCAACAGCTGTTCCAGTGGGTCCCCTCCCACAACCTTCTCTGAGCCTTCGGGGTCCATGTGACCTGGCCATGCAAAAAAGTGCCGCTCAGAGGTAGAACAACCCAACAACTTTTAAGTCTTATCATATATATTATATAAAGATTATTAAGTTTGTATGTCTTACACGTTAATTAAGATCTCAATCAACACTAAGTGAGGTCTTAGATGAAGATAAAAAGCGAAATGGAAGACAAAAATCTCAACATTGAGAACTACCTCAGAACTGGAACTGTGATCTCACATATTGGTCCTGGTTAGCTATGGACTGGCACCATCCAGTTCAGTAACGGAAAGAGGCTTTACTGGAAGTATGAGGGAAATCTTTACAGTAATAAATGCTCTGAATGGGATGAATGAAGATAAGAAATTGTTATGAGCACTCGTTTAATAATAATTGCGATGATGATTGGCATTGTTAAAGCTGTTAACCTGTAAACTCAAACTACCATGACTAATCTTCGTGTAAACGTCTAATTGGATGACACGGCAGACTGCTGTGTGTAATCGGCAGAATCGAATTTCATCAGGTGACATAGTTAGATCTCTTGTTAATGCTAGTTGATTGGATAGTGATGTAGACTCTGCAGTCATTTTATTAGGAAAGTCTATTATCTCAATATTTAGTATATTTTATCTCAATCAAATATATCTAAACCTCGATCGATTTTCAACAAAATATTCGTTCAATGTTTAAAGAGTTTGGAAAGATTGAACATTTAACAACTATTAGGAACAGTTAAAATAACTGACTGGAAAAGCTGATTCAGACAGGTTAAAACGAAAGCGATTATCGTTATATTAAACTGTATTAAATTAGATAAGTGTATTTTCCTTAGTAGTTTGTGTAAAGATTATTTCAAATTTCATCAGTTTTTAGTGTCGTTAAATAATTCAGCTTCCATAACGTCATTAAAGATTGAATGTATATTACTGAAAATCGAGAGTGATTTAAGATCTTTATCTTTAGGCACGTTTCTATACTGATTTCTTATGACATTTTCCAACCTGTGATTAGAGAGAAATTTCGAAATGGCTGTGAATTATTTTACTTTTTCCGCTCTGAAAAGATTTAAATCTTGGGAATATTTTATAAAATAATGAAAGCTATTTAAAATAATTTATATATTTTAAATATTGAAAATCGTAGAGTTGATTACATTATAAAGCTACTTTGCTTAAGTTAGAGCAAAATTCGTCAATCTCACTGTTCTTGTAAACTCTATCAGTTCGTAACCCTATCGAGTCCTAATGCGTTTTATACAGAGCATAGTTTACAGCGATTGCTTGACAGGCTTTTCGTTCTTATTAGACGAAATCGGCTCAAGTTAGAGTGCTTAAACTATTTGCGGATATTTCTAAACAGCTTGGACTTAAAAATGATGTAACAAAATGATTCATTATTAAAAAAAACATTAAATACCTTAAAATATTTCTAAAATGTATGAAATCTTTTCATAACTGAAAAGTTTTATACACTCACCTCATTTTTTTTTTGTTTTTCCTCTTTACGTATAATATTAGATCACATAAAACATCTCTTATAAGGCATGTCATTTGAAATCACAAGTGTGCCGATGAGAAATTCTTCCCTGACGAGTGGATTCGACAATGATTCCGAGTTAGCGTTTAATAATCACCATCACTTTCATCCCTGCAATGGAAAATGTTCAGTGTTCCGTCTTTCGTAAAAGACTGGAAAACACTGCCCTGTGATATAACTCTGTAATTGCCACTGAGTATGTTCACTATGAAGCTGTTTCTTATCACTGAACAGCACAGCACTAACCAAGTTCCTATACAAGATTATATTTATGTTCTTCATTATTATATGGAAGAAAACTTCTGTTTTCCCTGGTGTCTACGCAATATTCCAAGTATAATAAGCACTTACGAAACATCAAAGGGAAATGCAAATGGTAATTATTGCCCTAGTATGTTTAGTCACTTGAGAGAGACCTGACTGTGTCACCATATTTGCAACGGAAGCCATGGGTGGTCCTGTGGATAAATGCTCACTGATCGGTAACGCGAGCAGCAGGATGTCTCCGTGGGTCACCTCTCTTACACTTTCATCTGACCCACATGTAGTTGAGATGTGTGCATAACTCCTCACTGCTTCCAATGATCCAGTTCGAAAGGCCTTCCGGTTGGAAGCGGAGGGACAGAGAAACCATTTGTCCGTATGTCCACATTATGACGCAGCAGGAACCAATGAGCCAAATAGAGGAACACAGAAAGGGGGAGTTAAACGTGAAATCTGAATTCGTCATGTTAACATTTATGTCTTTCTTTTTACTTGTAGGAAATATTAAGAGAACAAGCCGGGGGGAAAGTAATAAAGAAAGATGGTTTCTGTATTGCTTATTAAATATAGGATGTATTTGCACTGAATTTTCAAATATTATTTTATGTTTCTTACATAAAGATTTAATCATATGAATTCCTAATAGACACTTCAGCTACATATTCCTACCAAAATATTGCAGAATGTCTATGTTATGCCAATGGGAATCTAATATCGAAGCTCTATGACTTCTAAAATATGGGAAATACACGGAATAAATTATTATATATGGAACATCCATGGATAAATATGGGAAATCCATGGATTAAATGCTAAAATATGCATTTAATCGAAAATGTGATTGAAGATAAAGACAAATTTATGACAACCATAATTTACATGCTCCCGCAGATGTAGATAAAATGTGCACGTATTTTCTTCTTTTGCATTGCAAAGTTTGCTTGTTCGCCAAATTTCATGCCATTCTCTTTCATACTTTTTTTGGAGATACGTCATCCTTCATTATAGAGCAACAGTGTATTTTGTAGATTCAAAGTTTCGTTGGCAAGTGGTTAGCGACAGCGAGGTACACCTAGCGCTGATCATGATCAGCGCTAGGTCTACCTCACTGTCGCTAACCCCCAGAAAAAGGTAACGCCCGATCAAGGTGATCGGGCCTTGTCCTGGTGCAAAATATTCGAGTGGGCCCCTATCATACAGTTTAAAGTGTGATGACCTCAATTTCATGGAGCCCAGGTGGTAATTTCATGGGCACCGCCTGCACCAGTGACAATTCCTTCCCTCAGACTTAATACACAGCATTATAATTCAGGTGAAGTCAAGGAACCAACTAAATGATCTTCAGGTTGTCAATCAGTGGATTTTTTTCTATGGATTTTTCGGGCAAGATAACTGTGACCTAGTAACGCCAACTCAGTGAGTCAATGTTCCTCTTGGCTAGCAATGCTATCCGAATTTTTCCCTAACTGCATTCTTCTTCTGTCAGAGACATCAAGTAGGTCACAGCTTTGTTGCCAGTGGAATGTCAGAAGGAGGCAAACCCTTCTCCCACAGAAATCACCTACGCGTTTTATGTCGGGAGATTTCTTAACGTTTCGCTGTTTTGGATACTAGTCTTTGCTCTGTAGTTCATCAAAAATATTTTATACATCGCTGACATATAATGTTTTATAAGCAATGCACTTAGGCATACTCAATCAAAGAAGCACGAAATCTAAAGCAAAAAAAAAATACTTCTTTGTAAACAGACGTCTAGCCTCTCAAGGCATATTTTTATTCTCCTTACAGCTTGGGTTGTTGTTGTTACAACACCCAAGCTGTAAGGCTTTACAGCTTGGTTTGTTGTTGCTTGGGTGTTTTACCTCTGAGCGGCACTTTTTTGCACACCATGGGCTAAATGGCCAGGTCACATGGACCCCGAAGGCTCAGAGAAGGTTGGAGGAGGGGACCCACTGGAACATCTGTTGGGAGACAGATGGTAGCCTCCCGTCAAGGCCATCCAGCGTGTTCTTTAACTTTCACAGGGTATGGCTCTCCCACACACAGTGCCACGACTTAACGTCCCATCCGACAGACGGCGGCCTTTCCAAGCCCATCGGTGTCCCCTACTGACCGTGGGCAGAGCGGAGAATTTTGCGGAGATAAATCTCAACGCTGACCCAGCTGGGACTCGAACCTGGGAACTACAGATTAGGAGCCTGGCGCGCTACCGACAGAGCCACCTCCGCCCCTCTCCTTACAGCCAGATATCTGTGGAGTACAGGGAAATTTCGGGACTTCCTCGCACGAAATTTCTCGGGGAAGGGCTTTTGTTAAAATGAAATATCTTTCATTATTGAAATTTTATAATCAGATTTCATATTAATATAATTGAAATGATATTATCTTTAGTTACAATAATAGAATTTCTCAGATATACACCCGGTAGTAGTTTGTTAGAATAATATAGAGCAGGGGTTCTCAACGTGGAGTACGCCGTGAGAGCTAAAAATCGCTAGATCTAGTAACAAAGTCGCTAAGTTGGAATTATTATACTATAACTGTAATTTTATCTATCTATTTAAGGGGTACGCCAGTTACATACACATTTCCAGGGAGTACGTGAAGCATAAAAGGTTGAGAACCACTGATATAGAGGAAAAATTGTCATTCTCAGTGGTCAGATCACCTGATATGTTATCAGGAGATCGTGGGTTCAGATCCCACCCGGCTAATGACAATTTTTCCTCTACATTATTCTTATTATCTGTAGTTTTTAATAATTTAAATTTTTAGAACCAACAGATATTTTGCGTAAAACCAAAATTATTGCACTTTGCTGCATAAAATACAAATGTGTGCGTTTTAATTCAAACGATTATCTTAGTTTTATACCTATACTAAATACCTATAAAGTACTTATCCAAAAGTTAATGATTTAGTGTAAATTTATTTCTTTAGAGAACTAAAAAAAGAGAGAGAAAACGAGTTTTGGCGCACAGGAGGCAAGGAGAGGACTTTCTAATAGGGAAAACAAAGGTGAGTTTTCACAATCCGTTATTATTCATTCAAAGCTACAGAAAAGAAATTGTGGGCTGTACCTTTAAATCAGTGGTTCTCAACCTTTTATGCTTCACGTACCCCCTGGAAATGTGTATGTAACTGGCGTACCCCTTGTATAGATAGATAAAACTATAGTTATAGTATAACAATGGGAATAAAATAAAACATATATATCAGTGGTTCTCAACCTTTTATGCTTCACGTACCCCCTGGAAATGTGTATGTAACTGGCGTACCCCTTGTATAGATAGATAAAACTATAGTTATAATATAACAATGGGAATAAAATAAAACGTATAACACATTAAATTTGTATTCATAAATAAAATAAATAAACACCTCCTTAAGCAGCTGATTGCCACAGAAGTCTGACAGGAGCCAGTCAGTTTATACGACATAATAGAAGATCGGTGAAGATGGCAGGACCTCAGCAGAAAAACAACACAAAAATCTATGCCTTTCCCGGGGTTCGAACCCAGGTCCCTTAGATCAGTAGCCAAGCGCGCTAACCACTCGGCCACAGGACGGCAAAAAAACTATTTCCCATGGTGGAATTCGATCGCAGGTCCCTCACGTTAGCAGTTTACCAGCGCGTTTATTCATTCATAAATTACATATATCGATTAGTACAAAAAATGGCATAAAGAATTTAACATATCTTATAAAATTATAATCAGTAGCAGTGTTGCCAACTTAGCGACTTTGTTACTTGATCTAGCGACTTTTGAACTCTCACGGCGTACCCCAAACATTTTTACAACGTACCCCACGTTGAGAATCCCTACTTTAAATAATTGCAAATCAAATATCCCCATAAATTTGATTAAAAAAAATGTTTCGGGGAGGCTCCCATAACCGTGTGCCCACCCGTTAGCGCGGGGTTGCGGGGTCTATCATTACGCCTCTGCAAGTAATTAAAAAGATGGCATACGAACAGCTCCTGGACTAGGGACAAGTCAAGGCAAGGCCTTGAACAGATATTATAACGGGACGAAAATTTTAAAAAATTGAACTCAAAATCGTAATTTTCATCCGTTGCAAAAAGAAAACAAACTGAGAACAGTCAAATATTATTCAAGAAATACTTTTGCAGAAAAAATTAACTTTGCCAATGAGTGGGATTCGTACACACGCCTCCCAGTGAACCTGGCATGTAACTGGGAGACGCGGATCCGAATCCCACTAATCGGAGAAACTCATTTTTTTCCACAAAAGTATTTCTGGAATTATATGTCAGCAGGTAATTCTGTGTATTTACTCTTGATTGATTCAAATATTATTTGAAATTATTCGAGTAACTTCGTATTGACTTTTTATTATTTAACTCAGAAACTGAATTCAGCTCGCTTGGCATCTAAGTATTAGAATTAATATTTAAATGTAATTAACAGAGTATAAATTAACAATCATTTTTTCACCCTCCTTCATCATAGGTGGATGTTGTAAAGTGTCTCTTTCTGGAGTCTATCTTCTGCCTTCTCCAAACAATAGTAATGTAGTAAATGTAGCTTGAGGTATTTTCTATTTTTTTTTTCTTTTTTTTGAGGGGGGTGGGGATATTCTATGGTACCATGTTTTACATAACTATTCTTCCATGGTACCATATTTGTATTGTGAATTACAAATTCCATTTGAGAAAACCCATCATAGAAACTTTAGAAAATAAAAGGTAACAAAAACTATTTAAGATTGTTGGTTGGCTGCCGATTGAGTATCAGCTCGATCGGCAGCCAAACCAAGGTCGTAATCTGCAATTCGCAAATTCGAGTCCCACCTATTCCAGCTTTAGATTTATCTTCGCTAGCACCGATCCTACTATCTGTAAAAGGAGGACATCGATGGGCTTAGAAAGGCCTTCATCCGTCGAATTATGACTTAATAATTCCGCCATAATTAAGCCGTGGTTCCGTGTGCAGAAGAGATATACCCTATGCATTTTAAAGAGCATGCTGGATGGACTAGACGGGAGGCTACCATCTTGTCTCCTAACAACTGTTCAGTGGGAGGACCCCCAACCTTCTCTGAGCCCTCGAGGTCCTTGTGAACTAGTCGGTTAGTCCATTGTGTGCAAAATAAAATAAATATAAATACCCCCTCAAGCAGCTGCTTGCCACAGAGGTCTGACAGGAGCCTGTCAGTTTATATGCCACAGTAGAAGATCTTAGAAGATGGCAGGACCTCAGTCGTTCGTGTCACGTGACACGAAGGTTGCCAGATCACTAATTTCTAAAAAAAATCGTTGCCAGATATTTTTTCTGAATTCTGTACTCAACCGTAGTGTTCGGATACTTTTTTGAGCGACTGTAGGTGGTCATATTATTTTGATACTAGATCGTGTGGGCTCACTCACGGAAATATTGAGCGTGTGCAGAGCGTCACAGTTACCGTTCTGAATTCTGTAATCAACCATAATGTTCGGATACTTTTTTGAGCGACTGTACTTGATTGGATCTTATTGCTCTCACAGTGTTAAAAAACGATCAAGCACAATGTCGACAACGACAAAATGTTATTATGTGTTTCACATGCGAAAACGTTTTCAGGAAGCCTCTTTAATTGACAGAGTTATGGTTAGGATCAAAAATGTTATGCTGAGAATCCAGAGAAGAAATAGAGTCATTCAAAATCGGGCCAAAAGTTTCCCAAACTGCTCACTAATGCGAAATGCAAAAACTGTGGATCACACACAGTACAAAACAAGTTGGCAATTAGAGATAAGATGCGAGTCTCAACAAAGAGAAAATAAAGCGAGTGTAACTGATCATCGAAAAAAAGTAAGCTTCAGACAGATTATGAAAGAATTTTCTCACTGACAGCTTCTGTAGTCATTGCTGGGGCTGAGAGAACTCTCACCTACTCATTACATCCTCACCAATGCGGAAGTGATCCTAGCAGTGCGATGAATAATTTCCTTTTCAATCTTCAGGCCTCGTCATTTCTCACGCGTGTACAGGTCTGGCCTAATTCTCGAGTTTAAGTGCGTGAAGAGAAATGGGAGTATTTGAAGATGAAAGCAGTTTGGTGAATGTGGATCTCCAATTTTAAAATAATTATGAAAATCTTGGTAACTAGGCAACAACCAGACGACAGGGATAGACCCTCTCTTCCAAGGTAGATTTTATTTTAAATCTTATTAACAAATGAAGACTTTTGAAGTAGTCAATGAGTTTTCTTCATTTTTCCTTGTAGCTTCACACATGGGTCTTCGATTGCAGAAGTATTTTGTGTGAAAAGGTGTCTCATACATGAATACATATTAAACTACGGACGATAAAAAAAACATTCTCTAGTTGTTTTTTAAAACGAATTAATAATGGGCTTAGACTATTTTAAACAATTTAGCTCACTTCTCACAAAGCATGAGCTATTGTTTTAACATCGTCGCCCTTCTGTCTCTAATGTAGATAACAATTTTTTTGTTTTTTATATATATTATTTATATATATATATTTATTAATAGTAGCGATTTGCCCTATTAATACAAGAGACATAATAAATTGTTTTTGGGTTGGATAGGTACAAATGAAATATTGTCATTAACATTCCCAAATCATCCATTATTTCAAATTTTCACGTTAGAGGGCGCGAAGTCGGAAAATAACAAATCTCATTCTCCATGAAAACGAGCCTTCCATATTCGCTGGGGTGGGTATGGCTCATATTATGCAGTTCACGGGTTCAATTCCCACCTATGCCGTCGAGATTTATCTCCGCTAAATCCCACACCCTGCCCTCGGTCTAGGGGACACCAATGGGCTTGGAAAGACTGATATCCGTCGGATGGGACGTAAAGCGACGGGCATGGGACCTCAAGTCCCAGGTGAGGGAGAGCTCGTACCCTGTGAATGTTTAAGAACACACTTAATGGCCTATATGGGAGGCTAGCATCTGTCTCCTAACAGCTGTCTAGTGGATAACCTTCCCCAACCACCTCTGAGTCCTAGGGGTCATTGTGACCTGGCCATTTAACTCATTGTGTTCAAAAGAGTGTCCCTCACAGGTAAAACAACCCAATTTCCTCATTCACCGAAGGCCAATATTCTCCTGGTTATCCAAATTAAAAAAAATCATCATAAAGCTCTATATTGGTGTAAATATATTATTTTCGAGATGTTTCATTACCTATCCTTTTTTGCCAAGTCAAAATTGTGCTACCAAAATGGTGCAGACCAATGCCAAGCAGATAAAAATATACGAACACAAAATACAAATTTCAAGTGCACATTTTAACTTTTCACAAATACAAGAAAGATATAAGCGACACATCAGAATTGGTCCATATTTTAAAGTGAAGAGGAAAAAAGGGAAACAGGAATCGTGACAAGATGATGACAATGCCGTGATGTATGGAATCTTTCTAGCCATTAATATTTGAGGAAAAACTTAGTCTTCGACACTGCGGACTGTAAATAATCTAGAGTTCTAGGGAAATAGAAGAAGAGTCCGAGAGAAGCTAACTTGACCTACTGGTTTCTCTGTCTTTAGGACATCGAATTAAGGAATTTATTATTCTCACGACATCTGTGGCAACAATAGCAGCTCCCGAATGTTATTTTTATGGCGGGAAATGTTAAGAAGAAAAATATCTTAAGCATTTTTTTTTTGTTATTTTTAATAATACGAAATAACTAGAAGAATAGGTATCGCCACTGGCGAATATGGGATGTTCGCATTCAAAGAGAAAGAAGTTTTTTATTATCTGAATTTTGATACCTCTAACGGCGGTAATTAGAATTAATGAATGATTGGGAAGATGCAAATAATAATATTTTATTAGTACTTATAGAGCACAAAAATTATTTCTGGTTTATCTCTTAAAACGAAAAAAGTAAAAGATTCATTTTCTTACCTCTCCCCTGGGTTTAAGAGGACAAATCAGACAGTGTCAGTCTCTTGATCATTATCCTCTATCATATATATATTTTTATCATTTATATTATTTTTATTTTAACTAGATAGTTAACAATATGCCTTTAAAGTTTTGAATTTAGAAGATTTTATATATATATAAGAATTAGATTTTTTGAATTTAGCGCCATCTAATGAAGGAAATTATAATTTTCTGAAGGATTGGAAAACTGTGAATCAAAATTCTTCATTAGTATTCATCCTTCAAAAATAGAATTTTTCATTTACATCTTTGGAAAAAAAGATTACATTTTCCCACCCATTACTGAGGGTAGGGGCAAATTCTTACTGTCGGTGCAAACCTCTCGATCCTCATATTCTACCTTCAAAATTTCATATGTCTAGCAAAAATAAATGGTTTGCAATTTTCGTTTAAAATTTCTATATTTTAAACTTCTTCCATCCTTAAAAGTCGCTGTTAAAACTTTTGGGATATTCAGAAAATGCAAATCCTAATATTTTAACAGTCCAACTCAAAAAGAATTTTAAATTTATCTCTAAATGTAAAAAATGCTGCAGAAATAAGTGAATAACAAAATAAAAACAATAACTAATTTTTTGAAAAAACGAGAGAAAAGCATATTTTGTTTCTCTAAGAGACATTAGATATTAACTTTCTTTCGAAATTGGTTAAATCAGACTGTCGAAAATATTTTCAAAAATTTTATGAAGCCTAAAGCCTCAAACATTTATACATTTTGGATGGTGATGCCAATTAATTTTAAGTTCTAGGGTGAATATTTATTTTATAATGATTACTTGCTTTCATATATTTATGAAATTATTTTCTGAATGAAGCACAGACTTTTAAATACACAAATTTTTAAAGACAAAATTTTAAAGCCCTCTGTAAAGTAAAAGTCAGAAGCAGTATATGGACAACTATAGTTTGCTTTAAAATGGAAGTTTTTATGACTAACGTTAAACAAACCTTAAAAAGCGAAATTAACCGCAATATTTTGCATAAAATGTTCTACAATGGTTCATATTCAGAAAACAATTTATATTTTCTATCCAAATGATAGCAGAAGACCTAAATATCAACAAAGAAACCGTAAGATTGAAAATTTAGACTGCAAAATTTTGTCATTAGCTTGTGTTTTTTTAGCACGGGAAAACACTTTTCTAAGAGCACAGAAGATGCTCATGATGACAGATCTTCTGGACGTCCAACATCACATTTTGATGATGTGTTGAAAAAGTTCGATGTTTAATGCGAAACGATGTGTTAAAGAGATAAAATGATAAATATTGGAACTAAATATTAACAAGTAAACCGTAAGATTAATTTTGATTGATGAGTTAGGAAGGAAGAATTTTTTTCGAAATGGTTCCAAATAATCAGTCCACAAAAAATATCATGAAAGCTTGAATATCTGTTTTAATGAGAGTTAGATTTAAAAAAAAAAGCTTCGTGATTTTGTCGAAAGCAGAAAAAGGCGCTGGAAGTGATGCATAACTTCAGAAAAGAACTGCTTAGAAGGTGATCATAGAGGTTTAAGGTAATATTTTATTAGCATATATTATTTATAGATTTTATTGTCGAAGTTTGTATATTTGTTTTATATTATTAACTTTTATATTATACTTTTTTTTTCAAAATAATTTTTTTTATTTTTTAGCACCTGACGTGACTTGAGTGATTGATACTCCTACTTCCAGTTAAGTTTCAGAATTCATTGTCTGCATTAATATTCAGAAGATTTTCATAGATAACTGTTCTTTCTGGTTTAGTATTCAGTTCTCATTCACGAAATTATTCTATAGAAAGCATACCGAACTGACGTCACTGCTCTACTGCATCTGTGGTTTAGCTGATCAAAGAGAGAGAGATTAAGCATCAGTTTAATAGTGCGCATTAAAAGATGAAAAATGCGAAAATAGTCGATTAATCACGAAAAAATTTAAGCATTTTTGAGAAAGTCACCTTCATATTTTCTACATATCTACAACCCGAGGCATACAGTATATGAAATGTTAGACATGGTACTTCAGCTGCAAAGCATGAATGACAACCGAGAAGACTATGAGACTGCGCAGTTGACGCTTTGACAATTGTCATAGCTCATTGGTTGATTGCCAGGTGATCGATAGGTCATTGACCAATGATCTACGAGAACTGTCGAATCGTTAACTGCGCAGTCTCATAGACTCACCAGCTGCCATTCACATTATGTCATTAATGGCTGTGTTATAAAATCCTAAATTTTATAACACATTACACATTACGTGATTATATACGTGATTATTAATAAATATTCACATTACCTAATTAATGGTTCTGTGCATAAAAATCCTAAACAGACTTACGACGCCTTTGAAAACATATCAACTAAAACACATCAAACTCCCCCTTCGTCATTAAAATTATCTGGGTACACCTCTGGGAGGTGTACCCAGAAAACACCACCATTGAAGCGATGCTAAGGAAATAAAAAATAATTCAAGAATCTTAATGAATAATTGTGTTTCCAGACTTTTACTGCACGTGTAATAAAAACTCTTTCAGTGACTGAAACTATTCTATAATATAGACTTTTAAACGAGGAAGTTTCTTTCTAGATCTCAAAAATCGTTCTTTGTGCCTTAATAAGAGTGGTCAGGAGTTATCAAAACTGTCAACTTCAAGTGACATCTGCTTGTGGGAAAAAAAAACGTGAAACCGAACTGCTTCCTCCACGAAAAAAACAATTAAGCTCTAGTTTCCGCCAAACAATAGCAAGAAACGCGAAGAACTAAACCAAGAAAACATGGTACGACAAACAAGTTGGTTGCTTTCCCTCTCCCGCCCTTATTTGTTTACATTTGAAGAGACGAGGCTTCCCAATAGCTTCAAATCCCTCAGAACTCACCCAGCGGGAACAGAAAAGTGCGCAACGCCAACACGGAGATGCAAAGGTTGAGGTGATTGGTTAACTCTCACTAATGAGAGAAATGAGGGCGGAAGTAAGTGATGTGTCACGTTTATGGAGCCTCGGGAGATTCAAATTGAATATGTAATAGGGCAAGTTGAATCTCAGTAAGTGGAGAAATGGAGCAGATTGATTTTATGAAAAAATTATTTTTTTTTTAGATGAGGAGGGCAATATCGTTGAATCTAATAGAACTAAAGCCGTGTGCAGAAGAGCATTACCCTGTGGCCATTAAAGAACATGATGGATGGCCTTGACCGGAGGTTACCGTCTGTCTCCCAACAGCTGTTCCAGTAGGTTCCCTCCCCCAACCTTCTCTGAACCTTTTGGATCCTTCTGACCTGACCATTTTGCTCATTATGTGCAAAAAGTGCCGTTCAGAGGTAAAACAACTCAGCCCAATATCTTTCAGCCAATGTTTTTATTTTCGGAAGATGTCAGTTATTCATTTTAACCCTCCAAATTTCTTTCTTCGACATCTAAAAAAAAATCACAGTCGCGAATTTCAACAAAACAAAGATTTTTTTTCCCTTTCGTTCTCATAAGAATGCGTTAAAGCTCCGCATTTCGAGCCAAATTTTGAAAAGCATACGACTAACGCTTGACTTCTGTTTTCATACTTAATTCATTTAACATCAAATGTATGAAAAGCTGATATATGTTGAAATTTAAATTACCAGGGTTTCAATTAGAAATGGAGAAAAAATGAAATTGAAAAGGACTGGGTTGCTTTACCTCTGAGCTGCACTTTTCTGCACACAATGGGCTAAATAGACAAGTCACAAGGATCCCAAAAGCTCAGAGGCGGTTGGGGGAAGGCGGCCCACTGGACAGCTATTAAGAGACAGGTGGCAGCCTCTCGTTAAGGCCATCCAGAATGTCCTTTTAGCATGCACAGGATATGGCATCCTGCACACGAACACGGGTCAAAGTACACGGTCCCCGTAAGCCTTTACGGGAACATTAATTATAAAACCACAATATTTTATGTTAATATACAACTTTTAAATAAAATACAACAGAAAATTATTGCAAGTACTGACTGAGGGAGTATTTATTTATTATTTATTTATTACTTATGAGAACATATTTACAACTAATAACGGATTTTTTTTTCCATTTTGTATATCTTTTTCCTCGTTATTTTTTATTTTTTTTTTTCTCAGAAAGATGTTTATTTGGGCTCAAATAATAAGTATAATAATATTGTGCTCTAAATATAGCTAGTTTAGCCAAATAAATTCGGGGCTGAAAGGTTAAAGAGTTTAGGTAATCAAAATTTCATAAACACAGGGTCATTATATAAAAGAATAACCATATTTTTAGTGTTATATTCTATTGAATAATTAAGTATGAAAAGTAATTGTGTGTCCAAAATGTCAAAAAAACTCTCAAAGGCTAGTATCACATGTAATGTATCACAAATAATACCGTCTTGAGCCAAATTGCCAAATCGTTGGGTGGAGCGGTGAACTGATCTTGTAGCCACCAGAAATGCTAGTTTGACACTATTAAATTTCTTTTCTAAAGGAATGCATTAAAAACATCGTTTATTCCGAAAAAAACTATCCCGTCCACAGCTATTCGTTCATAACGACTGCCAATGAGTAGTTTAGAAAGGATAAAAGATAAATGACGCAGATTAAAACCAAAATTACGAAAAGGAACAAATAGGGAAAAAAATGAACTGTATTTGTTTTAGGAAATTGTATTTTTGAAGTATTGTTATTAATAGAGAAGGAAGCAAGTCTTTAACCGTCAACTAAATGCAAAGCAACGATATAAAAATTAACTGAACTAAACTGTTCTAGTGAAAACGGGGGAGGGGGGGGGGTAAGGTCGAGCTAAAACGCCATTCGGTTAAAATTTCTCCTTCCTTGTAGTGGTTTTTCCTTTAATTCTTTAAAAAATATGTGTGTGTGTATATATTCAATATTATTTTTGTCCTCATTCCGGTTAGTAGCATTCTCAAGGGGGTGGCGGCAAGAGGAGTTCAACGCCCCCTTTGTCGCCACCCCCTCTAAATCAGGCCTTACAGACCTACATACATCTTTACTCATTCCTTAAGTCTATCCTGAACAATGATAACTATATTTAATCACTGTAAACAAATTTAAATAATATCATGTTTGATATCGTTCACTCTCCTCATTTTATGTCTGTCCTTTTCCTTTAAACCATTAGATAAGAATTAGGTACATCCACATTCGTTTTCCCACCTGTCATAGATTATTAACAGTTTCAGCAGCGAATATTTCCTTGTTTACTTCAAGTCACTTATCCGATATATACTATCCTGTCATAAAGATCCCAAGATAAACAAACCGCTTTCTATCTCATGCCAGGCCATCCACAGGGCTTGCCCATCAGTTAGTGAACAGTTAAACTTTTGGAAATTATGAATCTTTTACACGCATCATAATCTGTAGTATTAAGAGCCGCAACTGACTCTTTATCTTATCTAGTTATATTACTCCATATCTGCAATCGAGTTTTACTCAATATTTCTCTTATCAAGTTACATGCACAATTCATTAGATTCGCATTGATGGTTTATATTAATAGCATGGAACTAGATATCGCGGATCAATCTTGGACTTCAAAATTTTGGCTGTATGCTCTGGAAGGTTTTTCAAAGGATTCGTCTTAACGTCTCATCGGACAGACGACGGCTTTTCCTGGCTTTTTCGTCTCCTTTTCTCACCTAGTAGAGTAGAGAATAGCGGAAATAAATTTCAACGCTGACAGAGTTTGAAGCTCGAGCCTGTGATCATCAGATTACAAGTAGAACGCGTTCCCGCCACATTTCAAAGATTCTCTTTGTAACCTGATTCTCTTTGTCACGGGGCGGGGGTGGCTCAGTCGGTAGCGCGCCAGGCTCGTAATCTGTAGTTCCCAGGTTCGAGTCCCAGCTGGGTCAGCGCTGAGATTTATCTCAGCAAAATTCCCCGCCCTGCCCACGGTCAGTAGGGGACACCGATGGGCTTGGAAAGGCCGCCGTCCGTCGGATGGAACGTTAAGCCGTGGCCCCGTGTGTGGGAGAGCCATACGCTGTGCACGTTAAAGAACACGCTGGATGGCCTTGACGGGAGGCTACCATCTGTCTCCCAACAGCTGTTCCAGTGGGTCCCCTCCCCCAACCTTCTCTGAGCCTTCGGGGTCCTTGTGACCTGGCCATTTAGCCCATGGTGTGCAAAAAAGTGCCGCTCAGAGGTAAAACAACCCAACCTCTTTGTCACCTGTAAAGCAGTAGTGATAATGGAAATCATTGGCCCTAGAATTTGAAAATGTGGCCAGCCTAACCTGATTTTTATTACCTTTTCTAAATCCACATCTGTCTGGGACCGTATTGCATAAACTAGCAATGCAATCCCAGAGATGAAAGCAGCGACTTACGGACCTATTAGCAAACTACCAACTGTAATTTTCATACCTTAATTATGTTCGAAAACGTGCATGTTTCTCTATTTTTCTATCTAAAATAAAGCATTAGTTATGCTTAATCACACGGCCTCTATTACACTACTGGATAATAATCGGGAAAATTATTATTATTACGAGTTATATTTAAGCACAACTTATTGATCGTGTCTGCAGAGTTTCCTCATCTTCCTCCATTAAGCCTGGTTAATATCCATTATCATACGCGTGACCGAAAACTGTTCGTTCGACACACAGCTCTGTCTGCCAGAGGGGACTTCGAGAGAACAAACACACTTCCGGGAAAAAAGCAGGATGAAATAAATTGTTTTTTCCTCATTGTAAGCTGTTGCGTATTTACGATTTGACTTGAATGACTCTGAATGGCGAAAGCGACAATTTTGACTTCTTAAAGATTGTGGCTGAGATCGGTTTCGTTGAGCTGATAACAAATGGGCGATAGCGAGACAGTCTCAGGAGACTATGTCCTTCGCAGATGCCATTGACAGATAATTTAAAGCTCACGATTCTGTACACCTTGAGTCAGGATATTTTCGATGTTTGCTTCTTCTGCAATTTGTGAATCTGAGATAAAAATGTTTGGAAACTAGTTTAATACCGGTTTTTAGATAATAGCTACGATTTTCTGAAGTATCTTGCCTTTCATGGGAAAACATTAGTTTTTACTGATATACGTCGAATATCGTGACTGACTCTCCAGAAAAGGAAACAGTTTTTCTTCTATACAAAATAATACAAAGGTTTATCGAATTATATGACATTGTATCAGAAACATATAGATTAATGGAATTATTTTATTCTGAACATGCAGAGAGTTTTGATAAGATTTGGCTTCCTTTATTTTCTTTGCTTGAGCGTTTCACCCGGCTCAAGACAATTTTTTTCTCTAAAATTGCTATCGACGTTGTATTAGGAGTTGGGTTATTTTACCTCTGAGCGGCACTTTTTTGCACACTATGGGCTAAATGGCCAGGTCACATGGACCCCGAAGGCTCAGAGAAGGTGGGGGGAGGGGACCCACTGGAACAGCTGTTGGGAGACAGATGGTAGCCTCCCGTCAATGCCATCCAGCGTGTTCTTTAAAGTGCACAGGGTATGTCTCTCCCGTACACGGAGCCACGGCTTAACGTCCCATCCGACGGACGGCGGCCTTTCCAAGCCCATCGGTGTCCCCTACTGACCGTGGGCAGGGCGGGGAATTTTGCGGAGATAAATCTCAACGCTGACCCAGCTGGGACTCGAACCTGGGAACTACAGATTACGAGCCTGGCGCGCTACCGACTGAGCCACCCCCGCCCCTTGATACTAGGAGTGAATATTTCCTTGGTAGTTGAACAGAAATGTCGATGAATTTCTTCAATTAATTTAATCTGGCTCATTTTTTATTTTTTTTCACCAAATATTTTCAGGTGCATAACAAAATGATTTTGATAATACATAGTATACGAAAAATGTATACTTTTAATTTTTAATCAATATGTTTTCTTGGTTCCTTAAAAATATTTTTCTCAGAAATATATGTTTTCATTTTTAAGTAGAGAATTTTTGTTTGCTGAGACTATTTAAAAATATTGTTTTTTTTCCTAGTAGCTCTTCGGGAGGGACTGGCTCAATCGGTGGCGCAGCAGGCTCGTAATCTGCAGTTCCCAGGTTCGAGCCCCAGCTTGGTGAGCGTTAAAATTTATCTACGCAAAGCTTTCTGTCTTTACCACGGTCAGTAGGGGATACGTATGGGTTTGGAAAGGCCGCCATCCGTCGGATGGGAGTTTAACCCATGGCACCGTATACGGAAGAGCCATACCTTTATGCACGTTAAAGAACATGCTAAATGGCTTTGACGGGAGGCTACCATCTGTCTCTCCACAGATGTTCCATTGAGTCCCCTTTTCCGAGCCCTCGAAGTCCTTGTGACTTGGCCATTTAACCCATTGTGTGCAAAAAAAAGTGCAGTTCAGAGGTAAAACAACCCACCCCCGTGGCTCTTCATTAAGTTTTTGTGTTGGACTTATGGGTATTTCAATACTACCAACATTACAATGCTTCTGCATAGTTGTGACACCAAGGTCGATATTACGAGTAATAGTGTTCAAAATTAATGCATAAAATGTTCAAAATTAATATTCGTGAAACGAGAACAAAGCATTCACTTTTCTTTTTAGCCTGTAAAAACCTTATGATGATTTTTTTTACGAAACAATATTGGAAGTTCAGTTACTGATATTATGTAAGCATCGCTATAAATGAAACGTTATCTTGACAAAGTTACGTATTCTAACTTTTCATCTCTATTTTTAAAGTAATGTGAATATATTTTATTAATTATACGCGGAAATTTCCTATACAAGTTTTGTTTTAAATATATTCGGAAAACATTTTTCACTCTTTTTTACTTGAAATAATATGTTATCTTTTACAGTTATATCTTAGTAAAACAGCAGACAACACTTCGAGCCACAAAAAGAGGCAAATTTAAAACTTCTAAACATCTATAGTTAACTCTTTTATAAAAATCTGAAACAAGTTTAAGTTAAAGAAATATTTCTGTCAATATTTGAATGCAAACGTCCTTAGTTGATCATTATGGAATCGCACAGAGTAGAAATTAGGCCAGAAAAAAAACTTTCTTCTAAAGTTTTGTGGTAATATGGAGAACTTTTATATTTTTTTTCCTTTTCTCCCTCTATGATTTTGAAACTTTCTCCTTTCTTTAATTGGATTTAGGATATTGTTGAGCAACTGTTAGAACATTCCTTTAAAATCTCCAAAATTATTTCAATTCGATTTTTTTTTTGCTTTCTATCGATCGGCACTTTTTTGCACACAATAGGCTGAATGGTCAGGTCACAAGGGCTCCCAAGGACTCAGAGAAGGTTAGGGGCAGACAGATGATAGCCTCCCGTCAGGATTATTCAACGTGTTCTGTTTTTCACCCAGAAAGAAGATTATTGATGAGCAGTAAAGAATCGAAACCTATATGACCGCAGATGTCTCATTGGCTACTCTATAATAATTTCCAGAATGAGAATTCCTAGTTTCGGTAAAAAGAAGCCCCGAAGTGGGTCACTTTGGAGATAAAGAAAAAGTATCCTCCCAGTAGAAAAAAAGCCCCCTGGTGGAGGAGTGTAAAAGACAGTCTCCGCAGCTAGATTTAAAAGTTCGAAAACCCTAGTTGCCATAAACACAGAGTGATTATTAGTTTTGCCGTTGAGCAGTAGTTTTTCTAAGCACAGTGGGCTAAATTGCCAGGTCACAGGAACTCGAAAGAGTCAGAGCAGGTTGGGGGAAGGGAACCCACTGGACAGTTGTTTGGAGATATATGGTAGCCATCTTTCAAGGCCGTTCAGCGTTTCTTTAACGTTTACAGGGTATGGCTCTCCAGCATTGGAGGCTTACGTTCCTTCTGAAGGAAGGCATTCTTTTAAAGTCCATCGTTGTCCACTTTCTGACAGAGGACGGGGGAGAGGAGGTTAGCGGAGACAAATCTCAACGCTGGCACAGGTGGGAATCGAACCTGGGAATTGCAAATTAAGAATTTGGAGTACTACCGATTTGAGCTATCCACGCCCCCCTTTGAATTTGGATTTTGAACAATATTTATTCAGGATTTAAATGCATAGAAGCTGGAATATTTAACCATAATATCGCAATTCAGAACAATTTCTTCCGAATGTTGATTAACGTGTAAATAACATTTTTGTTTTTTTTTAAAAAACAGTTAAATCAAGTTTTTCAGAGTTTTATTTTGACAAAATTTAAATTTTCCTCAATTTGAAAACAATTTTAGGACTAGTGACGTTGCTTCTAAGCATTCTGAATGCATAGCTTTAAAATAATGAATAAAAAATGCAAGATTTAAATATGTATATTTGATTCAAATCCTTAGACGCAATGTCTTCGTTAAAAAGTTCATTACATGGTTATGGAGATTGGAACTTGACTTTTGAATCAATTTGGAAGTGTCCAAACAAATCCATTAAGATAGAATAACTAGCAAGTTAGTCTTCGAAAAAATAATATGTTTAACATTAATATTTGAGTTCTTGCTTCTAATAGATGAGGTTGAAGTCAAATGGAGGGGCGGGGGTGGCTCAGTCGGTAGCGCGCCAGGCTCGTAATCTGTAGTTCCCAGCTGGGTCAGCGTTGAGATTTATTTCCGCAAAATTCCCTGCCCTGCCCACGGTCAGTAGGGGACACCGATGGGCTTGGAAAGGCCGCCGTCCGTCGGATGGGACGTTAAGCCGTGGCCCCGTGTGCGGGAGAGTCACACCCTGTGCACGTTAAAGAACACGCTGGATGGCCTTGACGGGAGGCTACCATCTGTCTCCCAACAGCTGTTCCAGTGGGTCCCCTTCCCCAACCTTCTCTGAGCCTTCGGGGTCCTTGTGGCCTGGCCATTTAGCCCATGGTGTGCAAAAAAGTGCCACTCAGAGGTAAAACAATCCAATGAAGTCAAATGCTTCTTGTCTTAGTATGCACTCACAAAAGCAAAGCTTTCCTTTTACGTAATATGAGCATGTCTGAAAAATGCATCTATTTGTTATGAATCATAGAATAAAGGTGATACAGTATTTACGGGAGGAAAGAGATATCGATTCTTATGCATTTTGTGCTATCGCATTAATACAAATGGAAAAAGCATTCATACAGCACGTGCTAATTTTGTTTTATACGTAAGAAGTGTAAAAAATAAATAAATAAATACCCCCTCTAGCAGCTGCTTGCCACAGAGGTCTGACAGGAGCCTGTCAGTTTATATGCCAAAGTAGAAGGTCTGAGAGAATGGCAGGGCCTCAGCAGAAAAACGACACATACATCCATGCCTTACCCGGGGCTCGAACCCAGGTCCCGTAGATCAGTAGCCAAGCGCGCTAACCACTCATTGTAAAATATTAATATAACTAAATTCATTATAAAGCATTAATTTTCGAGAATCAATATTAAATGATAACTAAATATAAAAGAAACTGTCCATTGTTTAATTTTAACATTTTGATATATCTACAAATACGGTTAAAATTAAAGTGATATTTCGAACATTAATATATATAATAAGCGCAATCCTAAACACATACTAAAAATTAGGACATCTTTTTTAATGTGAATCTATTTTGACTATAATCAAAATGGTTTCTTCAAGAAGATCCTTCATCCCAAAAAAATCAAAGAGATTAAGTAACCAAAATTAAAATTATTCTTCTTTTTCTTTACAGTTTTTTATCGCGTAAACTTAGCTGCAAATTATGCTTTATCGTTTAGAATGGGTTCAGCTATTTTTTCTGCGTTAATTAAATTGCCCACATACATTTTTTCCTTGTGCCTTCACCTTTTTAATTTTATTACCTTTTGTGTCATCCTCCGCTTCCCATTTAAAATAAAATAAAAGCTCCTAAATTGCTACACTCAAAACTTTATTCACATGAGCATGATTCGAATATTAAATTCAAAAAGCAAACAGGAAATTAAAATATCTTTGCAGCGTTATAATGTAATTAAAAATATAAATATTTTATGTAACGAAACAATTTTTCAGGAAATCATGCCGCTTGAAAGACTTGATTAGTTAAAATAAAGCTAACATTTCCTTACTTCAAACAGTACAAGGAAAGGGAATTTCAAGGAGCTTCTGGAAAAAAGAGCTCAAGGCCTAGGCCTTTCTGACAAAGTTTGGCGGTCGCCAAATTAGAGATTCGATCATTGCTTGCAACATTGAGAGTTTTCCTGTTTTGATGTTATGTAATGCGATCCCTGAGGTGAAGTCGAGATTAAGGAAAGAGAACGTCTTGCGTTCGATAAGAGACAGGTACGTGACTAACATTTGCGTTTGGTGAGAAGTTTTTGTTTTTTGGATTTACTTGTAGCTAAAAATTTAACATTTTTTTTCCTTTCGTCTCTTCCAAGCAGCAGAGTTTTGATTTCTGATTTTTATTTTAAACTCACCCTACTCTTTATGAGATCCGACAGGTGTTTCTCTGGGAAAAAAAACTTTACAGTGAAGGCGAAGAAAAAGAGACCGCAGAAAAAAGACAAAATGCAACTGGGATTCGAACACTGACGCCAGTTACGGTAGCGTTGTCAGCTTTCCAGTCAAGTTGAACGTGAGCAATCCAGTCCAGATCTTCGCTGAACTATCTAGTGTTCGAACTGTATAGTGGAGAATATATTTTAATACATTGCTTCGTATTAAAATATCAGAGAAAAAATGTCGCACAAAATTATTAAAGTAAGAAATATACTCCATGTACAGTCACTCAAAAAAGTATCCGAATCACGTTACACGAAGTCATGATCTGGCAACCTCCGTGTCACGTGACACGAAGGTTGCCAGATCACTAATTTCTAAAAAAAAATCGTTACCAGATATTTTTTCTGAATTCTGTAATCAACCATAGTGTTCGGATACTTTATTGAGCGACTGTACTTGTTACACATAACACGAATTGGGGTGTAGAATTAAGGAAGCCTTTGAAACGTTATAATGGAAATAATTTGGGCATTTACTGAAAATAAAGCAGTATTTTAATATATTGGGTTTGAATATGATTGAAGCAGTAATTGTTAAAGCCTGTGATTAAGGCCAGCTACTTTTTTCATACCCCTTATGAAACGTTTGGAAAGATTCTATTAGTCATGTCATTCTATTAGTCATGTCATTCTATTAGTCATGTATAATGTTTGATGGATCTCAAAACATAGATTCAAAAATCTGCTTTGTTTTTTTCTGAATTAATTTAATGTTTTCTATACACATTTTCATTTCATTTTCATACCGTTCTCAATGTTTCCTCTGGCAAAAGAAATATGTGAAATTAATTAACTTATTGCGAATGCATAAAAAATGATCTGGAATGCAAAATATTTAGTAAGGAATAAAAACATATGGAATTATTTAACAGATCAGTTTTCTCCTCAGCTTTGACATTTATACAATTTAACTTTAAGCTCCATTTTTTCAGACCATTACGTTAAATAAAAGCACACATTATTAAAAAAAAAAGTCATCACTTACATTTTAAAAAAAAAAGTTATTTCCCTCTTCTTTGTTTCGAACAGTATGATAGATGAACGTGTTACAACTAGAACCTTATATTATATAAATGTTATAATTTAACAACGTAATAAGTGCTTACCAGAGAAACTGTTTCGGAAGCTTTCTTCAAAGAGAAACAGACTGCTGAGTCTCAACTCCACTCTTGCGTTGATGCGGAGAAAGTCGTAGCACTCACCAAAGCAACCGTCACCAAGGCAACTGACAGTTACCGCCTTTCATCTGTGCTCTGCCTCAACTAGCGCGTCTCTCGCCGTGACGTCATCGCCATTAGAAATCCGGCATAGAAAGTAGCACTCGCGAGGAGCTGACCTCAAATCCGCCCAGATAGGCCACTGACCTACCTAGCCATGGCTGTTACGTCAAGCTGGGCTCGTTTTCTCCAATACCCTTCGGCGATTTGTGGACAAAACACAAGCGGAAATCACAACTGTAAAAGATGCCGAAACGTGCAGGGTATCTTGCCGGTCCTGGTTCTAAACAATTAATTCATCGTTGTATACAATCGATCAACATATCGGACTGATATGAGACTGATCGTCTTAGGAATGGGAGACGTTTAATATTGTCTCACTTTTCTTTTGTTATCGATGGGAGCAATTGTCACGTTGGACTCCGGATGTGACTTATCTTTCCGGAAGTAGAGTTGAGTAGCGGATAGTTTTGACTGTATGGCGATCACGAAATTCGTTTGTGAGATATTAGCTTCGCATTCAGTCAGGGTTTATATTTTGTCTACAGATCGCGTTTATTTGCAATAGGAAGTGAGAGTGGGTCCCGCATGTAAATCCTCGTCATGTGACGACATTAGTTGGAATTGTTTTACAGTACGGCGGAGAGCTGGTGTTTATGATTTATTTCGGCGATATATTCATTTCCTCGGTAGAAAAAAATAATATCGTGGCTGCATAACCTCGTTTTATTTACAGGGAGTTGTTTTATTGCTTTTTCTTGAAAGTAATTAAAAGAAACAGCCTTTCCCATTTCCCAGATCCGAATCTACAAAAAACAAAGAATGGCGCAGTCGAGCGGACAAAAAAATAAAGGGGAGGGAGTAAGAGACTAGATTTATTTTTGAGTATAACATTTTCCTCTCCGTTTTAGAGGTTTTTAAAAAATTCTTTAAAAAATGGGTGAAATGTGTATAATTGTAGCATTCCCTCCATTACACTTACTAGCATTCTAATACCGATTTGGATACTAATACTGATCTGATTTGGAGGGCAGCACTGCCCCCCCCCCAATCTGATCCTGGCTTTCCTATAACAGAAGGACGCAGAATTGGGAGGTGAATGCTGCAAGAATAGACTTCTAAATCCTTTCGAATTCAATTATATAAAACAGCGTTTTTCAAACTGTGGATCCCGACCCATCATTATCGCGAAATCAATTTAGTGGGTCGCAATCAGCATTTTATTTAATAGAATAGAAAGTATCAGAGTCTGGGTCGCGATGTAAAATATATTTCTTATTATGGGTCGCGGTGGAAAAAGTTTGAAAAACACTGATAATAGAATGTGCCATATAAACGCTGGCGTAGATAGTGGTCTGCGCTTCAATTGTAGCTGGGTAACTGCGCAGAATTTGGTGGCCGAGTCTCAGATAAGGACAAAATTGTACAGTTGCTTCTAAGAAAGTGTTTGATTTTGCAAGGAAAAATTTCTAAAAATCTTATGTAAAAAAACCTGCAACAGTTTTCTGTACATTTTTTAGGCAATTACATATTTAGAAATTAAATTGAAAAAAAACTCCGCGCGATAATTTTGCAGGTCTCAGCTGGTTTTAAGATATATTCTGGACGCAAATTGTAGCTGGATACGAGAGATAAATTATAAATTGTAGCTAGATTTGGGTTGTTTTACCTCTGAGTGGCACTTTTTTGCACACCATGGGCTAAATGGCCAGGTCACATGGACCCCGAAGGCTCAGATAAGGTTGGGGGAGGGGACCCACTGGAACAGCTGTTGGGAGACAGATGGTAGCCTCCCGTCAAGGCCATCCAGCGTGTTCTTTAACGTGCACAGGGTATGGCTCTACCGCACACGGGGCCACGGCTTAACGTCACATCCGACGGACGGCGGTCTATTCCAAGCTCATCGGTGTCCCCTACTGACCGTGGGCAGGGCGGGGAATTTTGCGGAGATAAATCTCAACGCTGACTCAGCTGGGACTCGAACCTGGGAACTACAGATTACGAGCCTGGCGCGCTACCGACTGAGCCACCCCCGCCTCATTGTAGCTAGATACGAGGGAAAAATTATAAATTGTAGCCTATGATGCTATTCGAGCGTTTACGGTATTTAATATGGGCCGCAGTGTGAAACTGAGTTTTTGACAGGTTTTAACAGCTATAACCTGAAAAAAGTTTGTGGTATATAGTTACGTCATCTCTGTAAGGTTTATTCGTTGATTTCACCATTCCAAGAACCTGCAATAAACAGATAAGCGATCATAGAAGTTAAATTATTTATAGCACATAGGAAACTTCAGTAACCAATCACTAGGGGAAACTGATGTCAAAGTCTCTACAGTTGAAAATACATTCAAGGTTCTAAACCGCGTTCTACTGTAGTCAGCTGGGGTGGGGGGGTGACTCATTCGGTAGCGTGCCAGGCTTGTAGTCTGAAGTACTCAGGTTCGAATATCAGCTGGGTCAGTGTTGAGATTTATCTCTGCAAAACTTCCCGCCTTGCTCTCTGTCAGTAGGGAGCCGTAATGGGCTTGGAAAGACCACCGTCCGTTGGATGTAATGTAAAACCATGACTCCGTGTGTGAAAGGGCCATACCCTGTACACGTTAAAAAGAACACGCTGAAATGCCTTGACGGAAGGCTTCCATCTGTCTCCAGTGGGTCCCCTTCCCCAACCTTCTCTGAGCCCTTGTAACCTGTCCATTTAGCCTGTTGTGTGCAAACAAGTACTGCCGAGAGTTAAAACAACCCAACGACTGTAGTCAGGGATTTGAATTTTTAAATGCAAAACAGAAAATCGGAGTGTGAAATTTCGAATCGGTTGGTCAAACGTTTGAAGAATTACAGGCGTCCGAAATCTGTTAAAACAGAGATAAAATTCTGCCAACCGTACAGTATAAGCACTGGAGAAGAAGTAACATTATCCTGCCATGGAAGAAAGACATGTATCTCCACCTCCATTTTAGAGATATTTAAAAATTTCTTGAATAATATGAGGAATATAAATAAGTTTAATAATATTTTACCTCTGTTACAATTGCCAGCATTCCAAAAGGGGGGACATGGCCCTCTTGCCCTCCCCCCTAAATCCGACCCTGTTTGCAAATATATTACGTTTTATAGCTGTTTAAACACACTAATTTGTGTAGAAAAATATATGAAAACTCTTTTTGGAAGTGCTGAAATTATAAACAAGGAAAGGTATATAAGAAAGCATCCAAGATGTATTCTTATATGGCAAGTATTACAATAATGTAAAAGATTATAGAGAAGCAGTTGCGAAATCGCGTTAAACCTGATCAGTCATGCTAGTCGAAAACCATACCTATTTTTAAAATCGCGTTAGTCGTGGACTGGTTGTACCTGAAAAGCATTCGAGCACTAATGTAATTAATTCCCTTGGTGTTATGTGTTATGCTTCCGTGGTTTATTTAAAATTTCTTTGATATATGATATCATGCATGAGATAATTAAATAATGTATAAAATAAGTTTTTTCATTATTCAGAAAATAGTCTTCTTCCTATGGGGGCCAGGAACGGTACAAAGACTCTTACAGTTCGTGCCTGGACTTGAATGTTATCTATTGTTATGCCCCTACTGAGTAGTGATAAGTACGAGAAAGATAGCTAAGTTTTATTGCAACTTCAGGATATTTTGAATTCTGTCAAGAAAGAAGACGTTGGTTGATTTTAGTCCCAAAGTTGGTACTAACTCTGACCATTGGATAAGAGTGATAGGTCCTTTCAGCATTAATATCAATCCCACAGGTAAGTAAACTAAATGGTTTCAGGACAGGGCCGGATTTAGGGGAGGGGACAAGGGAGCCATGCCCCTCCCCTTTCAGAATGCTAGTAAGGGTAATAGAGACAAAAAAATTGCTGCACATATTTACACTAAGCCGTCCCGTGGCCGAGTGGTTAGCACGCTTGGCTGCTGATCTTAGGGACCTAGGTTCGAGCCCCGGATTAGGCATGGATGTATGTGTCGTTTTTCTGCTGAGGTCCTGCCATCCTCTCAGATCTCCTACTATGGCATATAAACTGACAGGCTCCTGTCAGACCTCTGTGGCAAGCAGCTGCTTGAGGAGGTATTTATTATTTATTTATTTATATTTACACTGAATGGACAAATTATTTTATCACCCCGATAACAATATGCAAAAGTATCGCGTCCAGTTACGTGGGTGCTGAAACTGGAGATGACTATAAGCAAAGCAGGTCTCTACGCTTTGGAAACCAATCATGGAAAAGTGATCATGGGTAAAGGCAGCGACTTAAGTGAGTTTGACCATGGCCAGATAGTAGGTGCGAGGAAGGAGGTTGTTCAATCACCGCAACTGCCGAACTGTTTGCATTTCCACGTCAGACGGTTGCACCTGCATACCAAGACTATGTGAAATACTTCAAAACTTTCAACCAGCAGGAGAAATGTGGACGTAAACGTGCAATTGACTCTCGAGGTGAGTGCAGACTGTCCCACATCATTACAAGAAATCGTATGGCTACCATGGAGCACATAACGTCGGAATTGAATAAGGGCATGTCCACAAACTTATGCACAAAGACTATCCGTCGTACCATGGAAAACATAGGCTATGGCAATCGACGTCCACATCGTGTCGCGTTGTTGACTGCAAGGCAGAGAAAGATTAGGCTGCGGTTTGCAAAGACCAGTCGCAACTGGAATGCGGAGGACTGGAAACACGTCATCTGGTGTGACGATTCACGGTTTCAATTTTATCACGCCGATGGGAGAATGCGTGTGTGGCGTAAACCACATGAAGTGATCGATCCAGACTTTCAAGTTGGGGTCATACAGGCAGATGGAGTTGGTATACAGTTTGTGGTGCTTTTACATGTGCTTCCTTGGGGCCCCTCGTACCCGTCGAGACCTCCATCACTAACATAAGGTATGTGAACATCCTCGCCGATCTCTATACCCGTTTGTAAAGATCTCTTTCCACACCATGACGCCATCTTTCAACAGGGCAACGCCACACAACATACTTCCCGAGTGGCGACCAATTGTCTTCAGGAGCATTCAAGTGAGTTTACCACGCTCGAATGGCCCACCTCGATCGCCGGACCTCAACCCCATTGAGGATTTGTGTGAATACAACCTCTGTGTTTTTAACACCTTACTGAGTCCTTACCAAGACGTCTGGCTGCTGTTTGAGGGCAAGAGATGGAACAACAGGTTATTAAGTAGGTGTATGTAATAATTTGTCCATTCAGTGTATATTTTATGCATATTTCAATATTTGTTTTTAAAGACCTGTAATAGGGATGAGGAAATGTTATACTGCATGGGAAATCCAGTCTTTTGTAAAAAAAAAAAAGGGGGGGGGGACCTTTTCCATTTTCCCGGCTCCATTGTGCTTTTTGCCTCCCCCCCCCCCAACTTCGATTTATTTTCTAGATCCGAGGCAGTTTCAGAATAACACTTTATATAAACGCCGAGACATTTATAAATACACTTGGGTTTTACTGATGAATTACACAGGAGTATGAAAGAAAGAAAGAAATACCCCCTCAAGCAGCTGCTTGCCACAGAGGTCTGACAGGAGCCTGTCTGTTTATACGCCATAGTAGAAGGTCTGTGAGGATGGCGGGACCTCAGCCGAAAAACAACACAAACATCCATGCCTTACCCGGCGCTCGAACCTCAGAGCAGTAGCCAAGCGCGCTAACCACTCGGCCACGGGACAGATTATATTTAATTAACGGCAAATTAGTTGGGTTGTTTGCCTCTGAGCAGTAGTTTTTTACACACAATGGTCTTAATGGCAAGTCACAAGGACTCCCTGAGGTCAGAAAAGGTTGGGGGAGGGGAACTCACTATACAACTGTTACGAGACAGATGGTAGCCTACCATCAAGGCCATTGAGCGTGTTCTTTAAGGTTTCATTGGTTTACGTTCCACCCGACGAACGGCGGCCTTTCCAAGGCCTACTACTTGTCCCCTACTTACCAAGAGCAAGGCCTATCAGTGTCCCGCACACGAGAGCAGGGTGTTGATTTTGCGGAGATAAATCTCAACGCTGGCCAGCTGGGACTCGAACTGGGAACTGCAGATCACGAGCCTGGCGCGTTACCGAGTGAGTTACCCCGTCCCCAACGGCTCTGTGTTTTGACAGATCTGAAGCTTAAGTATTTTACATATGAAGCTTAAGAAATGTTGTTCTAAGATTAAAAGGATTATGTTAGTGCTGAAGTTCTGAAAGACCCAGAAATTGCCAAAGCTTACCGTGATAAGATAGTCATTACAACATGGTGGTTTACTTACTACAGAAGCTGAGGAAGAATGGGGCCATTTTAAACAGTCTATCCTTGAAACTAAACAGTACTCTTTCGGGTAAAATAGAAAAAAATAGAACAGGAGATAAGGTCATTTGAGTGATAAGGCAAAATAGAGTTTATTTCTAAAGGAATGAAGTTCAGAGATAAACCGAGTTAATACCCTACTACTCTTAACATAAAACATTATAAAGAATTTACTAAATGTGTTTAAAATCGGTTTGAAGCTGATAGGAATCTTTGGCTTAATAGCTTGGTTGACAAAGCAGAGAAATGCAGCTAGACATAGCTCGAGTATTCCAGAGATATGCCAGTTGTAAAACACCATGTATAAAGTGTTTTACAACTAAAGTGTCTTATAACTGAAGCTTGATAAATGCTGTGCTAAGGTTAAAAGGATTACTTTTATCACTGAAGTTCTAAAAGGCCCAGAAATAGTCAAAACTAACTGCAGAGAGCTGTACTAGGTAGTTAATGTTTTGTGTGGGAAGAAACAGACAGGTATAGGGATTGAGAGATAAACATGGTAATGGTATTGAAGGTGAGAATTATATAATGCTCTACCTTGTTTATACATTCTCTTTCAAAATACAATTTGAACACATAATGTTGAAGTTTTCTAAAGTGAATTATCTGCAGCACTTATTCATCACGCCGTTCCAAAACCGACTTCTCAGATAGTTTATGGAGCATATTTTAAGGAACGAATATCAAATAATAATATTTTTCCAAATTTTAGGAGATTTTAGAATGGAACAGATATCAATTCCATTGTTCTTTATCAATAATCCATAGTGCTTGCGACCCCGGTGTAGAAAACACTAATGGGGAGGGGGGCTGATGTATAGATTGATCTGGAATGATCAGACACCGTTCCGGGATTCTTTTAAAGAAATTGTTCCAGATAAATAATGTAATATATGTTTTTCATCCCTCCGTTATAACGATCTTTTAAAAAATAATATTGCAAAATAAATGCCATATTCTGTTATGCTTACGATTTTTTTTCGTCCCGTTGCGTTTATCTAACTTTTCTGTGGGGTGTGGATATGGACTTCTTGTTAACTCCCCCCTCCTTCCTAAATACAACCCTAGTAACTCGATGAGGGTCTCCCCGCCCTTCCCTCGGTCAGTAGGGGACACCAATAGGTTTGGAAAGGCCGCCGTCTGTCGGATGGAACATTAAGTCTTGGTTCCGTGTACGAAAGAGCCATACTTGTGCACATTAAAGAGCTCGCTGAATGGCCTTGACAGGAGGCTACCAACTGTCTTCCAATTGCTCCCCAGCATGTCCTCTCCTCCCCCCCCCCCAACCTTCTTTCAGCCCTCAGGATCCTTGTGACTTGGCCATTAAGCCCATTGTGTGCAGAAACGTGTCGCTCAGATGTAAAACAACCCAGCCTAAGTCGTTGAGAGTATTGTCTTAAATACAGTATCCTCAAAATAATTCTGATAACGCAGAATCCTTTTTATTTTCTCTTTTCTCTCAAATGCAATAAAAATAACTTAGAGAAATATACAGAGATTAAAGTAGAGTAACAGTAACCAACATAAAACAAATTAGGGTTACATACGAATCTGCTCGGGTATGCCAGAGATTTCTGGACACAAGACCAAGAAAACTTCATCACGCTTGTGTCTCCTTCACACCTGCTAACGTGCCTGATTAACGTGCCTGATGATTGAAACTTCAATAGACCTCTGATGCAAGCCTCACATGCAGTAATCGTGTCAAACTTTCAAGAGAAGAAGATTGCTGCTAAAAATTTACGATGACATAAGGTAACTCTTTCCCGACTTTCGGCAGTAAGGTTTCATTCCCAACTGACCTCTGCTCCTTCTTTTCTCTAAAACATTCACAGAGACAGAAATTTTCTCCAACCCATTATTGTCTCATTAGGGCAAAAACACAGAAATTACAAACATCAGTAAGATGAAAACAGAGCTTTACACAGCAGCGCTGTGAGATTAAACGTGAAACTGATCTGCAGGTAAGGAAAGCGTTTCTTTGGTTTTGAAAGGGGCATTCCTCTGATCTGCGCTGCCTCAGATGACCTTGCAAATGTTCGCCTAGTGACCCAGTGGCCTACTTGGTGACCTAATGAAAGGAGAAGTGGCGCTCTGATGTAACGATGCTGTAATATTATAACTATTGGTTGGCTTTGTGATGATTTTAGAGGTGAAAAGGCCAAAGAAACAGAATAAAAAGTGGAAAGGTTAAGGAAATAGACGTTTCAGTAAGTTTTAAAGGAATCTCTTACATATCAAATGAATAAAATACAGGACCGCATTTCTGAGTTTGTGTAAGAGGCTCTGGAACGAAATGAGCACCTCTTCACTCTTGAGGGGGCTCGTAACATATTCAAGTCAATTTATTCAATTCTATTCAGCTTCTGATAATATATATATGTACAAAATATTGTAAAATATCCACAAGATTTTCCAAACTCGCCAGTAGATACTATTTAACATATACAGATTAGTTTTAATTTTTAATTTGGCTACGCCTGTGCACATAATGATTAATAAATGAAATTATAATTTGAGCAAAAGAAAAGCAAAAATTATACAACAAATATAAAAAACGCCCTTTTGATAAATCGCTTGAAAAGCAATATAAATCATTAAGAACTCAACTAACAAATAAAACTAGGTATGCAAAAAAACTTCATTATTTAAAAGAGTTCCATAATTGTAATAGTGATGTGAAAAAGCAATGGGCAACAATAAATAGTATTTTAGGGATCGAAAAAAAACCTGAGATATATCCTTCAAAAAATGTTGATGAAAATCTAGCAAATAAATTTAATGCACATTTCATGGAAGTTAACCAGGGGTATCAATATACTACAAATAATTTTAATACTGAAATTGACAAATATGTAAACCATAATGATAACTCAATGGTTCTGTTTGAAGCAGATCAAACGGAACTAAACAATATAATATCACAATTGAATAATAAAAATCATGTGGTTATGATGAAATAAATGCCCATATGTTAAAAATTGTTTTTAAATATAAACCTCATATTTTTGTAAAAATTGTAAATTTATCTTTTTCTACTGGAATGTTCATAAATGCTTTAAAAATTGCTAAAGTAAAGCCAATTTACAAAAAAGGTAAAAACACGGATTTTAATAATTATAGACCAATTTCCATACTCCCTATCTTTTCAAAAATTATTGAAAAACTCATGAAAGAGAGATTTATGAAATTTCTATCGAAATATAATTTCTTATCAAATAAACAGTTTGGATTTAGAGATAAATTGGGTACAGAACATGCTATGTTACAACTTACCGGCAACATCTATAACAGTGTAAATGAACACAGGAAAACTTTAGCCTTATTTATTGGCATAAAACAAGCTTTCGATACAATAAATCATTAAATTTTAATGCAAAAATTAAGTATGATAGGAATAAGTGGACTTGCTTTCAATTGGTTTAAATCGTATTTGGAAAACAGAAAACAATATGTGGCTATACATAAACTGGAAAGTAATATGCTTGTTTTGAATGGTGGTGTACCGCAAGGTTCTATTCTTGGACCAGTATTGTTTTTAATATATATTAATGATTTTTGCAATTAAAATTTATTTGGCAAAATCACAGCTTATGCGGATGACACATCGATAGTGTACTCGACTGAAACTAATAATGAGTTAATGTTCAAGATAAACAATGACTTAAAAAGCATAAGAAACTGGTTTAGTAGTAATAAACTGCAAATAAATGTGGAAAAAACTAATTTTATCTATTTCTGCTTATTGAATACAAGTAAAGAGGTTGTCATAAAATACCATAATTCTGGTTGTAATTTGGTAAATGGTTGTGTATGTAAAACTATCGAACAAGTTGAATGTGTTAAATATCTAGGCATTTATGTTGAACAAAATCTAAAATGGAAGAAACAAGTAGATACAGTGTGTAAAAAATTAAGATTAATTTTGTACAAGTTATATTATCTTAAATCATGTTCTCATAAGAAGTTGTTAATTTTAGTTTATTTCGCTTGGGTTCACTCAATTTTAAGCTATGGAATCACATGTTGGGGGGGAGATTATATATTAAACCTACTCCCTCTAGTGAAATTGCAAAATAAAATTGTAAAACTAGTTTCAAATAGCAATATTAGCAATGTAAATTATCATTACATAAGCAATAATATATTACCCTTGAGAAAGTTATATTTATATAGAAGTCTTTTGTATCTACATAAAAACAACAATTGGATCGAAAAACGGTTCATCCCATACGATACCAGATGTTCTACAAACATGTTTCATGCTGTGAAATCAAAAAAAGAAATCATGCATAAGCATTTCAATTTTATTGCACCAAAATTATATAATTCTTTACCAAATAGTATAAAAGAAGAAAAAAGTGATTGTAATTTTAAGAAAAAAAACAAACTTTTTTTGGTAAATACTGAAGATATTGAAGACGCTTTTAATGTAATTTCTTAGTTTTTTTTATCCATTGCCAAAGATTTTCGTTTACAGTAGAATTTTGTTTTTGTAATCTGTAAGAGTTGTTTTGTAACTCCTAGATTACACAGAAATACTTGTAAAATGTATGTTTGTGTGTTTTTTATTTTTAATCGTTTTTTTTAATTTTATTTTATATTATTTCCTTTTGCTATTTTCCATCCAAATTTGATGGTAAATTTTTGTGTGTAATGTTTCTGTAAATGAGAATGGAAATAAATATTATTATTATTATAAAAAAAAATATGACAAATACAATAAATAATGATTGAATATAAAATAAAATATATAATGTAACATAATGTTAAAAATGAAACAATCCATTTGAAAAACTTTTTTTGCTTAAAATTATGTTTCTTTCGTTAAATAACTCTTTTCTTTCGCACTTAGTAAATTTAACATAATGTTACTGAAATACACGTTACTTTATTTTGCATAAGAGTTTCAAAATTTGCTCTGCGCCCGGAATCAACGGACAATAATCCTGCTTCTGCTGTTATCCTGTTTTCAGTCAGTTCAAAAAAATAAAGATAGCCATCGCTTCTACAGAATGAGAGATATTCGTTTTCAAAGAGAATGAAGTTTTCATTTTCCGACTCTTGCACCCTCTAACAGTGGAAAGTCGAACTAATGGATCATTGGTAAAATGCAAATAGTTTTATTTGCATTTATTATTTATCATTTATTTATCATTATTTATCATTTATTTAATTAGCACCTATCAAACACAATCGGAACATTTCATTTATCCGATAAAACAAAAATATAATTTTTTCGCACTCCCCTGAGATAAAGGGGTCAAATCATTGCTGTCAGTGTCAACTCTTAATACTCACACTGCGCCACTAAAATTTCTACAATCAATAGATCGTTTGCAATAATCATATGCAGTATGGCCATTTTTCAACTTTTTCCACCCGTACGTGGTGCTATGGGTTGTTGGGTTGTTTTACCTCTGAGCGGCACTTTTTGCACACCATGGGCTAAATGGCCAGGTCACATGGACCCCGAAGGCTCAGAGAAGGTTGGGGGAGGGGACCCACTGGAACAGCTGTTGGGAGATAGATGGTAGCCTCCCGTCAAGGCCATCCAGCGTGTTCTTTAACGTACACTGCGTATGGTTCTCCCGCACACGAAGCCACGGCTTAACGTCCCATCCGACGGACGGCGGCCTTTCCAAGCCCATCGGTATCCCCTACTGACCGTGGGCAGGGCGGGGAATTTTGCGGAGATAAATCTCAACGCTGACCCAGCTGGGACTCGAACCTGGGAACTACAGATTACGAGCCTGGTGCGCTACCGACTGAGCCACCAACGCCCCTAGAGAGATTCGGAAAGTACGAATACTATTGGTTGATCGACACCTGTCCAGTCCTGGGGATGGCGAGTTGGTTCAGTCTATATCGTGCAAAGCTCGTAATCTGCAGTTTTCAGGTTCGAGTCTCAACTGTATCAGCTTTGAGATTTATCTCTATCTGTCGGATGATATGTAAAGTCGTAATTTCGTGTGCAGGAGAGCCTTACCCTTGCACGTTACAAAATATGTTGGATGATTTTGACGGGAAGTTTCCATCTGCCTCCTAACAGGTATCCAGTGGATATCCTTCCCCAAATTTCTCTGAGTCATTAGGGCCTTTGTGACCTGGTCATTTATCCGTTGTGTGCAAAAAAGTTCCTCTGAGAGATAAAGCAATCCAACTCAACCATCTGTCTCCTAACAGCTGTCTGGTGGATTCCCTTCCCCCAACCTTCTCTGAGTCCTTGAGACCTGGACATTTATTCCATTAGGTGCAAAAAGTTCTGCTCAGACGTAAAACAACAACAACCCATCCAACCCAAAAAGAGAAATTTTCATTTATCTCTAAAAAACAAAAGAGTTAAATATCTATAGACCAGACAACGTGAAAATTGTTTTCACGTTGATAATACGAATCGCATTTTCCGAATATTTCGATAATTTGAATTTAAATCGTTAGCAAAATATTAAATAATTATATTGCTGTAACTAGTTTTAAGTACCTGCTCTTAATTACCCCCTAGGGGATAAATATATAATATATGAGGACCTTATTATATATGAGGACCCTAAAGCTAGAAAGTATTAAAACTTTAAACGAATATTGTAAATAGTCCATTCGTGCTAGGAATTTCAAATTTTGACAGGGGAGTGGTGATCGAGTGGTTTACATAATGCGTTGTGAACCCTCAGGGTAACAATGACTGACACACGCTGGATGGCCATGACGGGAGGCTACCATCTGTCTCCCAACAGCTGTTCCAGTGGGTCCCCCAACCTTCTCTGAGCCTTCGGGATCCATGTGACCTGGCCATTTAGCCCATGGTACGCAAAAAAGTGCCGCTCAGAGGTAAAACAACCCAACCCAACTGCAGATTAGAGCTTGTCGCGCTGCCGACTGAGCCAACCATGTTCTCAGGTTGCAGGAAAAATTCATATCAATGGTTAAAATACGCATGGGGAGGAAAAGGAATTTATTTCCAGGGAATCAAGAGCTCCAAAAGGAACAATGGCTTCCCTTCTTAACCATACCTGAAAATACTCACGTTGGTCACCCAACAAAAATTAATTGTTCAAGGTATTTCCGATTAAAAAATGTAACAAATGTTGCTGCAAGGATTGTCTATTCCTAAATTAGTTTTTCTTCCCATTATTCTAATTCCATCTTTCTGTTTCTTCATATTCATTTATATTCGTTTCGTTCGTAGATTCCCTCTAATTACTTGATCTCACGTTTTTCCCATTCACATTTTCCTTGGAGACAATTTCCGCTTCTCGAAATCGGACCACGGTGCAAAACTATACATTATTTATTTGTAATTATTTTCCTTTCCTCAAGATCAACGAAAAACGGGAATAAATAATTTTAAAAGAAAAATATTGGTACACTTCCTTGACTCTCTATAGACACACAATCATCCTAACGCCAAAGTTTAGGTTTAAATTAAAAGCAATAGAAATCGGAGGTGGAGGAATATAAAGAAAGAAGATTCGAAAGAGAAAGTGCGATCAGTCATGCTTCGAAGGAAAACTGAAAAAACTATCTGGCATTCCGTCGACTAAAGAATGTCTTCTTTGAGAGCAATAGGAAGTTGCGATTGCTCCTATAAGTCTCTCGTCTTGCTTCACTGGACACAGATCCCCAATCTTAGCAACTAATGGAGCTGGCAGTTCTTTGAAAAATGGGCCCTATTGCTGATGTAAGTGGGAATGTCTAATATACTTCTGACCCACATCTTAACCACGTTACTCAGAACCGTGCCACGGCTTAACGACGTCAATACGTGATGTCACATACTGCAACATTTGTCTGTCTAATAAAAATCTGCAGTCGGACTGTGTTGCATCTGTGGTGCATCAAATGACATCGTGTTTTTTTCCGCACTGTTTCCTGTAAGGAATTTCTGTTTTCAGATTCTTTCGAGTAATTGTGTTGTTTCGTGCAATCATTTGTTACAGAGAAGTGCTATTAGATTTCTGTTAAGTTATGGCGACCAGACCGCTTCCACTCTTAATACAGATTTTAGCCTGGTCAAAGCGCAGTACGGATGATCTGTTTTTGTCTCACAAGATATATAAAAGCCCCTTGCACAAACAGATAACTATGTGAAATTATATATATCTAAATTATCAATGAGAACTTAATTGTGATTAAGTAATTAAGTAGCTTAACTTTGCGTGTTGGGGTAGCTCTAACTGAGGCATCATTTCGGTCTTGGGAGGGCATGTCCTTGTATGAAAAAAAGAAGTTGCTAATACAGATTTTGGCCTGGTCAATGCGGAGCACGGATGCTGATCCATTCTTGAGAACTTTCAAACTTTCTTGAGAAGCGAAAGTTACAGTTAAATATTCAGCTCCCATAATTCTTTAAATATTAAACGAATATTGCGGAAAGTAGATATTTAGAGAGATTTGAGTAAAATCTTCAATTTATCCCCAGTAACAATTTTTTAATTAAAAAGAAACTTATTTTCAAAGTTAGGGAGCTTTTAATGTAGCTGGCTACTTTTTGCAATATAGTATTTTTCTACTTGCATTATGGGTCCTGACAATATGAATCTTGTGATGCATAAAAAAAAAGGTACGTTCCCTACAGTAATTCTATAAAATGGCAAATTTATGAAAAACAGACCTACCGATTTTTCCAGATTTCACCTAATGCTATAGAAAGTTTAAGGACAAACACTACTGAACGATGAAGCGCGGGAACTGGCTCACTAGGCAGCGCGCCAAGCTCTTAACCTGATAGTTCCAGATTCTTCTTTCGATTCCCGTTGATAATTTCTCCACTAACATACAACCTGCTCTTAATTAGAAAGATGACATCAAGGATTTGGAAAATCAGTCATTTGTATAATGGAAGGTTTAACCCCGGCCTCTTATTACATAGAAAAGCCTAGGCTCAACGCTCTAAGGAATAAGTTAGTTGTCTTTGAATGCAGGTTCCTAGCTCTCTCTTAGCAGTAATGCATTAGATCTCCTTCCCCTACCGAGGCGAGTGTTGGCTCAGACGGTAGCTCGTAATATTCAGTTCCCAGGTTCGAGTCCCACTTGTGTCAGTGTTGAGATTGATCTCGACTAACCCCTGCCCTAAATCCTCCTGTAAGAAAGGAGCCACCGATGGGGTTCGGAAGGCCGTCGGTCGAATGGGACGTTAAGCCTTGTACTGTGTGTGTGATGCTTTAACTTGCACACACACAGTACAAGGCTTAACGTCCCATTCTCTGTGTGTGGGGGGGGGCGGTGGTGGCTCAGTCGGTAGCGCGCCAGGCTCGTAATCTGTAGTTCCCAGATTCGAGTCCCAGCTGAGTCAGCGTTGAGATTTATCTCCGCAAAATTCCCCGCCCTGCCCACGGTCAGTAGGGGACACCGATGGGCTTGGAAAGGCCGCCGTCCGTCGGATGGGACGTTAAGCCGTGGCTCCGTATGCGGGAGAGCCATACCCTGTGCACGTTAAAGAACACGCTGGATGGCCTTGACGGGAGGCTACCATCTGTCTCCCAACAGCTGTTCCAGTGGGTCCCCTCCTCCAACCTTCTCTGAGCCTTCGGGGTCCATGTGACCTGGCCATTTAGCCCATGGTGTGCAAAAAAGTGCCGCTCAGAGGTAAAACAACCCAACCCTGTGTGTGTGCACGTTAAAGCATCACACACACACACAGTACAATGTGCACGTAAAAAAGAAGCTGGATGGCCTTGAAGGGAGACTTCCATTAGCCTCCTAACAGCTGTTCTGTGGATCCCATTCTCCCAACCTCCTCTGAGATCTTAGAGTCCTTGTGACCTGAAAAGATTCATCCACATTTAGCCCACTGTGTACAGAAAAGTGCAGCTCAGAGGTCACACAAAACATTCTGCTACCCAGCTCTGAGTATTCGAGAAGTGATTATTTAGCCCTTTCTATGTAAAACACAAGATGCGCGGTAGTAAAACCACATGCTACATAACCCCCCTCCACACACACACACACACATTCCCCTACGCCAGTGGTTCCCAACGTTTTTTGTCCCGCGTGTCCCTTTCAACCAAAAAATGCGTTGTAAACCCTCAGGGTAACAATGACTAAAAAAAACTCTCCAAATTAAAATTTACATTATAAAATTATAATTGTAAAATTTTACTACCTATAATTATGAAACCTCTAAAATTTTGAGTCACAGATAAAAAAATATATTTATAACATAATTGGACTTTACTGATTAAAGCGACTTACAGAATTTTTAGCGCGAACCACCAAATGGGAGACACTGCCTGCGCTATTGCTTTTCCTACCCCTATTGCTCAGGAATGTTCGTCTTTGTGAACTCTTCGACGAGAAATTTCAATGCAAATATTTTCTGGGTATCTTCTACAGTATGCTAGAAGATAAAAAAAAATGAAAAAACAAGATAAATTATCTTGTATTTCACTCGATATTCCAAGATATCAAAATGAATTGCATCCGACTCTGTTTGACAGCGCGAAACTCTCAATGATCTCATAATCTCCTTTCAAGAACGCAAATTGGCGATATTATCTCTTCTTATCTTATTCCTTTATCATTTCCTTGACTTAGCAAGTATATAAGTAATCGAAGAAAAGGATTAACAAGTAGATAGGAAGAAATAAGTGCAATCGTTACTAGAATCAAAAGATTAAATGATAAGTACTTGAGTGTAAGGAGAACTGATAATCCACAATTTTTATCTTTTGCCTCTCTTAGTAGTTGATTCCTATATTTGTTTCCTCATAGAGATTTAACTATCGAAATTCTTCTCCGTGTTGGCCCAGTCGGTGACAGGCTGTCTACTGATTCACCGTTCTCTTACTATTATGCAGGAATTTGTCGAAAGAATGCTCACAGTGGCGTAACCAGAAATTTCCATCAGGAGTCTAAAGTGAGCAATAACTTTTCGGTCTAAAGTAGTGAGATTAAATCTCTGATTCTCTTTGACGAGGTTTTAATAACACGTATTTTCTAAGACTTCTTCCGAAACATATTAGGGTAAAATCCCGGTTATCCCGCATTTATGGGGAATTGAGGTTTGCCTTGTTAGATGAATATGCCCATTGCATGAGAATTGTTTTTATAGAAACCAAATACAGTAGGTAAAATCTTGTATTCAAATCTTAGTTGAAAAAAAATGCAGTTGAAAACAATGATAATAAAAATTAAGTATAATGTCCTTAATACAAATGTAAATATCTAAAATGTTATTATTTTATGCGTATATTCACCGTCCCGTGGCCGAGTGGTTAGCACGCTTGGCTACTGATCTACGGGAACTGGGTTCGAGCCCCGGGTAAGGCATGGTTGTTTTCTGCTGAGGTCCTGCCATCCTCTTAGATCTTCTACTCTGGCATATAAACTGACAGGCTCCTGTCAAACCTCTGTGGCAAGCAGCTGCTTGAGGGGGTATTTATTTATTTTTATATTCACACTTAATTAATGTTTAAATCCGTGCACTTAAGAAAAAATTCGAGAACTGATTCATTTAAAGCTACCATAGAAAGACTTGTTGTGTTGGCCGTCGGATGGCGCTGACTACCGATAGTACCTTATTTTCCCAATAACGAAATGTAAAAGGGAATTTATGAAAAGTAAAGTCGATAGAAAAGCATGAAAAAAATAAAAAATAAATAATCCCTCAAGCAGCTGCTTGCCACAGAGGTCTGACAGAAGCCTGTCTGTTTATACGCCATAGTAGAAGGTCTGTGAAGATGGCGGGACCTCAGCAGAAAAACAACACACACGTCCATGCCTTATCCGGGGCTCGATCCCAGGTTCCATAGATCAGTAGCCAAGCGTGTTAACCACTCGGCCACAGGACGGCAAACACGAGACAAAAAAAAACTCTCCGAGAAACGAGAATAGTGAAACTAAACTAAACTTTAATTTCAGAAAGAAAAAACAACAGTTTCCTATGCGTATGTATAAGCAGTGTAGTTTATTGGCTAGGTACTAGAAATTCGGATGGCATTTTATCAGGGTCATCTGCTGAAATAGCATTTGATTCTTGAACAGCAGCTGATGTCGAGGGTTGATCAGAAGTAAAATTGGGTTTAGTAATTCGCTTGAATAAACTTACTACGTCTGCCTCCTTATATGCGTCCTTTTCTCACGCAAAAAATTTAGAATGCAAATGCTGTAAATGCATTTACAGTTTGGGCAGTGAAGCAGTTTTGCTGCTGAACAAATTTCATTGCATTTTCAAATCATTCGGCAGCAGTCCGCCATGAGATTCGTTCATCCTGTTCCCCCTCTCATTGAATTTTATGTTTATCCTGATTCAAAATGCTTTCAATAATTTTAATAATTGTTCCACTATTTTAATGGCCGTAATGGAACTAGAATTCATAGCGTGAATGTAGCAATGCGTGAAAGACGACGCCAGTGGCATCCAGAACTAGCCACGTGCATGATATTCACCATGTTCAAATGTTCAATTTGAAATCTATGCCAGTTGCACGAGAATTCCAGATGCTGGAGTATACGATAATCGGGAGTTTACTGTATTTACGTCCTCAACGAGTGCGGCTCAGATGATAGCAGCACTCCAGACTCATAATCTGCATTTCCCAGTTTCGAGTCCCATCTGCACCTGCGTTGAGATTTATCTCTGGGTTAGCAAGAGGACAGAGATGGACTTGAAAAGGCCGCCGTCCGTCGAATGGTACGTAAAACAATGCTACCGTGTGCTGGAGAGCCATATCTTGTTCACATTACAAAACAGCTGAATGGCCTTGACGGGAGACTTCATCTGTTTACTAAGTGCTCTCCAATGAGTTCCTTTTCCTCAACCATCTCTGAGACCTTTGGATACTTCTGACCTGCCATTTATAGCCCATTCTGTACAGAAAAGTACCGCTCAGAATGAAATATAACTCAGATGTTAAACAAAACCAGCAACAACCTCAAACGAGGAGAAAGCTGTAATCTCCCCAATTCCTGGGTTCGCCATTACTCAGATATGTTCTTCTTTGACAACTCCTCGATGAGAAATGGCGATGCACACATTATCTGACTTTTATTCTGCACGACACTTGGCGATAAAATAAAAAATTTAGAAAAGAGATAAATATCTCGTTTTTAGCAGGTTGAGGCATAATCCGAATCTCCTAAGTACGATGTGTGAATCTAGACGCCCTCTTACAAAATAATAAGGGTTTAACAAACTTTTATTATGTTACATGCTACATTATGATTACATGCTGCAAGACATTTATTTTTTATGCTGCAAGAATGATCAAAAACAAACTGAATGTTCGTTGAATGTAGCAGCTTGCAAGCCCAGTGACCTGAGACAATCACTGACAGATTAACGTGGTATGCATAATCAGAGATTACAAACTTAAAACAGATAACTTATCTTGTTTTATTAAATTTATCTTACAAGATATCAGTTAAGAATAAATACACGATGACAAATGAAAGAGCTAATATTACAGTTTTTACATAGTACATAGAGATAACGAACTTTATCTCCCAAGAAGGCAAAGCAAATATTCGACCCCCTCTCCCCTTTATTTATTTTATTTATTTTATTTATTTATACACCTAACAACCATGGTAATGTTAGAGCCAGGTCCTTATATACCAGGTTCATTTAAAAACAATGCAAAAAGTATAAGGAAAAACAAGAGAATATTTTAAATATTATACATATCAAATATATAAATTAACATTATTCAATGAAGTGTCCTAGTTATAAAATTTAATAGTTTGTTAGTTTAATAGCAAAATAAATATAAAATAATTTAAGGTTTGAAAATAAAGATCTGATTAATAATGATATATTTTACATATACATATATATTACACGTATTCACTATCAAAGTCAGGCTGTGAAAGAGTAAATGTCCGTTACAAAACAGTTACAGAACGTTTATTCATTTATTACATTTATTAAAAATTATTTATTTAAACATCACTATATCTGAACCATTCGGTTCGACTTGAAACGCTCGCTCAATGAGTTATTGAATACGAAATTTAAATACATTAAATTTATAGAATATGTACATTTTATAAACAATTAAAGTTGATTATATATTGGTAAACTTAATGGAAATTGGATTATAAACTAAAAACATTTTTCTGTGGTTTTTATTTCAGGATGATTCAGATTATTTTTTATATTTATGTCTTCAATTTTTAACGATTTTAAATTATGAAAGAATATATTCTTTTTTGTTTCCATTTTTCACAATTCAATATTAAATGGTTTAATGCCTCTGGTATTTTACAAATATCACACTTTGGGGGTTTTTATTTTTTAATTCTGTATAAATAATAATTTAATCCAACATTTCCTGTTCTGAGTTTATAAATTAAGGTGATATTTTTTCTTTCGATGTTTATATTTCTTACTCTTAAAGTATGTTGGTCTAATTCATATCTGAAGCAATTTTGAATTGCTACATAAACGTTAATGTAGTTACTTAGTTGTTGTTTTTCTTCTTTTATTAACATTTTGTCTTGATAATAAAAATAATAAGTGTTTATAGTTATTTCTAAAGTAGCTGCATCCTTGACCAGTTTGTCAACTAATTCATTATTTTTAATTTTACAATGACTTGACAGCCATTGTAGAGTAAAAACATTTTTGTTTTCTATGTAGTTTTGGGTAAGAAGTGTGTAAAAATCAATAATATAGGCATTGAAAGGTGAATTATTTGAGCTCTGGTTTAGCATATTTAAGGCTACATTCATCATCATCATCATCATCATCATCCTCAAGCAGCCTTGGGGCTACGGAGGTCCAACCAGACCGTGCAATTTAGTTCTCCAAACAAGTCTATCCTGAGCTACATCTACTGCATCTGGCCACTGCACACCAATTCTAACAAGGTCCTGTTTGACATTGTCTGCCCACCGCATCCTAGGTCTCCCCCTCTTTCTGAGGCCTTTAGGCACACTGTTCATAACCCTATTCGCCAATCTTTAATTATTCATACGGGCAACATGGCCAAACCAACGGAGTCTCTCTCTGCACAATATGCTGCTTAAAGGAGGTTGCAAACTCCTTTGCCTAACCTCATCATTAGTTACAAGGTTGAACCACCTAATGCCCAAGATACTGCGTAAGCATCTCGAATCAAAAGCATCTAGTTTCCTGTTATCTTGTTTACAAAATGTCCAAGTTTCACTACCATAACTAACCCTAGAAAGAACCAAACTATTATACAGTCTAATTTTAGTCTTTAGGTGTATACGCCTATTTCTCCACACTCTCCATAGGTTCTTAAAAGTCCCGGCAGCAATCCCTATCCGTCTGTTAATCTCATGCCGCACATCAACATTATCTGTTACATAGCTCCCAAGATAATTAAACTGTGACACCTGCTCAAGACTGCAACCATTCAGATTAATTGAATCACAGTCTGCCTGATCAATTTTCATCACTTTAGTTTTCTCTCTGTTTATAACCAAACCTACTCTACTACCAGTCTCATCAACAGCTCGAATGAAAGAGTTCATCTCATCAACATCATTTGCCAAAAGGGCTAAATCATCAGCATAATCTAAATCAGAAATTTTCGTATCTCCAGCCCATTTAAGGCCAAAATCTTTCCCTTGAAATGAATTTCGCATAACATACCAAGCTAAAGAGAAAAGGAGACAAAATGCACCCTTGTCGAACACCAGAAGTAATGCTAAACCAATTGCTACAAGCCTTACCAACTCTCACACACCACTCAGTGTTATTATAGAGAGTTTTCATTATGTTAACTAACTTGTCTGGTATACCATATGATCTCACAATCAACCACAAATTATGACGATCAACAGAGTCGAAAGCCTTTTTGAAATTAACAAAGCTAGCAACCAAAGGTTTCTGAAACTCTAAACATTTCTCAAGAATCTGCCTAAGTGAAAATATCTGATCCACACATCCCCTACCACTTCTGAATTCACATTGCTCATCACGCAATTGACTGTCAACCAGATTCTTATTTCTATTAAGCACAATCATGGAAAGAACTTTACCTGGAACAGAGAGTAGGCTGATACCCCTATAGTTATCACAAGAACTGCGATCACCTTTTTTGAAAATAGGGATAACAATAGCTCTAGTAAAATCCTTAGGAACCATGCCTTTATCATAAAAGATATTCAGAATTTCAGTCATCCAAGTGGTAACCGAAACATTCCCAGCTCTAAGCATTTCCGTAGAAATTTCATCTACCCCTGGGGATTTATGAAGTTTAAGTTTAGAAACAGCCAAAATAACTTCAGATTGTGTTATATGGCCAACATTAAAGCCACCCATGCATCTATCATCATTGCAAACAATGGGAGTAGAATTAACTACATTGTTTAGAACATCACTGAAATGCTCAGCCCACCTAGCCATGACAGAATCCTCACCTTCTATAACCTTACCTTGTTTATCCTTCAATCCTTGTATTCATGTCCGTTTTCTACCACACAAAACATTAACTATCTGGTACAGCTCTCTGCTTTGTGCTGTCTAACTGCTTCCTCGGCTTTGTCAGCCAAACCATCAAGCCAAAGATTCTTATCAGCAGCTAACTGATCTTTTACACGTTTATTAAGTTCTCTGTAATGCTTTCTATTAGGACTAGTAGGGTATCGATTAAGGACATTCCTGCAGTTCTTTCTTTCCGAAATAAGCTCAAGTGCCTTATCACTCAGATAATTCTGTCTCTTCTGCTCCTTTTTTCCTAAAAGAGTACTGTTAGTGTCCAAAAAAGCCTGTTTAAAATGATCCCATTCTTCCTCAACTTCAGTAGTAAGCAAACCATGACTGTCATAATGACTAAGTAACCTATCATGGTAAGCTTTGGCTATAACTGGATCTTTCAGAGCTTCAGTATTAAAAGTAAATTTTTTAACCCTAGCACAACACTTTTTAAGTGTAAGTTGCAACATACTTTTAACAAGGTAATGGTCAGATCCAATTTCAGCTCCCCTATATGCCCTGGTATTCCTAACAGAACTAGCCCATTTGCTGTTAATTAATATGTAATCAATCATATTCTTATGCAGCCCATCAGGTGAAACCTAGGTGTACTTATGTATGTCGCGGTGTTTGTAATAATTGTTAGTTATTCTGAATCCATTGAGTTTACTTACCTGTAGGAGACGTTGCACATTGCCATTGCAGCTACCAATACCAAAAGGGCCTATTACTCCTCCCCAAAGGTCAGAGTCAGTTCCTAACTTTGGCATTGAAGTCACCAAGAACAAGGGTAATATCTCCTTTCTTGACAGAATTCAAAATATCCCGAAGTTGTTCATAAAACCTATCCTTCTCATCCTCATCGGCATCCTCAGTGGGGGCATAACAGCAGATAACATTCAAGTCTTTAACGCTTGTCTGAAATTTTGCTGTAAGAAACCTTTCATTAATGCACTCATATCCTAGAAGAGCATCGCTAGCGTGTCTGCTGAGAAGCAGACCCACGCCTTGGTGATGCTTATTGTCGCCCCTCCCTGAAAAGAGAAATTTAAGATTATTTTTAAGAATCTGACCTTTATCTGTCCATCTGGTCTCTTGCAAGCCGAGAATATCTAAATTATAACGGTGGAATTCTTATGTGAGGACATCAAGAGAAAAAGCTCTGTGCAGAGTCCTCACATTCCAACTACATATGGAGAGAAAATGGTTAGTGGGATGTTTAAAGAAATTATGTTTATTGAGAGAGGGAATTGCCAACAATATCAAACAGCCCCCTAATCGCAGACATGGGGCAAAGACCCGTTCCCCCACTACTAAAGGCTGAAGCCATCTACACTGGAAGACTTCCTCCAATGTAGAATTTGACGATGCCAATAGAAGCAAAGAGTTCAGGTGCCTGCGATGACTTCTGCTCAGGATTATCCACCAGCTGATAAACATATCCTGTGAATCTATTCACTTGGGGCTGTCAACCCACAAACAAACAGAAAACACAGCGGAAGATTTTCCCTCCATAGAAGCCCACCAGTGCAGAAAAATCAGGATCCATAATCAAGCTCAGAGCCATATATCTGTCCAGTCCAGTAGGTTTGTATGGTCAGCACCAGGACCCTGTGTGGTTGACCACTCCTCAGCAGGGTAGAAAAAAAGAAAAGTAGCCATAGTTGTCCAGATCAGTAGGCCACACTAATCTGGCAGCCCTCCCCTTCCGTTCACTTCCACAAGAGAGTATCTCTTTTGAAAGTTACTAACGGTCCGCACCACGAGAAGGCGGGGTCGGACATTAGGTGCTAGGCCTGGCCGGTTCTATGCATCATCACAGGGGATTGGTGCATAGCTCTCCTTCCAGTGACTACCTAGCTACCATTTACAGACATTACAATCTGATAATACCAAAATATTTTCATTTTTAATTTTTCTGCACCATTGAATTGCAGAAATAATAGCATAAAATTCTGCATGAATTATTTTATTTTCAAAATTTAATTTAAATTGTTTGGAAATTTTTAATTATGGTATGTAAAATGCAGCAGTTGCAATGTTTGTTTCTGGAAAATAGGCTCTATCAGTATAAATAAAAAGAGTGTTTTTATAATTTTCAAGATGTTCCAAAGTTAAAATTTTTAAAGAAAGTTCTGAATAGGTAGTTTTTTAACAGTTGTAATTTTTAATGTTGGGTTGAATGTAAAACCAAAAAGGAAGTCTTTTAATTAAATCTCTTTCAATTTATTTGAAATTTTTTGAAGAAAATTTGGAAAAGTTTTAATAAATTCATGATTCGCGCTTGGCTACTGATCTAAGGGACCTGGGTTCGAGCCCCGGGTAAGGCATGGATATATGTGTCGTTTTTCTGCTGAGGTCCTGCCATCCTCTCAGACCTTCTACTGTGGCATATAAACTGACAGGCTCCTGTCAGACCTCTGTGGCAAGCAGCTGCTTGAGGGGGTATTTATTATTTTTTATAAGGTGTTTTAAATGTAGGATCTTTTACTTTCTCTCATAAAGGGTGTTTAGAATGTTTAAAAATTAATCTTGATAAATTTGCTTTGAATAGTGTATTTATTCTAATTTGAAAAAATGGGATTGATGTTTCAGCTTGTATTGCCAAAGTAGATGTTGTTTTATAAAGTCTTCGAGCAAACTTAATACATGTGTTTTGTAGTATATTTAATTTTTTAAGTTTATGGTCAGTGCTTCCTATCAGGAATTCAAGGCCAATGTCAATTTTTGGTCTAATTAGATTCTTTTAAAGGTTTATTAAGTAGTAAGGAGATTAACCCCATTTATATGAGCAAAACATTTTGCAAAATTGAAAGTTCTATGTGCTTTATTTAAGACATTTTCTAAATGTGTATTCCAGTTTAATTTTGAATCTATGGTGATTCCCAAATATTTATAAAAAGTTACTTGTTGTAATTTAACATCTTGTATTTTAATATTTAGTACTGGAGCTTTAGCTTTATTTGTAATGAAAAGTAGGATAACTTTTTTCCTGCATTTATTTTTAACTGCTATTTGTTCAAATATTTTTATATATGGTTTGATCCATTTTGTAGAGAATTCTCAACACTTTTTAATTTTTTACCTGTGCTCGAGAGCAGTATATCATCTTCAAATATTTGTGCTTTTACTTCTTTAGGTAAATCCCTAAAAATATCATTTATAAAAAGGTTTAAAAGAGTAGGAGATAATATGGATCCTTGTTGAAGGCCATTAACAATTTTAAATTTATCAGAAAATGTGTCATCAAGTTCGATTTGGAAAGATTTATTTTTGCAGAAAAAATATATAGCAATTTCAGTAAATTTCCATTAATATCACTTTCTGTTAATTTATATAATAGTCCATCCAACCAAATAGAGTCAAATGCTGATTCTAGGTCAATAAAATTTACTGCTGCTTTAATTTTTTTCTTTATTATTTTTGCTATTATGTGTATCTATAAGAAGGTCCAGTATGCAGTCTTTGGTGCATCTAGCAGATCTGAAACCATTTAGATCTGATGTAAAAACAAGAAAATGCACAACACCAAACAAACAGAAAAAAAGCACTAAAATCCACAGAGACTTTATGTGTCTATACGATTTGGCCACTCAGACCAAACTGTTACAGAACGTTAAAGTAGAAAGATTGAATTTAATAAGTGTAGCCATGGAAACTGAAATCTGATTGGTCGAGTTAGGTCATCGTGGAACTCCGGTTATATCCTGTTAAAAAAATGATGTTGCAAGCAGGAAGTTAATAAAAAAAATGGTAGCTTGCATTTCTGACGTCAACTACTGGAAAATTCAACATATTTTGTAAAGTAAACTGATTTATTCCTAGTTGAGATAATTGCTGAAAATATTTAAATTCAGTCTGGAGAGAAAAAGGACTGAAGAGAAAAATCTTTTTCACTGGAGAGAAAAAGGAAAGATTTTTAGCAAATAATTCAGCTGTTTCTTGAATAGTGATGTGTTTTTCTAAGACAATTTGTTTTTGTTTTGTCATAATGTGAACAGTTTGATAAAATATGTGAAATAGCTTCTTCACAGTTGCAGAAAATACAATTTTGCTATCTGATTTCGTGATCTTTTATAAGTGGCTCTTTAATCTTGCAGTACCAGTTCTAAATCTTAATATTTTGCAAAAATTCTTTTATTTGAAAATTTTTTAAGAAAAATTCTATTAAAAGTCTATTAAAAATGTCTATTAAAACATTTTATAATATTTTTATATATTAAATATATTTATATATTAAAACATTATAAAGACATTTTAATTTTTAGCAATGAACATATATTTTGATCAAGTTGATACCTAAAATGATGTTTAACAGAACTTTGAACTTTAAAGTAATTGCTGAGTTCTAGTTTTATCTGACGATTTAAGATAATTTTTAATTTGTTTGTCATACATAGGAATATCAGTAGTGTCAGTTAAGTGGATTGCATCTTTGGCATATGAGTCAGCTAAAACATTTCCTTCAATTCCACAGTGACTAGGTAGCCACTGAATTTTAATAATTTTTCCTTTTTTATATAAATCATTACATAAATGTAATATATCACAGATTGAACTAGGATATTTATTTTCCAAAATATTTTTTTCTATCGAATATAAAGCAGATCTGCAATCAGTCAAAATAACAAATTTATTTAAAATATACTGTTCTTGTATCCAAAGTAAAGAAGAATAAATTGCAAAGAGTTCTGCTTGTATAATAGTACACCCTTTTATAAATTTAAATGCTTTATAAATGTTTAATTTAGGTATGCAGAAAGCTGCTGTGGCAGTATATAAGTCAGGAAAAAAAGCTCCATCGGTATAAATAGCAGTAAAATCTTGATAGGAATTGTGAATATATGAATCACTTAAAGTTTTTAAAATAGAAATATCAGTATATTTTTTGTGGATATGTGAGGAATATCCTTGAAGATGGTTGGCAAATGATACATACAAATGTATTCATTACTAATGATGTCTCCTTTATGATTTTTATCAAGAATATAATTAAAAGCAGCCTTTTCCTTTACAAAATTAATTGCAGGGTGAAAACATTTTTCAGTTTTAAATAGATTGATTAGAAAATGATCATGGTGCTTGAGATGAAGTCTTGAAATAATATTAAGTAGTAAATATGGTGCCCTGATTTGGAAAGGTGAAATAGAGGTTTCAGCAATTAAAGATAGATTAGGAGAGCTTTTCATCAGGCCAAAAGTGAATCTGATGAATTTATTTTGAATTATATTGAACTTTTTGAATTTATTTTCAGCATCGCCGGCAATAAGTTCAATCCCAAATTCCATTTTTGGTCTGATTAAATTGCAGTAAAGGTGATAAGATAAGTAGGGCTGGATCCCCAATTTGTGGAGGCAAGACATTTGACAAAGTTGAATAACTTACTACCAGTGATGATCTATTAGTTTGTTCCAATTTAATTTCGAGTCTACATAGACACATAAAAATTTATAAATATCAGTATTTGGCGGTATATTATTATTTATTTTAACATCTAATTTAGGAATAGCAGATCTGGGCCTTACAAAAGGCATCACATAAGTTTTTTTCAATTTTTCATATAAGTTTATTTTTAAATGCCATTTAAGACAATATAAACGAATATTATTGATGGAGGTTTGTAAATTTTTCTCAATTTTATAAAAGTCTTTGTCCGAATTCTAAACAGAAATATCATCTGCATAAATAAAATAATTTGTATTTTGTGGTATAAAGTTTGGTAAATCATAATGATATAGATTAAATGGAAGAGGCGATAAGATCCCTCCTGAAATATTCCAGATGCATATTTATATTTATGAGAATAGGCATCTTCTAGCTTTACTTGATAGTATTTCTCAGTTAAATAAAATTTTACAAAATTAATGATATTTCCAGAAAGACCAATTTGTTTCAGTTTGTAGAGTAATCCTTCATGCCAAGCAGTATCAAAAGCAGATTTTAAATCTATCTTTTTAATCTATATTGCTGCTGTGATTTTTTTATTATGAAATGAAGAGTAGATATTACTAGTCAGGTGCAATATGCAGTCTTTGATGGATAGCTATATACTTATGGAAGTCTTTGATGGATTACTATATATCTTTATGGAAGCTATATACATTTTCAGATAAAATATTTTTTTTTATAAACCATTGCATTCTTTTAAGTAAGATTCTTTCAAAAACTTCAAGTACATTTGAAGTAAGTAAAACTGGCTTGTATGATTTAATGTCTGTAGGAATTTTTGTAGGTTTTAATAAGAATATAATATTAGATAATGTCCAAAACTGTTGGTAATTATGTGATATCCATAGTTATTAAAAACATCTAAGTTTCGTTCTCCAGATAGTTGGTAGGGCTTTTAAGAATTTATTGCTAATCCCATCCACTCCGCTGGCTGATTTTGGCTTAGTTTCTGAAATAGCAGTATTTAATTCAGTAAGGGTAAATTCCATATCTAGTATAATTTCTGCTGGTGGAATGTTAGTTATAAAGTAATTTACATCATTTAATACAGGCATATCAGATATCGTAGTTTTCACTGGAGAGAAAAAGGAAAGATTTTTAGCCAATAATTCAGCTGTTTCTTGAATAGTGATGTGTTTTTCTAAGACTGTTTCCATGGAGAAATTTGACTCTGTGGTTTAGAAATTGAATTAAACTTACCATATGTTAGAAAGAGAAGATTGAGAATTTATCCTACTGGTAAACTCATACCATGAGGTTCTGTAATGTTGTTTTAATTTTTTCCCTTACAAAAGTTACAATTCCTTTATAAAGAAGAATGTCTTGGAAATTTCTTGATTTCTTGGCCTTGCTCTCTGCTCTCCTACGAATAGCCACCAGTCTATTCAGATACCAGAAATTAGAGTTTAATTTCGGAATTTTATTTTTTATAGTTTTAGAACAATCTTTTGTATTATTTTTATGAAATCCATTAAATAATTATAGTCCAACATATTCATAGGTGAATACGCATTTTGCAGTTTATGAGAAAATTTATACCAGTTGTTTAGGTGAATATTTTTTTATTATTTTGAAAGCCTTCAACCTGTAAATATATAGGATAGTGATCACTTCCATATAGGGAAGAATCAATTTTCCAATTTATAGTAGGAGCAAAATTAGAAGTAACTAAAGACAAATCAATTACATAATTAATATTATAATTAAAATTATGAAAAGTAGCTGACTTATTATTCATAAAAAATAAATCATTATTATTGATAAACTTAAGAAGTTCAGTACCATTTTTGTTGAGTTTATAAAATCCCCCATAAACAGGGTTATGAGTTGAAATCACCTAATAATATAACAGGCTATTTAACGATTATAAATATTTTGTAAAATCGTATGATCAATAACTGCACCAGGATTAAAAAAAAAGAAATAATTGTAAAAGATTTAGATTTTAAATAAATTTTAGCTGCTGCAACATTAAGGCGATGATGAATATGTTCTAAACTTAAGACTTTGTGAGGAATGTCTCTCCCGATTAAGAGAGCAGAGACTCTAGCAGTTTCTGAACTTTATTGATTTTCTGAATTATGATAAAAAAAGGTTTAAAGTTTATAAAGTCAGTTACAAGTTCTTGCAATGCACAGATGTGAATGTCCATTTTTTATGCATAAGTCTAAAATCTTTTTTGACGAAAAACTACGACAGTTAAAATCTTTTTTGACGAAAAACTACGACAGTTCTATTGAACAATGTTAAATCTGTTAGCAGATTTATTGATCTTGAATTAGAGTACAGAGTATGGAAGCAATATTTTTATCTGTTTCTTCATTAGGGACGATATATTTAAGTAGAAGCACAATCATTGTCTTGATATTCTGAAAAGAATACGCTGAATCTGGAATTACTTCATCTGGTTTTCCTAATGGAATGAAAGCATCAGTTTTTAAGTCGAAGGGTTGAGTTCTAGCACTTTTTAAATTTGCTTGTGCTACATTTGCATATGATTTGTCAGGCGCTTTTTGCTTTGAGATGTTTAACAGAGTCACGTGTAGAATATGTCGATGTTTTCTTTTGTGTTGCCGAGAGTGACGTATATTTAGAAGAAGCAGTATCTTTAATTGTGATTACTAAATTTGGATTAGTTAGATGTGTTTGATTATTGTCTGACTGAAAAGAATATGTATTTTGCTTTCGCTTTTCTTGTTCAAGAAGCAATCTGAGGTTAGGATTATTTGCTAATCTGGAGGCAGCAGACCAACTGATATTTTTGACGGACCGTATTAGCTTAGTACGACAAGCTATTTTCTTTGTAGAACAGCCTGAATATGTGGAAAGATGTCCTTTGCAGTTGGGCATTTTAAGCAATTGGCACTGTTATTTTTGTAAGCATGATTGCCGCCATACCTTTTGCATCTAAACCTACCTGTACAAACATTGACACTGTATTCGAATCTCGAACAATGAATACAAAGTGTCGGCGACTAATTATAAGGTTTTACTGGAAATCTCAAAAAGCCAATTTTTATATGACTAGGCAACTTGGCATCAGAAGTATATAACACAACTCTGTCTAAAGAAATCTTATTTACTGCATTACCATCTTGATTAGGCAAAAACTTGAACATTCTGCGGATTTTAAAAATATTTGCAGCTCTTAAATTGTTCCATATATAATCATCAGATAAATTAATGTTCACTCCAGTAATTATACCTAAACTCAAAGATATTGTCTGGAATGCGATAACATACACCTACATTTAGAAGCTGTTTCAATTCCTTGAGTTTATCAAGATATTTAAGAGATTTAGGAAACAAAATAATATTTTCATTTACTATAATTACCATCAATATCACACTTTAGATAATTTAGCAAAAAATCAGTAACTTGCTCACAGTCTATAGAATAAAACTAATCCTTGTCAATTGTCGTGAATCAAAAGTAGATTCAGCTGGATCATTTCCACGAAAATGGTTTCATATTAATTAACGCTACTATGCAGAACACGAGACTCAGTAAAATTGACATCAGGAGTAGAAATATTTGAATCGATCTCAACTACTGTATCAGAAACATCTTCGTGAGAGATATTAGAAGTTCATGGTGAATTTCAGATTCCAAATTATGACTCTCATTACTGTTACTAGTTAAACTATTGTTGCAAATTAAAATGAAAGAGCACTGAGCGTGGGTATCTGTAAGTATATTTTACAATACAAATTACAAAACAATGCAATTTATTACAAAAGCATGGATGAAATTACTTATAAATACAATAAATACTATCGTACACAAAGTAAATCTTTTCCTACAGAACAGTTAAAACTAGCTCAGTCTACTCAATTGATCAACATTTTCCTCTTAATTTTTTTACAGTGAGCGTCCTCCTTTTTATCCCTCACTTTAGGCACAAATCATTCTATTTATCTGTGTTAACTCATTTGATTTTACACTAATGAAACTAATCAACCTCCCGTGCACTCACGATATAAAAACATTTCTTCTTTTCAAACTCTTATCGCGTATATACTGAGACTGTGTCTTTTTTTATATATCCACAACTCCAACATTGCAATTCTATCTTTCTTAAATTTTCGATCGGTTCTATGTTCCAATTCGTTGGTTATATAAATCTCACGCAGAAACATAAGCGAGCGTTCATGTCACATTTATCATAAACTCACTGCAGCACGTTCATCTGTCGTAACACTATTATTATTTGCATTCTTATACGAATCTTTGTCAAAAATATTATGGCTGTCAAATACATTTCTTAAATCACACAAAGATTTAGTTCGTGATATACTACAAAAGATTCCAATAGATGTGAACGAATCTCAGTTAAGAAATTTGGGTCATTTGTGTCTAGTTCATTTCCTTGTGGTTGTTGAATTAAGTTTACCTGTGGTGAACGTCGCCGATTTTTGTTAGATTTTCGAGGCATATCCATTCTTCTTAATCACAATGATGAAATAAAGAGAGATGAACTAGGCACTGTAACTGAAGATTGAAGCGCTTAAAAAAATAACACAATGCACATAAATCTATCAACTTTTCACTAATCCAGACAATAAAATCTAGGGTTAGGTTGGGCTGTTTTACCTCTGAACGGCACTTTTTTTGCACACCATGGGCTACATGGCCAGGTCACAAGGACCCCGAAGGCTCAAAGAAGATTGGGGGAGGGGATCAACTGGAACAGCTGTTGGGAGACAGATGGTAGCCTCCCGTCAAGGCCATCCAGCGTGTTCTTTAACGTGCACTGCGTATGGCTCTCCCGCACACGAAGCCACGACTTAATGTCCCATCCGACGGACGACGGCCTTTCCAAGCCCATTGGTGTCCCCTACTGACCGTGGGCAGGGCAGGGAATTTTCCGGAGATAAATCTCAACGCTGACCCAGCTGGGGTTCGAACCTGGGACAAAATCTAGGAGTAACTAGTTTATCAGCCTTTACAGACCAATGGTTAGAGTCGGAATCTCCCCTCTCCCCTTAAGTCAAGTTCCTCCGAATGTAAAAGTACGTTCACCACAGAAAGCAGATTCAGTTATTTAGATTGCGAACGTTTACAAACTTTCTAGGATCTTCTTTTAAGATCCTTATATACCAAAAACGCTGGAAACGTTCATAACGCTGAAACACTCATGCAGCTTTCTACGTAACCGCATCGTAACAGCTTGTAAGCTCTGATCATGCACTACACGTTAATCCATCTGTGACTGTTTCAGGTCACTGGGCTTACAAACTGCTGTGATTTTCCCCTTGATTAAGGATGTAATGAAGGGATGCCTACTCATTTTTTTTTCGTAATAGAGCATATAGAACAGCGCATCGTGCTCAGAGGACTCGGATTACGCCTCAAAATTTACCCTTACATTGTTAAGAGTTCACACTGATCCACAACTATGTTTTCTAAAATTTTCAGATGCATAAAACTGTAAGAGAAGTTTTGGAAAAAATGATTTAAAATAGAGTGCATTTAGTATTTTTATATTTATTTGGTGAACATAAATAAAGCAGATTTTATTAGCCTTCTTTATAGTTTGCTTTGAACAATTCATAATGAATAATTTTGAACAATTTGCATTTTAATCCTTCCCACTCTCAATATTTTACAAAACAACACATTCTCAGAGTTAAAAGAAAATTAAAAAATGCATTTTTCTTTCAAAATAATTATTTACATGGTTTGTTTAGGTTTTAATTTCAGTTACAGAAGACCGCAACATCTGTTTTCTATATGAAATACACGTTTTCGATTGTTTTCCAGTGAATGGCACTTTTTTGCACACATTGAGCCAAATGGCCTGGTCACAAGGACCCCAAGGGCTTAGACGAGTTGAGGGATGAGGATCGACTGACTTGCTGTTGAGAGACATATCGTAGCCTCCCGTACAAGGCCATCCAGTATGTTCTTTAACGTGCACATGATATGGCTTTCCTACACACGGAGCCAAGGCTTAATGCCCCCATCCGACCGATGGCGGCCTTTCTAGGCCATCAGTGTCCCTTTTCTCACTGAGTGCAGGCTTAACGGAGATAAATCTCAACGCCTGTACAATTGCAACTCGAGCCTGGGAAATGCAGATTTCAAGCCTGCTCGCTACCGACTGAGTCACTATTAAAATTTCTCCACCACTATTCAAAAACAAATAATGAAAATAAAGTCTGTTAAAATGACCCTACCACTAACCGTCTATCATAGTAATTTCTTGATGCAAATTGAGTATCTTCTACAATACGGAAAAGAGATAACTTTGTAACGTACGAAAAAGATTACGTTATTTTGGGGTTCATCAAATTGAAAAGTCAGTTGTGAACTGGAAATCATTAACCCTTTTTGACAATACCTATTGTTTGATTTATACCTCCCCACCTCTCTATTTCGCGGTCCAAATCCTCTAGACTTGTGGTTCCATAACTTGTATTTTAAAGGCAACATGCGACTCCAAGAAGGATTTTAGATAGACCACTTAGTAATGCAATGGAGTGTTGTATTTATTTCCATAGTGACTACATAACCATATTCGAACTTATCAGTTTGTAAAAAAATGTGGCTAACCCTACCAAAATATTAGGGGATTTCCATGCTAGGTAAATGGAAATCTAACTTTGTATCTCTATACCTACTAAAATATGTATTTAATGAAAAAATGCGACTGAAGATAGAGATCATAATTAAATCCACCTATTTAAATCTCTATTTTCAACAATATTCAAAGAGTTATGGAAGCTAGGATATTTCACACATTATGCATCATAAGAATTTATCTCAGAAATTAAATAAATAAATAAATAAATGCTCCTTCAAGCAGTTGCTTGCCACAGAGGTCTGACAGGAGCCTGTCATTATATATGCCATAGTATAGAGATTCCCAATGTGGGGGTACGCGGTAAAATTTTTTGGGGTACAGTGAGAGCTTGGATTTTTTGGTCCCATTGTTATACTGTTATACTATAACTATAGTTTTATCCATCTATATAATATCACTCAATTTACTATACTGTACGACAGTTACTATAATATCACTCAGTTTACAATACTGTCAGTTTTATTCCCATTGTTATACTGTAACTATAGTTTTATCTATTTATACAAGGGGTACGCCAGTTACTATAATATCACTCAGTTTTATTCCCATTGTTATACTATAACTATAGTTTTATCTATCTATACAAGGGGTACGCCAGTTACATACACATTTCCAGGGGGTAGATGAAGCATAAAAGGTTGAGAACCACTGCCATAGTAGATCTGTGAGGGGTCGGGATTTCAGCAGAAAGACAACACATATCCATGCCTTACCCGGGGTTCGAAACCAGGTCCCTTTGATCAGTTGCAAAGCGCGCTAACCACTCGGCCACCGACGGCTCAGAAATTAATTGAAACTGAAATAAAAGTATTGTTTGAAGCTATTTAATCGTGATCTAGATAGATTTGATCATGATCTTTAATTTACATTCAGTTACATTTTTTTCATTAAATGCCTATTTAAGAAATTATAGAGCTTTGAAGTTACATTCACATTGACATAACATGGAAATTCTCTAATATTTTGGTAAGGCAGGGAATTTTCAAGTCTATTCCCATTCTCATTTGTTGTATTAAAACGTATTATCCTTATTCCGTGATAATGAAATGAGTGAAAAGTTATAATTTGCACGTACTTCATAATTTATGCTTTTCTATGAAACCCTCGTTGCAGATTTGATGAACTCAATGGCCAACTTACATAAAAGGTTGGGACACTTAATGTGAAGAATGAAAAAAATGATCTTTTTGCTTCTCAAGTTAAATGATTGAACCCAACTGAAAGATTTTTTATATAATTGAAAAATATTTTACAGAAACATCACACATAAAAGATATCAAGTAATTCTTGGTTGAAACATTTTTTAGTCTTGTGTGAACAAATTCACCATTTGAAATCGAATCAGAATATAAAATCACCTGCATGTCATTCTTAATTTTTTTTATGTTGAGAAGTAGTGTCGAGGCCACTTTTCATAAACGCACACAATAGTGAAGAATCGATGGTACATAGCGGAAGAAATATAATGATGAAGAATAAAGCAAAAGAAGCCTAAAATGCTATTAGAAATGAGGGGGCGGGGGTGGCTCAGTCGGTAGCGCGCCAGGCTCGTAATCTGTAGTTCCCAGGTTCGAGTCCCAGCTGGGTCAGCGTTGAGATTTATCTCCGCAAAATTCCCCGCCCTGCCCACGATCAGTAGGGGACACCGATGGGCTTGGAAAGGCCGCCGTCCGTCGGATGGGACGTTAAGCCGTGGCCCCGTGTGCGGGAGAGCCATACCCTGTTCACGTTAAAGAACACGCTGGATGGCCTTGACGGGAGACTACCATCTGTCTCCCAACAGCTGTTCCAGTGGGTCCCCTCCTCCAACCTTCTCTGAGCCTTCGGGGTCCATGTGACCTGGCCATTTAGCCCATGGTGTGCAAAAAAGTGCCGCTCAGAGGCAAAACAACTAAAACAACGCTATTAGAAATGACCAAGGAATTTTGGCACTATATAGAGAGAAAACGGTAAGAGAGAAGAATCTCTTAAAGGAAAGGTTATCCTGAGAATAACAGACACAGTTGTCTACAACAGTTATGAAGTATTAGTTGCTCAATACTTATAATTCAACATCAAAACTATTTTGTCCTTAGGAAGAATTTCATGAGGACAAACCAGATTCAAAGAATGCAGGAGATGAATGGAAACTAACTTGGCCCAATAAAACTGATCAGTACATGAAACCATGCGAAAATGTTACAAAGCGATTTTCCTCTAGTTAGATCTTTTTTATAATTTTTATCAAAACAATCACAATAGTTTCCCAGTCATTTTTGTTATAAATTTAATAGACGAAAACTGAGCGTGAGTTCAAAAGTATACCGAGTTTTTTACCAAACATAAATATCATCATCATCATCATCCTCAAGCAGCCATGGGCTACGGAGGTCCAACCAGACCGCGCAGTTTAATTCTCCAAGCATATCTGTCCTGAGCTACATCTGCTGCATCCGGCCACTGTACACCAATTCTAACAAGGTGCTGTTTGACATTGTCTGCCCACCGCATCCTAGGTCTCCCCTTCTTTCTGAGGCCTTTAGGCACACTGTTCATAACCCTATTCGCCAATCTATAATTATCCATACGGGCAACATGGCCAAACCAGCGGAGTCTCTCTCTGCACAATATGCTGCTTAAAGGAGGTTGCAAACTCCTTTGCCTAACCTCATCATTAGTTACAAAGTTAAACCACCTAATACCCAAGATACTGCGTAAGCATCTAGAATCAAAAGCATCTAGTTTCCTGTTATCTTGCTTACACAGCGTCCAAGTTTCACTACCATACTAACCCTAGAAAGAATCAAACTATTATACAGTCTAATTTTAGTCTTTAGGTGTATACGCCTATTTCTCCACAATCTCCATAGATTCTTAAAAGTTCCGGCAGCAATCCCTATTCGTCTGTTAATCTCATGCCGCACATCACCAGTATCAGTTACGCAGCTCCCAAGATAATTAAACTGTGACACCTGCTCAAGACTGCAACCATTCAGATTAACTGAATCACAACCTGCCTGACCAATTTTCATCACTTTAGTTTTCTCTCTGTTTATAACCAAACCTACTGTACTACCAGTCTCATCAACAGTTCGAATGAAAGAGTTCATCTCATCAACATCATTTGCCAAAAGGGCTAAATCATCAGCATAATCTAAATCAGAAATTTTCGTATCTCCAGCCAATTTAAGGCCAAAAGCTTTCCCTTGAAGTGAATTTCGCATAACATAATCAACAACCAAACTAAAGAGAAAAGGAGACAAAATGCACCCTTGTCGAACACCAGAAGTAATGCTAAACCAATTGCTACAAGACTTACCAACCCTCACACATGACTCAGTGTTATTATAGAGAGCTTTCATTATGTTAACTAACTTGTCTGGTATACCATATGATCTCACAATCAACCACAAATTATGACGATCAACAGAGTCGAAAGCCTTTTTGAAATCAATAAAGCTAGCAACCAAAGGTTTCTGAAACTCTAAACATTTCTCAAGAATCTGCCTAAGTGAAAATATCTGATCCACACATCCCCTACCACATCTGAATCCACATTGCTCATCACGCAATTGCCTGTCAACCAGATTCTTAATTCTATTAAGCACAATCATGGAAAGAACTTTACCTGGAACGGAGAGTAGGCTGATACCCCTATAGTTATCACAAGAACTGCGATCACTTTTTTGAAAATAGGGATAATAATAGCTCTGGTAAAATCTTTAGGAACCATGCCTTTATCATAAAAGTTATTCAAAATTTCAGTCATCCAAATGGTAACTGAAACATTCCCAGCTCTAAGCATTTCCGTAGTAATTTCATCCACCCCTCGGGATTTATGAAGTTTAAGTTTAGAAATAGCCAAACTAACTTCAGATTGTGTTATAGGGCCAACATTAAAGCCAACAATGCATCTATCATCATTGCAAACAATGGGAGTAGAACTAACCACATTGTTTAGAACATCACTGAAATGCTCAGCCCACCTAGCCATGACAGAATCCTCACCTTCTATAACCTTGCCTTGTTTATCCTTCAATCCCTGTATACCTGTTCGTTTTCTACCACACAAAACATTAACTATCTGGTACAGCTCTCTGCTGTTGTGCTGTCTAACTGCTTCCTCAGCTTTGTCAGCAAGGCCATCAAGCCAAAGATTCTTATCAGTAGCTAACTGACCCTTTACACGTTTATTAAGTTCTTTGTAATGCTTTCTATTAGGACTAGTAGGGTACTGATTAAGGACATTCCTGCAGTTCCTTCTTTCTGAAATAAGCTCAAGTGCCTTATCACTTAAATAATTCTGCCTCCTCTGCTCCTTTTTCCCTAAAAGAGTGCTGTTAGTTTCCAAAAAAGCCTGTTTAAAATGGCCCCATTCTTCCTCAACTTCAGTATTAAGCAAACCATGACTGTCATAATGACTAAGTAACCTATCATGGTAAGCTTTAGCTATAACTGGGTCTTTCAGAGCTTCAGTATTAAAGGTAAATTTTTTAACCCTAGCACAACACTTTTTAAGTTTAAGTTGCAAAACACTTTTAACAAGGTAATGGTCAGATCCAATTTCAGCTCCCCTATATGCCCTGGTATTTCTAACAGAACTAGCCCATTTGCTGTTAATTAATATATAATCAATCATATTCTTATGCAGCCCATCAGGTGAAACCCATGTGTGTTTATGTATGTCGCGGTGTTTGTAATATGTGTTAGTTATTCTGAAACCATTTAGTTTACTTACCTGTAGGAGACGCTGCCCATTGCCATTGCAGCTACCAATACCAAAAGGGCCTATTACTCCTCCCCAAAGGTCAGAGTCGGTACCAACTTTGGCATTGAAGTCACCAAGAACAAGGGTAATATCTCCTTTCTTGACAGAATTCAAAATATCCTGAAGTTGTCTGTAAAACCTATCCTTCTCATCCTCATCGGCATCCTCAGTGGGGGCATAACAGCAGATAGCATTCAAGTCTTTAATGCTTATCTGAAATTTTGCTGTAAGAAACCTTTCATTAATGCACTCATATCCTAGAAGAGCATCACTAGCATGTCTGCTGAGCAGCAGACCCACGCCTTGGTGATGCTTTCCATCCTCCCTCCCTGTAAAGAGAAATTTAAAGTTATTTTTAAGTATCCCACCTTTACCTGTCCATCTGGTCTCTTGCAAGCCTAGAATATCTAGGTTATAGCGCTGGAATTCCTGCATGAGGACATCAAGAGAATAATCTCTATGCAATGTCCTCACATTCCACGTTCCTGCAGAGAGAAAATGATTAGTAGGATTTTTAAAGAAATTAGGTTTATTGAGATTGGTAGGGCCAACAATATCAAACAGCCCCCCTGATCGCAGGCAACACAAACCACAGATGCTCGATTGGATTCATGTCTGGGGAATTTGGAGGGCAGAGCAGCACCTGGAAGTCTTCCTCATGTTTCGCGAACCATCTCGAACAATCCGGGCTGTGTGGAATGGCACATTATTCTGCTGAAAGAAGGCACTACTAGAGGGGTATACCTGTACCATGAAAGAATGTACCTGGTAAAATTGCAATGATGTTTAGGTACGTAGTAGACGTCATAGTTTCCTTCATATGAATGACTGGGCCCAATGTTTCCCAGCAGAACATTGCCCAAAGCATTACACTTCCTCCACTGGCTTGTTTTCGTCCCACGGTGCATCCTGGTGCCAATACTTCCCCAGGTAAACGACACACACATACCCGGTCATCCACATGGTTCAACAGGAAATGAGATTGATCAGACCAGACGCCCTTCTTCCAATCATTCAATGTCCAGTTTTGATGCTCGCATGACCTTTGCAGGCGCTTTAAACGGTGAAGCGAGGTTAGCATGGGCACTAGATGCGGCCTGTGTCTACACAACCCCATTTTCAGCAGGATTCGATGTACTGTGTGCTGTGACACATAACTCCTGTCACCAGAATTCAAATTACGGGCAAGCTGCGCCACAGTATCCCTTCTGTTGGCTCGTACCATACGGGATAGCCTTCACTCACCTCTAGCATCGATGAGCCGTGGTCGGCCCACACCTTGTCCGCCGTTGGTAGTTTTTCCCTCATCGGCCCATTTTTTGCAGGTACTAACCACGGCTGAACGTGAGCACCCCACAAGCCTTGCCGTCTAGGAAATGCTCTGATCTAGTCGTCTAGTCATTACCATTTGGCCTTTGTCAAACTCACTTATGTCCGCTGTCTTTCCCATCTGAAGAACAAGAATAACACTGATTAACAGAGCTCAGTATCAGATGTTATTTATACCGTTTCGTGACCTTCACACGAGCCGTCGTTTACCTGCAGTTGCTTTGACTTGAATAAAGACGCGCTAGTCATAATGTTTTAGCTCTTCGGTGTATAAAACCATACAAATAAAACAATCTTATGTAAACACAAGTTTTTGTCTTCATCAGTATGAAAGTAAACCATTAAAAGAATAGTTTATTACGCTTAACTAAGTTTCTAATGTTTACACTACAATGTTTTCAATGTTCACTCCTAGTACAAAACAGAACCTTTTATTTCATAACATGTAAAGAACAACGAAATATCTTAAAATTCCTTTGTGATACCATGGTTACCTTAACAATTCTTTACAACTTATTTATTCGAGGCATGTGAAGATAATCTGTCCTTAAAGAGGACCTGAAACAAGCTCTTTCTGTTGGCTTCTTTTCACCAGCGGGAACTAGGCTTCATCTTGAAAAGAATATAAACTAACTTTTCCCTCAGAATCACATAACACTAACCAAACAACATCAACACAATACGTCCCTATTATACTACTAAACAAGATCTCCTCCTCAATTTCTGGGGCGGAGGTGGCTCAGTCGGTAGCGCGCCAGGCTCGTAATCTGTAGTTCCCAGGTTCGAGTCCCAGCTGGGTCAGCGTTGAGATTTATCTCGGCAAAATTCCACCGCCCTGCCCACGGTCAGTAGGGGACACCGATGGGCTTGGAAAGGCCGCCGTCCATCAGATGGGACGTTAAGCCGTGGCCCCGTGTGCGGGAGAGCCATACTCTGTGCATGTTAAAGAACACGCTGGATGGCCTTGACGGGAGGCTACCATCTGTCTCCCAACAGCTGTTCCAGTGGGTCCCCTCCCCCAACCTTCTCTGAGCCTTCGGGGTCCATGTGACCTGGCCATTTAGCCCATGGTGTGCAAAAAAGTGCCGCTCAGAGGTAAAACAACCCAACCCACTGGATGTATCAGTACCTACAGGAAGTCAATGGTGGCAGATTCCTTTCAGTCTCGATTCAGTAACCATTAGGACACCACGACCCAACTGTACTTAAATTATTGAAATAAAGTGAAAATTTTTGAGCCAAAACTGACCACATAAACCGAACCGAGATGTTAATCGGATGGAGTTGAGATCTGGCATGTAGAAGGCAAAACCGCAGCTGCGAAAGCTGGTCATCGAGAGGAAATTGTTCGCTGCCGCGGGGCTTTGAAACACCTGACTTCCCCCAACAGAATGCGTTAGGAAAGAAAGGCCTCGAGTCACGTGACACCATTGCGGAAGGAGGAAGGAAAGCGGCGCGGAGCATGTCATGAGGAAAGGAAAAAAAAACGGGCGACCTTTCTTTTAGAGTTTCGAGCGAATAGAGAAAGTGGTTGTAAGCTTATTGGCCTATTGAATCGTTGCGGAACGCAGTTGTTAGGGATGAGGTTCAGCATTGAAACGCTGCCGTGTGACGAACAACTGGAAGCAAGTTATTTGCATCCAGTTCTCGGTGGCATGAAAGGGAAAGGTTGCCGAATCAGTCGGACGGATTCCTTGTTGCCACGCGAAATAATGGCATCGAGAAATGAAACCTATTATAGTGAAAGTGTGCAGAATTATTAGCGCTCACAATTAATTCTGCATACTTTCGCTGTTTCTTTTCTTTTTCGCACTTTAATTGTTTCTTCACTTGAGCGGGGCATTGCGGGGATTAAGGGGAAAAAAACTGTGGTGAAAACTTGGGGAGAAAAATTCCGAATCAATTGATTGAGGTCTGTCTGGTAAAATAGAACATATTTCTTCCCTTTCGTTTGTGCTGGAAAGCTATTGTGGACAGTTGGGTTGGGTTGTTTTACCTCTGAGCGGCACTTTTTTGCACACCATGGGCTAAATGGCCAGGTCACATGGACCCCGAAGGCTCAGAGAAGGTTGGGGGAAGGGACCCACTGAAACAGCTGTTGGGAGACAGATGGTAGCCTCCCGTCAAGGCCATCCAGCGTGTTCTTTCACCTTCTCAAACGAGTTGGGTTGTTTTACCTCTGAGCGGCACTTTTTTGCATACCATGGGCTAAATGGCCAGGTCACATGGACCCCGAAGCCTCAGAGAAGGTTAGGGGAGGGGACCCACTGGAACAGCTGTTCGGAGACAGATGGTAGCCTCCTGTCAAGGCCATCCAGCGTGTTCTTTAACGTGCACAGGGTATGGCTCTCCCGCACACGGGGCAACGGCTTAACGTCCCATCCGACGGACGGTGGCCTTTTCAAGCTCATCGGTGTCCTCTACTGACTGTGGGTAGGGCGGGGAGTTTTGCGGTGATAAGTCTCAACGCTGACCCAGCTGGGACTCGAACCTGGGAACTACAGATTACGAGCCTGGCGCGCTACCGACTGAGCCACCCCCGCCCCTTTGTGGACAGAGATCTATGAAATGCACCTCAGCCTATAATAATCCAGTGGGGGAAAGAAATGTTCCCCCCTTAAGTCATATAAATATATGAATATATCTAATAGATAAAAAAATAAATAAATACCCCTCAAGCAGCTGCTTGCCACAGAGGTCTGACAGAAGCCTGTCAGTTTATATGCCGTAGTAGAAGGTCTGTAAGGATGGCAAGGACCTCAGCAGAAAAATAATGCAAACGTCCATGCTTTATCCGGGCTCGAACCCAGGTCCCTTAGATCAGTAGCCAAGCGCGCTAACCACTCTGCCAACTCTTAGAAAATGTTTTTCTCCCATTTATTAAAGGAAATTTTAAATTATATAATAAAAACCATGTACAGTATATTATAATGTACGCATTATTTACATCTGTTTCACCTATAATTTGCCAATGACATGTATTTTGGGTACTCTAGGCCAGAGGCCTTGGGGAAATGGCCCTACTTGCTGCTTCCACCCCCCCCCCCCCGCTCTATCGGGACTGCCTGTGAGACTAAAAATATGGAATGTGCACATTGTAATTTTTTATATTCTTTAAATTGGAATGAACGTTATCGAAACGTCGAATTTTTTTGTGAATTGCATTGAATATTGTTTTGAATACCCTTTGTATACGATAACTAACAGAGACAGATAAACAAGTGGTGTTCTTACAGTGCTGTACTTTTATGCAATACTACATGCATGTTTAGGGGCGGGGGTGGCTCAGTCGGTAGCGCGCCAGGCTCGTAATCTGTAGTTCCCAGATTCGAGTCCCAGCTGGGTCAGCGTTGAGATTTATCTCTGCAAAATTCCCCGCCCTGCCCACGGTCAGTAGGGGACACCGATGGGCTTGGAGAGGCCGCCGTCCGTCGGATGGGACGTTAAGCCGTGGTCCCGTGTGCGGGAGAGCCCCACCCTGTGCACGTTAAAGAACACGCTGGATGGCCTTGACGGGAGGCTACCATCTGTCTCCCAACAGCTGTTCCAGTGGGTCCCCTCCCCCAACCTTCTCTGAGCCTTCGGGGTCCATGTGACCTGGCCATTTAGCCCATGGTGTGCAAAAAAAGTGCCGCTTAGAGGTAAAACAACCCAACATGCATGTTTTGTATTTCTTTGTGCTGCAAAACAATAGAACAGAGGTATGTGAGTAGCATTTCAGTTGAAATGTGGACTTCATTAGCAATGATATTATAATGTGGAATAGATATCTCTATTTAGAATGCTCAAAGTAGTTTTATTAACCAAAAAAACTTTTAAAAGCATGAAGAGTGTGGAATAACGTTCCTTTGAATTGGTACGAATCACCGATAGACGTAATCTATATTATTTTCTTTTGTGAATTGCATTTAATACTGAAGCATTCTCTTTCAAAGGTAACTTTAAAAAAATGACAGAGAAGTAATTTCTTATCTTACTGTCTGTTTCTGTCTCAGCATTGATAAGAAAAGGTCTAGTAAGGTAAATATTCTCACAAAGTACGATAACGCACAGTACGATAACGTACGATAACGCACAAAGTACGATGCAGAACTAGTAAAATTGAGAGAGGCAAAAGAGAAACTTTTCATTTTGGTATTTTTTTTTTTATTTCGTATCACATTGAAACGACATATTATTGGAAATCTGATAACTCCAGTTGTGCAAGACTTTTTCCTTCCAAATGTTCGGGTTCTGAACATTCGCCTTTTAAATGGTAGCGTTTACCTCTCTGATAGATCCACTTCATTCCTGAATCGCATACAAGAGGATTTGCTGGAAAATAAAAAAAAATATGTAATTTAAATATTAAACACTTTAAAAAAGCAATCATTATGCACTACAGATATTATATCTATTTCTTTTACACAGTTAAAGGTCTTATTCTTTTTAATTGCATAGTGATTACTAGTTGAATTTGTGACCTTTCAGGGTGGAGGTAGAAATTATACGAAGAAAAAATTCCATTCTGATTCTATTTCTGATTACTAACTTTACAATTGTATCACTGATCTGAGGGTAGTCGAAAAAGCAGATGTCCTTGTTTGAAATACTTATATTTGTTGATGTATTGCACTTCCGAGTACTTTGATTTTGATATCACAACATTAATAATGCAAGGGATATTTTATTCACGCATAAACATTTTCAAAGTGTGATCTCACTGCATCGATTACTAACTGTAGAACTTGACTGCAATTTTCCATAACTGCCGCCATGTTTTGCATAGTGATGCCTTCCACAACCAGAGGCGCAGCTAGGGTTTTGGCGCTCTTAGCAAATTTGTAATTGTCCGCCTTGTTCAGTTATTTATAAAAAAAAATACACGTTATTTATATTATATATATTTATTGTCATTATTTTAATACAGTTACATGAATATATATTAATTGCACATAAATAATTGCAAACGAAATTGCAATTAATTATGCAACTAATTATTTTTTAAAGTAATTTACCTTTTCATTGGCATAATCGTTAATAATCTCATGAAAATTAATTTTTTGAGTCAGTTCTCGCTCGATTGATAGGAAACAAAGTGATGATGTACGCTTCTGTCCTGATGTTGATCTTAAATAATTTTTAACAAGTTTTAATTAACAAGTTATGTTAAATTAGTTACAAGTTATGTTTAACAAGTTTATTATATTTGTGTAACTTTCTTATAATTCCGATCTGCCAAGTATATTTAATACATCCAAGTGATACAATTTAGATGGATTTTCCTCTCTCAAAATTTGATTTACTTGGTGTTTTAAACATTTCATTTCAATTGTTAATTGATCTCCATTTATTTCAGAATACTTGTTAATGAACGTAGCGTTTTTCCAGTCACGAAATCAATAACAATGTACAAATTATGGACTCCCGCTCAAAGGAAAAGATATCTATCTAACAAAATTTGATTTTTTTAGCGGCATGATTTGTAAAAGCAATATGAGCAGTTGGAAATTGCGCCCCAAAGCTTTTTTATGATATGCGCGGTGCGGGGGGGGAGGGGGAAAGGGGCGGCAAATTGTCCTCCGAAAAGCCGAAAAATATATTTTTCGTACGAAGTAACGAAAATTTATAATATGCTGTCTTGACGGTATAAGGGGCGGGGGTGGCTCAGTCGGTAGCGCGCCAGGCTCGTAA